>CM051237.1:401862359-402462359 GCA_027917425.1 Gastrophryne carolinensis
AAATTGTACAAGGTATTAGATATAAAAAATCTAGTGAAGGTGGTCATCAAGAAGTGGAAAAAAGTTGGCCCAACAGTGACATTACAAGAACTGCAAGTCCCTCAAAAAATAATGAAAAAACTAGAAGAAACAGATTCCGAAAGCTGCCTAAAGCAACATTAAAGAACCTGCATGAATTTCTGGAAAATATGGTTTACCTATGGCATATGACAACATATTTGTCATTTGTCTAGGTTGTGGAGTATGGTGGCAAGGGGGAAACCTTTTATTGCAAAGAAAAAAAAAAAACATCCAGACCTGGTTTTATTTTGTCAAATCTACATCAAGTCTGCCAGAAGCATCAACAAAAGGAATGGCTTTGAAGATCACAATTTTAAAGTAAACCCAGCCAAACCCCCAGATCTGGATCCAAATAAAAATCTGTGGGTTGACCTTAAAGCTGTACACAGAAGTTGATATGACTGATTCGGAGTGCTTTTTGCAAGGAAGAGTGTGAAAAGATTGCCAAACTCTATACGTGCTGTGCTGAAAGAGTCCTACCAAAAAAACAGATTGCTGTCAAATTAAAGCGGACCAAAACCCACTGAACTTGTGAAATAAATTTAGCCAAAGACACTTCCTATACTCCCTTCTTAAAGTGTAGAACTAGAAAGATATTTTAGCTCTTCGAATTGCCCTGGAATATTTTTTTTTTTGCTGTCCCTCCCTGTAATATGGCAGGGGATTAGTCATTGCATAGGTGCAGCAATGACATAATTGCCACACACAGCAGTGGTTATGATGGGGGAGGCGGAGCTTTAGAGCTAAAGCAAGTGCCATTATCTGGGATTAAAGTCTGCTTTAAAGGGGGAATTCAACAAAGTATTAGTTTAAAGCGGCATAAATTCTAGATCCAGTACCTCAGGCCAGCTAAGTTGTGGGCAGTTTAAAAAAAATACAGAAAGATTTTCCACTGCTGAGGCCAACCCCTTCTGTCATTTTTTGGATTGCCAATTGGCTGATCTGAAGAATGCTGGCTGACGTGACCTGGATACACCCCAGTCCCTGCCTGGCAGCTTCTGGCAGCTCGCTGGCCGCCACAGTGAGAGAGTTTAATACCAGGAGTAAAATCATCTCACTCTGACGGTATAAAAGGCTGCTCCCAGCAGCGGGAGAGCTGTTAGAAGCTGGAGTGATCGTTGGAGGTCGGGTGTGGGGCAGGGGACCCCTATTTCAGTTCATAGAGCATGGAGGGGGCTGGTAAGCTTCATAGCTTCTGACCCGGCTAGTTTTACTGATTTTTTTTTTTTACTTTTTAAAGCGGTCCTTCACTCTGAATAAGAGTCTATCTTATATGTTTCCCACACCCTGTACATACAGATTACCCACATTAAAAATCATCCTACTTGCATCTACTGCATGTTATGAACCTTTAAACATCCAAAATGGCGGCTCATGGAATGTCAGGCAGTCTGCAAACAGGAAGTGCCTTCTGACTGTGCTGCTCTGCATTCTGGGATTGCGGACCTTTTCCTCACCCCAGTTCTGCTCTGTCTGAGCAAAGCACAGCTATAACCCGCCCCCTGTACTTTATCCCACTCTCCTCTCCTCAGTAAGTGTGATGCTTCTGAGTCAAGATGGCGGCGCCCGTATCCTAAAGTCCTGAACAGAGTTGCAGCCCAGTGGGGGAAAGAATAATAAGTGACTAAAAACTTAAAAAATATTAACTTTAGATGCCGGGGAATCGTTTTAAGGGTTTGGGCTTTTCAATAAATCATGGTGAAGGTCCGGTTTAAGGGTTTTAACCCTTGATAGTGTGCAACATTGTTTTTTATTTAAAGGTCTGAAAACGCTTTCCGCTTGAGGTGCCTCCTGGGCAAAACAGGTGTCTCCTGATACATATGTGATACTGTTGTAATTAAAAGAAATGGGCAATAAAAAGGCAGTAGGATTTTCTTGAAAAATTTACATTTTATTTTCAAAAACATTTTAAAAAAATATTTTTTCCCCCCACATTTCACCCAAAAATATTGAAAAAATATAATTTTCCAGGAAATTCCTGCAAAAAACACAGTTAAACATGCATAGCGCAAAAGGCTGAAAAATAGTCTGGCAACAGAATAGTTTCTGCTGCTATTGTGCTCTGATATTATTGTGTCATCGTCCATGGAGCACAACAACAGGATTTTACAGTGTAGAACAAATACATGAGTATTAGGAGTCAGATGTAACAAACGCACAAATACATTAGGATACCTAAATACACTAGGAGTGAGGGCCCTGACCTTGTGGGTATACAATCTAAAGAATACGGGGTG
The DNA here is from genome assembly GCA_027917425.1 of Gastrophryne carolinensis. NCBI lineage: Eukaryota > Metazoa > Chordata > Amphibia > Anura > Microhylidae > Gastrophryne > Gastrophryne carolinensis. The sequence continues at coordinate 401,864,657 of CM051237.1, forward strand.
GAGACAAAATGTAGGTCATAAGTAGTGTGTATTAAGAATGATGGCAAATGCTCAAAAAACGTTCAGAGTGTGAAGTCAAGTTTCCTTCCCCCAAGGGCATCCAGAATCAGGATGCCCTATTGTGTGAAATCCCAGGAGGTCGCCCGGAAACTCACCTTCTTTCCCAGTTCAACAGCACATGTGCGAGTAGCAACTGCATCCCCACTATCCCTTTAGCAGGACTCATGCCCACGCCATGCATTTGTGAATGACTGGCGTGGGAATGCTCCCTGTTAGAGGGTAGCGGGGTATGCGGCTGCCAGAAGGCTCATCTTAGACAAGCTCCTAGATGAAGGGGTGGGTGCAGATCTGAGCTCACTGACTGGACGAGAGGCTGCGCATGCACTGTAGGACCAAAACCCAGCAAAAATCCTGGGCTTTGGTCCACTTTATGTCATATAGATTTTTTGTTTTACAATTAAATTCATTAATGGTATTATGTCTCAGCGCTCTTTGAATCACTGAAAATAACCTCAAACTCATGTGATAATTAGTTTACCAGGTAAGCCCAATTAAAGGTAAACTATTAGTCAACAGGTTTCCTAAGCAATAAGGGAAGGAAGAAGCCAAATCTTGGACAAGGTATAAAAAGATTAGATATTTCACAAAAAACCTAAGCGTGATCTACTGTGAAGGGATCTGTGGCCGGTTTCTGACAGACTAATTTATCGGATTAAGAGAGCAGCTGCTAAAATGCCATTACATAAAAATAAATTGTTATTTGAAGGTGTAGGATCCTCCAGAGACTTGCAGTTGCACATAGATCTACTATTTAAACACCCCTAACCAGTGCTCACAAGCAGAACGATTGTAGCGGGCCCAAAAATACATTTCAAACAGTTGTGTTTATTCATGAGTTCCATACAACCCTGTATGGCCCAGATGGTTGTAGTGGATGGTTAGTGGATGGCCACCATGTCCCTACAATGCTGCAACGGCAGTTAAGTGGTGGAATTTGGGGGAAAGATCTGGTACGCCCTTTCAGGGTACCAGAAGATGTGAAATGGCCTTGGCAAAGCACCGTCCTTCAGGATGGCCACGGAGAGAGCGGCCCCTCCACCTAGAAAGGAAACACAAACTGGGACAAACCATTTTCTTAGCAGAAGCCTTACGCGGGGCTGACCCAGCAATATGCTTTTCAATGCTGTCCACCCGTGAAGTCAAGTCATATTGAGACTCCCCGCTAGTGTGCCCCTCACTGGGAGTCAGATGCAAGCGTGGGGGGGGGGGGGGGGGGTAGGCGAAGCAGAGAGGGGCGCAGCACCAGGACCCGTAGGAGATGACCCAGGCTGCCGCGCAAGTACATGCTGGTCGCAGGTCAAACACACCCTGACACCGTCACTAACAGGGGATACCCCACACTAAACACACAGCTGGGCTTGTCCCGTAGGAACCCCAAGCACATTGTCCCCAGAAGCCTCCATATGGTGATTAGGTACACAGCTAGCAATAGCCACCCTTTTTGGGATGCCCCCCAAAGCCCACTAGGGAAGGTGGGAGATTGATAAGGGGCAGGGCCGGGAGAACCACAGTCAAAGGTGACCCGCCTGCAAGACACAATAGGTACAAAATAAACATCCCCAGTGCATACAGAGTAAAGCAATATAAAAAAACCTGTAAGGGACTCACGGACCAAGCAGACAGATCGCCCAGAGAGGTAAACCACAGCCAGACCGCGCCACAGCACCGCAAGGACGAGGCCACAAAATGGCGCCAGCAGCAATACCTAGAGGGGAACGCGCCAAACGCGGCCCCGAAGAGCGCAAAACTGTGATCACATGAGACGCCAGCGCCATGACAGTAACAAAAAATACATAGCACCAACCACCGCGGAGCGCCGTACAATGGCCCGCATACACACCAATAATAAAATAACACACACAAATCACAGACCCCCCGGGCGCCCCCTGCCACCAAGCGGGCCACAACAAAGGGGTCGCGCAAAACCTTCTAGGAGGGGAGGGGAGACGGGTGAAGGGAACAGGGACCCAAGGTTTGAGGCTGGGGCATCCCAATGAGAAACCATAGAAAGCCTGTCGCCGGCTACCCTTTGGTACAGGGTCTTGCGGCCCGGAGCAGAGCTCCTTCAGCACATGACCCCAGTGATGTCCTACCTTCACCCGAACCGTCAGCCGAGGCTGGGAGGCAGTGGGTCCAGAACGGGTGGAAATAAGCCTGCAGGGCCCTAGGCTTGAAAAGCCCCACTCCCTACGCAATAGAGAGCCATCTTCTATCTTCGCAGTCCAGACTGCTGAGAAATACTGGAAATTGGTGGGAGGTACTTGGCTATTTATGGGGCCGGGAGTGGCCACAAGTCTTTCTGCAGTCCACTGCACCACCATGTGGAGGAATAACCAAGTGTAAGGAATTTACTGGAACAGGACGTGCTGTATACTTGGAAAATATACACTTCTGTGATGCTCACCTGTGGAATGGTTTTCTCTCTTTTTCCACCTCAGGGCGGCAAGTCAGAAACGAGGGGACGGGGACTACAAGACAAAAAGGTGTGGTTCCTCCCGACCTAAAAATACTTCCAGTAGATACAGTCGCCCCGGGGGGTTAAGGAATCCTAAGAAACCCTGTCTTGTTGGAGACAAAGGAGAGAATAGGTTAGCCCCTCTCTACATCTACCTTTTTTTTTTTTTTCATTTCTTTGATACTGATCAACCATTTACATATTTACAAGCTCCACTAGGACTATGGCATCCGAGGTTCGGATATAGTAGTCTCGGAGACAGGGAGGGCCTGTCGCTCTGGAGTGGAAAAAGAGAGAAAACAATTCTACAAGTGAGAATCACAGAATTGTATTTTCTCTCATTTTCCACTACAGAGCATCAGGAATTCAGAAATGTATGGGATCTCCAAAAGCAGTGCCCTTTATTTAGGGTGGGATCCCAGGTGTTAACCTTATTCCAGGAATCAAACCTTAGCTGAAGAGCTTACTACTATCTGTAATACCTTCCTACCAAAGGTGGCATCTGCCGAGGCTCTAAACTTTTCCTTTGGTAAATGTATGACCTGAAAAACAAGTATCAGCCTTGCATACCTGCTCTACTGAAGCCTGATGCTGAAAAGCCCAGGAAGCTCCAATAGCTCATACAGAGTGGGCTGTAAACTGAAGAGGAGGATTCTTCCCCTTGGAGATGTAGGCCCTTATCACTGTTTGTTTAATCCATTGATTGATGGTAGATTGGTGGTAGACCTTTCCAGGGCCCTTCAACTATAATACAGAGTCAGACTTGTGGAACGTCTACGTAGCAGAGATATAATATTTCTTTGCTCTCACTACATCCAGGGAGTGAAAGACCCTCTCCTTATGGCTGACCGGAGCCGGACATAAGGAGGGCAAAACCACCTCTTAAGATGAAAAGGGGAAATCACCTTAGGAAGAAAGTCCTGTTTAAAAACAGAAGACAGCCTTGTCCTTGTGTAAAAATAAATAAGGAGGCCTATCCGATGAGGCTGCTAGCTCAGAAACCCGCTGCACAAGGAAATTGCGCATAGGAAGATCACCTTAAATGTCATTAAGCTTAGTGACGTTTCTGTCAGCAGTTCAAAAGGAGGACCCTGAAGAGCTGATAAAAGTTCAGGTCCCAGCCAGGCAGAATAGGCTTACAGGGAGGACGCATAAGGGTGACCCATGCAAAAAAACGTCCTAATAAGTTTATTTTCAGCAATGGGTTTCTGAAAAAAAGATGGATAAAGCAGATATCTGTCCTTTTAGAGTACTCAATTGAAGACCCTAATCAAGATACTGGAAACAGATTAGGTTCTACAAGCAAAACTTACAGATTCACACCAAGCGATAAATAATCTATAATTTAATATAGTATACATTTTTGTTGGGCCTGAATCATGGTCTGCATGACTCATCAAAGACCAGGACTCGTAGATTGGGGTACCATCGAGACCCATGTGTGAGGAGATCTGGATAGCTGGGCAAGCGCCAATGGTTGCCTTCCGACATCCTTACTAGATCTAAAAACCAACTTGGCCAACAAAGAGCCACCAGAAGCTAGGCTAGGATTCCTTTGCGGGCCATCTTCTTTAGTATTCAACCGGGGAGTGGAAATGAAGGGAATGGATAGAGAAGCCTGAATGTTGACCAAGGTAGGGTCATTGCATATTTTGCTATTGCTAGAGGGTCCTTGGACCGGGATACAAATCTTGGATCCTTTTGTGGCGGGACGCGAAGGGATCTACGTCTGGGAGCCGGCGCATGAAAAGGGACTGAAAAACCCTCTGACTGAGGGATCATACTCCCTGATGCAGGACTGCGCTGCTTAAATGATCATCTTGCATGTTGTCCACTCCTGGTTTGTGGATCGCTGAGATGCATGGAATGTGCTTCTCGGCCCTAAGTAAGATCCGGCTCACTTCCTTGAGTTCTCTCTTGCTCATGGTTCCCCCCTGGTGGTTGATATATGCTACCGTCAAGTTGTCTATTTGAACCCTGATGGGATGACCTCTCAGATAGGAGGTCCCGATCCCCAGTGTCCCTGGATTGTTTGTGACCCCATGATACTGCCCCAACCAGACAGGCTGGCATCGGTGGTGACCGTCTTCCATTGTACCGGAAGAAAAGATTTGCCCACTTGAAGTGGCTGAGAACTCCAGGTTAGGGACTGCCTTGCCGAGTGTGCCATGTAAAAAGAGGTGATCCAGAGTTTCCGGGGTTCGATTCCAGATCAAGAGCAATTATGTCTGGAGGGGTCTTGTGTGAAACTGTGCAACAGGCACCGCCTTGAAGCAAGACACCATCAGGTCCAACAGATGCAGTCCCTGATGACAGGGAGAGGTGAGGATATGTCAAAAGCCTTTACCTTGGCCTGAGGTGAGTGTCTCTTTTGTTCCGGAAGAAATACTTTGGCCTGAGTAGAGTCTAATGTCATTCCCAGGAAAGAGATGGCTCGAGGGCATGATATTCTATCCAGCCACATTTTTCCTGAAAGGATGGGCCCTTGATCAAGAGATTATTTGTATCTCCTGGTTTCTTAGAAGGGCCATGAGACCGACAAGGACCCTGTTAAACACCCTTGGAACTGAAGACAGGCTGAAGGACAAAGGTTTAGGCCATCTACTGCAAAACACAATTTTTTTTTGATGACCTGGGAAGATAGGGATATGTAGGTACGCATCCTTTAAATACACTGTGGTCATAAAATCCCCCTGCTGAAGTGTCACCATCTTAAAGATTCTATGTAAAATTTCCTCAGATGGATGAAACTGTTGAGATTCTAGGGAATTGCGAACAAATTGGAGTAAAAACAGTGACCTGTCTCTAATAGGGGAACGTGATGGACTACTCCAATCTACAACAGGTGGGCAGCTACAGCGGATCTCAATGCTTCTGCTTTTTCTGGATTCCAGGATACCCTTGACCAAACGAACCTCCGAGGAGGTTTGGACCCTAATTCAATCTTGTAACCTGTGAAAATCTCCTGTATCCAAGCATCTATAACAAGGAGCCTCCAAATGGGAGCAAAATGCAGAAGCGCGTCCACTCAACCTTGAAGGGGGTTTCGCCTTATTTCACCAGAATGATCTTGCCCTATTTTGGGTTCTTGGTTGATTCCAAAAATATCTTTGGTTAGATTTCCTTTTTGTAAGAGTCTACTAGACCTGCCCCTAGTAGCCACCTTTACCATATCATCCAAACGCTCCTCCGAACAGACACCCCGCAGGAAGGGAAGTCCCGTCTTGTGACCATTGCTTAAGCCATAATGAACTTCTTAGAGCCACTAGCAGAGCTAAACCTCTAGCGTTAAACCTGACCATATCATCCATAGAAGAGATGACATACCTGTTGATCTCCTTACTGGTCTTAATCAACTGGGAGCATACTACGTGAATGGCCCAAACAAGTCTCAAAATTCAATTGCTTTAATAAACTTCTGTCTGCAATGATGACAAAAAGACTTACCTGATCCAAGAAGGGACTATCTGCATGTGGCGCCCCTCCAATAAAACCCCCAGGGCCAGCGGCAAAGAAGCAGGAAGGTGACATCAGCCAAATAAAAAAAGAGGGCAGCAAGTCGCGGTGACCTGAGATACCAAGGGCAGGCCTCAAGCCCCAGAGGCCCAAGAAAGGCGCTCTGTTATACAAGGAGCAGGCAGACGCAGCGGTGGCCCGTGACAGCAGCAGGCCATATCGAGCATGGCAGGCATGCGCCTGAGGGAAGCAGTCTTCCTCCTTCCTGCCAAGAGAGGACCTGCATGGCTCCGGGCACCACCCGTGTTCCCTCACCTTCAAAGGGCTCGAAACTCAAAATCTTAAAGTGCCACAGTACAGGCGCAATCCATCTTACCAAAGATGTCCTATATTGTGGGAAGGCAGACTAAAAAAATAGCTATCATTGGGTGATGACTTTAAAAAACAAATAGCTCAAAACTTTGGAATGCAGTGTACTCCCACAAAACCTGTATCACTCGATAATATCGCACACGTCTGGGCATGGTTCTAATCTCTACTGGCTGGGGCATGCCCCATAGGTAAGTTCCTGGCTGGACCAAAACTATGACTTCTGGCCCAGTTTAGTGGTCATTATAGTGAATAACATAGGTCATTTTTGCAGCCATATATTTAGGCCAAGCTCCACCCATTTGGAACAGGATAGGAAAAAACCATAGAATTCTTTTGTGTTGTCCAAGCTTGACAATTACCAGTAGTAAATAAGGGGATCTTGTGACAACCCTTTGGTCACTTTCAACAGAGGAGAGGCTGAAACTACACAAGGTTACCAATGCAAATTTACCAGGTTGGGAGCCTTCCCAATTTAGAAACCTCAAAGACTAAAAAGAATATCTTGGCCAGAGTTAGGATTTGATTTTAATATCGTAACAACAAAACAAAAAAGGAAGATAATGGTCCAGTGTTTCGAAAACCGATTTTATGCAACTCTGGGACTTCTATATTGTATTTGGCATATATTCCTGCCTGGAACCAGTTTAGCCAGGTGTAACTATGGAAACCAGTGTCCGCCAAACTTTCTCTTTTATTTACAGCTTTTAGATAATGTTTTTTCTTAAGTGCTTGGATTTCTTCAAAACTAAACAAATTCTAATATTTGATATGCTGATTAAACCTTACTGGAGGCGCCTCACAAGATCATCCCCATTACCATAGCCTGTCAGCCTGACAACTCCCATGTGTCATCTTGATGGGGAGCATTACAACCTGGGGCCACAGGTTGTGCATCTCCGGTCTACAGCAATCTATTAACCCTTTGAGTGCTGGCCTACCGAGATTTTTTGTCACAATCTGTTGCCAGACGACTTTTCACGTTTTTGCGCTACACGTGTGCAACCTTGATTTTTGAAGGGATTTCCAGGGATTTCGATGAAAATTATATATTGTTTTTTTCAGCAGAGTCTGGGCTTCAACATGAAATGTCTTGTTTGGCCTTCTTTTAGTGTATTCTCAATACTTTTGGGTGAAATATGTGCAAAAAAATGAAAAAAACCTATTTTTTACAATTTGTAGTGTTTTTTTTGTAATAAAAAATTTAAGTTTGTTAATAAAATATTATTGCGTGTGAAAGCCCTATTTTTCCCGGTTACAATGGTACCACATATGTATAGGTATACCCCCTTTCCTGAAACAGCAGTTTAGGAGATTCCAGATAGGATACAACTATGCAATATTATTGCATAGTTGTAAGGGGTTAATAAAAAAAAAAAATGACATAGGGTTCCCCTGGAGGGGGGGGGGGGGGGGGGACCTCATTTCTTTTTTGGAATTCTAAGGGTTAAAAACCCTTAAAATCCCCCCCAAAAAATAACATAGGGTCCCCCTTACCCAGCATTACCGACCCGGACCAGCTATGGGGGGTTGTAGAACAGGGCGCAGGGGCCAGCATTGGTGGCCCCTGGCCCTGCAGGCTACTAGCCCACATAGCCATGTGGCCCAGGCCCTTCTGCCCCCCCCCGGCCATTGGGGAGGCAGGTAATGGGGGGCTGGGGGTTATGGCAAGTCACCCACTTGCCGCAGGTGACCTGCCATACCCAGAGCCTTGTGAACTGGTATAAGGGGTCTTAAGTTAAAAAAAAGACACCAAATATTTTATTATTCTTTTTTTGACTTATACTTACCTCCCATCCAGTGTCCCACGCTGCTGCAGATGACAGTTGTCGGTAGTGATCAGAGCAGGGAGGGTGGCAGGCAGGGAGATCAGAGCCACCCTGCCTGCCACCCTCCCTGCTCCGATCGCTGCTGACAACTGACAGATCGGAGCCCGGGTGCCAGTAACCCGAGGAGCGAGATGACGTCATCAAGTGGGCGGGGTTAGGGGCGGGGCTAGGGGTGGGGCCAGCGCCGGCCGAAGAGGATGGTGATGGCCCGTTTCTGGGCCCTCACAAGCAGCGTGGAGAGCCCGGGGGGGGGGGGGGGGGGGATCGGAGCACCCCCTGGTGAAGAGAAGACCCAGGGAGAGCCATCGCGCTGCGAGGTGAGTACATGTCATTTACTGTTTTTTTCAGATGTCGGCACCGGGGGGGGGGGGGGGGGCCTATTCCGGGCCCCCTCCTGAAGATCAGAGGCCTGGATTCTTGTACAGAATCGCTGGCCCTTTCAAATGAGGGGTAAGGTAAGTCTGTATGTTTTTTACTTTTTGTTTTATGGGCCTCTAAAGTCAGCTACGTGACTCTCACGTAGCTGGCACTTAACGGTTGGAGAGGCAGCTACGTGAGAGTCACGTAGCTGGCACTAGAAGGGTTAATAGGAGTCTGGATAAATAGAAAGACACGGATTACTGTTGTGGTTATTATAAGTAAGCTATATAACCTATTTCATGTGAATATATATATAGGTGTGTAATATAGTAAAGTATTATAAAAGGTAGCCCCTATATCCCTGTATTCTCCAGTCTGGAATGAACCAGCGAATAGGATGCTTGATGCAGAGAATGCCAATTCAGCCCCCCTGAAAAAATATCCAACCAAGGTATTGTGCGCCATTTTTCTAAATGGAGTGTGTAAATCCTTCACTATTTAGTAAACATGGTCTAAAACTGTATTACACGTATTTACAACTAAGATATATTTATAAGAGCCATGTATAGGAGTATACAGTAAATGTATTCAAATATAGAAACTTGGGAATGCACCATTATCGTTTACTTACCCATCAGCATTTTTGCTCTGTAACAACACTGCAGATTCGGATTCTCTTTTCCGTCTGTCTACCTGTTTACGCTTCTTTTCTATTGCCTACACAAAACAAAAAAAAATAATTAGGTCAACATGCTTAAAGCGGACCGCCACTCTGAATAAGAGTCTATCTTATATGTTTTCCCCCACCCCCTACATACAGATTGTCCAGATTAAAAATCATCCTACCTGCACCAATTGACTTTAACTTTGATTTTTAACTTTTTAACATTCAAGATGGCAGCCTATGGAGAAGCAGGCTGCCTTCTGACTATGCTGCTTTGCTGTCCTTTTCCTGACCCCAGCTCTGCTCTGTCTGTGCAAAGATATAACCCCGCCCCCCCTGCACTTACTCCTCCCCTCTCCTCAATATGTAATGCTTCTTAGGCAAGATGGTGGCGCCCATATCCTAGAGTCCTGAACAGAGTTGAAGCCCAGTAGGTCAAAGAATAATAAGTAAGCGACTAAAACAACTTAAAATATATTCATTAAGAGGATCCACTAATAAACACATCACATGTGCTAATGTAAGACATGTTTAACCCTAATTTTTACCTAATATGTGATAATTAAAGTGGAACAAAACCCAGGAATTTGACTTTCCCTGATTTTGTTCTGCTCCCCAGGGGCCCCCTGATTGGGGATGCACTGCTGCGTGAACCCCCCCCCCTCGCTGAAAGCCCCAAACAACTTACCTCTGCCACGTTCCAACAATGCATGTGCTGTTCGTGGGGCTTACCTCTTTTGGCAAACGTCTCACATTTGACTTTAATGGGGAGTGCGCATTGCCGCATCCCATGTATCTCTGGCCTCATATCTGAATGGCTCCCTTTTCATAACAATGAGAGCTGTCTGCCGAATGATCTAATCATAGCAGGCATCTCTCATTGGACAAGAGCCCATGCATGCACTGATGGACTGGGAAAAGGTAAGATTACCGGGGACCTAGGGGGTTTCACACTGCGGGGCATCCCGATTCGATTCCAGGCCGATGGCTGGTGGATTTTTTTTCCACTTTAACAGCTCAGCACCAATCAGAATAAAGTAGATTATGTTAACTATAAATGTTTGGACCCACAGAGCATATGAGGGCATTTTGCATACTACTTTCCCCTGTCATCCACAGCAGTAGAGGAAATCAACAACTTTTTGCATCAACTCCCTAAGAGGTATAAGCAGCGTGATTGATTTCAGCTAGGTGATCTAAATACATGTCTGCATCCTAATAGATCAGATTATCTGATCTGATAATCCCTAAACTAAAAGTGAGAGAGCTAAGCGACGCCACCTTTTGTGATAGGGATGATATAGAAATTTATGCCATTTTAAAAAGGAATCTCTGCAAAACAGAAAGCAGCAAATTCAGGTACCAAAGCTCGACCAAAGCTCTATGCTGGAGTGATCACACAGCTACCTGAACAGATATCTTGACTAGGTGGTTAGAATAAAGTCCTTTGGAAGAGAATAACCAAGAGAGACCTGTCCCATATAGAGTAGGTACTGGCAGCCTAAATGTTGTCATCCAAAATCCTGGAATACTGAGACAGAGTATGACTGAAGCTACACCCCCATTGCCCTTACACCAACATAACACAACTTCCGCCCCCCCCCCCCCATTTCACCGGGACAAGTGAACTGTGGAAGAAAGGGCCACTCAATCAGAAGCCGTAGAGAGCATCCAGCTGTCACAGGAGATCCATACGCTAAACGTTTAAGGAGATTCGTTACATTTGCCCAGAAGTTAGTTGGTGTTGAACTGAAGGAATGACCCCCAACATCTTGATGCACTGTTGAACCCCTTGTCCCAAAGATCTTCTGGAACCCTTATCTAAACCAGACAAGCTTCTTCTTGGGGAGAAATGATCTGGCTACCATGTTTAGCTCCATCCAAGAAAATTGTTCTGGTAAGCACATGGGAAGACTCATGATGTTTATCTTGCATAAAAAGGCCTCAAATAGGGAGATCATGTCTGGTGTTTGAGCAGGAGGTTGTCAAGTTTGAGAAGCACACTGAAATCCTTGTTCCTACCTGTTCTAGACCCTTACCATACCATAACAGCTAGGGGATATGGGTCCACCTCCTCTATCACTCAATCCCTGTGTATATTATATTGCTGCTTTTTTACTCAAACTGGTGGTAATTATGTTCTACTGTACCTATGTAAGGTTTCAAACACCTTAAGCCATTATCTCCCACAAGGCTTATGTTTATTTAGGTATTAGCTTATCTATAAAAATACAATTCTGTGAAATACACACCTGTAGAATTGATATTATTTGTATACAGTACGTCCTGCTCTACATATAATACTTACACTTGGGGTTATCCTCCGCCAGATGGCGCTGCACTGCAGAGACATGCAAAACAGGCTCCTCCTGGCCCTTCAAATACCCAGGGACCTCCCACAAATCCCAAGCATTGAAAAGCAGTGAACAAGAAGCCGGGAGAATTAAAACCACCCAGAACAACTGGCAATGATAATAATGATAACAATCACCATACAGGGGATCCAGAATAATGCAAAAAACAGGGTGGGGTGGATCGGGGGTGCCCCACCGAAGTGGACCAAGACCCAGGATAGTCAAAATCCTGGGTGTTGGTCCACTTTAAGGAAGGCAGAACCCTTTCCTCAGCGTTGCTAGGAAAAAGGCACAGCAAGGATTGCAATATCTCGAATCAATTAAAAAGAGACACTCAAGATGCAGATAGTCCCGGCTTCAGGTGGAACTCAACCTTATCCTATTGTATCTCAAGGAATGGGGGCTAGGTAAACAGAGCCGCCCGCTAACACACGTCTGACCAAGGTAATAGTCACCAGAAGGACAACCTTGAGGGTAAGAACAGCCAGACAGCATCCTGATAGCTTGGCATCCATGGTGACCGTTTCCAGGAATGGGTAAGAAGGAACTGCCCCCAGACAGGTTCCCTGAGTTCATCCACTCCAAGAGAAAACTTCTTACCAGGTGGGAAGGCCCACAGACCCTACTCCAGAGATGCCGGATCCCTGTCCTGTATTAACAATAGAAGTCGCAGAAGGGCCCAAGGGGAACTGAACATAAGGGACCTCTTCCGGGCAAGACACCAATGGGCGCACCAGCTGCATCTCTGCCTGGTGAAGGGGCCGGGACAGCAATGAGGGACTGAGCCCATGTGACCAGATTGTCCACTTCATTGCAGAGAAGGGAAGATTCTCGTTAGAACCTGATCCAGATTAATTCCTAGTAATGGGATTACCAATTAAGGGGACAATGAGGACTTGGGGTGAAGGTCCCCCATCCAAATGACTCCCAAAGGACTCCATCAGCCGGGTATCCATCCTAGCCTGACGCAGACTGGGAAGTGAGAAAGGGCGTCGAGGTAGTCATCGCGCGGATGCCCCTTGGTCTCATCGGGGACATCACCATCGTCCGCACCTGTGAGATCACTCTGGGAGTTGAAGAGAGACCAGATAACAAGGCCACAATTAGCAGTGTTGGACTACCAACACGAATCTGAAGAGCCTCGGGGACCTGAAGTCACAGGGATGTAAACAAACATTTTAGAGTTCCCCAGATGGCAAAAAGCCCACTGGGCGCAAGGTGCTGATGGCCCAACTCAGAGTTTCCAGCAGAAACTGCCTGTAATTAGAGAGTTGCTGTGAATCCAGAATGGGCCAGCCCGACCCATCCTTTTTAGGGGACTGTGGAAGGTTGGTTTAGCGGCCCCTGCCTCTGCCTGTTACGGGCAATCTGCAAGAGACCCTCAGACCTCGTAGGCCTAGCATGGCCTGTGCCAGCAACTGAAGAGCGGCAGGGACCAGGATTACCTGGGACCTGATAAAACTGGGGAAGGCCGCGCAGCAAACTCTATCCTGTATCTGGAGGACACAACCTCCTGAATCCACCAGAATGAGGCAAGATGCCTCCTGATAATAGCAAGGTGCTGCAGCCATCCCCTCACCCAGACGGGCGAGGGCACCCCATCATGCTTGAGGGGGTTTGGTGGAAGATTTGGGCTTAGCCCCACCGGAGGGGCCAGGGCGTTGTCTGCTGCTCGTGGGGCAGGAGTCAGCACGAAAAACCCGGAAGGACACCCCTGGTTCCTGTTCAACACTAAGGTAGGGGGGAGGAGGGGTGCCTCTGCCCCGAGGGGGCCGAGACGGCCGTCTGCGTAAGGGTGATTTGCCCTTTTAACCGAACAGGTCCACACGGGCCCCAAATAGGCGTCGCCCTCTAAAGGGAAGCCCAGTAAGAGTCTTTTTTGTAGCATCGTCAGCACCCCACTGTCGCAGCCAGACCAAGCGACGCATAGCTACCGCAAGGGCAGAAGTTCTTGCACACATTGTGATAGCGTCATCCAGCGGTATAATATAATACATTTTACAAATACATCACAATTGGAGAGTGCATTAAACACCTCCCAGGGGAGATTCTCGGGGTGATGATCAAGCAACTTTCTGATGAGGGTTCTAGCGGCCACTGCAGTAATAGCCGCGGCACAGACCGGGCGCAGCGCCGTCCCTGCACAAGAAAAGGCATGGGAGGCCAACAGCTCGATGCGCCGGTCCTCAGCCTCCCGAAGGGTACTATAAGCAGGGTTGTAATAAAGGGGGGATTAGGGACCCCTATGATCGGCGCATCCACCACAGGGGGTGATGACCAGCAATTAACCACCTCAGGGGGAAAAGGGTATTTCCTATCCCAGTCCTATCCCAGTCCCCTGGAAGTTTACTGGGGCATTCCCATTCCTTGAGCACAAGGAAATGAGCCTGCTCTAGAAATTCCAAACGTGCGGTCGCAGTATGGAAACGCTCCCCTCTAGGCTTGGGGACCTGACCGGGGAGGGAGATAGACAGTGCCTTAAAGACCTTAATCAACAAGTCGTCAGTGTCGCACTGGCCCCAGTATTCAGGGCCAGAATCGTCATGACTCCTCGGGCTCTCATCAGATGAGCCTGAGTCAGAGAACAACTCCCCTTCATCAGAAGGGGTATAGTCACACGGAGTAGTAAACTCCACGGTTCTCATAGAAGATACAGAAAATACAACTCTGAAGTACTCACCTGTAGAGTTGGTATTATATGCAGACAGCACGTCCTGCTCCAGACATAGTCCTTACATGTGGGTATACCTCCGCCTTCAGCGCCGTACACTGCAGTATCATGAAAAACAAGCTCCTCCCGGCCCTACATATACCGAGGGACCTCCCACAAATCCCCAGCATTGAAAAGCAGTGAGAAAAGAAGCCAGGAGGAAAACAACCACCCAGAGACTGGCAATAATATCCAAGATAATAATCACCACACAGGGGATCCAGAACAAGGTGAATCAGGGTGGGGTGGAGCAGGACGTGCTGTCTGCATATAATACCAACTCTACAGGTGAGTACTTCACAGAGTTGTATTATTCTAAGCAGACAGCACGTCCTGCTCCAGACATAGTCCTTACATGTGGGACATCCAATAGCAGTGTCCATAAGTAGGGTGGGATCCCCATGAAAAAAGGCACAGCCAACTAGAACATCGCCACCGCCTGTAACCTTGCTACCAGGAGCAACTAGAGCAATGCTCTAACTTAACTTATGAAGCCTAACAAGGCTAATGAAACACGAGCAGAGATCTAGTCAGTCTGCTCCACACCCAAGTGCATAAGGCCCAAACCAAGCACCGGTAGAAGAGATCCAAACCAAGAGAGGCGAAAGAATCTCCCTTAACAAACAGACCAGCAAAACGGCCTAACCAGGCTACTAACGATAACAGGGTAGCCATGGCAACCATAGAACCTTTCCCTTCAGGGAATACAAACCCTGGTCTCGGAGAGACCAACATAATACTACACACGAGCTAACAAGGCTCCTCTAGAGCCAAACTGATAATCAAGAGCTCAGAAGGACAATCAGCCAAGCGAGACCAGTCCAACCGGCTTCCCATATTCATGGGAGTAACCAGATCCTGCTGCAGGAAGGATGAGGACATCTATAAGCCCGACGGGCATAGCCCCAACCCTGGACAGGAAGCAGTGCAGAGGTTCCCAAAACCTACTAAGGGATACAGATCCCTTTTAAGCTCAGAGTAAGCAGAACACCAGTCCAAGGACCCTAGGATCTGGAATAGAGAAGAATAACAACCCTCCGCCTGGACTCAAGATTGATGCAAGGCGGACACATCCTCACCAACACGGTGTACAGATATAAGAAAACTGTAAAATGAAAAAGGACTAGGCTAAGAACGCCGTCTCCTATGGCATGCCCCAGACTGAGGCACCCGCCCCGAAGGAGTCATCTGAGGCAGGGAACAGTTCAGACAAGAACCTGAATAAGACCCAGGGAAACCCTTAGCCGGGCAACAGGATAAGCAACCCCCCCCCCCCCCCAAAGGAACTTAGAATTCTCTGGGGAATGCGCCTGAGCCACCCCTGAGGAAAGCTCAACGCCGAAGCTTGAAACTAGTCTCTACCGAGGACAAACAGGGCAAGCCCTGGAACCTCTCAAGGAACTGAGTTGGGAGACCAACTCCAGCCATGTCATAAGAACTCTAGTACCCATGGGTAAAACCTCATTCCATAGGGAATAGAGAACTAGTCCCAGCCATCCAACTAGGGCGCCAACTCCCAACATAGCTGTTAGAAAGGGGAGAAGAATAAAAAAGGGAGGGATCTAGACCCAACCCTCCAAAAAGAAGAGACACCCAGAGAGAACATCTCTGATAGGGTGAATAACGATCGTCCAAACCCTGTGAAGGGAATGACGTAGTAAGGAGCCTAACTAGGCATAACAGCCCACATGAGAGGGCACACAGTACAACTGTCTCCAGCAGAAAATGCGAACCAAACCACACAGGGCCACTCATGGCCCCCAGTGCAACAGTTCACCCTTGCCACAGCAAGCCTGTGCAGAACCCCACCTAGCAGGGTGTAAGAAGGGTCAGACAAAGGGTAGAATACTCGGACAAAAGGCCAGACTAGGTCACCGTGACCAAGACCAGAGAGTCCTGGGACAATCACCCAGGGCAACGAATTAGAACCTTAACCAGGACAGAGTCTCTGTAACAGTCACAGGGCCACAGCCCCAACCAGTAGGCTCATTGAGACACTAGGGAAGGCCCTCCCAGCACAGTAGGACAGCCAACGAGCCAATACCAATGAAGCGCAAGGAGTGTAAAAAACCTCCACTGGATCAGAACCAGACCCTACAAGAAGGGTCAACCTGTTCCGAGACCTTCTCGGATAAAGCTGGAACAGTCCACTGACCAGACAGACCAAGAGTCCCCAAGAGACAAGGCTTAAGGGAAACAGACCAGCAAGCTAGGGCCCAACAAGGCACAATGTGATGACCTACCAATGGTATGAAAATGGGCCCCCCTAAAGGGGCCCCCTTAGGTACCTCAGGGGATTGCATAAGGAATAGAACCCTTTTAGTCACCCTACCAGACCTGGTCCCCATGGCGACCATCTACAGGGATAGCAAGAAGGAAGTGATGGCATCAACAACTTCCATGAGTAGACGAACCAGAAGAGAACCCCCATAAAAAACAGGGGGCACGTACTGATCTATTTCCAGGGGTGTTGGAACCCCATCCAGGATAAGTAACCCAAGGTGCCGCAGGCCCCAGGGGCATCTGGGAAAGGGAACAGCCTCGGGCCGCCAACAATAGGCCCACCAGCCACAAGGTGAATGTAATGAGATTACACAGAGTGCAAGGCCCATTCCATACCAAGGCACCCAAATCAGAAGGGAGGGTTGAAACCCGGACCCATCTAAATGCCACCCCGTAGGGAGAGTATGAATCAGCTTACACCAAGTAATAGATGTGCCTAAGCACCAATCCAAAAGACTCCAAGAGAGCCCCAAGTCAAAGTAGAAACTAGTGCGGACAGCACCGGTGAATGAGCATGAAAGCGCTCCCATACTCGCCTTGGCGAGCCATCTGGGAACAGGTGAGGGACCCCAGACAAGACCCTAATATAAAGAATGGTCCTGTAACACCGGCTGGAAAAAAGGGGAACAAGGGACCGAAGGGGAAAAGGATCCTTGCATGCATCAAGAGGTTCACTTGACCAGGGCGTCTGCGGCCCAACAGATGGATACCAAGTAGGCAAAGCCTGTGGAACCTAGATGCCCGTTCTAAACCGCCGGATCTGGGCAGACTGCGTCATCCTGGGGGAAGAGCAGAGTGAATGCAATTATCAGCCAAGGCCAACCTAAAAGGAGGCCCAGACCCTCCAGGTCAAACTCAACCTGTGTCCAATCCCTGAAGGATACAACGGGGACTAGAATACCCCTGGCTAATTTTGAAGGGAACTGCCCGAAACACTCCATTCTTTCAAAAACCACGGCCAGGAAGGTCATCACCTGCCATCGCCCGAACGAAGAATGGCATCCTGCCATAAGAGCCAAGTGCTGTGGCAGTTCCCTCGCCCGCAGGGCGAGGGCGTTCCTTCATGCTTGTGAGGTTTTGGCAGACTTTGGTTTTGACCTGCCAGAGGTCCCAGGCCGATGCCTGCCTCCCCTGGAACGAGCTTCCACTCCAAAAAGTTGGAAGCACACTTCTGGTTCTCTTTTAACAGAAACATAAGGAGGGGGCGAGGGGTCCCTGCCCCTGGGTTGCCTGGCTGACCGTCTGCGCGAGGGCGCCTTACCCTTTTTGCCAAAAAGGTCCAACCTGGCCCCGAATAAGCGACGTCATCGAAAGGGAATAGCAGTAAGAACCTTTTTAGTGTCATTGTCAGCCCCCCACTGTCGTAGCCAAAGCAGTCGACGAATGGCCACCACAAGGGCCGAGGTTTTAGCACACATTTTAATGGTGTCATCCATAGCTGAGAGGATAAATCTCACAAAAACGTCACAATCTGCATTGAAGACCTCGCAGGGGAGATCCTCCGGCTGTTGGTCAATTATCTTCCTGATCAGCATCCTGGCGGCCACCGAGGTAACAGCCGCAGCACAGACCGGGCGCAGAGCCGTCCCTACACTAGAGAAGGCATGGGAGGCCATGGATCTGTCCATGCGCCGGTCCTCGGCATCCCGAAGGGTGCGAGAGGGGGAAGCCGCCATGAAGGGAGGGTTAACAACCCCAATAATTGGAGCATCCACCTCTGGAGGAACTGACCATCATTCAACCAAATCTTGGGGAAAGGGGTACTTCCAGTCCCAAACCCCCGGGACCCCTGTGAGTTTACAAGGGGAATCCCATTCCTTAGATATAAGATACGGGAAATGATCCTGATCCAAGAATTCCAGGCGCGGCGTCGCCGTGTGGAAACTCTCCCTCTTGGGCTTGGGAGACTCTCCCGGGGGAGAGATAGACAGCACTTCAAAAATCTTAATGAGTAACTCATCAGTTTCACACAGGCCCCAGGACTCCGGGCCAGAACCGACGCGGTTTCAAGACAAGTCATCTGAAGAACTGACCCTGAGAACAGATCACCGTCCTCGGACTGATCAAGATCCTGCATAGCAGCAGGTTCTTCGGTTTCAGTGGAAAACCTATAGTTAGGTTGCGTCAGGGATCGTTTCTTCCCAGCGCCCAAGTGCTCTGCCAAGCCTGACATAATATGCTCCACGGTGGGAAGCTTGCGCGGCACTACTTGCTGGTCATCCCCCCTCGAGTGCGACTCATCAGGAGTGAGATTCAAGTCCGGGGAGACAGGTGTATTGAAGCGAGGTGCAGGTACAGGCAAGCCTGATTGCAGGGCCAGCGCTTGTTCAGTCTGTGAACGAGACTCTGTCAGCGTAGGGTTGTCTACACATGTTACACAGCCGGTCTTGTCCCCGCGGGACCCCGGACACCGAATT
Organism: Gastrophryne carolinensis; assembly: GCA_027917425.1. Classification (NCBI taxonomy): domain Eukaryota; kingdom Metazoa; phylum Chordata; class Amphibia; order Anura; family Microhylidae; genus Gastrophryne; species Gastrophryne carolinensis. The sequence goes on from CM051237.1 coordinate 401,883,614, forward strand.
CTGAGATGCCTCCATATGGTGATTAATCTAGGTAATATGCCGGAAGGAATTTATGCTGTAAGCAACCCTGGATGCCCCAATACCCGCTGGGAATGTGGGAGATTCTAATAAAACCCCGTGAGATATAATATATCAGGCCGGGAGAAGCCACTGGAAGCTTGGCGTCTGAAAGACATAAGGGGAAAAGAGGGTGTCAGAGCCATGCGCAGCACAAGAAGAAAATTAAACAAACACCCGTGAGGGTACTTACAGCGACCAGGGGAGAAGGAGGATCGTGACCACGCGCGCACGGGAGACCGACAAAATGGCGCCAGCGAACGTCGAAGGGCGGGTCAGAGCTATAGGTGATGCAGAACGCGCCAAACCAGACCATGCCCACCCCGGAGAGCACGAAGCTCCACAGAACAAGACAGGAAACGAACAGAAATAGACGCCATGGCGTCGCGAGACAGAGCCGTCTTACTCGCCAAGTGATATATTTTAAAGGCGCTGCGGCAAAGTTTCAAGCGCGGCTCTGACCCCCGGAAACCAAATAGGGCTAAGGCAAGGCGTCTGATATGGCAAGATTAGGCCAACGTACACAACCCCCCCCCCCTTTTCCTCCCACTAACCGGGGGAACTAAGGAAGGTGACCCAGCAATCGGGGTTCACCGCTACATGGGCATCCACTATGAGGCTCACCATTAGCCTAAACCGCCTACCCCGTGGATGGGGATTGCGGTGGAGCATGGCTCCGTAAGCACACTAGGTGCTGCCTACCTTCACCCGACCAACGCAGCCCAGGCTGGGAGGCATGTTACTCACGAAGAGGACGGGTGGAAATAGTCCCGAAGGGCCTCGGGCTGTAAAGCCCCGCTCGCCTGAGAGAGCCTGATACTTCATGTCTTCGCAGTTTCAGCACTGCAGAGGAATCTGGGGATTTGTGGGAGGTCCCTCGGTATATGTAGGGCCGGGAGGAGCTTGTTTTCTTCATGATTCTGCAGTGTACGGCGCTGAAGGCGGAGGTATACCCACATGTAAGGACTATGTCTGGAGCAGGACGTGCGGTCTGCTTAGAATACATGAGGTGACAGGTGCCGCTTCTTACCAGGGCCCATTCGCTCTGACAACCTAGCAATAATCTGTTCAGCCGTAGGCAGTCTGGAAGGCCCAGCAGGCTGCAATTCCCCACTTGTAGGCGACTCAGCAGGAGAGAGATTTAAGCCTGGGGAGATAGGCGAATTGAAGCTAGGTGTAGCCACTGGCCGACCTGATTGCAGGGCCAGTGCTTGCTCGGCACAGGGTACACAGACCCGTGTCCTGTCAGCATCAGCATGGGGTTGTCCACACGCTATACACAGCCGGTCTTGTCCCGGAGGGACCCCGGTCACATCATTCTGAGATGCCTCCATATGGTGATTATTCAAGGCACAATATGCCAGTAGGGATTTACACTATAAGTAGCTATGGATGCCCCAAAGACCCGCTAGGGAAGTGGGAGAGTATTACAAGGCTCGCTATAATTTTACACCGGGCCGGGAGAAGCCAATGGTGTTCACCAGTCTGAAAGACATAATGGGAATAAAGGGTGTCAGAATCATGCGCAGTAATCAAGGATCATGAAAATCGCCCGCGAGGGCACTTACAGACCAAGGGAGGAGGAGGACCGCTACCACGCGTGCGTGCGACCAGCATCAAAATGGCACCAATGAACCTCAAAGGGCGGGCCAGAGCGGCTGTGACGCGGAGCGCACTAAACCAGATCCCCGCACCCCCCGAAGAGCGCGAAGCTCTGAGATAGTTTCAACGTTGTCATGAGGAGCGAAGTGTATGACACACTTAGAAAAATGATTTGCCAATGAAGACGCCGCGGCGGGACAGGTACATAATAAAAATTCAAACAACGCGGCTCTGACACCAGGAATACCAGTCAAAGACAGTACTAAGGCCATAAGCGTGTAAACATACACTGAGACCACCACACATCCCCCCCCCCCCTTCTTTTCCCCCCGGGCTACGGGGGGAACGAGGGAGGATGGCGACCCTTTGTACAGGGCCCACCGCTACACGGGGCATGGGGTAATAGTGCGGGAGGGGCATCCCCTAGAGGCTCACCATCAGCCTAAACCGCCTACCCTTTGGTGGGGGACTGCGGTGGAGCATGGCTCCGTTAAGCACGCGTGGTGCTGCCTACCTTCCCCCGACCAGCGCAGCCCAGGCTGGGAGGCACATCATAGGGAGGACGGGTGGGAATAGTCCAACAGGGCCGCAGGCTTTGATAGCCCCGCTCACCTGCGAGAGAGTGATACTTCATGTCTTCGCAGTCAGCACTGCAGAGAAATCTGGGGATTTGTGGGAGGTCCCTGGGTATTTGAAGGGCCGGGAGGAGCCTGTTTTGCATGTCTCTGCAGTGCAGCGCCATCTGGCGGAGGATAACCCCCAAGTGTAAGTATTATATCTGGGGCAGGACGTACTGTATACTAAAAATATCACACCTGTGCAATTGCCGAGCCACTTAAGGCCCTATCTGGGATTGCAGCTTTTTGATTTCGCATCCACCTCCAAAATATTAAATAAAAGAAAGATTAAATATAAAAAAGATAAAACTATACTTACAATCTGTTCCTTCTCAGATTTGTGGTCTTTTTCACTGTTAGACACACTGCAGTCCTTACTCTTGTCCATACACTCAGGCTGACTGGTGTCCATAGCAGATTCTGGCTCTGGAGCAGAAGAAGAGTCTTCACTTATGTCTCCAACAGGTTCTTGTTTTTCAGTAGAAGAACCATTGCTTTCCTCATCTACCTGAACATTATCCAGCTCTGTGCCAGCACCCGTACGACCCGAATATGTCCCAGACATCAGGCTCTCCACTTTACTGAGTGGGAATTCATACAAGGATTTGTAAAATAACTTGGGGAAACCAAAGCAGTCTGTGGCAGCTCTGACAGGTCCAGTGCCTGGGTACATCTGTATAACGGATCCATAGCCTTGTAGCGGGGGGAAAGAATAAGACCAAAACTATAGTCACAACCTAAAAAACAATACATCCGACAAATGTAGATATGTACTACAGGCAAATGAATAGCCTGTAAGAAAGCATTGACCCTCTTGTACTCACTCTCTTCTGAGGGCAAATTTAGTGTAAGGCTTGTTAATTAGGTTCCCTGTGATTTCTGCTAGCGGGGTTTTGTTGTGGTTCCCTGCACAGGTCAAGGCTTTGGGTAAGGTTTCTGAACATTTCCACCCTCACCAGTGCCAACCCCCTCAACACTAAATGGTCCCCAAACTTGTCCCTATTCAGGCAAGAAGTCTGGTGCTTTGATATCTTTAAACAATAACAATACTGCCAAATACTACTTGTAAAGTGCATAAGTATTCAGTGCCCCAAACCAGCTGCCCTGAGATAAAACCAGATGGTCATTTGGTATGGGCTTGTACAACACTGAAAAACTTCTGTTAAACATACTCACCATTTCCTCCTTCACAGCAGCCTTCTCTATGTCCAGCATTCTAAAACAAACCAAGCTGGAGAAGCATGGCCTTCCGTTGGTCCATTTCTCCATGTGGAAGGTGCTCTCAACAACTTTGGTACAAGTCCATCTTAGCAGATCATGTACACCCATACATACAATCTTTGGGGCATACTGAACCTTCCAGAAAGACCACAAGTCACATGACTTGAACTCAATTAGGAATCTGTGGGAACATCTTTATTCTTGTACTAACTTTATCGATTCTCCTCCACGCACCTTACAGTAGCTCTGCAGTTCGTATTGCTCAAGATACCTGTGACAACCTACCAGGACCTTATTGAGTCACACCCAGCCCATCTAGCTGCGGTCTGTGCTGCACATGAAGGCTATGCTTGATATTAGCTGGTTGTCTAAATAATGGACACTACTGTGTAGGAAGAACAGTATGATGTGGCAGCGTCATAGTTATTTAATGAGATTCTTTGACACAACACAAGAGCTTGATGTATTTTATTGTATTTTGATCTGAAAAGGTTTATGAAATAGGGCTAGACACAATCTGATATTATAATCTATATAAATTTAATCCTAATGTGATAGATGTTTTTTAAGCTCATAAAACAGAAAGGAGATGAAAAAAAAATAATCAGGCTTCACAGTAAGTACTTTTCACCACCAGGTTGGTGCGCAGTCTTAAGAGATGAATGGATATTGCAATTACACACCCACCCTTTATCAATGTTTTTTTTCTGGTGTGTACATATTGCATTACTAATCCTTGAACATATTCCACAGGCAATAACAGACAAAAGCAAATACAAGGGGATCAGTACATCCTGTCTGTCTCTTTTTTACTGTGGTTACAAAAGGAGTAAATAATATATAAAGGTTTCTTTAAGCCCCTCACAATTCTTTTTTCCACTAATAGGCATAACCAAGGAAAGCTAATGCCATTCATTGTAAGCATCTACTCTGCATAACAAACAGCTCTGGCTACCGGCTGAATAGTAATACACGGACATGCCGCTGTTACCTTTGCTCTAAAAATAGTCCCTGCGCGGGTTTCCCTCTGACGCAGATCCCATCAATATATTATGAGATAATGGCGTGTCTGTTGCTAAGAGGGCTACGAGACTCGAAACGAATAAACACATTGCTAGGTTCTATTTTGATCTAAAATAACCACAACATTATGGAATTATAGCTGCATTAAATCGGACCAAAACCCACTAAACGTGAAATATATTTGGTCATAGCCCCTGCCGATACTTCTTTCTTAGTGTGTAAACTAGAAATATATAAATATTTTCACTTTTCATATTTTTTGCTGTCCCTCTCTGTAAGATGGCAGGAGATTAGTCATTGCATAGGAGTGGCAATGACATCATTGCCACACACAACAGTGGCAATGAATGGAGGAGACTGAGCTTTACAGCTAAACAGGCACCATTATTTAGAATTAGAGTGAAGCAGGGCAGTGGAAATTAACAAAAAGTACTCTTCATAGGGGGCGCAATTCAGGCGCTCCAAGTTAAAAACGTGGGTTTTGGTCCACTTTAAGTCCCCGTGGTAAATGCTAGTTTATCGCAACTGAGTGCAAACCTCCTGAAAACTCTGTTTTACATTATCTGCTCCCTCGTGGAAACCAAGAGATTGGCTGCCCGGCGATCATGTGGTCTGATCTCCAATTAGGAGACTCTTGTTTCATCAAGGAAGTGAGCAGCAGGTAACAAAGATTGCATGTGACAGGGCGTATCTGCAATAAGGATGCCCCTTCTGAAAAATACAATTCTGTGAGTACTCACCTGTAGAATTGATTTCATAGTATACAGCATGTCCTGTTCCAGTAAATTCCTTACACTTGGGTTATTCCGCCACAAGGTGGTGCAGTGGACTGCAGAAAGACTTGTGGCCACTCCCGGCCCCATAAATAGCCAAGTACCTCCCACTAATTTCCAGTGTTGACAAGCAATACAAGAAGCCAGGAGAATCAAAAAATGGATAAGAACCCCAAATAAACTTTTGAACAATCACCATACAGAGGTAACCAAGAAAAATGATAACAAGGGCGGGGTGGAACAGGACGTGCTGTATACTATAAAATCAATTCTACAGGCGAGTACTCACAGAATTGTATTTTTCCCAAGTATACAGCGCGTCCTGTTCCAGTAAATTCCTTACACTTGGGACATCCAAAAGCAGTGCCCGTAAGGTAGGGTGGTATCCCCAAAGAGCAACGGCGAGCAGTTTAAACCACTGCCGCCTGAAGAACTTGCGGCCAGAATCAGCATCAGCTGAGGCCCTAACATCATCCTTGTAAAACTTGGAAAAAGTATGAACAGAAGACCAAGTTGCGTCCTTACAAACTTGTTCAACAGAAGCCTGGTGCTGAAAGGCCCAAGAGGCACCAATAGCACGAGTGGAATGAGAAGTAAAGCGGAAGGGAGGCTCCTTCCCCTTAGCAGAATAGGCTTGCACCACCGCCTAACGGATCCAATTGCCGATAGTGGATTTAGCCGGAGGCAAACCCTTCCTAGGTCCAGAAGGGCGAACAAAAAGAGCATGAGTCTTCCTGAAAGATTCAGTAGCAAATAAAACTTCCGCTCCTTGGAATTAGCAGGATTAGAACACAATGAAAGCAAAACAATGTCCTGATTGAGATGAAATGCAGACACAACCTTAGGCAGGAAATCTGGCTTATACCGAAACACCACCTTGTCCTGGTGCCGCTCAAAGTAAGGAGGTTTAATGGAAAGCGCCGCCAACTCAGAAACACGCCTAACAGAAGTGATAGCCACCAAAAAGGCTACCTTAAGAATCAAAATAGGCAAAGCAGCCTCACGTAGAGGCTCAAAAGGAGGACCCTGCAAATTCAAATCCCAGACTGGTAACATAGGCTTACGTGGGGGGTGCACGCGAGTAACCCCCTGGAAAAAAGTCTTTACCAAACGGTGGTTGGCAAAAGATCTTTGCAAGAAAATAGCCAAGGCTAAAACATGTCCCTTGAGAGTACTAAGTTGAAGGCCCAGATCCAAGCCATGCTGCAAAAATTCCAGGATCCTGGGAATAGAATACACCCGACAGGGAAGAGACTTACACCAAGCAATGTAAACATGCCATACCCTATAGTAGATAAAGGACGAGGAGTTCTTCCTAGCCCGAATCATGGTAGTAACAACAGAGGCAGGCAGCCCCTTATCCATCAAGATGAAGGTCTCAGCAGCCAGGCCGTCAAAGCCAGAGTTTGTAAATTGGGATCGCGTAGCGGCCCCTGAGTGAGCAGGTCTGGAACCTTGGGCAGGACGTATTGGTCTACTGCCAACTGCACGATGTCTGCGAACCACACCCTTCTTGACCAACAGGGGGCCACCAGGATGGTTGGCACCCCTTCCTGGGCTATCTTGCGCAGCACCCTGCCCAGCAGAGGAAACAGAGGAAACACAGAGGAGCCGAAAGCTCTTCCATGACATAGCTAGTGCATCCATGGCTAAGGCCAGAGGGTCCTGGGACAGAGAGACAAAGACTGGAAGCTTGTGATTGTGACGGGATGCAAACAGATCCACATCCGGCTGACCCCCAACGGTGGCACAGGGAGCGAAACACCCTGCTGCTGAGGGACCATTCTCCCAGACGAGAAGTCCCCCTGCTTAAGGAGTCCGCCTCCAGATTTTCCACCCCGGGATATACACTGCCGAGATGCAGGGAACATTATCCTCCACCCATGACAGTATCAGAGACACTTCCTTGAGGGCCCTCTTGCTCCGGGTCCCTCCCTGATTGATGTAGGCAACCGCCGTCTGATTGTCCGAACGGATCTGAACAGCCCGACCCCGAAGGTGTGGGGTCAATTGGGCGAGAACCAACCTTACCGCCCTCAGTTCCAGAATGTTGATCGGAGTATGGGCCTCCTGGGGGGCCCCACTGACCCTGAATTTTCAAGGACTTCCAGAATCCCCCCCAACCTGTCAGACTGTGGTGACAGTCTCCCAGAAAGGGGACAGAAAGGTTCTGCCCACCAAGAGGTTCCTTGAGTCCAGCCACCACGAGAGGGACCGTCTGACCAGGGGGGACAGAACAAACACCTGATCCAGGGACACAGGATCCCGATCCCACACTGATAAGAGGTGTAGCTGCAGAGGTCTCATGTGAAACTGAGCATAGGGTACCTCCTCGATGCAAGACACTATCAGGCCCACCAGCAGCATCCCCTGCCGGATGGATGGGTGAGGACAAGAAAGAAGGAACTGGGCCTGAGCTTGAAGACTCTCCACCTTCTGTTGAGGGAGAAAAACCTTGACCTGAGATGTATCCAGAGTCATGCCCAGAAAGGACCTCACCAGTGATGGGGACAGAAAAGACTTGGGATGGTTGATCACCCAGCCGAAGGACTCTAGTGTGGACACCACCATCTGGGTATCCAGTTTTGCCTGATGGAAGGACTGAGACGAGATCAGAATGTCGTCCAGATAAGGAAGGATGCGAAAGCCCTGAGATCTCAACAGAGCAATCACACCCGCCAGCACCTTGGTGAACACCCTGGGAGCGGAGGCGATACCGAAAGGTAAGGCCACAAATTGGTAGTGCTGATCCTCCAGAGCAAACCTAAGAAATTTCTGATGACCTGGGAAGATTGGTACATGAAGGTAAGCGTCCTTGATGTCTACGGATGTCAGGAAGTCACCCGGGCGCAGAGTAGCAACTGCTGAGAGTAGGGTCTCCATGCGAAAATGCTTGAATCTGACAAACTTGTTGAGGTGCTTTAACCCTTTCAGTGCCAAGCACGTAGATTCTATGTGCTCGCTTCCACTCCACTTAAGTGCCAAGCACGTAGAATCTACGTGCCTGACTTTCCCCCCTGCTAGTTAAAAAAATAAAAATAAGAAATACTCACCTGACCCCTCATTGGATCCAGCTGGGTCTCCTCTTTAATTTGGTGCCAGGAGAGCCCCCGGAATAGGCCCCCCCCCCGCTTCGGCAGCAGCAGCTGGTAACTGTAAAAAAAAAAAAAATAGTAAAATGGCATTTGCTTACCTGAGGCCGCGCCGTCTCCCGACGGGTGTCCTCTTCACTGGGGGGGCCTCCGATCGCCCCCCCTCAGCCTCTTCCGTGGCCATGAAGAGGGTCTGCTAGCCCCTGGGGGCGGGGTCGGGTGACATCGTTGTGATGTCACCAGCAGGCCTCTTAATGCCGGCACCCGACACAGAATCAGTCTGCTCGGGTGCCTGGAGGAGAGCAGATGGGGAGGAGGAGAGAGATGAGATCGCCCCCCCCCCCCCCCAGGCTCTCTCTTCCAAACACTGTCATCGGAGATCGCTGGGGCACACAGGATCAGAGGTGAGTAAAGTAAAAAAAAAAAAATAAAGATCATTTTTTTTTCTTATGTGTCTGTGTATTTTAATTTAACATTTAACCCCTTGTGAACTGGTAAGGGGTCCATGAGACCCCTTATACCAGTTCACAAGGCTGGGGGATGGCAAGTCAGCCGCTTGCCGCAGAGGGTGACTTGCCATTAACCCCTGGCACCCCCAATTACCTGCCTCCCCAAAGCCCGGGGGGGGGGGCGCAGAAGAGCCCGGGCCCACACAGGCTATGTGGGCTCGTAGGCTGCAGGGTGGGGGGGGAGGGCACTCTGTGCCTACAAGCCCCCATAGCTGGTCCCGGGCTGGTTATGCTGGGTAAGGGGGACCCCATTTCATTTTTTTTTTTTTAACCCTTAAAATTCCCAAAAAAATGGGGTCCCCCCACCCTGGGAGGGGGACCCTATGTCATTTTTTTTTTTAAATTAACCCCTTATGTTCTGTCGCCCAGCAGCTAAAAAAGGCTTCCAGCTGCAGCAGGAGAGCAGAAGCCAGATTGATCAGCGTGGGGCACAGGGATGGATGGGAGGTAAGTATTAAAAAGTTTAAAAATACAATTCTGTGAAATACTCACCTGTAGAATTGGTTTTATATGCATACAGTACGTCCTGCTCCATATATAATACTTACACGTGGGTTATCCTCCGCCAGAGGGCACTGTGGCACTGCAGACATGCAAAAACAGGCTCCTCCCGGCCCTTCATATACCCGCCCCACAAATCCCCAGCATTGAAAAGCAGTGAGAAAAAGAAGCCGGGAGAAACCAACCACCAAAACTGGTAATAATAACAATGATAATCAGCATACAGGGGATCCAGAACAAAGTGAAACCAGGGTGGGGTGGAGCAGTACGTACTGTATACATATAATACCAATTCTACAGGTGAGTATTTCACAGAATTGTATTATTCTAAGCATACAGTACGTCCTGCTCCATATATAATACTTACACGTGGGACATCCAATAGCAGTGTACATAAAGTAGGGTGGGATCCCCAACAAAAAAGGCAACAGCAAGCAGTTTAAACTACTGCCGCCTGCAAAACCTTGCGGCCAAACACAGCATCAGCTGAGGCCCTAATATCAACCTTGTAAAACTTTGAAAAGGTATGAACCGAAGACCAAGTAGTGGCCTTGCAAACTTGTTCAACAGAAGCCTGGTGCTGGAAAGCCCAAGAAGCCCCAATAGCACGAGTAGAATGGTCAGTAAGACGGAAAGGGGGAGTCCTTCCCTTAGTAGAATAGGCTTGAATCACAGCCTGACGAATCCATTTGCTGATGGTAGACTTGGCAGGAGCCAAACCTTTCCTAGGCCCGGAAGGTACAACGAAGAGAGCATCAGTCTTCCTGAAGGCCTTAGTGACAACCAGGTAATACTTCAAGCACCTGACTACGTCCAAGGAATGCAGAACCCTCTCCTTGTCGTTGCTAGGATTGGGACACAGAGAAGGAAGAACAATATCCTGGTTCAAATTAAATGCAGACACAACTTTAGGCAGAAAATCCGGTTTGAAGCGGAACACCACCTTGTCCTGGTGTCTCTCATAGTATGGAGACTGAATAGATAGAGCGCCCAGCTCAGACACACACCTAACCGAAGTAATAGCCACCAAGAAGACAACCTTGAGAGTGAGAACAGCCAGAGCAGAATCCTGAATAGGCTCAAAGGGAGCACCCTGCAAGCCAGACAAAACCAAGTTTAAATCCCAGACAGGGACCATAGGTTTTCGAGGGGGACGCACGTGAGTGACCCCCTGAAAGAAGGTCTTAATCAGGTGATGTTGGGCAAAGGTCTTCAGAAAGAAGATAGACAGGGCAGAAACCTGAACCTTCAGAGTACTAAGTTTGAGACCTAAGTTCAGATCATGCTGTAAAAACTCCAGAACCCTAGGGACAGAGAATTCCCGGCAGGGAAGAGACCTGGACTCACACCAGTCAATGTAGGAACGCCATACTCTATAATAGATAGCAGAAGAAGTCTTCTTCCTGGCCTGCACCATAGTAGCCACCACAGAGGCAGACAAACCCTTCTCCATCAAGATGGAGGTTTCAGCAGCCAGGCCGTCAAAGCCAGAGTTTGTAAATTGGGATGGCGTAAGGACCCTTGAGTTAGCAGATCTGGCACCCTTAGCAGATCGTACTGATCTACTGCCATTTGAACCACGTCTGCGAACCACACTCTTCTTGGCCACCTGGGGGCCACTAGAATCACAGGTACCCCTTCCAGAGCAATCTTGCGCAGAACCCTGCCCAGAAGGGGGAATGGTGGAAACACATACAGGAGTCGAAACTCCCTCCAAGACATGGACAGGGCATCCGTGGCCAAGGCCAGAGGATCCTGAGACAGGGATACGAAGGCCGGGAGCTTGTGATTGTGATGGGAAGCAAACAGATCCACATCCGGTAGGCCCCAACGGTGACACAGGGACTGGAATACCTTGTTGCAGAGGGACCACTCCCCCTGACAGGACGTCCCCCTGCTCAGGGCGTCCGCCAGCAGGTTCTCTGCCACAGGAATGTAGACAGCCGAAATGCATTGGACATTGGCCTCTGCCCATGACAGAATCTGAGACACCTCCTGGAGAGCACCCTTGCTCCGGGTCCCTCCCTGATGGTTGATGTAGGCAACCGCCGTTCTGTTGTCTGAGCGTACCTGGACCGACAGACCCCTCAGGTGTTGGGTCAATCGCTCCAGTACCAACCAGAATGTTGATGGGTAAATGGGCCTCCTGAGGGCCCCACCTCCCCTGGAAGCGCAGGGACTTCCAGAATCCCCCCCAACCTGACAGACTGGCATCCATTGTGATCGTCTCCCAGGAGGGTGCCAGAAAAGACCTGCCCCCTATCAAGTTCCTGTGGTCCAGCCACCACGCAAGGGACCGAGGGGGGAAGCACACAGACCCCGTCCAAGGACGCTGGGTTCTTGTCCCACACTGACAGAAGGTGAAGCTGCAGAGGTCTCAAATGGAACAGGGCAAAGGGCACCGCCTCAAAGCTCGCCACCATCAGGCCCACCAACTGCATTCCCTGCCGAATGGAGAGCTGTGAGCTCGAGAGCAGGAACCTCGCCTGCGCAGTCAGAGCTTCCACCTTCTGTTGAGGAAGGAATATCCTTGACTGAACCGTATCCAGAATCATTCCCAGGAACGGAGTCACCGAGGAGGGGGACAGAGAGGACTTGGGGTAATTGATCACCCAGCCGAAGGACTCCAGGGTGTACACTACCAGCGGAGTGTCCAACTCTGCCTGTCGCAGAGACCGAGAGGTGATGAGAATATCGTCCAGGTAGGGCACACGTATGCCCCTTAGCCTTAACAGGGACATCACCCCTGCCAGCACCTTGGTAAACACCCTGGGAGCCGAAGTGAGGCCGAATGGCAAGACCACAAATTGGTAATGCTGATCTTTCAGTGGAAATCTGAGATATCTTTGGTGTCCTGGGAACACCGGGACGTGAAGGTAAGCGTCCTTTATATCTACAGACGTCATAAAGTCCCCTGGGCGCAGAGAGCCAATGGCCGAGCGCAGAGTTTCCATAAGAAAGGGTTTGTTTTTGACAAATTTGTTGAGGATTTTTAAATCCACAATGGGCCTGACTGACCCATCCTTCTTGGGTACTGTGAAAAGGTTGGAATAGAAACCCATGCCCCTGTCTTCTAAGGGGGACCTTGCAAATGACCCCTAAGTCCAGGAGGCCCTGCACGGCCAGCAACAAGACCTGAGCTGATGCAGGATCCGGGACCCAACGAATCTGGTGGGGGGGCCGTACAGCAAATTTTATCTTGTAGCCGGAGGACACTACCTCCTGAATCCACCGGTCTGAGACGTGGCGCCTCCAGACATGCTCGAAGTGCTGCAGACGTCCCCCCACCCTGACGGGCGAGGGCGCCCCTTCATGCCTGGGGGGTCTTGGGAGGGGCTTTAGACTTGGGTCCCCAGGAGGAACCGGGACGGCGTCCTCTGTTCCTGTGCCAGGAATCTGCGCGGGCCCCAGCGAAGGACACCCCTCTACCTTGTTTAGCCCCACGGTAGGGAGTCGATAGGGATCCTTGGCCACGAAAGGGCCGAATCTGCCGCCTGCGCTGGGGTAACCTGCCTCCCTTGGCGAAGAGGTCTAAACGATCCCCAAACAGGCGCAGCCCCTTAAATGGAAGCCCCGTAATGGCTTTCTTGGTGGAATTGTCTGCGGCCCACTGGCGCAACCAGACCGCGCGGCGTATAGCTACCACCAGGGCAGATGACCTGGCACACATCTTAATAGCATCGTCCGATGCAGACAGGATAAAGTGCACAAACGCATCACAGCTGGACAGAGCATTGACAGTATCAGAAGGCAACTCATCTGTGCCATCGAGAGCACTCCTAACCACGGCCCTGAGCGCTACTGCCGTAATGGCTAAGGCGCAAACCGGGCATAGGAATGCAACAAATCATCAGGTTCTATAGGGAAGAGAGCAGAGTCAGGGTTCAAATGCCGCCTCTTGGCGGTGGCTTTACGCGCTAAGGAATTAGCAAGCAAGTTTTCAACACTAGCCAGTCTAGTGGCCAAATCAGGATGAGAATCCCCGCTGGTATTGGGGGTTAGACTCAGACTTGGGGGAGTAGGTGAAGTGAGGCGGGGTGCAGGCCCAGCCTCAGAGGAGACGGGAAGCACCGATAGCGCCTGCTGTGCACAAGGAACACAGACCCGTGCATTGTCACCGCTGCTAGGTAAGACCCCACAAGCTACACACAGCCAGGCTTGTCCCGAAGGAACCCCGTTCACAATATCCTGAGATGCCTCCATATGGTGATTTAATCACCACAATATGCCAGTAGGGATTGACGCTATAAGCTACCCTGGATGCCCCAATAACCCGCGGGGAAGTGGGAGTAATTTTTAATGGTCACGACCGGGAGCTACACTGGGCCGGGAGAAGCCACCGAAATCCACGGTCTGAAAGACATAAGGGGGAACAAGGATGTCAGAGCCATGCGCAAGGGAGTATAAAAACTAATGAAAAACTAATGAAAAAGTCGCCCATGAGGGCACTTACAGACAGAGGAGAGGACGGTCTTCACCACGCGCGTAAGAAATGGCGCCAAGCGAACCTCGAAGGGCGGGCCAGAGCCGACCGCGACGCGGAACGTGCCAAGTCAGAACCACACCCCTCCCCAGCGAGCGCGAAGCTCGAAAACGAGTAGCCAATCAGGACAGTAAGGCAATAACGCCTTTAGGAATTTACGTGAATTACCTCAGAAGAGCCACTACAGGCTAAGAAGAAGGAAAGAAAGGAAGGAAGAAAAAGACGCCGTGGAGTCCGCAAAGCCGCCGCCGTACATGCGATGCAAGAAGAAACATACAATAAAGGCGCTGCGGCTAACAGTACAGATAAAATAAAAAAGCGCGGCTCTGACCCCCCTTCCCAGTAAAGCACAAAACCAAGCCATAAGCGTGTAATAGGATACACTGAGGCCGCCATACACACAACCCCTCCCCCCCCCGGCTAAGGGGGGAATGAGGGAGGAAGGCGACCCGTTATATAGGGTCCACCGCTACACGGGGCGTGGGGCAATGATGCGGGAGGGGCATCCCCTGAAGGCTCACCATCAGCCTTGACCGCCTACCCTATGGTGGGGGATTGCGGTGGAGCGTGGCTCCGTAAGCACACATGGTGCTGCCTACCTTCACCCGACCAGCGCAGCCCAGGCTGGGAGGCATATCACACAGAGGAGGGGTGGAAATAGTCCCACAGGGCCGCGGGCTGTAATAGCCCTGATCACCTGCGAGAGAGTGATACTTCATGTCTTCGCAGCCAGCACTGCAGAGAAATCTGGGGATTTGTGGGAGGTCCCTGGGAATATGAAGGGCCGGGAGGAGCCTGTTTTTGCATGTCTGCAGTGCCACAGCGCCCTCTGGCGGAGGATAACCCACGTGTAAATATTATATATGGAGCAGGACGTACTGTATGCTTAGATTAAAAATTATAGTAAAATATTTTTTCTTATGTGTCAGTGTCTTTTTTTTTTTTACACTTAACCCCATGTGAACTGGTAAGGGGTCCACGAGACCCCTTATACCAGTTCACAAGGCTGGGGGCTGGCAAGTCACCTGCCGCTAGCAGGTGACTTGCCATTAACCCCCGCACCCCAATTGCCTGCCTCCCCAAAGCCCGGGGCGGGGGGGGGGCAGAAGAGCCCGGGCCCACATAGGCTATGTGGGCTTGTAAGCTGCAGGGTGGGGGGCCACAAAAGCTGGCCCCTCCACTCTGTTCCTACAAGCCCCCATAGCTGGTCCCGGGCTGGTAATGCTGGGTAAGGGGTTTTTTAACCCTTAAAATTCCCCAAAAAATGGGGTCCCGGGAGGGGGGACCCTATGTCATTTTTTTTTTTAATTAACCCCTTATGTTTATAGTGTGGATAGTAGTAGTATTTTATTTGTAAATGTTATAAAGTGCTATTTTCAGATTGGGGGGTCTCCTGGGCAAGAATGGGGGAGGCTACCGATACATATGTGGTACCGTTGTAATCGGGAGAAATTGGGCTTTCACATGCAATATGGTTTTCTCTAATAAAGTAAATGTTTTATTTAAAATAAAGGAGACAATTGTCTAAAAAATAATTTATTTTTACACAAAAATATAAAAAAAAAAAAACTGTAGAAAAATTACAAACAAGACATTTCATGTTCAAGCCTAAACTCTGCTGCAAAATATATATCTATAATTTTCCTGAAAATTCCGGCAAAAATCATGGTTAAACATGGCGCAGAATGGGGAAAAATGACCTGTCAACAGAGGGTGACAAAACTTCAAGTAGGTTGGCAATTAAAAGGGTTAATAGTACCTATGGATGTTGGGTATCGTTCTACTCGGGGGACCTTGCTCTTTCAGATTGTTTTTTCTTGTTTGCATATTTATATTTTAGGAAAACATGTTATTTATTCCGTTTTTTTATTCATTTTTTTTTAGGGAAACCCTGTGCAACCTAAGAATTCCTTGAGGGATTACTTCCAGAAAGGTGAGCCTACTACAACAAGCTGGGTACTCTTAGAAAGCTTAACATGTGTACTTTCAGGGAATATATGGTTTATAGGGGATATTCCAAATGTAAAGGGTTGTTTTGGTTGAAAATTTGCAAGGTGCGCATTTTGTCTGCAGAGATGAAATTTTCAAGTAAAATTACTGTTATGCGCTTACTTTACTTTGGGGTGTTTGCCAACTCTTACTTTGACAGTACCTATGCATGTTGGGTATTGTTCTGTTCGGGGCATGTTGCTTTGAGATTTTTGGGATTACTTCCAGAAAACTAAGCCCACATAAACAAGCTTGGTACGCCTAGAAAGCTTGAGGTGTGTACTTCCAGAGAATATATAGTTTGTGGGGGGTATTTTAAATGTAAATGGTTGTTTTTCTGGAAAAACGGCAAGGTGCGCATAGCGCAGTTGTATTTTATCTGAAAATCTCCTAAAGCTCTGTTTCAGTTTGGGGGAGTCTCCTGGGCAGGAAAGGGTGTCTACCTATACATATGTGGTACCGCTGTGACTGGGAGAAAATAGGGTTTCGCACGCAATAACATTTTATTGACAAACTTATATTTTTTATTACAAAAAAAACACTACAAATTGCAAAATATTGATTTTTTAAATTTTTCTTTGCACATATTTCACCAAAAAGTATTGAGAATACACTAAAAAAAAGGCCAAACAAGAGATTTCATGTTGAAGCCCAGACTCTCTTGAAAAAAACAATGTATAATTTTCTTGGGAAATCCCTGGAAATCCTTTCAAAAATCACAGTTGAACATGTGTAGTGCAAAATAATGAAACATGGTCTGGCAACAGAGGGCAACAAAAGCTGCAGGTAGGCTGGCAGCGAAAGGGTTAAATCCAGGATGGGCCTAAGGGACCCATCCTTTTTGGGAACAGTGAATAGATTGGAGTAGAAGCCTCTGCCCCTTTCTCCGAGAGGCACAGGGCAGATGACCCCCAACTCCAAAAGGTTTCAGACCGCAAGCCCTGAGCTGACGGGGTTTTGAACCATCCGGGATCTGGTAACTCCAGACGTGAGCAAAGAGCCAAAGCAGTCCCCCCACCTGGATGGGTGAGGGGGCCTCCTCATGCCTGAGGGGGCTTGGGGGAGGATTTGGGCTTGGGACCCCATGAGAAGCCAGGGATGGCCTCGTCCTCTACCCCTGCCCCAATAGTCTCCATGTGCCCCAGCAAAGGAAACTCCTCGACCAGCCCTGGAAGCGCGAAGTAGGGGAGAGAAGCACCGGTCCCCCGAAAGGGCCGACATGGCCTCCTACGTTGAGGCAGCCTACCAACCCTAGCAAATAGGTCCAAGCTTTTACCAAAGAGCCGCAGCCCCTTAAAAGGAAAACCAGTGAGGGCCTTTTTAGCAGCATTATCAGCCACCCACTGACGTAGCCAGACAGAGCGTCTTATAACCACCAACAGGGCAGAAGTCCTACCACACATTCTAATGGCATCATCCATAGCAGAAAGAATATATGAAACAAATTCATAGCAAAGCAGGAGAGATCTATAATCCTCACCCCCCGCGTCATCAGAGGCCCCATCTATGAGACACTTAAGCAGCCCTTTAAATAGCAATAGCCGTTATGGCAGAGGCACAAACCGGGCGCAGTGCAGTCCCCACACAAGCAAAAGCATGACAGGACAGCTGGTCCAAGCGCTGGTCCTCACCATCCAGCAGGGTAGTAGTGTCAGGTGAGTGCATGACTGATGTATTTGACAACCCTAGGACTGGTGCGTCCACCTCAGGAGGACATGACCAACGCTTAATCACATCAGCGGGAAAAGGATACCTCCTGTCCCAACTCTTGGGCACCCCAGGTAGCTTACTAGGGCATTCCCACTTGAGCACCAGATTATTAACATGATTCTGCTCAGGGAACTCCAAGCGTGGTTTAATAACTTATAACTTAGACTGTTCCATATAACTTAGACTGTTCCTCAGAGGATTCTGAATCGGAGAATGATTCCTCCTCCTCGAGGGCGTAAAAGCCAGAAATGAGTCCCTCTACCTCCACAGGAAAGAGGGTAACAGCGGGAGGTAAATCCCGCTTCTCAGCAGAAGCCTTACGCGGGGCTGACCCAGCAATATGCTTTTCAATACTGGCCACCCGTGAAGCCAAGTCATAATGAGACTCCCCGCTAGTGTGCCCCTCACTGGGAGTCAGATGCAAGCGTGGGGGGTTAGGCGAAGCAGAAAAGGGGTGCAGCACCGGGACCCATAGCAGAGGACCCAGGCTGCCGCAGGTCAAACACACCCTGACACCGTCACTAACAGGGGATACCCCACACGCAACACACAGAAGGAACCCCAAGCACATTGTCCCCGGAAGCCTCCATATTGTGATTAGATACAGGCGTAACAGCCAATACAGGGACACAGCTAGCAATAGCCAACCTTTTTCGGATGCCCCCCAAAGCCCACTAGGGAAGGTGGGAGATTGGTAAGGGGCAGGACCGGGAGAACCACAGTCAAAGACGACCTGCCTGCAAGACACAATAGGTACAAAATAAACATCCCCAGCGCATACAGAGTAAAGCAGAATAAAAAAACCCCGTAAGGGACTCACGGACCAAGCGGACAGATCGCTCAGAGAGGTAAAGCACAGCCAGACTGCGTCGCAGCACTGCAAAGACAAGGCCACAAAATGGCGCCGGCAGCAGAACCTAGAGGGGCGGACCACGAGAGTATGACGCAGAACGCGTCAAACCTCGGTTCCTGCCCCCCCCGAAGAGCGCGAAACTGTGATCACGTGAGACGCCGGCGCCATGACAGTAACAAAAAATACATAGCGCCAACCACCGCGGAGCGCCGTACAACGGCTCGCACACGCACCAATAATAAAATAACATATCACAGAGCCGCCGGGCGCCCGCAGCCAACAAGTGGGCCGCAACAAAGGGTTCGCGCACAACCTTCTAGGAGGGGAGACGGGTGAAGGGAACAGGGACCCAAGGTTTGAGGCTGGAGCATCCCAATGTGGCTCAACATAGAAAGCCTGTCTCCGGCTACCCTTTGGTACAGGGTTTTGTGGCCTGCTCCTTCAGCACCTGACCCTAGTGCTGTTCTACCTTTACCCGAACCGTCAGCCGAGGCTGGGAGGCAGTGGGTCCAGAACGGGTGGAAATAAGCCTGCAGGGCACTAGGCTTGAAAAGCCCCCACTCCCTGCGCAATAGAGAGCCATCTTCTATCTTCGCAGTCCAGACTGCAGAGAAACACTGGAAATTGGTGGGAGGTACTTGACTATTTATGGGGCCGGGAGTGGCCACAAGTCTTTCTGCAGTCCACTGCGCCACCTTGTGCTGAATACTTGGAAAACCCAATTTTATTCTACCTGCTCCTGTGCAAAACTGCACTCTGCCATTGCCCACCTGTGGTCATATGGTCCAAAGTACACATGACCACTGGCATTCAATTGCAGGGCCCTGGTTTCATTGAGGGGGACATGAGCAATTGGGAAGCCTCCATTGCCGTGCTCAGTTTTGATCAACTGAATCGCTTTCATCTATACAGGTGGCAACCACTGGAGTAACATGAGGGGCGATGTGACTTCATGGAGAATTACTTGAACAAAAGGCCACTAGTGTCTAGTAGTTTTAACCTCTTACCTCCCATGCGCTCCATAACAGACCCCAGCACTAAACCAGCACAGGTTTCCATGACAATCACTTTGCTGCCTGCGTGAATATTCCCTAATGTCAGCATCTGTGCCAATGTGTCATAACGAAGCTGGCTGGAGATACAAAAACAAGAAAACATTTTTTGCGTTGAATCCTACATTGTAAAATGGAAAAAGTAATAATATTCTACCATTGTAGGCTACAGTGGAGCCACCCTTTGCAAGATGTAGAGGTAATTTCCTGCTGAAGTGCTGCCATTGTTTAGTGCTGCTAACCATCTTATCTACACTGTAGAAAAAAAAAAGGTTTCTCACACCATGCAGCAGTGTGTGAATATTATTTTATAGCCATCATGTTTCCCAGGAAACTGGATATTAAAACCAAACTCTACCCAAAAATCTGTTTGCGCTTTTGGTATAGTGGATGATTATTTTTTGTTTTTGTGGTCTGCTTGAGAATTTGGATACCTGCATGGTAACAACTGAAGACAGGAAAGTTCATGTAACAGAATATTCATAGATTGCTTCGGAAACTAATGGAGGTGAAAAGCACAAAATGTGAGTTTTTTAGGAATATTATAAAAAAATGAATAGCGTATGGCTGGAGCAAGGTTATTCTAAATCAGAATTCGTGCGCAGGAGATATCAAAACATATTTCTATTTACAAAATGGATCTGTGTATGGCCAGCTAAAAGCAGGTTATATTCAGGTACAGTCTTCTGTCTACTACAGTTCTGGTCTGACTGAATGAAAACTGTACTATACGACAGTTGCTGTGTAACGGCCATTACATAAGGATCGATTCATGACCTTGAGTCATTTGCACACACTTTTCATGATTTTTTTCCTCCAAAATTTGCTATGGATTAATATTTCATTTGCAAATTTACTATATTTGCGTGCGATTCAAGGATTATTTTGAGAGGTGAAAAGTGTGCACAAAATTTCTTTTTTGTGCTGCATTTCTTTCCAGCAAAAAGCAGGAGGAAAATGTCGACGTCACTAAATGACATGCTTATTTAATTCATAAAACACATGCCAGCAAGCCTTTCAGGAATGAAAGTGTCAGGCGACAGTTACCGTATTTTTCGCCCCATAAGGCGCACTTATTTTTCCCCAAAAGAGGGGGGAAAATGTCCGTGCACCTTATCAGGCAAATGTAATTAAAAAAAAAAAAAAAAAAAACTCACCCGTTCCCGGCGCTCCCGCCATGCTGACAGAGTCCAGAAGAAGACAGAGGAGCGTCGGGTCCTGCTATCGCTGTCTTTTCAGGCAGCAATAGCAGTGGCGGGGCCAGAGACAGCGCTCGCCACTCCTCCATCTGCTGCTCTTCTGGCTGGGGCACATGCGAGCACCCAGGTCCATGCAGTAAGTGGGCATGGCCCGATGCTGCTTCTTACGGCCAGCTCCGTGAATCGGGTGGGCTTGGCCTGCACCAACGCGGCACGGAGCCGGCCGCTCAGCGCAGCGGTGTCAGCGGACAGGTGAGTTTAATTTTTTTTTTTTTACTTAAGCCAAATGCCTATACTAATGGAGGGAGGGGGATGCCACACAGCCAATGGGAATGGGGGGGAGAGGGATGCCACGCAGCCAATGGGAATGGGGGGAGAGGGATGCCACACAGCCAATGGGAATGGTGGGACAGGGATGCCACACAGCCAATGGGAATGGGGGGAGAGGGATGCCACACAGCCAATGGGAATGGGGGGAGAGGGATGCCACACAGCCAATGGGAATGGGGGGAGAGGGATGCCACACAGCCAATGGGAATGGGGGGAGAGGGATGCCACACAGCCAATGGGAATGGGGGGAGAGGGATGCCACACAGCCAATGGGAATGGGGGGAGAGGGATGCCACACAGCCAATGGGAATTGGGGGAGAGGGATGCCACACAGCCAATGGGAATTGGGGGAGAGGGATGCCACACAGCCAATGGGAATTGGGGGAGAGGGATGCCACACAGCCAATGGGAATGGGGGGGAGAGGGATGCCACACAGCCAGTGGGAATAGGGGGGAGGGGGGATGCCACACAGCCAATGGGAATGGGGAGAGGGGGGATGCCACACTGGCAATGGTAATGGGGGGAGGGGGGATGCCACACTGGCAATGGTAATGGGGGGAGGGGGATGCCACACTGCCAATGGGAATGAGGGGAGAGGGATGCCACACAGCCAATGGGAATGGGGGGAGAGGGATGCCACACAGCCAGTGGGAATAGGGGGGATGCCACACAGCCAATGGGAATGGGGGGAGGGGGGATGCCACACAGCCAATGGGAATGGGGGGAGGGGGGATGCCACACAGCCAATGGGAATGGGGGGAGGGGGGATGCCACACAGCCAATGGGAATGGGGGGAGGGGGGATGCCACACAGCCAATGGGAATGGGGGAGGGGGGATGCCACACTGGCAATGGTAATGGGGGGAGGGGGATGCCACACAGCCTATGATAATGGGGGGAGGGGGATGCCACACAGCCAATGGGAATGGGGGAGGGGGATGCCACACAGCCAATGGGAATGGGGGAGGGGGATGCCACACAGCCAATGGGAATGGGGGGAGGGGGATGCCACACAGCCCAGGATAATGGGGGGAGGGGAATGCCACACTGCCTATGGGAATGGGGGAGGGCACACTGCCTATATGGGGAATGGGGGAGGGCACACTGCCTATATGGGGAATGGGAGGGGGGGGGAATGCCACGCTGCCTATATGGGGAATGGGAGGGGGAATGCCACGCTGCCTATATGGGGAATGGGAGGGGGGAATGCCACACCGGGTATACGGGGAATGGGATGGGGGCATGCTACACTGTCTATGGAATGGGGGCATCCCACACGGCCTATGGGAATGGGATAGGGGAATGCCACACTGACTGTAATGGTGCGTTTTTGGTTTAAAATAGTTTTTTTTCTTATTTTCCTCCCCCAAATCCTAGGTGCGTCTTATGGGCAGGTGCGTCCTATATGGCCAAAAATACGGTATTATTCAACTTTTTATACAATTGTGTGAATAAATGAACATAAAATATGTTAGTAGCTCAAATTTTACACAGTAATATACTAACCAAAATGCAGGGAGGGAAGGGTATAATACAATTCTGTGAGTACTCACCTGTAGAATTGATTTTGGTGGTGTCCTGTTCATTTCGCTCCATTCTTGACAAGTGGGTTATCCGTCACCAGCTGGTGCAGTGACTGCAAGATGAAAATCGTGGCTCCTCCCGGCCCATATAAGGCATCTGTCTCCCCAAAAATCCCCAGTGGTTGAAAAGCAGTAAAAACAGAGACATGCTGGGAGGCCAGAAGCCATGTTACTTCACACAGCTTCAGCATGAACTCTCTCAAGAAAAAAACAATATAACAGTAAGTCACCATAACAGGCAAAAAAGGATAACAGAACAAGGGTGGGTATGAACTGAAGACCAAGTAGCGGCCTTACAAACCTGTTCAACCGAGGTCTGGTACTGAAAAGCCCAGGATGCTCCAATAGCTTTAGTAGAGTGAGCTGTGATCCGAAAACGGGGTTCCCTCTCCTTGGCGGAATAAGCTTGCACCACCGCCTGTCTGATCCACCTGCTGATCGTGGATCTGGCTGGAGGCAAGCCCTTCCTAGGCCCGTCATGAAGGACAAAAAGCAAATCCGATTTCCTGAAAGATTCGGTAGCAACCAGATAGTACTTAAGGGCTCTAACCACATCCAGAGCATGAAGAGTCCTCTCCTTAGAATTAGAAGGCGCGGGACACAAAGACGGCACGACAATGTCCTCATTGAGATGAAAAGCAGAAACAACCTTAGGGAGAAAATCTGGTTTAAGACGAAAAACCACTTTATCCTGATGCCGCTCAAAATAAGGAGGCTTCATACAAAGCGCCGCCAGCTCTGAGACGCGACGCACCGAAGTGATAGCTACCAAAAAGACCACCTTCAGAGTCAGAATGAATAAAGCAGCATCGCACAAAGGCTCAAAAGAAGGAGCCTGGAGAGCAGAAAGCACCAAATTCAAATCCCACACCGGTAACAAAGGCTTACGCGGAAGTACATGAGTAACTCCCTGGAAAAAGATCTTGATAAGTCTATGATTGGTGAAGGATCTTTGGAAGAAAATAGCCAAGGCCAAAACCTGACCCTTGAGGGTACTCAGCTGTAGACCCTATTCCAGGCCATGTTGTAGGAACTCCAAAATCCGAAAAAAAAGGCGACAGGGAAGACCCCTAGACTCACACCAGGCAATGTAAGCATGTCAAACTCTGTAGTAAATCATGGAGGAGGATTTCTTCAGAGCCTGAATCATGGTACGCATGACCGAAGCAGACAACCCCTTCTCCGTCAAGATGGAGTTTTCAGCAGCCAAGCTGGCAAAGCCAGCATTTGCAAATTGGGGTGGCGTAACAGCCCCTGAGTGAGAAGCCTTGAATCGTTGGGCATGACGTAGCAATCCACTGACATCCGAGCTATGTCCGCGAACCAACACCCCCTTGGCCAACGAGGGGCCACCAGAATGGTTGGTACCCCCTCCTGGGCTATCTTGCGCAGCACACGACCCAGGAGAGGAAATGGAGGAAAAGCGTAAAGGAGTCGGAACTGCGTCCAAGGAATTGCCAGCGTGTCCGTGGCGAAGGCCAGAGGATCTCTTGACAGGGAGACGAACCTTGGAAGCTTGTGATTGTGTCGGGACGCAAACAGGTCCACGTCCGGCTGATCCCAGCGGCGACACAGAGCGTGAAAGATCTTGCTGCCGTGAGAACATTCCCCCAAACGAGAGGCCCCCCTGCTCAGGGAGTCTGCCTCCTGGTTCTCCACCCCGGGGATGTAAACCGCCGAGATGCAGGGAACATTCTCCTCCGCCCAAGACAGGATCTGGGTCACCTCGAGGGCTCGCTTGCTCCGAGTCCCGCCCTGATGATTGATGTAGGCGACCGCTGTCTGATTGTCCGAGCGGACCTGGACCGCACGACCCCGTAGGTGGGGGGTCAAATGGAACAGAACCAACCGGATCGCTCTTACCTCCAGGAGATTGATAGGCACGTGAGCCTCCTGTGGGCCCCACTGGCCCTGGAACTTCAGCGATTGCCAGAACCCTCCCCAGCCGGTCAGACTGGTGTCCATGGTGACAATCTCCCAACAAGGAGTCAGAAAGGACCTGCCCACAAGAAGATTGCTGGAGTCCAACCACCACAAGAGGGACCGCCTGACCGGAGGAGAATTCCTGCTCCAGGGACCCCTGTGTCCAGTCCCAAAAGGTCAAGAGGTTCAACTGAAGAGGTCTCATGTGGAACTGGGCGAAGGGCACAGCCTCAAAAGAGGACACCATGAGACCCATCAGCTTCATCCCCAGATGGATGGATGGACGTTGGCACGACAGTAA
Source organism: Gastrophryne carolinensis (assembly GCA_027917425.1). Lineage (NCBI taxonomy): Eukaryota > Metazoa > Chordata > Amphibia > Anura > Microhylidae > Gastrophryne > Gastrophryne carolinensis. The sequence continues at coordinate 401,908,432 of CM051237.1, forward strand.
AATCCGCGTCTGAAGGCCCTCCACTTTCTGCTGGGGGAGGAAAACCTTGACCCGAGAGGTTTCCAACGTCATGCCCAGGAAGGACCTCACCAATGAAGGAGTGATCGAGGATTTGGGGTAATTGATCACCCAGACGAAGTCCTCGAAAGTGGACAACACTGTCTGGGTGTCGCTCTCGGCCTGCTGAAGAGATTGAGCAGCAATCAGCAAGTAGTCCAGGTAGGGAAGAACACGAATGGCCTGGCTCCTCAGCAGGGCCATAACACCAGCCAGCACATTGGTGAACACCCGGGGGGCTGAAAAAAATCCCAAACGGCAGCGCCACAAATTGGTAGTGCTGATCCTCCAGTGCGAACCTCAGGAACTTCTGATGTCCCTGGAATATAGGGATGTGCAGGTAGGCATCCCTGATGTCCACCGTGGTCATGAAGTCGCCCGGCCGAAGCGAGCTCACCTTGGATTGTAAGGTCTCCATGCGAAAGTGTCTGAATCTGACAAACTTGTTGAGACCCTTCAGGTCCAAGATAGGCCTCAGAGTACCGTCCTTCTTGGGTACCGTGAACAGATTGGAATAGAACCCTCGACCCCGTTCCTGGTAAGGCACAGGACAAATCACCCCGGACAACAGAAGCCGTTGGACAGCCATTCTAAGGCCCTGCGCTGTCACTGGGTTCTGGGAGATCCACAAATGAAGAAATCTTGGGGGCGGCCAAGCTGCCAGCTCTATCTTGTAGCCGGAGGACACCACCTCCTGAATCCTCTGTCCCCCCACCCGGATGGGTGAGGGCGCCTCCTCATGCCTGAGGGGCTTTGACAGGGGACTTGGACCCCCAGAAGGGATTGGGACGACCGCGTCCCCAGGAGTCTCTGCAACCACCAGAAAAGGAAGAGCCTCTTCCCCCTCGAAAGGGGCGAAAGGAAGACGAGTCCTGAAAGGGCCACACAGGCTTCCGACGCTGAGGGAGCTTTCCATCTTTCGTCAGGACGGTATCGTCCATGGCCGAGATTACAAAGGCAATGAAATCTGGGCAAGCTAAGAGATCCTTATACTCCTCCGCCCGCTTGCGAGATCTGGTGATATCAACAAGACATCTCATTTTCTTCTTGATTGCTAGGGAGACAATGGCAGCGGCACAAACCGGACGGAGGCCAGCTCCCACAAAAGTGTAGGCGTGACAGACCAGCTGATCCATGCGCCCGTCAGCAGGATCCTGCAAGAAGGTAGTATCGGGAGACGGCACAACCGAGGTATTGGAGAGCTCCAAAACCGGGGCATCCACCTCCGGGAGACAGGACCAAAGGCGAATCAACTCCTCAGCTAAGGGGTACCGTCTGTCCAGGCCCTTAGGCACCGACGGCAACTTATTAGGCCTCTCCCATTCCTTAAAAAACATTTTGGAGAAGTGGCCTTGCTCAGTAAAACAAGATGCTGTCTCTCAGGCCGAAAAAGGTCCCCCTGCTCCTTTTTGGCCACCTTAAGGGGAACAATGTGCAGGTTGTCAAATACTGCAAACAACTTATCTGTGTCCTCGGGGAGCCACCTGTCCTCGTCCGAGGAAGACCCAGGGTCACTGTCGAAGCCACCCGGTCGGTCTTCTGAGGAGTCGGAGTCATGAAACAACTCCCCCTCTTCCATGGAGTCTCGGCCACCAAAAGCCTCATCATCATCAAAAAGTGAATAGCCCGGCACAACATGCTGCTTCTTGCACGCGGCCTTGCCAACGGCCGAACGCGATAATTGACGATCTAAAAGACCGGGAGGAACCACAACAATGAAGATAATATGGGACCCGTCTGGAAGACATAAAGGGAACAAAAGCATAAGCATCCCACAGTGCATGCACAGAAGACAAAAATAAACTGGACTCACGGACCACCAAATGACAGTGGAGCAGAGCGCAGCATAGACACCCAGGCAGGGCAGCGCAGTAACCAAAGAAGACACTCTGGATCGCAGCAGCATAGCAGGATCAGCACCCCTCTTCATGTGCAGGAGGGCGCCACAAAGTGGCGCCGAACGCTGGCCCGAGAAAGCACCTCAAGGGGCGGGCCACGCAGCGATGACGCGGAACGCCCCGCTCCCCCAGGCGCGCAAACTCCGGGCGCCAGAAGGCAAGAAAAAATGGTGCCCGGAGGAGAAGGAGACCAACAGAGAGGGCACCTCCCCGCCGCGGAGCACAGCCCGCGCAGAACGGCAGGGACTGAGCGTCTGTCAGGCCGACGGTGCCCACTAGGCAGACTGCCCCCCCCCCCCTCACAGTCGACAGGAGGAGAGGCGAGGAGGAGCAGGAGCGAGGGAGGTCAAAAAGTTCAGTCAAAAAATACAGACACAGACAATAAAGCATGTGGGTTACATGGAATACAAGGGGTCCCTACGTGGTTCCTCCCCCCCCCCCCCCCAATAGGCTCATTGCCTATGGCCGGCTACCCTTTGGGACAGGGTTTGCGGCCCGGAGCCTAGCTCTGTGAAACGCCTGACCCTCGGCGTTCCCCTACAGTCACCAGTTCCGTAGCACAAGGCTAGGAGGCAGAATGGGTCCCCGGAAGAAGGTGGAAATAGGGCTTAGGATGCCCCGCGCGCCTGCGATATCCATAGAGAGAGATAGCACCATCTTCGCAGTCAGACTGCAAGAAGGACTCTGGGGATTTTTGGGGAGACAGATGCCCTATATGGGCCGGGAGGAGCCACGATTTTCATCTTGCAGTCACTGAGCCACCTGGTGGCGGATAACCCACTTGTCAAGAATGGAGCGACCTGAACAGGACACCAGGAAAAGAGAACATCTGGGACAAAACATTGGGAAACACAACACTGTAGGTTACCTGGAATCAGGATTGGGGAATAGAAATGTGCCTATAACAGTATCTGGAGACACAAATTCGCCAATACTAGCGTAAAGATGGAGGATGGCCCTTTGCACATTTGATTGAGAGCATGAATCGGAAGCTTGGACATACTTTATGCATGCCATTTGGTGTGATGCGCACGTGCGTGAACCTTGACCGGAATTGTATTCCAACGTTTTAAAACGTAACCGGACCTTCTGTATATGTCTACAGCAGGAATATAGGAGGTAGCTATTATATGTGAAGCTCCACAAAACATAAGCTGTTGGTGGGAAAGGACGCTTTTCTCTCTCCTGGTTATTGTTCCTCCTTTCCTGTGAGCCCCGCTGTGTGAAAGCCCTGGTATCGCCCATTAAAACTGCCATCCGGCAATCCCACAGCTCATGTGCAAGCCGTCAGCCAATCAGCAGATAACTCTCTATTCATTCCTTATTTGCAGATTTATGTCATATCAGCATTGTAAAAATGGATGGAGTGTACCAGCCATTCATAAATGCCTGGCATGGGAGTGCACCTCTGCTGGAGGACAGTAAGAACACGGCCGGGGCCCACACATGCTCCATGAAATCGCTGAAAGGTCAGTATTTAAGAGGCCAACTCTGGGCTTTCAGAATATGGAGCATCCCAAATTGGGATACACCAGGAATGCAGAAACTGGTTTCGCTAGAGTTTTTTAGACTCCAGGAAGGCTGTTGTTTCCTTTTTAAGAGCAGAAGTGAACCAACAGTCAGATCTAAAATGACTTGTTCCTGGGCCTAGGGTCTTCGTCAGTGGTTGCCCACAATGTCATTATGCATAACAGATACAGTCTACATGTACATGTAAATAAATAGAGAGAATATATCAAGACACATTTACATCTCTTAGTCAAGCAAGCCCCACACACCTATATTGGCCAGTACAACAATACCTCGCTATACATCTTACCAAATTTTTCCTGGCTCTCGTGCATAGTACATGATTGCTAAAATTCGAGTGGAGGGCTTCAGAACTGTGATATTCGCCTCATACCTGTAAAAATAAAATAAATTATTTTTAATTAAATTGGTGACGGTAAAGCAGCTTTCTTTCTGTCCGGTCTGCTTTGGAACAACAAAAATACCATTTTGTGATTACTCACCTGTAAAATGGGTATTATAAGTATGTCACACACCCCGCTTCCACTATTCATGACATATGGGTTATGGTCCAGTAGAGGGCGAACTTCCGCAGAGCTGAAGACAAAAAAGAAGCCCCTCCCGGTCCATAAATACCTGGGACCTCCCACACATTCCCCAGTATATGACAGCAGTAAGGGGACCAGGAAGAGACAATAAAACATTCTTAACAATAAAAGGTTCACCATATAAAGGATCCAAAATACCAGGGGGCGGGATGAAGCAGGGTGTGTGACATACTTATAATACCCATTTTACAGGTGAGTAATCACAAAATGGTATTATTCCAAGTATGTCACACACCCCGATTCCACTATTCATTACATATGGGACATCCAATAGCAGTGTCCATCATGGGTGGGGATCCAAATACAGCAAAAAATGCACCAGCAGCTTGCAGAACCTTGCGGCCAAAAACAGCATCCGCTGAGTCCCGCACATCAACCTTATAAAACTTGGAAAAAGTATGAACGGAAGACCAAGTAGCAGCCTTACAAACTTGTTCAACAGAAGCCTGGTGCTGAAAGGCCCAGGAAGCCCCAACAGCACGAGTAGAATGAGCAGTGATCTTAAAAAGGAGGAACCCTCCCCTTAGCGGAATAGGCCCCAACAATGGCCTGACGTATCCATTTACTAATGGTAGACTTGGCTGGCGCCAAACCTTTCCTGGGCCCGGAGGGCACCACGAACAAGGCGTCCGTCTTACGAAACACATCCAAAGAGTGCAAAACCCTCTCCTTGTCACTGCTAGGCCTAGGACACAAGGAAGGGAGAACCACATCCTGATTGAGATGGAAAGCAGAAACCACCTTAGGAAGGAAATCTGGTTTAAAGCGAAAAAACACCTTGTCCTGGTGTCTCTCAAAGTAAGGGGCCTGAATATGCAGAGCCGCCAACTCAGAGACACGCCGAACAGAGGTAAAAGCCACCAAAAAGACAACCTTTTGAGTGAGCACAGAAAGTGCCACATCCCGCACCGGCTCAAAAGGAGGCCCCTGGAGGGCCGAGAGAACCAAATTTAGGTCCCAAAACGCCGAACATGAGTGACCCCTTGGAAAAAAAATCTTGACCAGATGATGCAAAGCAAAAGACCTTTAAAAAGAGACAGCCAGGGCAGAAACCTGACCCTTCAAAGTACTGAGCTGGAACCCCAGATCCAGACCGTGTTGTAGAAACACCAAAATCCTAGGAATCAAAAACACCCTGCAAGGTAAGGCCCTAGCCTTACACCAGTCAATATAGGACTGCCAAGTCCTATAGTAAATGTTAGATGAGGACCTCTTCCTAGCTCTAATCAATGTCTGAATAACCGCCTCCGACAAACCTTCCTCCCTCAGGATGAAGGTTTCAGCAGCCACGCCGTCAAAGCAAGCATTTGTAAATTGGGGTAACGTAGCTGACCCTGAGAGATCAGATCCGGAGACAGGGGCAGCCTGTACTGATCTACCGGCAATCTTACGACGTCTGCGAACCAAACCTGTCTTGGCCACCCTGGGGCCACCAGAATTGCTGGTGCCCCCTCTAGAGCCAGCTTGCGCACTACCTTGCCTACCATGTAGAAGGGGGGAAACAGGTACAGAAACCCCAGATTCCTCCAGGCAAGGGGGAAGGCATCCACTGCCAGGGCCAGAGGATCCCGAGACAGAGATACAAAGGTTGGGAGCTTGTGATTGTGCAGAGAGGCAAAGAGATCCACCTCCGGAGTCCCCCACCTGTGACACAGGGACCGAAATACCCTGTGGTTGAGAGACCATTCCCCTCGGTGAGAGAATCCCCTGCTCAGGGAGTCCGCCTCCGTGTTCTCCACTCCCGGAATGTACACTGCCGAGATGCAAGGAACATTGCTCTCCGCCCATGTCAGAATCAGAGAGACTTCCCTGAGGGCACTCCTGCTGCGAGTCCCTCCTTGGTGATGGATGTAAGCTACCACAGTTCAACTGTCTGATCGAACCTGAACCGGTAAGCCCTGTAGGTGGAGTGTCAGATGTCACAGAACCAAACGGATAGCTCTGAGCTCCAAGACATTGATGGGGGTGTGAGCCTCCTGAGGACCCCACAACCCCTGGAACTGATGATCCTTCCAGAAACCTCCCCAGCCCGACAGGCTGGCATCCGTGGTAACCGCCTCCCAACAAGGGGCAAGAAAGGATCTGCCCCTCATCAGATTGCTTGGTTCCAGGCACCACTGAAGGGACTGCTGAACCCTGGGAGACATCAGAAAAGACTGATCCAAGGACTGTGGACATCTGTTCCATTTCAGCAATAGATGGAGTTGGAGCGACCTCATGTGGAACTGAGCAAAGGGGACTGCCTCGAAGGAGGCCACCATCAAACCTACCAGAGTCATCCCTAGCAGGATAGAAGGGCGAGGATTGGTCAGGAGAACACGTATCAGATCCTGAACCCTCTGCACCTTTGGCTGAGGTAGGAACACTCTGGCCTGACTGGTATCCAGATTCATGCCCAGAAAAGAGATCTCCCTTGATGGGGAGAGAGAAGACTTGGGGTGGTTGATCACCCATCCGAACCTTTCCAGCGTCGTCACCACTGTCCTGGTGTCCAGCTCAGCCTGGCAGAGGGAAGAAGCTGTAATGAGTAGGTCGTCCAGATACGGCACAATGCGAATGCCCTGGGCTCTGAGCAGGGCCATTATGCCCGCCAGAACCTTGGTAAACACCCTCGGTGCGGAGGTCAGCCCGAACAGGAGGGTCACAAACTGAAAATGCTGATCTTCACCCACGAACCCGAGAAATCTCTGGTGTGCTGGAAAAATTGGTACATGAAGGTAAGCATCCTTGATGTCTATGGACGTCATGAAATCCCTCTGACGAAGGGAACCGATGGCTGAGCGCAGAGTCTCCGTGCGGAACTTCTTGGTTCTGATGAACCTGTTGAGAAGCTTCAAATCCAGAATGGGTCTTATGGAGCCATCCTTCTTGGGAACCGTGAAGAGGTTGGAATAATAGCCCCGGCCTCTCTCTGAAAGAGGCACCGGGCATATGACCGCCATGTCCAGGAGATTCTTTACAGCCAACAGGAGCCCCTGCGCCGCCCGAGGATCCGATGGTACCCGAGACCTTAGGAATCTGGGAGGAGGCCGGGACTTGAACTCCAGTTTGTACCCAGACGAGGCCACTTCCAATATCCACTTGTCTGTGACCTCCTGGTCCCAGACCTGGAAGAAGAGCCGCACCCATAAGGGTGAGGGTGCCTCCTCATTGCTGAGCTGGCTTGGCAGCGGGCTTGGGCTTGGAACCCCAGGTAGAGGCTGGGCGGGCACGTACCCTGCCTCTGTTCCAGGAATCACCTCTGAAGCTAGAGTAGGCAAGACCTCTGCCCACTCTGGCACCGCGAAAGGAAGGATTGAAGGAGCTTGCCCCCTGAAAGAAGCGACGCTGCTTCTTACGCCGAGGTAGCTTCCCACCTTTCGCCACAGAATCCAATTTGTCACCAAACAGCAGCATACCCAGGAAGGGCAGTGCTGTAAGTGATTTCTTGGCCACTATGTCAGCCGCCCACTGGCGTAGCCATATCGAACGACGCATGGCCACCAGCAGAGCCGAGGTTCTACTACACATGATAATAGTGTCATCTATAGCCGCTAACACAAAATTCATGAACAATTCACACCTCTTAAGGGCTGTGAATTCAACACTGGCCGGGTTAAGTTGGGACCCTTTTAACATGTCCCTAACCTCAGACCTGGTAGCCACAGCCACGAGTGCAGATGCACAAACAGGCCGCAAAGCTGAACACACACTGGCAAAGGCAAGGCATGCCATCTGATCAATGTGCTTATCCTCGCCATCCTTAAGGGTAGAGGCGTCAGGAGTATGTACAACGGAAGTGTTGGACAATCCTAAGATGGGTGCATCGACCTCGGGAGGGGAAGACCATCGCTTCACCGCATCCGCCGGGAAGGGATACTTCCTATCCCATCCCTGCGGAATACCGGGAAGCCGACTCGGCTTCTCCCATTCTCTAAGAATCATGCCATCAAAATGATTCCGATTTGGGAACTCCAAGCGGGGCTTAGATGAGCCAAAGAATTCCCCCTTCTTTGGAGGGGCCTCCGCTGGTGGGGAAATATCCAGAACCTCTAAGAGATGGGCCAGGACTGCAGTTCTTCAGTCTCAGATTCCCCAAACAATTTCCCCTCCTCGAGAGGGGAATAATCAGACCAGTCAGGGGAGTCATAATCATCAAAAATCAAGTACTGGCGTAGTCGGTGACAGATGTCTTTTCTTAGCAGGGGCTTTTCTGCCCACTGAGCTAGAAATAATTTTCTCTAGGTTGGCCAGCCTAGCACATACATCAGAATGCGACTCCTCGCTAATGACAGTGTCACCTGGGGTACAGATAATGCGGGGTGGGGTGGGAGATGAGACGGACGGCACTGACCCAGATGCCTGGGATCCCGACTGCCGCATTATGGCCTGTTGCGCACATGGTATGCAAATTAGTACATTTTCCCCCGCAAGGGGTACCCCACAACCCACACACAGCCGGGATTGTCCCGAAGGGAGCCCGAGCCCGGTATCCTGTGGAGCCTCCATATGGTGATTTTAAAGGTAGTCACAATGACCAGAGGGAATTACGCTGATAAGCTACCCGGGATGCCCCTTTAAGTCCCAAGTGGGAGGATTTTAGGTGCCCAATTTACTCTAGGGACCCTAGGACCAGGAGGGCTATGAGAGGGACCCGGAAGGGGGGGGAATCCCGCACCATAGGTGTAAAGAAATAGATAGATATATATATATCTAATATATATATATATATATCTCTAATATATATCTATCTATCTAATATATCTATATCTATCTATCTAATATATCTATATCTATCTATCTAATATATCTATATCTATCTATCTAATATATCTATATCTATCTATCTAATATATCTATATCTATCTATCTAATATATCTATATCTATCTATCTAATATATCTATATCTATCTATCTAATATATCTATATCTATCTATCTAATATATCTATATCTATCTATCTAATATATCTATATCTATCTATCTAATATATCTATATCTATCTATCTAATATATCTATATCTATCTATCTAATATATCTATCTATCTATCTATCTATATATATATATATATATATATATATATATATAGACAGGGCCTATTAAGTCGATTCCTACCCTCACCCGGACCTGCAGCCAAGGCTGGGAGGCTAGTATAGGGACTTACAGTATAAAGGTCCGGGCAGAAATAGGGCAAAAAATGGCCGGGTGCTAGCCCGGCTTACCTGCAAGGAAGAGCAGCATACATCTTCTGACTTGCTCGCCGGCCTGCAGAGAAGGAACTGGGGAATGTGTGGGAGGTCCCAGGTATTTATGGACCGGGAGGGGCTTCTTTTTGCTTTCATCTCTGCAGAAATTCGCCCTCTACTGGACCATAACCCATACGTCATGAATAGTGGAAGCGGGGTGTGTGACATACTTGGAATATTAATGATTTTCGGAGCTGGAAATGAAAGGGTTCTTTTCTGGCCGACTTGTAACACACAGATTGGGTTTAAATAGTTCAGGTCATTAATCTCTTTTCAAATTGGCCAAAATCCCCTAAACCTCGTGCATTGTCTCTATACGTTCATGCCTGTATGTCAGTCTGTGTCAGTGCCCGTTTGTGTACCTGCTGACCCTTATGATGAACTGTGCCAATGTGTGCTAGTCTGTCCCTCCAGATTCTTGGTGCTGCATGCAATATTTAATCTTTTTTAGGCACCGTAATATTTAACTGATCTGAAAACACTGTTATGTAGAAATTGTGTTTGATACCATTTTTAGCTGAGGTTAGAGGAATGCATTGATGAGACACTCTAAATTGGTGTGACATCTAAGTCATGCTAAGTTACACAATTCCTTTCGTTCAATAATTATTGTGCCATTGCAGTGGCTTCGGCTTCAGCACCACTTATGACTGGTGTAGCTTATACAACAGAGCTACACTGCGCTTTAAAGAAGGAAGAAGTCATAAATTTGCATAAGGTGTCCTACATGGTGATAACTGTCAAACATATCTTAAATTAAGCATAGAGTGATGCAGTGCTATCAGTTAAGCCATCAGTGTTAATGCAGATCCTTCACACAGATGCACAGTACAATAATTAGTGCTTAGAACTATAGAGACTATTTGGAGAACCTCAAAACATGACTTGTAGATAAGTCTTGAAAAAGAGAGTTGGGGACCCCTGTGCTATTAGACTGGACACATGGCTACATTCAAAGCGTAAAAAAAAAAAAAAAAAAAAAAATTCAAGGCAAAGTTTGGCTACCTTGATTGCATCGGGTGGCTTACTGAGCAGTGATCCAGGTGACAGAACAGGAGAATTACATGCTTTTTTTTTCACTGTAGGAAAAACCAGAATGAGCCAGGGTGATATCGATGACTGCTTTGGACGCAACCCTGTGCCAGTGGAGGAACTGTGCTCCACTGGCTCCGCTGTGAAAATAGACTCTCCACCCAGTTCTTTACCCCTTTGCCATGTTAGGCAAGACTAAGGCATATGTACTATTGATGTACTCTATTTTTCTGGGGTCATTTTCCTGGCCTTGCGAATGTTTCAAAGTGTTTAAAAAAAACTTTCAATTTCTATTTAAATTAAGTTATAAAATAAAGACTGGTAAGAATCAATTTCCAAATAAAAGCCCTAATGCTTGTAAAAAGTGTTTTTTTTTTTTTACTCTAAATGAAACAATATACTACTTATAGGTTATTGCCTATCGGCCCTCAAGAGGTTAATGTACTAGTGTAATACTCTGCAGCAAATGCCATTTTAATATTAGAGATGTGGAAAGCCGTCATGGGATAATCTTGAAGTTATATATTTATGAAGAGGTCCATTCAGACCTAAAACAATAGATAGGTCTCCAGGTTCAGCATGTGCTGAAAGGGATAATTGTTTATAGCTGGCAGGCAAAAGGAATGATTGGGTGCAGATTATTGTCACATGACGGCACAGCTTCCTGAGTAGTCCCATCATTATTAATGCTGAAAGAAGAATTACATGAAGGCTGCACCTCCAGGGGATAACAGCATGACATTACAACAGGACTGTAGCACGTAGAAAGATTATACATTTCTTATGACCTTTATAATGCAAGAGCCTCCATGACATTTGAAGACAATTATAAGATACCACTTGTTGGAAGTAAAAGGGTGATCAGTGTAACAGTTTAAATATATATTTCTCTATTAATAAAATGTTTTTTCCGTACCACATGAAATATCACCATCTATACATTTGAAACTGCTGCCAGCAGTTGAATGGCTGGAGCATATGTTAGCTCATCCCATAATTCCTCTTAGTGTGATGCTTAAAATTCCTCTTAGTGTGATGCTTAAAATCTGTTGCCAAGAACTCCTCTCCTACAAAAGTCAGCCACCTGTGGCTTGCAGGCCTCAGCTATGTGGCTTGTGGGCTGGCCACTGTAATAGAGGTCTAGCACACTATTAAGGGTGGGGGTTAATGGCTTCCAGGGCTTAAAGCAGACCAAAACTCACTGAACATGTAAAATAAATTTAGCCATAGCCCCTGCCTATACTCACTTCTTCGGGTGTAGAACTGGAAATAGATATTTTTGCATTGTCTTTTTGCATTGTCGATTTTGCTGTCCCTTTTGTAATATTGCATGGGATCAATCATTGTATAGGTGTGGCAATGACATCACTGCCACACACAGCAGTGGCAATGAATGGAGGAGGCAGTGCTTTACAGCTATTATCTGGAAGTAGAGTGAATAAGAAGCAGTGAAAACCGGCAAAAGGTGCTCTTCATGGGGGGAGCAATTCAGTGCATGCTAGTTAAAAAAAAAAAAAAAAAATGGGGGTTTTGGTCTGATTTAAACGGTCAGTCCAGCCAGACTGCATGTTTTTTTATATCCCCCTCCCGACCACCTCCTAGCATTGAAGCCATGTCGGCTTCCCCTGGGCAGGCTGTTCGGTGCCGCGGGAATGGGCATCCCCGTGCACGCATGCCCTTTCAGAGGGTACTGAGCCGCAGGTAGAAGCAAAGACGGTGGCATTACACTATGTTGATGGTTCTCATGCCGTATTTGATGGTTCTCATGCCGTGACTAAAGCAGTCTAAAGCAGTGTTCCCCAAGCCAACACTCAACAGGCAGTTCAAAGCACAAATTACTCCTGTGTATCTGTGTGATCTTTCGTGTCACTAACTTTCTGCTTTCCAACAGGGTGGAAATAACTCTGATAACCTTTTTTCTTAGTAAGCCCCATTCAGGGTCCATATTACTAATTTTAGGGACTGGACCTGTGGATGGAGAATTGGGCCCTGGTAAATGACATCCGGAATTTCCATCAGAAACCATGGAGGCTCTACCGACATACGGGACAGGAGGGAAAAACCACAGGGTCCTGGGACAATGTGGCAATCAAGAGAACCCTGGCTTGCGTTTCCTTAGGACTAAAAGGTAACAGCTTCATCAGGGTGAATGCATAACAAAGGCTAAATTCTCCCCATTGATTGTTGAATGCATCCAGATCTTAAGCCACCAGATCCCTCCTGAGGGAGAAATACTTGTTGGCAAACAAATCTATATCCGGCTGCCCCCACCGAGTCACTATCTGAGCAAACACTGCTGATGTAGCACCCATTCTCCCTGGTCTATTCCTACTCTGCTCAGGAAGTCTGCCTCTACATTTAAGTCCCCTTTTATGTGGATCGTTTGGATGGACCAGACATCCCTCCAGGCTCTCCAACAGGTATTTGGTCAATCTGGAAAGTCCTGAGATCTTTTTTCTCCGTGATGGTTTAGAAAGGCAACTACTCCGATTTTGTCTGAGACATCCCGGATGTCTCTGCCCAGTACCTCCGACTCCAATTCCCTTAGGGCTTCTTTTACGGCTAAGAGTTCCCTGAAGTAGGACTTCTAGGCTATGGCTCTTGTCCACCTCCCCTGAAAGTATTGCCCATGGAAATGAGCTCTCCAGCAAAGGAACTTGCGTCCGTCATTACCACAATGGGTTCTATCTGGTGCCAAGGCTTCCCGCCTGCCACACTCTCTGACAAGGTCCACCACAAGACTTCCCCTTACCTGCTCTGGTAGAGTGACTAACCAATCCAGGGAGGCTTGATCCTTGTCCTATACGTCCAGAAAGAAGGCCTGCAAGGGACGCTGGTCCCAGGGAACTGCCGGTATGGAGGAGGTCATTAGACAGAGTATAACCAGAATCATCTGCCTCAGAGAGATGGGGGGAGAGAACTTGCTTCACAAACTCTGCCAACTTTTATGCTTTGGCCCTGGGAAGAATGATATGCTGGGTCAGGGTATCTACCCTGTATCCAAGGTACGTGTATCTGCTTTCAGGGACTTTCTGATTCAATATTCAACCTAACTGTTGGAGACAAAGTAAGGTCTTCTGCAAGGCTGCTACAAGGGAGGACTTGTCCCTTGCAAAAAGAAGCAGGTCATCCAAAATAGGCTATGAGGTTCACCTGATGAAGTCTCAGGTGAGCCATTGCTTCTGAATCTTTGTAAAGATTTGGGGTGCCAAAGAAAGGCCAAATGAGTCAAATTGCCAATGCTTCACCTTGCCTTCTAGTGGCATTGCAAACCTCAGAAACCTTATTGAATAAATTGATTCCATCCTGAATGTTTTGTATTTTATATTGCCGTTTAGATTTTTCAAATTTAAAAATTTTTCCCAAAGGTTTTCGAACCAGGAAAACTTGAGAGTACACCCCTTCCCTTTTTTGGAGATTAAGAACCGGTTCTAACACTGCCTTGTGATAGAGTTCAGTAATGGATGGAAGGGATCTTTTTTGACCCTGTCCATGGGGGACTGGGTCAACAGAAAATAGTCCTGGAGCCAATAAAGGGGTTTGGGAAATCTCTTCCCAAACAGGGAAACAAATTGAGAAGTCTTCTCCACACCAGGATTTCAGGACTGAGACTTGGGTACTTGAGTGGTGCCAAATGAAGGAGTTCCCCTTCCCCTGGTTTTCCGATTTGAGCCCTTTTGATCTATCGCTGATAACACCTTGTTTTTTTTGTTATCTACATTCTGAGGGGGGCCTGGTGCCCTTCTTTTAATCATAAACTTACTTCCTTCTTCTTCCGAGGAATGGGAAAGAATTGAATCTAACTCTGTGCCAAAAAGAAAATTTCCTTCGAAAGCAAGCCCACAAAGGTGTGACTTTCCCTGGCCTTCCTGCCATGTTTTAGTCAGAGTATGCCTGACACTGTTGTGGCACCCACAATAAAATATGTGGCTTTAGAGACAAAAGGTAAGGCATCTAAAATCTCCTCCCCATGGGCTCCCCGAATAAGGTCACTTCTGAGACTGTCAACCCATGTCTTAAGACACACCTCACACAGTCCATGGCAATTAAAGGTTTAAGAGAAAGACGTCAGTGTCCCAACCTCTTAATAACAATATCTACCTGTTTATCCACAGAGTCCTTTAAAGAACTCATGTCTTCAAAGGACAGGTCAGACCCTTTAGAGACCTGGGCTGGGGGGAGCATTCACTCTGGGAGCCTTAGCCCAAACAGCTATATCTGCTTCCTCAAAGGGAAACCTGCATTTAAAAGATTCCTCTAATCCTTTGAAACCATCTCCTTGATAGCATCATGGACAAGAAACCTAGGTGTTTTAAGAATCCTTAAAGCCCAGAAATAAGAACTCCTTAAGAGACAAAAGGTTGGGCTGGGGTTTCAATCCTTAGCGTGGTATAGATAGCCTGAATGAGATCAGGCGTGTCTTCTAACACAAACCTGAATCGAACTGCCAGCTGTCTCCATTTTAGCTGATTTTTCTGTGTGGCAGGAGTGAATAGATTAGTCTGAAGAAGCTAACTCTTTTTCATCTGATGCTCTCGTGCCACGGGAGGAAAACTTGGGATCACCCACATGACCCACTTGCTCCTCCTTGCCCGACCTGGGCAACCCCATACTGTCCATTGGGTAAGCTAGGGTGGGAGCCCAATGGGCAGGTAAAAAATTGATCCAGCTTGGATTTGTATGAATCAAATGGGCTTCATTTCCCCCTTCAGGCACTCAAAAAAAAAAAAAAAAAACTGAAATCAGGGAATTAATATTAGGAATAACTGCATCCTGGACACAAAGTGTACATAACTGATTGTGCCAGTTGCCGGGTAGGGGCATCTGGCAGGATCAAGATATGGGCCTGTCTAACTTCGTTAGGGGTCTTAGGCTCCTTCACATTGTTGTTTCCCTTAGGATCTTTAGGCTTGGCATGCTTCTCCTTTCCCTCTTTAGCCTGAAAGGGAACAACATAAGTTCATCAACTAGGGATCTAGAGTCCTCCCTCCCCTGCACCGTTAACCATCCCAGGGTTCTGAGAATAAACACTGCCCATGTCGCTGAATTGCGAGCAGTGCCCTTTAATACTACATGCCAAAGGTGCTCGTTTCTCCATTCCGTTCTGGTGCCATTTTGGACGCCTAAGAATGACATCATGCGCACCCAGCGCAATTACACGCCCCTTGGAACGGATGCCACGTGTCTCATCTCCAGTGCGGTCACAAAAGGAGCGCCTCCAGCCCACTGCCCCCTACTGACCTTAAGCACCCCTGGAGCCTGATCCAGAATGTCACACTTACCTGAACACTGCTGCGAACCAAGTACCTGACCTGTGTTCCGCAGCAGCGCCCATTGTCGGACGTCCCTCGCCCTACTACCTGCCAGGGAACACCATACCTTGGAGCTCTAGTGTAGGAAGCCTGGCACCAGGCCATGACCTACACTGGATATAGCAGGACTAAGGAAAGAAGAGATTGTGGGCACTATGCTCCCCTCAAAAGGGGTACAGAAAAAAACCTGACTTAGCTGAGGCCATGTAATAAAAAATAGGGGCAACACATGGGCACCAGAGGGATCCGGCCCGCCATCAACCCTCAATCTACGAACATACTCCAGCACACATTTCCTGGAAGGAAACACAAAAAACGGGAAGGGGCAGGGCTTTCATACTCTTTGTCAGTTTGTGTTTAGAGGGAGGAAGTGAGTGACTAGCAATCCTGGAGGATGCCTGGGGGAAAGAGGAGATTTATGGGGATTTTCTTTTACTCGGTTTTATACAGCCACAGCTTTTTATACAGCAGAGGTGAGGTCTAATCTGAGAGCAAGTCACAGGTCATTGCTCTTATTCCAGCAATCTTAGATAAACACAGATGAACATGAGCTGATGTAGCAGACAGAATATATATCCCCTCGGGGTGCAGGGGAGAGGTTATGTAGATAAGTTACTTGGTGCGTTTGCATCCTGCGCTGCACAACCTCAGATGGCTTAGTGCCTTCTCCATTAATTGCAGTGGAAGGGATGTGCAATGTCCTGACACACCCACCCCACTGTATTGAATGGAGAGGGTGGGGCCCCTGTGACTGAGGTGTCAGCAGTGAGTGAGCAGGGAAACCAAGAAATCAGCTGTGGGGGAGAAAATGACAGTATTCTGTTTTAATTGGGCGCTCAACCACTTTAACTATAGCAGCATCCCAAATCCGGATCCCTCAGTGGCGATTGTTAAAAAGGTACTTACATTTTGCAAAGACATACTAGACCCACCTCATCAGCAAATAAACACTTCCAGATTCCCTGTAAAGCTCAATGTGATGGGGTACAGGAGACCCCAGTACACTGTGCAGCAGCTGGCACTTACTACTGCAGGTCACTGTTGTTTTCAATAGCACCTGGACATCTCCGACCAGCATGTAAAAATGTCCTTGAGACCTGCAAAGAGAATCCATTTATTCCACCCCTTCCCAGCTGGCTGGCACGGCTGCTAGTGTACCCCCGAGTGGTCATTACCAGGTCACATGGCTGTCCGTTTAGAGCAACCTGAAATTGTTCAACAGTCCCAGGGGCTTTTCAGAGGATGTGCACAAGCCTGATCAGGAAAACTGGGGTGAAAGGAGATCATGTAGGTCAGTTTTATATATATTTACAAAAAACTCAATTGTGCCAATAACACTGATCATAGGGACATCAGATATGTATAAGCTTTACTGCACTGCAAATTACAATTTAAATGGTTTATTAACAATTGTATTCATTTTACATAGTGATTAAATAGGTCACACAGTTATTTTTATTGAAGCATCTCAATGGACACAGAATACAAACTGACCCAGCTACTAATTAGGTTGCTATTCGCGTAAAATAAAAAAAAAAAAAAAATCTAAAATCAACTTTTCTTTATATTAAGTAAAAAAAAAAGCCACCATAGATCATTTACTACTCAAGATTTGTCCAGGCATTGCTTATTTCTTCCAGTGATCACAGAGAACAAAAGGTCTACGTTCACACCTGTCGGGCCACTTCTGCGGCATATGCGGCTTGCAGTAAGGGCTTGCGCTTGGAGTTTTCATGCGTTATTTTGCATCTGCGTTTTTCATTCAGGGTCCCCCCTCTTCATGCCTGCCAGCCGGCACACCACAAATAGGGGCTTGGACCGCCATGCCCATTCCGGGATATCAGCCCCTATGCCCCTCGGCCAGGGACTGGCGCTTCCCCAGGGGTGAACACCGATCCAGTTCATATGGGCACCATGATCTTCCGTACCCCACTGGTCTTTGTGGATACAGGTAATAGGGCAGGGGGCTAACAGCAAGTCACCTGCCATGCTGGAAGGTAACTTACGCCCCCCCCTACCCTTTGAACTAGTATAGGGGTCCTTACTAGTTCAAGGTAGTGAAAGCTGAATAAGAAAAAAAAAAAATGCCACAGCAGCTTGCCTATGGATCTACACATTTGAGAGCTAGGGGGAATCCCTAAAATAGTAAGGGGACCCCTATTCTAGTTCAAAGACTGGGGAGGGGAGGTGGCAAAGTACCTGCTAGCATGGTAGGTTACTTCCCGTTAGTGCCCCCCCGCCCTATTACCCGTAATCCCAAAGGCTGGGAGGTAAAAATGCCTGGTGCCCATCGACACGGGCCTGTTGTCCACTTTCTGGGGTTGGGGGGAGAATGGGGAACACTGGCTCCACGCCAAAAGGCTGGTACCTTGGCATGGCCATAGACCCGTTGAGCATCCTTCAAGCAATGGGGAGTCCAGTCCATATAGCCTAGTGTGCCGGTTGGTAGGCCTGGAGTGGGGGTACCTCGCACCCCCCCTTGATGGTGATGAAAAATGTACAAAGCACAAATTCACGTAAAATTTTTACATGCGTTTGTGTTGAAGATCATAGACTTCTATGGTACTGCGTCCTGGCTTGGAAGCAGCACTTTTTGCGGACGCATTTTCCTTTCTCATGTCACAGTGGAGAGGTTAGAAGGGGGCCATAGAGATGCTATTGTAGCATTTTGCTTCCCGGACCACTGCGTCCGCCGCAACCGCACAAATGCATGACCGGACTGGTATGAACTAGGGTAAAGGAGGAGCTCATTATCAGCATTATTCTAATGATAAATGATTGTTACCCTGCTTAAAGCAATCCAATGACCATTCAGAGAGACCCTAGATCTGTAATAAACTAGCCCCCCGGGGGGTCAGTTAGGATAAGTGTCACTGCTTTCTCTGTTCTGCGTACTCATGCCAGCAGTCATTGAATTCTGCAGAATGTGGCGGGCCTCAATCCTTGCTCCCATGGCACAACTCACTTTGCATATTAGCCAAACCTTATGCCCTGCCTTTCATAATCTACCAATCCATTCATACAATATAAAGTGATGAGAACAAGCAGTATACAGTATATCTCAACTTACTTTTTCTTCTTTTTCTTGATATATTTCTCTTGAGCAAACTCTGTTTTGTCACGAAAAGTTGTGCTGTTTTCTATAAGCTGTTGAACGATATCCTAAGATCATAAAAATATTAGAATTAAACATTGTGAATGTACATATTGCAACTTCTCATCACTCTGCTCCAAATCAGAATTTCCTCTACCATACGTGTGGACCGAGATGTTCAAAAAGTAGTTCTGCTTGGTAACTGCTGGCCTTGGCCATGCTAGAATGATGAAGCCGGATCAATGCACAGAGTACCTGGATAACAGTTAAATGACCCCGTAAAACATATTTACATGGCAGTCCTCTACTCTCCTTATTTTGACCAACTGCTTCCCATGTAAATGAAAATTGGACTACCTAATTAATACCGTCTACCTTTCATTTTTTTTTTTTCTACAAATGCTCCAATACACTTTTCAAGATTTATGACCTAGGGCAGTGGTCTCCAACCTGTAGCTCGGGAGCCACATGTGGTTCGTGCACCCCTATAGTGTGGCTCAACATTTGTTTGCTAGATAATAAGGTCTACCACACTGTTAAAGCTAGATGATTACATGGCTTAAGAGATGGGCACTGTCGGCACCATTCATTGGATTATTGTAGATGGAAATATGTATGTATTACCCGTCTTAGCAGCTTCTACTTACCTGCCTCCTAATAGTTTTGATTCTGACATTGTGTTTAGGGCTGGAGGATCCACTTGTGTGTGGCAAGTATTTTTATAGGGCGGAGGGCAACATGTACACTAAATTGTCAAATTTTATGCTTTTGAGTACTTTACAGTTTGCATTTTAACTTTATATGGCTTAACTGATCTATTCATCTCTAACCATCATCTCTCCCAATGCAGATTGTGGCTCTTATGGTAAGAAAGGTTGGCGCCCCCCTGACTTAGGGTAAAGCAAGGATCTATATGAATATAGCATACATTTCCTAAAATATTTAGATTATTAGTAATTAAAATGCATACAATATTAACGATGTTTAAATTATAAAATGGATCTTTTACTCAGGCCAAAAACACTCCTATAGGTTCTGGTCACACCTCTGTGCTTTCTCTGCATTGTTGCACTATGTTGCAAAGCAGTTACAATGCAAAGGAAACATTTTATATTACTCTTGATGTGATAGTTCAAATATCTGTGCAACCTACGTATAACGCAGTGTACCTGCTTGCGATAGACTTTAACATTTACTTATTGTGCAAAAAATGTTTTGCTTTTAAAAAACGCAACACAAATGCATTTCTAACACATCAAGTGCAGCATTTGTTTCGATACAATGCCCCTATAGCATATTTACAAAACGCTTGCTCTTAAACCAGACCTTTAGCATCATTTAAAGTGGACCAACACCCAGGATTTTGACTATTCTGGGTATTGGTCCACTTCCACGGGGCACCCCGAAAAGAAAGAAAACCCCGAAAACTCACCTGACCCTGCTCCCACGTGACCCGCTCGTCCAATCGCTGCCGACGGACAAGCTGAGCACGGGCCGCCGCCGCCGCCTCCCGCGCGTGCCTCCTACAGGGAGCGCGCCCGCGCCGTCCATTCACAAACGGCCGGCGCCCTGTGCGGGAGGCGGCAGCGGGGAACGCGCATGCGCCGCTGGAACGAGGTGAAGGTAGGATTTGGGGGGGGTTTCACACAGTGGGGCACCCCCGATCTTATAGATTCCCGGGCCGATCGGGGGAGGGTGTTGGTCCACTTTAATGAAAATCCCAAACACATAAAAAAATATTCCCAAGCATCTAACACTAATCTATTTTAAGTTGCTTATTTACTTATTCTTTCCCCCCGCAGGTCTTCAACTCTGTTCAGGAGTCCAAGAGTGCCACCATCTTGTCATCACTGAGGAAGGGGGGTGCAAGGGGGCGGGTTATAGCTGTACTTTATACAGACAGAGCAGAGCTGGGGTCAGGAAAAGGACAGCAATCCCACAATGCAGAGCGGCATAGTCAGAAGAAACTTCCGTCTGCAGGCAGCCTGAGACTCCATGGGCAGACATCTTGAATGTTTAAAGGCTCATAAAAGGTGCAGGTAGGATGATTTTATGTGAGCAATCTGTATGTACAGGGTGGGGGAAACATACAAGATAGGCTCTTATTCAGGGTAAAGGTCCGGTTTAATGCAGCAGAGAGGTTTGAGCAGAGCCATAGAGTATAAGCCAGCAAACAAAATAGAATGACTGGCACAAAATTGTGATTTTGCTGTAGCTGGCACATGCTTTATTAAGCATACAGAGAGCATAATAAATAAATGTGCAATATAAAAAATATCCTAGATGATCATAAGTTCACCACAAAGCTAAGCAGCTAACAGTTTTGGTCCTTCTTCAAATCAAATGCGTACAATAGAAATCCATAGAGAACCCTTATATTACATACATATTTTAATCAAAAAATACGTTTAATGTACACTGTCTGCAGCTACACCCTGGCTTTCCACACACAATACTAAAAATGCAGGTTTAATTTAAAGCAGAACAAAACCCACCCAGGCTGGTGAATGGGGAGCGTGTGCTGCCGCATCCCTAGCGTTCCCGCTTGAGCCATTCAGATAACCTGGGGGCTTGGATGGGGAATAGAGGAGGTGCATTGTAGCACATTATGTAGTGTTTCTCCAAAAAAGTCTAGCTCTAAACTATTTTTCCCTTTTCAAGACACTTACCCGGTCGCCTAATCCAGGTCCTCAGCAGCCCGTCACGATTGCTTCTTCCATAGTATTGACAATGGACTGCCCCCCACCATATATTACAGAGACTATGCATTGTCATTCACTGAAATGGAGCAGGCATGCAAAGACTTTGCAATGAATAGCAAAGGATGTGCCATCATCCCTGAGACAGATGGCAGGGCAGTACATAGTCAATACTATGGAAGCGATGGCTCCCATCAGGTGATCATCAGCGGGGGATGGGGGGGGAATGTATAGGGTTTTTGTTTTCATGCCTAGACAACTTTAATTTTGCTGGACAAACATTATCAAATAGCTGGGAGCCACTGGAACTTTACTGTCTCTGTGACCATCTCATACATACTTATGAACACTTTTTCCGCCCCAAAAGCAACTGTAACCAGATTAAAATAAAGATTTTACTGTAAACCGGTATTATGTGACAGAGGAAAAAAACCTCTATATTAGAATAATGCTTAAATGTTCTCTCGGTAATTCTAGTGGGATCCTGGCAAATCCTGACAGTACACAACAGCAGACATTGCGTCACTGTTGTAGCATTTAGTCTGCGTCGTCTGCAGAAAGTTATTGAGTCAATTAACCTTTTGTTGTCACACAGCGAACCGTAATCAGCAATTAGCATTAATTCACACTTTGGTTGTGCAGTTGTTGTTGGGAGCTTATGAATCTTCTCTAAATATCTGCTGCGGCCTGGCAAGACATGTTCGCTGCAAGAAATGTGCAGCTCATGTCTCAAGCAGCAATGTGTTGCACCACGTTAGACACTGAAAATAGACAAAAAGGTAAGAAATAAACAATCCCCCCCCCCCCCATCATCAATTCAGGATACACCTAGGACAAGCTATCACTAGGCCCTAGCGTGGGAAATACAGGAAACTGCCTTCTTTAAACGTCATTTCTCAATTCTAAAAAGTGTTTGTTTGATTTCAACCTTTTTCATGTAGAGGTAAGCTTGTAGAAGCAGGGCTTCCGCTCCCATTGTATCCTGTTTTAATAGCATTTGCTTATAACTTTGTGGCATCTTTTTCATAATAGTCTCGTTGCTACTTTGTACACTGATATGGAAGAAGATGTTACAAACAGACGCCCCAATGAAAAGGGGTTAACTGGTGGGGGATGTACAGAGTGCCATGTATATACCTGGCCGGCAAACTTCAGTGGTCCTTGGCGAGAGATGTAGCAGCAGTGCAGATGGATAAGTAAACCGAGCCCATTGGGCTCTTTTTAAGAGCCGACATCCCCCAGCAGCCAGTCAACGAGGGAGCCTGCTTCTTGTGAACAGCTCTGAAACTGGATGAGTACAGCCTCAAAACTAGAGTGGGATGGAGTCTGTAGGCAGGGAAGGAAGTGATTTTTATTTATGTTGGTCCTTGATGCAGCAGATCTGGGGTCGAAGGTAGTCTCACCGGAGCTCCTGCTACCATTTGCCTTAGCAGGGAGAGCCACAGTCACAGCCACCAGGGGGCAATCAGAATCACCCTTGTCTGGGCTACCCTGATCTTCCTTATAACCAGAGAGAATATGGAATGGGGAAATGCATAACATAGACTGAAAGCCCCCTCATTTCTGACCAAGGGAGTACCCATCCCCCCCAGAGCTCCCTGGCTCCTGTGAAGAGACACAAAGAGTCGTCATTGGAATTTTCTCTTATGATCCACCTCAGGGGAGCCTCAGAGGTCTACCAATTGCAAGGGACTCCGGCTTAACTCCCAGTTTGCCTGTCCAAACTGAACTCAACTGAGGAGGATCACCAGCACATTTCGTGTACTGCTCTCAAGGAGCCCCAATGCCTGCGCATCCTTTATGTTGGTTTGTCCTGTATGTTATTTGTTATATGTTTTATAATGCTTTTAATATGTCTATTGTATGGTGTTGTGGATATTTCTATCAAATAAAGCTTTGTATTGATTTGAAAATGGGTGTGCCTTTGTTTTTTGCTTATTTTCCAATGAATGGCTTGTATAGATTTGGGAGTGGCAACCGGTATTAATTTACTTTTGATGGCGGATTGTGCAAGCCTTTTGTGGACTGCTCTCAAGGAGGCTACTGATCTTTCCATCTAGGTACAGATTGTCTCAGAGAAAGACATCAACTCATCAACTGTCTTTTTCTCCCAAAAGTTCGAAGATTTCTGGGTCATGTGCCGGACCACGCTCCCTGAATATGGCAGTGAAGGGTATGAACCCCCAAACCTACGCACTCATGTCCGTCGTGATATGAATCGGGTCCATGGTTAGGGCCTCCCTTTGGATAGAATATTCTGATCTGACCACCCACCACTTAAAGTGGACCATCACCCATGGCCGATCACCCCCCTCACCGCGGGACATCCGAGATCGGGATGTCCCGCGGTGAGGGACCCCCCCCAAAACCCCAAAAGAACTCACCTGATCGGCGGCGGCAGCGGCCGCCGCCGCCTCCCGCGCACTCCTCTAGCCGTGCGCGTGCCCGCGCCGGCCGTTTGTGAATGCCCGGCGCGCGCACTGTCAGAGGGGCGCGCGGGAGGCGGCGGCGGACGCGCTGGCTTGTCCGCCGCTTGTCCGTGGGAGCGTGGTGAGGTGAGTTTGGGGGTTTCTGGGGGGGTTTTACACAGCGGGGTGCCCCCCTGAAGTGGACCAAAACCCAGGATAGTCAAAATCCTGGGTGTTGGTCCACTTTAAAGGACTGACGAACACGACCTGAAAGTGTAACCAGAGAATGAAATTTTCTTGGATCTCTGTTCCAGGCGTGCAAAAAGAAGGCCTGCTGGATTCTTGCATGTAGCTGGGCCCAAACGCCCGCTGGGAGGGTGGAAGACATAAGCCCCAACAGAACCTGAAACTTCCTTAGGGAGATTCTGGGATAATTCTGAATGTAAGAAGACAGGGACACAACCCTTTCAATCTTGGTTTGCAGAAGGAAGTCCTTACTAGGAGCTGTCTATCTGATATCCTAGGTAAATGCAAGAAGTCTGAGGGGACAGACTCAACTTTTCCTTGTTTATGATCCACCCCAGATCTAAAAGGAGGGACAAATGCTTTGTTATTGTTCTCCAAATTCTCCTCAGACGGAGCAAAAAAGAAGGAAATGATCCAGGTATGCCCCAATGCCGATCTGATTTAATTTCAGATATGCCATTGCCTCTACAAGAATCTTGGTAAAGATCCAAGGCGCGGATGAAAGACCAAAGAGCATCACTCTGAATTGCCAATGAAAGTACTGGGAGATTTCTGGATAACCTATGGATAGGCGTTATGTGTAATGTTCTTGCAGTCATTTTTGGGCATGATTTTTCTTAGGTTACATTGGTGGTATTAAGCAGTTCTTAAACTGGAACAACAGCCCAAAACTGTGTTGGGTGCATATGGATAGTGCGCAGCCAGAGGGAGAACGGTGCTTCCGATGTGCCGACTGCAGATCCAACTGGGGCTGCCATTGATAATAAAAATACAATTATGTGATTACTCACCGGTAGAATTGGTATTATATATCTTGACCTGAGAGGAATCCAGAATCATGCCCAGAAAAGACGTCACCATGGAAGGAGACAGGGAAGATTTGGGG
Source organism: Gastrophryne carolinensis (assembly GCA_027917425.1). Lineage (NCBI taxonomy): Eukaryota > Metazoa > Chordata > Amphibia > Anura > Microhylidae > Gastrophryne > Gastrophryne carolinensis. Next base: position 401,933,409 of record CM051237.1, read on the forward strand.
TGATTGACCACCCAGCCGAATGATTCCAGTGTGGACACCACCCGCTGAGTGTCCAGCTCTTCCTGATGGAAGGATTGAGAAGCGATAAGCATGTCATCCAGGTAGGGAAGAATGCGAATGTCCCGAGATCTCAGCAGGGCCATCACTCCTGCCAGCACCTTGGTGAATACCCTGGGAGCCGAGGTGAGACCGAAGGGCAAGGCCACAAATTGGTAGTGCTGATCCTCCAGAGCGAACCTGAGGAATCTTTGAGGACCTGGAAAGATAGGTACGTGAAGGTAAGCATCCTTGATGTCTACAGAGGTCATGAAGTCCCCTGGGCGTAGGAAGGTCACAGTGCAGAGTCTCCATGTGAAAGTGTCTGAATCTGACAAATTTGTTGAGAAGCTTTAAATCCAGGATAGGTCTGATGGACCCATCTTTTTGGGCACAATGAAAAGATTGGAATAATAGCCTTTGCCCCTTTCCTTCAAAGGCACCCCGCAGATGACACCTAGATCTAGAAGGCCTTGGACAGCCAGGGAGAGACACTGAGCTGACAAGGGGTTTTGAGCTACACGAGATTTGATGAATCTTGGGGGCGGCCAGGCTGCAAACTCTATCTTGTAACCAGAGGATACTACCTCTTGAATCCACCGGTCTGAGACATGACGCCTCCAGACATGAGCCAAGAGACGAAGCCGTCCCCCCACCCGGATGGGTGAGGGTGCCCCTTCATGCCTGAGGGGGCTTGGGGGAGGACTTAGGCTTGGGACCCCAGGTGGAGCCAGGGCGGCCACGTCCTCTGCCTCTGCCCCAAAAATCTCCACGGGCTCCAGCAAATGAAGCTTCCCGTCCAATTCTGGAGCCCCTGAAGGAAGGAGAAAAGGCACCTGAACCCCGAAAGGACCGGGACTGCCATTTACGCTGAGGTAACCTTCCTCCTTTAGCAAACAAGTACAAACGTTCCCCAAAGAGGCGCAGCCCCTTGAAGAGAAACCCAGTGAGAGCCTTCTTAGCAGTGTTGTCTGCTGCCCACTGGCGCAGCCAGACCGAGCAGCGTATTGCCACCAACACGGCAGAAGCCCTGTCACACATTCTAATGGTATCATCCAGGGCAGAGAGAACATATGCAACAAATTCCTCACAACGCAGAAGAGCTCTATACTCTTCACTACCAGCATCATCAGGGGCCCCATCTAAGAAACCCCTGAGCAGGCTTTTAATAGCAACAGCCGTAATAGCAGAGGCACAGACCGGACGGAGCGCGGTCCCCACACAGGCAAAGGATCTATGTGCCTGTCCTCCCCATCCCTCAGTGTAGTAGAGTCAGGGGAATGCATGACGGATGTGTTAGACAACCCCAGAACTGGAGCATCCACTTCTGGAGGACATGACCACCTTTTAACCATTTCAGCAGGAAAGGGATACCGCTTATCCCAACTCTTTTGTACCCTGGGAAGCCGGCAAGGCCGTTCCCACTCTTTGAGCACCAGATTATTAAAGTGAGCTTGCTCAGGAAATCCCAAGCGTGGTTTAACAGTATGAAACAGCTCCCCTTGCTGCCGCGGGGCCACGACAGGAGGAGAGATACAGAGCACTTCAGAAATGTGAGCCAAAAGTCTGTCAGTATCATCTGAAGCCCATGGGTCAGACCCAGACTAAGCATAACCCCTAGGCTGATCCTCAGATGATTCTGAATCAGAGAATAAATTCCCCTTCTTCCAGGGGGAAATTTCCAGTAATATCAAAAAACTCCTCAGATTCCACAGAAAAGAGTGTAACACCGGGTGCCAGATGCCGCCGCTGGCTACCCGGGTATCCAAATCAGGTTGAGACTCCCCACTGGTATGCACCTCACTGGGAGTCAGATGTAAGCGTGGGGGGGGGGTAGGCAAAGCCAGAGGGGGCGCAGCACTAGGCCCAGCCGCAGGTAACCCAGACTGCAGCGCAAGTACCTGCTGGGCGCAGGGTACACACACCCTGACACCATCACTTATAGGGGATACCCCACACGCAGCCGGGCTTGTCCCGAAGGAACCCCGAGCACATTATCCTGAGAAGCCTCCATATGGTGATTATCACGGCACAACAGGCCAATAGGGATTGACACTAAGTAATAGCAACCCGGGATGCCCCAATAACTGGCTAGGGAAGTGGGAGTAAGGGAATATAATAGCCCTCCAATAAGAGTTAGAGCTAAATAGAGGGATAGGACCGGGAGAAACCACAAAGTTTGACCCGCCTGCAAGACATAAGCAAAAAGATCCCATAAGCAATAATCAATACATGGAAAAAACTAAATAAATCAGCCCGCAGGGGCACTTACGGACCGCGATAGGGAGACACCGGGCACACGCAAAGAACTAAAATGGCGCCCCCCCCCCGAAGAGCGCGAAAACGCGCCCACCTGACAAGTGTAGTACAAGCGTGCGGCAGCGGCAAAAGAAACCAGTGCAACCAAATCAAAAGGTATCAAACACATCATATAGTAAAGACATGCACCCCCCGCCCCCGAGATCTACCAGGGAGAGCGAAGGGGAAGCGACGGCCAGCCTAAAGGGAGCCAACTGCGGGGACAGGGGGCATAAGACGCGGGAGGGGCATCCCATAAGGCTCACCATGGGCCTATACCGCCTACCCTTTGGTGGGGGACTGTGGTTGGAGCAGCGCTCCTTAGCACCAGACAGCGGTGCTGCCTACCATCACCCGAACCAGAGCAGCCTGAGCTGGGAGGCAGTAAAAGGAAACGGGTGGGAATAGTTCTACAGGGCCGCAGGTTAATAGGCCCGCTCACCTGTGAGTAGAGAGCCATCTTCTAGTCATCGCAGCCAGGACTGCAGAGAAGAGCTGGGGATTTTGTGGGAGGTCCCTGGTATATATTTTTAGACAGCAATCTGGATCATGCACCCAACTTTTTAGGCTGCTCAACGGCTTTCAATCCCACATTTCTGAATGTGTTTGCGTTATTTTGCGGGAGTGTGGGTTTTGAGCCCCTTGGATAGTTGTGTTTTTACGTGTTTGTAGTTTGACACTTGCAATTTCCTTTTGTTAAAGAGGTGTTGGGTTATGTGTGACGGAATGCAGAGAATCACAGTGCTTCATTTGGGCTATTAATTGACATTGCTACATGTTGTAGATTAACGGATACTGCATTTGCATTGCTGACATCATACTGTAATTTTATTGCCACGGATGTAGCGTTTTCAAAAGCGCATTTACATGTTGAAACACCACCATCATAGTGGGGGGGGGGGGGGGGAGTTGCTTTTGTGTTCTGTGCTACACCCCCAGGGTTATCTGCTGCTTGGAATCTGTAGAACTAAAAGTAATGGATTGCATTTCTGGCATGTCTGCCATCCCTATGCTTGTGTCTGCTCTTTGTGTCATAAGTCTATGGAAGTGGCATAGCAGTCTATGAGGTGTAACGGCATAGCCCTTGGCATCCTTCCAGAGGTTGCCAAGTTTGTGTATAAAAGGAAGGGTCAAGTGGTGGCCGTGGTCCTTACCTAGATAAATTAACCATTTGTGGGGATGGTGGGGCAGGCCGAGGTGAATTCTTAGGCTCAAATTCTCGTGTAGAAGGTAGAGAGGCTTCATTACCTAAACTAGGCTGCAATTTTCTCCTTCAAAAACTGCTGATTTTATATTTCAATGTGTTTATTCAAAATTTCAGTTGAACATCTAATACATAGGTATCACAAGAATTATTTACATTTTCAATATCCATATATAGTCAATTGTGACTCCAGATATTGCACACAGCCACCTTTACATTGTTACCCTTAAAAAAAACATTTTATCTGTAGCATTCTATCCTACCTCCTTTAATGTCATTAATTCATTATTAACCTATCATTAAAAACACATTGGGTTGTTATCCTTAAGTATAATCTTATGCAGAAAAACGAGGGTCCCACATACTCCAAAACCCCCACTAAAATATGTCACCACTACTAATATCACAAAAAATAAGTATTTATTGATCACAATGTCACAACAGCTATATACACTAAAGACTACATGACGCTGGGGCAGTGGGCTGGTGGTCGTTTCTTGATGCGAGTTACTTATTCATATGTGGGGTGCTATTTTTCTGCCCCCTCCGGCTGGTTCTCACGGTTTCATTAGCACATTTATGGTTAGGTATAGGTTAGAGGGTAATTTAGGTTAACACTTGCACTCTCAGTGGTGTTTAATAAATTGTTACACTGTTGCTTTTATTTAAATGTTATGCTGATATGCACTATAGCACTTTATTTTATACCAGCCAGGCAGTGCAATCAATGTAGAATCAATTTTATTAATTAGACTTAACTACCCACCAGTCCCTTGCCCCCTCAATGTTCTTTTTCCCTTCCTTTATTGACAATGTTTGTCTTTAGTGTTTTTAATGAGTCTTTAGTGTATATAGCTGTTGTGACATTGTGATCAATAAATACGTATTTTTTGTGATATAATTAGTAGTGGTGCCATATATTTTAGTGGGGTTTTGGAGTGTGTGGGACCCTCGTTTTTCTGCATATAGTGGTTTCACCCCTGTGTGCACACTACATATTAATATAAATTTACAGTCCGGTGCAGTCTTACTTTTCTCTTTAGTACTTAAGTATAATCTAATTTGACACCTCTATTGTAAACACAGCAAGAGAATAGAAAAAGAAGAGAAAAAACCCACATTATTTAATCCCCTGTCCCCCGTTTAGGCTAGCTCACCTGTATTCTGTCCATGGCCCCCAGCTTAGTTTGAATTAATATTGTCTATTTATTAATATGCTAGCCAGTTTTTCATTTACCATTATCCAGTTCAACTTTTGTTTCATGTACACGAAGAGTATATTGTTCTTTTGGTTATCTTGGCTGCTACCAATATCAACCTAAATTTCATCTTGCCAATACCTCCTCGTCTGAGTCTCAACAAGGCCTTTTTGGGTTCACATTGAATTTCCTTATGCATTATATTTCGTATCAATTTATATACCTTGATCCAAACATTTCTAGCTTTTGGACACAGCCACCAGGTATACCACATGGCCTCATCCATGTCACAGCCTCTAAAGCATTTTGTTGAGCCATTTAAGGCTATCCTGGCCACTCTTGTGGGAACGAAGTACCATCTTGTTAAAACTTTAATATTGGTCTCAACCAAAGAGCTATTTATTGAGATCTTCTTCCCCACCACTTAGGAGGCAGTTCTTCTCCCAGGACATCATGTATGGTAATTTCCCCTGTGCCTTAAACTCTTGTATATCACCGATATAACCTGGTGATTCAAGGCAATATTTTTCATTTTATACTTAGATTCTCCACCCTCCTGCTCTTCTTGGCTAAGAGATTGTGAAAGATCTGGATTGCTCTAAATTGTTCTACCAGTTTCGGTAGAAGGTCCTTTTGTTTCCCATCTTCTCAGGGCCTCAAGTTTTTTGAACAGGGGAGGATAATTCCGTTCATAGGAGTCTTCTATTCTAGAGGTTAATTTAATACCCGAGTAGGTAATTGCTTTGTTTGTCCATTGGAAAATTCTAACGTTTTTCTGGTCATGCAATCTCTCCACTAAAGGCTCTATAGCCAACAAAAACAACCCCTTGTCTGGCGACTGACACTCAAAATGTCTGTTCTATATCCATTTAACAATAAGGAAGCCCTAGGGGGTCGAATACAGACCACTAATGCTGGCCAAAAAGCCCTCTCCCATTTTACTCAAAGTAGTAGGGCATCAAATGCCTTTTGAATGTCGACCAACAGAACCATACCACCCTCCGAGGTACCTCCACCCCAATATTGCTTAGGAGAGAGAGATCACATTAAAAGGCACACTTTACCTGGCTTGAGCCAGGTCTACCTTGAACAATAAATAACTATATCTATAATATACAATAATTACATAGTTATATGCATGATCGTCAATAAATAAAAAATTATGACAAGCACTAAATACATAATCATGTGCGTATTCATCAGTAATATCTACACCTTATGATCAATTAATTTTCTATAAGAAAAGTAAACTTAATTCTATGCTCATTGCATTTAGCAACAGCATTATTCAATTCCTTTCAATGTGTTGGCTTGATTTTAATTACATGTGCAGAATCACATAGAAATAATAATAGTTTGCACATTTACTTCTCCATTACCCAGTTCTCAACTATAAGGCCTAATTTCACGAAAATTTCTTCCCCTTCCTTAAGTGATGCCACTGTGTAGACATGATTCCTATATGAAAACATTAATTTGAAGGGGTAGGCCCATTTGTATTTTATCCCGTTGTTGTAGTTCTTCCAATAGTGGCCCTAATGTCCTTCTCTTTTGTAGGATAGTTGGAGCAACATCTGCATATATACGGGGGGCACCAAGAATCCGATGAACTCGATCAAGTTCCAAGAAGGGTTCTTCCAGGCCTAAAGATAATGACCCGATTAGCCCTTTTACAAAGCTATCCAGCTATCCTATCTTTTATATTTTCTGAAAGGCCTCTAACTCGGCGGAGCACATTTTCCAAGTCCCCAAGCTTTAGATACATCTCCTCTTGCTTAATCTGCATTTCTTTGATAGCTATGCTGTATGATGTAACTCTCTCAGTCATGGTATTGTGCTTTCTAATGCATCCAATCTCTGCCCCACACTGCTAATTTCCCTTTTCAATGGCAGGATAGTAATTTATTCTCCCAAGTTTAGCATCTAACATTTCCGATAATTGATCCAATCTCACCATGTCCCCCCTTTCTGGGAGTGTAAGATACAATTTCAGTCCTTGCAGCCTGTACGGTCAGGGGAATCTCTTCATCACATCTAATGCGGAGGGGGGGGGGGGGGGCTTAACAGGTTGATGTGGGCTCTGCTCCTCACTGAATCTCTGAGTCTTTTACTTCTCTGCTTATTACAGGCTGGGGAAGCAGACATTGTTCTCTGGAGGGGAGCCCCCCTCTCCTTCGACTCACTCCCCAACCTCACCATGCCCTTCATATACGTGTCCTCAAACGAGGGTGTACGGCATGGCTCCCTTCCGCCATGAAGGCTCTTACAGCTTTTTGGTCCAGTACTACTTGCTTGGCAGGACTTGTTTTAAAGATGCATCAGGTTTGGTTAGATGTTGTTTTGCATATTTCTGATGCCGAATTGAGGATGTGGGTGAGTATTTCCTCTTATGACTCTTCGACAAAATCCATTTTTGCGCATTTGAACACTTAAAACAATGTACCACAACATTTCCAGCAATCCTAGGAGCAACAGTTCCTGATACTGTTCTAGGTCTAGACCTGTTTTCACCTCCATTGTTCCATTTAACTGCCATTTTGTAATTAAATTTTAAACTGCAAAAAAAAAAAAAAACCCTCTGTTCTTAAACTTAGACAGATTGTAGGATTTGTTGCATGCTGTCGAGGATTTGAGTGTTAGGGAATTCCTTTTTGCTTTGTCTGTGACTAATTTCCCAGCCCAGGAAGCACTGCCCAGTTCAGCTATAAAATGATGGTGTTGCTTGCCATTTCCTTGCTATCTGTTGTATTTTGGTAAGTGCATGCCAATAAATGTTAAGGGGCCTTCAGCTGCATGTTGTGGAGTCAACCCCCCCCCCCTACATGTGAATCACCAGAGGTAAAGGGTTAGAGCTCTGGGCAGCCTCAGGTAAGTTTAGCTTTCAGTTTATCCATCGCTATGTGTCCCTATATTGGAGCCCTTAGTGTTTAGAGTAGGAGTGCAGGAAAAAGAGGTGACGTGGCAATGCAGCTTCCCATACGTTTGCAAAGAAAACCTCTCTGTTTTTAACAAATTTAAACAAATTGTAGGATTTGTTGCAGGCGGATGGTAATTTGAGTGCCAGATTACTTTTTGTTTTGTCTGTGACCAACTGTACAGCCCAGTGTCCATGACCCAGTCCAGCTATAAATTGATGGTTCTGCTTGCCAATTCCTTCCTATCAGTTGCTAGAAGAACCCATATCTGTTGTGTCTAGGGACAAGGTTAGAGAAGCTTTATAAAACTTTGACATTTGCATCACCTGGTCTTTAAGAATGATTGTGAACAAGCCTTCACTGTAACAGGCTAATTTAACCAAGCTAATTCGGACCAATCATTCGGATATTGACCGGTTCAGAATGCCCCCCAGATCACCCACTCCACTCACCTGTCTGCTGTGCCCACGGTGCACGCGCTTGTTCAATCAGCGTTTTGGCCCGGACATACTAATGCATGGCATAAAGTTATTGCTTTAGATTGTGCGCCAGTTTCCTTGTGAAGTAAGCACTGCTGCACACCCCGTCTTAATGGCTGGGCGCGGGAGCACGCACAGCTGCAGGGATGCGGCCGTGAATGAGTTGAAGGACTGGCGCAAACGTAAAGGGTTTGGGGGCAAATCGGGATGTATTTTAGACTCCAGTGCTGACCACAGGGGTGATTGTTCAATTTTAAGGTCTGAGATCTTATATACAGTTGCAAGGTCCCCTTTTCCTTTTTACCACTCTGTACTATTGTTAAAGATGTGGGAAAGTGTTCACAGTAACAGTAATTCTCACCAGGGGTGCCAAAACAATTGAATGCGTTGTATGTACAGTTGTTCAGAGCATATATTTTTATTTAATAGACGAGAATAATGCACACAGCACAGTAAATACAGATAGGTCAGCTAGTCTATTTTCTGCCACCTAAATTATGGATGAGGCTGCTGTGAGCAAATTATAAAACACATGCAGAAAAGGGGGCATAGAGCATTGCTGAAAATGCTAAATCAACTAACCTGGCCTTTAATGCCTTTTTCCTTTAATGCTTCAATGTCATCTCGGGTTAGTTTCTGAGATTTTCCATCATCAATTATATTCCGGTTGTCAGCACCTGCTTCTTTAGGCTCTGCAAGGAAAGCAACAGATTCCGTTTTTAATATCGGGATAAAAAAAATCCCTATTAGACTTACCGGTAGCATGGATGGCCACTAAGAGAGGCTCCTCCCTCTGCAGAGGAAACACAAACTGGGACAAGTTTAAAAGCCCCACCCTTTCCTCCCATTCCTCAGTATTTAAGAATCCAATAAACCTGGGGACTAATCAAGGGAGGGTAGATAGGGCCGTGCTGAAGGACTTGTTGAAAAACCATTACGTCTATTGGGGATTTTCTCCCTTCGTCCTGGTAATGTTTAAGGAAGGTGTGTGGTGAAGACCAAGATGCCGCCTTGCAAATCTCATCCCGAGGCACCTGTCCTTTCTGTCCAGAAAGTAGAAACTGCTCTAGAGGAGTGTGCAGAGGAGTATGGAGGTGGTCTATCTATGCAAGTGTAGGCCAGGCTTGTTGAATCCATCTGGCAGTGGTGGCTTTAGAGGCAATTATACCTCTATTCACTAAAGGAGACAAATAATCTATCTTGACTTGTACCAGTCATATGTTTGCTTTAGGTAGTAAATCGGGCATCTACGCACATTTAAGCTAGGTTTTTCTTGTTCTGAGCAGTTAGTGAATGAAAGGAGGACAATGTCCTGAGCTCTATGGAAGCTAGAAGCTTTTTGGGGGCGATACAATTGATCTGGTCTTAAAATTGCTCTGTCTGGGAGAAAAGAACAAAAGGTCTCTCTAATAGATAGGGCCTGAATATCACTAACCCTCCTAGCCGAGGTAATGGCTAGGAGGAAGGCCATTTTAAGCGAGATAACCTTGTCTAAAGCCTCTGACAGAGGTTCAAATGGACTCTAGTTAAGACCCATCAGGACCAAGGTCAAATCCCAAGTTGGACATTTGTTATAAATGACATGTAATTCTCTGAATTTCTTGTGATGGATGTAAAAAAAAAAAAAAATAAAAAAAAAAAATCTGTTCACCAAGCTTTTCTTTTTTAATCTCAGGTCTAAAAACATAAATGGCATCTAAAAACATAAATGGCAGAGACATGCGTTTTTAAAGTATGCACGGCTAAACCAAGTTCGAAACAGTCTTGCAAAAATTTAAGACCAGAATTCTTTTCAGACTGTTGACTTCACAGAACAAGCAGAATTATCTCCACACCTTGAGGTAAATTTTTCTTATGCTCCTTTCTGCATTCGTTCACGGAATCTATTACTCTGGAGGATAATCCTTTCTTTTTCAGGATTTCCCTTTCAGAATCCACGCTGAAAGATTTGGACTTTGGAGGTTTGGACAGAGCATTGGCCCCTGAGATATAAGATCTGGTATTTGAGGAAGCTTCCAAGGTTCCTCGAGAGACAAACTTCTTTGGAGGAAACATAAACAGACGATTGGGAGGAAGGATTGGAGCTTTTAAACTTGTCCCAGTTTGTGTTACCTCTGCAGGGTTTGGAGCCTCTCTCTCAGTGTCTTGAAGGACTAAGGGAGAAAATACATGCAGGCATTAATTATTTTTCACTTCAGTGCAGAAAGCTTTGCTGTACATTTAGAAATGTTGCGGGCAGTATAGTCGCCGATGGTCACGTCAGGACAGCAGACCGACAGCCAGCTCAAAGGCGGTGAAGGAGCAGTACGTACACGGGCTGCCTGGTCTCAGAACAGCGGGGCATCCTAAATCTGGATGCCGTCATGCTGTGCGAGTGAGTGGGAAAAAGTTCAGAATGCCCTGTTATGTGACCCACCTGGGTCGCCGTTAAACTAATCTTCACCCTGTCTCCCTTGGCGATGTAAACAATGCCAGACGCAGCTTTAGCATTTCTGGGCTGAGAGGCACTCCCATGCCCAGCCATTCAGATAGGCTGTGGGCACAAGCACTTTCCAGTCTGAAGGGAATCTTGGGATGTGGCCACTCCCTATTGTTGGTGTCCAAACAAAGCCGTATACTGGGCATTAATATACAAGGCATATGGCGCATATGGCATATGTCCTGTGACTGGGGAATGGTAAGTCTTTAGGGGCAATTGGTGGGGGGGGGGGGGGGGGAGGGAGGTGGGGGTCGAGTCCCCATAGCAGACCATCCGAAATCAGAAAGTTCCAAATCCAGGATAGTGAAAATTCCAGGTTTTGTCCTGCTTCCTGGATTTTGGTGTATGTGCCCGGGTGGTTCCTCTGGTGCGCAAAACCCCCTGTGATTAACAGTATACTCCGTTCTCCTCAGTTTAGTCAGTGTTCTATGCCGTGCATGTCCACAGAGCCCGGTACAGAAAGCAGGGAGCGGAGTGCATCCCTTTTAAAGTGGACCATCACCCTCGGGTGATCGGCCCGGGAATCTATAAGATTCCCGGGCCGATCACCTCCCTCCCCGCGGGACATCCGAGATCGGGATGTCCCGCGGGGTGAAAACCCCCCAAAACCCCCAAACCCCCTTACCTTAGTTTCGGCGGCGGCCGGCCACCGCCGCCTCCCTCGCGCCCCTCTAGGCGTGCGCGCCCCCGCGCCGGCCGTCTGTGAATGGCCGGCGCGGGGGCGCGCGCGTCAAGAGGGACGCGCGGGAGGCGGCGGCGGAGGAGCCACGGACAAGCGGCTGTCAGATCGCTTGTCCGTCGGCGCTGGGAGCGGTGAGTTTTCCTGGTGTTTGGGGGGGGTTTCACACAGCGGGGCACCCCGATCGGGGGTGCCCCACCGAAGTGGACCAAGACCCAGGATAGTCAAAATCCTGGGTGTTGGTCCACTTTAAGCCAAACCTATCTGAATGGCTGGGTGTGGAAGTCGTTTTTTTTTTGGGGGGGGGGGGGGGGGGGGGGGGCAACTCATTCGGCCTTTTTAATTGTGCATTATTGTGAAAGAAAATGGGCCCGTAATTAAAATCAACACACAACTATGTTATAATGCAAAAAGTATATGGTTTCTTTTCTTTAACTAGAGAAAATTAATTCAGAGGTGATCGGTTTTGGATGTCCCATTCTGCTCAATTCTAATGGTCCATTTCCTGAGACAGCATGCGCTAGAAAGCTTACTGCTAAAGCTACAGCTCTCTGGTATGTGTAGATGCTTTTACCCATCAGGAAAAGAAAACCACAAGCTTGGCAGGGTTTGGGTTCACATGGGCCATGGTGGGGGGGGGGGGGGGGGGGCTACATAAACATACTCTATTGCCAGATTGCCTGTAATGCAAAATGCATATATAAATGCAAGATGAAAGGAGGAGTTACCTATACATTTCATCTTGCATTTATATATGCATTTTGCATTACAGGCAATCTGGCAATAGAGTATGTTTATGTAGCCCCCCCCCCCCCCCCCCCCCGTCACCATGGAGGATCTATGAGTGGGGTGTGGGACAGATGATGGCAGGGACCCAAGTAAGCACAAATAAGTCAGTTCAATTACCCAGGGAAGAGCTCTATAGCATGCAAAATGGTGGAATTTAAAGGAGGTCTATGGTCCTCGAAAAGGTGCTACAATGAGCAGGGGTTACTTATATAAGCGGGGTGGAATTATTTTCTCTCTTTCTCTGAAAGTACAAAAGACAACTCATCCTGTCTGCTCCTCGAGAAATCATTTGCTTTAAAACATTATACAATCTAAAGATTGATAGATTGATGCCCTGTTTTGCCCTTTTGATAAATAGAGCTTTTAAGTTAGGGTGAGCAGACTGATGACTCTTACTCCCCCCCCCCCCCCCCCCCCCTCACCCTGTGTGCCAGAACCCCCCAGTCCGCACTGTGTCTGGCGCTGCCCCTGCTAATGGAGACACATTTTTTGACGTTTTGAAAGTTTTTTCTATTTCATTAGGACGGTTATGGAGTTAATTCATATATCTGTGAAGGTTCTCGCTTATCCGGGTCATGGTATATCTGTAGGAATAAATCAACGCAACAACAAATTCAGTTGTTTTAATTTATTGCTACCAATAGATCCATTCATCTTTTTCGGGAGACTTGCAGCAAGTTCAGCAGATCATCCGGAAAAGATGCAATGCTATGTTCCACATCATTCACAAGTGATGTCAATCCAGATAGATTCAGCTCAACCAAAACTATAGAAACACCACCTCCACTTCTAGGAAAAAAAAGTTCCAAAATGGAAATCACTTGATTTTACCTGCTGAGGCTTCCTCTGTCTTTTTCATCTGAAGATTTCCACCCGTGGTTATCTCAAATGTTGTCCCATAAGGTTTACCGATTGCATTGTCCAAATAAATCCATTGTTTTTCAAATATGACTTTCCTGGGAGAAAAGAAAAAACATTATTATATATAGATAAAACCCTGCCTCAGACACTATGCCACAGAGGCTAGAAAGTGCTTATATGCCATGCAAGGTCCTCTGAAGGTCTTACACCTAGGCTTTAGAATGGGTGGAGGTCTCTGTCAAGAGTAACTGATGCTCAGCAAATTAGCCAGCTGCATAGATCATTGTGGGCAACAAAAAACTGCTTAAAGGACAACTATTAGAAATCTCTGAAAATGTTATGTTCTTAAATTATAGGCCTTAGAAAAAAAGGTTATTTTAAAGAGGACTAAAACCCACCCTGGAGTCAGACTCCAGGGCAGGCATATTTGCCCCCCCCCCCCCCCCCCCCCCCCCTCCGGGACACCCTGATCGGGGGTGTGAAATCCCCCCCCCCCCCCCCCCCGAAAAACTCACCTTCGCTCCTGGTCCAACGACACATGTGCAAGCAGCGGCCGCATCCCCGCTGTCCATTTAGCAGGGCCTGTGCCCACGCCAGGCATTTGTGATGTGACCCCTGAACTACTGTGGGGAAAGAGGGATACATAGAACTGGCATGTAAAGGAGAACGGGTTCGATGGAGAACGGTAAATGAGAGGCGCATTGGCAAACAGAGGTGGCAGCAGTGGCTTGGAGGAAGGTGGTGACTGATTGAGTGCAATACCACTCCTGGGTGAAATCTCTAGCACTAGAACAAGATAATCATTTTTTTCTATATTGTATGTTTAGCATTGGTAGGCGTTCAGATGGGTTGAGTTAGTATTGGGAATGCAGTTAAGATTTGGGACTGTATGTACTCTGGCGTAAGACAATCAGCATGTGTATTACTAGCACGTGAGGAGTCTTATCTTAGTGATTTTTCTTTTTTTTTACACTTGTAGGTCTTTTAATCACACTACCCCATTACCACATTCATATCTAATTGGGTTGTCACAGTCGTGAGAGGTGGGCGACCATGGGACTCAACCTCAGCACACAGATGGAGCAGGAGACAAAGAAAAAGTATGATGCATCTGGACAAACCCTTAAATTATACATAAAATGTGCCTGGTGTTGGAAAGGAAAAACGCAGCAATCACCCTGGTGGAGTGAGCGGTGACCACGAAGGGCGCCGACTTCCCCTTGCAGGCATAGGCTTGTATGACCTGCCTGATCTATCTGCTAAGAGTGGACCTGGCAGCCTCCAGGCCCCTCCTTGGTCCTTCTGAGATCACGAACAAGACAACCGTCTTACGTACCTCTCAGGTAGCGGCCAAGTAATACTTGAATGCCCTGACCACATCTAGGGAATGCAGGAGTCGCGCCTTATGACCAGTGGGGCGTGGGCACACTTTCAGCTTTGTCTTCGTGCAACACCAAAAAGGGTGATCCGATTGCTGCAAGCTCCTAAAGCCGCCAGATGGAGGTGATCGCCACAAGAAATGCCACCTTCAACGTGAAGGGAAGCCTCCACCATGGGTTCAAATAGGTCGCCAATGTAGGAGCTAGAATCCTCTGAGGTTTCCATCTGAATATGCCTACGCTTGACCGTGCGTGCCCCACCTGGGCGTGAGAAACAGACTCTCGGGATGCCCCTGCTGAAAGAGTCCACTCACCATGCTCTCTAACCGAGCCACCCTGTCAGGGAGGAACCCCTGGGACACAAATGGACCTGGCAGCCCCCCCCCCCCCCCCCGAGGGGGGTATCCCGCTGAAGCCACAGGGGAAACTGGACGATCTGACTGCGGTGCTGAACCTGCCAGCTGCATACGGCAGCACAGAACAGTGGTGTACCGAGTACACAGGGTTCCCTCACCCGAAGTCAAGCTTGCTTGGCACCATTAAAATCTGAAACCCCGATGCCTCCTACATGGTAGAATTGCTGCTCTAATTGCTAAGCAATACAGCTGGAGCGCTGGTCCCCACACCCTTCTGCCTGTTGACTACTGGTCAGACCTGCCTGCACTAAAAGGAACCTCCCTGCAGCAGAGATCAACCCACTGGCCAAGGATGCAGCAGCTTCCAGAACCCCACCCTGCAACAACAAGAACAATGTCAGATTCCTAAAGGAATCAGTACAAGTCAAAAGGCTTTGCCCCCAGAGGGAGCCCTACCTGACCAGGGAAAACCGTGGGGTGGCAGCCGCACTGGATCCAATCCTCAGCCTAGGAGAACAGGGAGGCAGTGCAGGAGCTGCCAAGTGATGATCGGGGGGGTGCAGCAGGGAACTCCGGGCACCACACAAGATGGTGCTGCCTCATGTTGTGAGCGAGTTGGAGGGCGGAGCTGCGGACCTCGCAAATGCAGCAGTCCAGTCCTCCACTCTAAGGCGTCAGACACAGCTGGCCTGCCCCTTCCTGAATTAGCCAATAGGCAGGCCACCTGGCCAGTGGCCACACCCCCTTGTGACAAGGCCACCTCCCTCTCTCAACGCAACAAGCAGCAGTAATCACAAACACACTGACACCAGGGAGCCCGGCCCCCTAGCTCAGGCTCTACCCAGTAGCCATGGGGAAGGCCGACTGCATCTCTCGCAGGGTGTCATGGGGGTAGATGGCCCAGTGGGTAGAGGGACTGGGGCTCAGTGTAAGACACACAGCAGGGCCCAGAGCTCTACTACCCTGCTGCCTCGGGGCTCAGATCCGAGTCTCACCAGTTACCTAGACCCATGTTCGCTACCCTCACTCTGCCCGAACCGGTGCTTAGGAACCGACTTCAGCCATCTAACAAGAGTCCCCAGAAACACTGCAGCTGGTGAGGGGCTGGGAGAAAGATAGAGTTGAAGGCCCAGCTTGCGGTAACTACTGCAAAAAAAAAACAAAAAAACACACACACACACACACACACACACACACAGACATCTTCACAGTCCCTCGCTACTGCAAGAAAAGAACTGAGGAGACCCTGCCAAACCCTGCCCTATATAGGGAGGAGTTAGTTATTTTTTTGCATTCTGTCCGCATCTACGGCTGAGATTAACACACGCGTTGCTACTGGTGGTGCCCCGGGAACGAAGAGATGAGAAACCATTTCCACTACCCGGCCACCCCTACCGCAGTACCTCAGCGCTGCTGCTGGCTCAGCGGCTTTTACATCGCCAAAGCCATGGCCTGTGGCACTTTTGAGATTGCCGATTGTCTAATCTCAAAGGCACCTTGGATTGCTGCGGTGAAGCAGAGTTTTCTGCGAGTTTCACACAGTGGGGCATCCTGCTATAGGATGCCCGGGGGGGGGGGGGGGGTTACTGCCAGGTTTGAAATCTTTTAGATTCCAGGGCACGGCCGCATAGGTTTTAACCTGCTTTAGGTTGTGGATTTGCTTTAATTAAAGTGGTGCAAACCCAGGATTTTGCATATTCCACGTTGTTTCCCTGGGGCATCCAGATTTGCCATTTCTCAGTATGTGGGGTCTTCTTACCTCTCCCTGCTCCCAGGGAACATGCGCAGGAACTCTTCCGATCAGCATTCTATGTCATGCATAGGAACGAGTGCCGAGAGTGGCTGGTATCCCTTCGACCTCTCTCCTTCAGCCTTATGTGCCTGCGCCTGACATTTGTGGCAAGTTGCTGGGGATGCCGCCATGGCCCTCGCTGTAGGATCATTGCAATGGTACGTTTTTTTGGGGGGGAGCTGGGGGCTTTGCACAACAGGGCATCCCAGATCGGGGTTTTGGTTCTCTTTAAGAGGGAAACATAAGCTAGTATTTTCACTCTTCTGGGTATTGTCCTGTTGTGAGAAAACTCACCTTTATGGTGATCTCATGACACATGTGCAGGTCTCCAACCAATCAGTGGCTCACAATGCATTCACCTTTACTACTTCCGCTCTGACATCAGCGTGTCATATTGAAGGTAAATGGAGTGTGAACTGCTGGTCGCTTCACTGCCTCTCAGAAATGTTGGGTGCAGATATGCACCTCAGCTGGAGAGTAGTGGGGATGACGCTGCTCTCCGTGCATGGGCTGTTGGTGAGGAGAGTATACTGGAGGATTGTGGGTGTTTCACAAAGCAGAGGATGCCACCCCAAAGAGGGAAAGCACCAACAATACAGAACAGCGGTTGCTGCTGAGTTTAGGAAACATTACATCTGTACTCCCATCAGTCCCAGGCTAAAGGGGGTAACTAACATACTTTAAAGTAAAACAAGATCCAACGCTGCTGACCCTGGAATCTTTTTGGTTGGACCAACCAAAAAGATCCGTTTGGTTGGTCACTGGCCTTCCCCTGGAGCAGTGTTCCCCAACCCTCTCCTCGAGAGCCACTAACAGGCCAGGGCTTTGTAGATCTCCACACAGATGCACAGGTGAAGGAATTCATGCAGCAGCAGAGCTATAGAGCTGCCTGTGTGGAGATACACAAAACATGAGCTGTTGGCGACACTCAAGGAGAAGATTGGAGAACACTGCCCTGGAGCATCTCAAATCAGGATGCTCCGCAGTGCGAAACCAGCCACCCAGAGCACAGCAAAAACGCAACTCTTCCTGCCTTCCTCGCCAATGTAAAAACCGGCGGCCGCATCTCCAGCATCTTTAGGCAGTGCAAGTGTGCCCACCCTCAGCCATTCAAATAGGCTGGGAGCTTACCCGCCACTCCAGATTGCCGTTAATAGTGCCGTTTGTTGAAGTATTAATAGGCAAAGCAAACCGCTCTGACTGTACAAAAACCCGCACCATAAGACTGGGGACAGGTGAGTTTGTATGAGCAATCTGAGGGGGTTCACGCAGCAGGGCATCCCAGCTCTGGATGCCCCCAGGACTTAAAGCAGACCCTTACCCTGAATAAGAGAATATCTTATATGTTTCCCACACCCTGTACATACAGATTGCGCACATTAAAAATCATCCTACCTGCATCTACTGCATGTTAGGAGCCTTTAAACATCGCAGATGGCAGCTCATGGAGCATCAGGCAGCCTGCAAACAGGAAGTGTCTTCTGACTGTGTCGCTCTGCATTTTGGGATTGCTGTCTTTTCCCTGACCCCAACTCAACTCTGTCTGTACAAAGCATAGCTATAACCCCACCCCCTGTACTTTATCCCGCTCTCCTCAGTATGTGTGATGCTTCTGAGTCCAGATGGCAGCGCCTAAAGTTCTGAACAGAGTTGCAGCCCAGCCGGGGAAAGAATAAGCAAAAGACTACAAACCAAAAATATATTAATTTTAGATGCTGGGGAATAGTTTTTTAAGGGTTTGGGCTTTTCATTAAATCATGCTGAAGGTCCAGTTTAAAGTGGACCATATCTGGGATTTTGGCTATCCTGGGTTTCGGTCTATTCCCCTGGAGCACCCAGATTTAGGATGCCCCACTGTGAAACCCACCAGATCACCCAGTAAAACTCACCTTTTCCTGGTTCTACAGTGCATGCATGGGTTCTCCTCCAATCAGCACGCTCGTCAATATCGGCTCGGCTCAACTCACAAATGCCTGCCGCAGGCACACTCTCCTATGGGTCTAGGTGACGTCAGCCGCAGCTCGTACATGCGCCCCTAGATCGGGGAAAAGGTAGGTTTTTTTATGGGATTTGGGGAGTTTTCACACAGTAGGGTTCCCCTGGGAGGGGGGGGGGGGCGGGTGATCAGGTGGCCCTGCCTTGATTTAGGAGTATAGATTTAGCCTGTAGCATCTCACCAACCAATAGAGAAACAGAAAGCCGCTGGTCAGCTACTTCTGCCTGCTGAGTGATCCTATGACAGCTCCCCCTTACATGATGGGATCTAGAAACAAACCCTATGACTTCAAGTGTGGCTATTCCAATCCAACTTGCCCATTCTATTCGTCCAGTATGTTCTCTGGTCCAGTATTTAGCACTGACTTCACCTGGGCTCAGGGATTAGGACTTCTCTTCCACTACTAAGTGCAGAGCCAGAGAAAATTCCCCCTGATGGAGGGCGTCAGGTAGGAGTTTGATGATATAAAAGCAGCACTCACTTCCTCTTCTGCACCTGCACCGCTTTGTAGACCTCCTCTTTTCTCAGCACCACGAATTCCCCGTCACAGATCAGCGGTGGCCCGCTGGACTCAGCCATAGCCGCTTCCTCTCCGGCTTCACAGCTCAGCACAACCCACGTGTGGCACGCTCACTGCTTCCGGGGTCTCCGGCCTCAGACCTGACAAGTCGAGCTCGGAGCGCATAGATGTGCTGGCAGAACTTGTCACGTGACGTCACTTTACATTACAGTCACTGTAAACGAGACAGTCGTGCAGAGTTTTCTACGCACACATGGTGGGAAGAGAGCAGTAGAGATAAATGCAACCAAAGCAGAAATAATCTATGCGTTTCCAAGGCGACAAGGAGCGCTTCCGGATGTGACGTCAAATGAGCGCTAAACTAGAAGAGGCGAAAGTGATGGAAGTGACACAGAAACCAGTTCTGAGGTAAATAATGACGCCAGAGTTTGTGTAGAGTGATAATAACATTGCTTACGTGACGCCACACGCCTCAGGGCTCTGCCTGTTAAAGCGGACCGAAACTCACTGAACATTTGAAATAAGTTTGACCAAAACCCCTGAGCATACGCCTTTCTTAGAGTCTAGAAATCATTGATTGCATAGGTGTGGCAATGACATGGAATCCTTGATTGCATAGGTGTGGCAATGACATGGAATCATTGATTGCATAGGTGTGGCAATGACATGGAATCCTTGATTGCATAGGTGTGGCAATGACATGGAATCATTGATTGCATAGGTGTGGCAATGACATGGAATCATTGATTGCATAGGTGTGGCAATGACATGGAATCATTGATTGCATAGGTGTGGCAATGACATGGAATCATTGATTGCATAGGTGTGGCAATGACATGGAATCATTGATTGCATAGGTGTGGCAATGACATGGAATCATTGATTGCATAGGTGTGGCAATGACATGGAATCATTGATTGCATAGGTGTGGCAATGACATGGAATCATTGATTGCATAGATGTGGCAATGACATGGAATCATTGATTGCATAGATGTGGCAATGACATGGAATCATTGATTGCATAGGTGTGGCAATGACATGGAATCATTGATGGCATAGGTGTGGCAATGACATGGAATCATTGATGGCATAGGTGTGGCAATGACATGGAATCATTGATGGCATAGGTGTGGCAATGACATGGGACCATTGATGGCATAGGTGTGGCAATGACATCATTGCCACACACACAGTGGCAATGAATAGAGGAGGGGGAGCTTTACAGCTAAAACAGGTGCCATTATCTAGTATTAGTGTGAAGCAAGAGCAATACAAATAGGCAAAAGGTACTATTCATAGGGGGAGCAATTCAGGGGATGCTAGTTAAAAATTTGGGTTTTGGTCCACTTTAAAGTGGACCTACAGTCAGCTGAACTAACCTTCCTTTTTACCTCCCCATTGGGGGGACAGTTCAGAAGAAACAACACTTAAAGTGGGCCAAAAACCACAGCGATATAGATTCCTGGGCCGATCGATTCCTTCCCCCTGGGGCATCCAAAATCAGGATGCCCTGCTGTGTAAAACCCCCCAGGTCGCCCATACACTTTTTTTCTGGTCCGACAGCGCATGCGCGAGCTGCATCCCCGCTATCCCTCTAGCAGGGAGCGCGCCTGCGTCAGGCATTTGTGAATGGCCGACGTGGGCATGCTCCCTGTTAGAGGGTAGCATGGGATGCGGCCGTCGGTGCGCTCGGAGCCGCTCTCCTTAGACGAAGGGGCGTCATTGGATCCGATTGCGCTGATTGGACGAGCGGCCTGGGTGCCCCGGGGCAAGGACCAAAAGTAAAAATCCTGGATTTTGATCCACTTTAAAGTTCCACCACCAGCGGCCAGCCTGGAATCTAATTAATTCCAGGGCCCGCACATGTGTCATTGGACTGAGGAGCGGTGAGTTTTACTTGGTGGTTACACACAGCAGGGCATGGAACAAAACCCGGGAAAGTCAAATTCCCAGGTTGGCCTTTCTTTGGGATTTTTTACATTTTGTGGCAGGGCATCTGGATTTGCTATGCCCGCTGTGTTTATTCCCCGGGATCACCCATAAACTTTCATTTTCCTTGTTCCTATGAAACATCAGCAGTGCTCGGTCTATTCAGAATTTCTTTTGCTGTGCCGACAGAATGTCAACTAGGAAATCTGAATTGTACAAGCACCGCCGGCCGCCTCCCCGCCTTTTGCTGTTGGCGTGCCTCCATCGGCCATTCATTAAAGTGGACCCAAACCCATTATTTTGACTATCCTGGGTTTTGGTCCTTTCCCTGGGTGTAAAACCTCACAAGGCGCCCGAACCCAGCTCACCTCTTCCCGGTCCCACGGTGCGTCTAAGAGCAGGGGCTATGAGCGCCCTGGCGGCCGCATCTTCTGCTTCCCTCTATCAGGGAGCGTGCCCGCACCTGGCCATTCACAACTGCCTGGAGAGGACACGCGCCCTGCTAGCGGGATAGCAGGATGCAGGCGCTGCTTTTAGAGGCGCTGTGAGACTGGGAAAGGAGGTAAGTGAATGGGGCGACCTGGGGGGTTTCACACAGCGGGGCATCGCGATTTTGGATGCAGGGGGGGGATTGATCGGCCCGGGAATCTAATAGATTCCCAGGACGAGCGGCGTGGCTTTTGGTCCACTTTAAGGCCAGTCGCAGGTACATGTCCAGCTAGAGGTATTTTAGGGCTGCATTGTGGAAGAAGTGAGTGGGTCTGGCTATCCTGGATATTTCATACATCTGGGCATCCCACTGTGGGATACCCTAGAATGAGTTAGACCAACTCCCCCCCCCCCCCCCCCAAAAAAAAAGTCTTAAAGCAGAATTCCAGTCAAAATGCCACCCTCTCCTGGTTCTGAGGCAGGACAGACTGTGGGGGGGGGTTACAAAGAAAAATCCTTTACCTCACTTGCAGTTTATGTGCAGCTGCACTGAAAGGAACAAAGTGGCATCCCCTGGCTTCGTGCATGCATCGCCCATTCAGATGAATAGGTGGCGGGTGCACACACGGAGACGGGGGGGGGTGTCTCTTTGTCTTTCAGAAACTGCAGTTCAGCACTGGACCGCGGGCGAGGTAAGGTTTTTTTTTCTTTGTAATTCCCGCAGCCTGGCACAGCACCAGGAGAGGGTGGCAGGGGGTTCATTGCGACAGGACTTCTGTTTAAAGATTTGAGGGGGGTGTTGCTACTCTTTAAAGCGGAACAACACCCATTTGCCTGTCTGCGTCTGCCCGCAATAAGACAGGCTGGGGGGGTATCCAGAACGCCCCCAATTCTCCACGCATAACCCCCAGAACGACCCCAATTCTTACCTGTCTTTCTATCCCCTGCTGGAAAAGCAGCCCCTCGATTGGCCGCCGGTGGTCACGTGGGTCGGGGTCATGTTCTTGTTTCTGGCCGCCGAAAGGTCTCACCCCTGTGACCACCAGCAGCCAATCTCGGGGCTGCTTTCCTGGGTGAGGAACGAGCAACAAGTAAGAATTGCGGGGGGGGGGGGGGGGCACCAGCATTCTGCCCCCCCCCCCAGCCTGTCTTATTGAAACCAGACGCGGACCAACACCTGTTAGTGGGCGAACTTTAAGGTCCACTTTAATAGCTATACATGTGCAGAATCCGCAGCTCATCCAATAGGAGACCTGCTTCACTAAAGTGCCCAGCTACTTCCTGCCCCCATCATAAGGGCTTAATGGGACATTAAAGGATAACTATCATTAGTAATATTATATACTATTATAAACCTTTCACCAATATACAGTACTTTATTTTTTAAAAAATATATTTTTTTCTGTTCTTTTTTTCCCACTTGAAAGTCTGGAAACTTGCTGAGTCAGCAGAAAACACTATAAATGGTTTATGCAGAACTTGCACTTATGGCATGAAAGATTGTGATGTATGTATCTGAGTATACAGTACTGTGTTTGAAATCTTTGTGAGCAGACACTGTGCACAATACTCCTGTCAGGCCCGACACGTTTTTTAAATTAAATAAGTATCGGGCCTGTCATGCCTGAAAGAAGCAGCTTGGGCAGTTCGTTTTTACTCACAAAGATTACAAGCACAGTGCTGTATACTCACACACACATCTCAATCCCTCACCTGTCATTAGTGTCAGTGCACACGACTTAAAGTGATTTCTGCTGACTCGGCAAGTACTGAAGGAAAGATTTTTATTAAATAAAGTAAACTGAGAAAATGTTTCTTTTTCCGAGTTCTATAAAATAAGAACAGAACATTTTCAAAGGTTTGTAATGATAGTTGTCCTCTAAAGAGAAACAACCACCCACTCAAGTCGAAAAGAATCTGCAAGGTGGTATTACTCTTTATGGGATATCCCAAATTGGGATGGCCGATCTACTCACCTGTGCTGCAGCCGCATCCCTATCATAACTGTAGCTAGGTTCTGATTGGATAGAGCTAAAAGCGGGGGCAGTGATGTGGGCGGCGGCGATCCTGCCATTCAGATTTAATTCCCACACGTCTCGTCAGTTTATGCTAGTGCGTGGCAATTGCAAGTGGTCTCACACAGTGGAGGGGTATTATTTCTTTTTCTATTTCTGTGGTCTGCTGTAGGTGCATGTACTGGAAGTCTCATGGGGGGGGGGGGGGATGCCCTGCTGTGTGAAACGCCCCAGGTTGCTCCATTTATTTACCTCGTTTCCCGGTCCCATGGCGCGTCTAAGAGCAGCGGCCGCATCCCGCTAACCCTTTTAGCAGGGCGGGGGCACGCTCCCTGTTAGAGGGAAGCGGAGGATGCTGCCATCAGAGCCGCTGCTCTTATACGCGCCGTCGGACCAGGAAGAGGTAAACTGGTATCAGCGTCCTGGCGGGTTTCATGCAGCCGGGCATCGGGGTGCCCCGGGGGAAAGGACCAAAACCCAGGATAGTCAAAATCCTGGGTTTTGGCCCACTTTAAAGTGTACCTTTATCCAGATATGATGTTTATGTCATTGCCTTCTATCCCCAGCCGAGTGCCCCAAAACGGCCTGTGTTTATTTTTTTACCAAACCGTTTGCCCAGTATTAACTAACAGGAAGCGGTATGGTGTTGAAAGGCATGTCATATGCTAATTCATTTGTTCCAAGGTAAACTGCCGCATAATGGCGATTTATTATAACTTATAAAGCTGACCACCAATACTCAGCTGTGTTAAACTGAATGTTTCATCGCTGGAAAGCACAGGAAGCAGATCGGAAGACAGGCAGTCCCATGCCTTCGGGCATCCCAAATTGGGATTCCCCGCTGTGTGAAACCTTTTCAGACCCCCATTTCACTTACGTTCTCCTGCAGCCCTCGCCGCATCTTGGCGCTGTAGCGGCACCCCCCCTCACCTCTAGCTGCGAGAATACCCACACCAGGCCTTTCTGAATGGGTGACGTGGGTCACGCCCACAGCTAGAGACTGAGCGGGGGATGTGGCTGGCGGTACAATCAACCCCGCTCGCCTTCCTTCGGCTGCTCAGCTCAGCTTAGAATCAGCGTGCGGGATTTCGGCTGGGTCATAGGAACTGAAGGAAGGTGAGTTTTCACGGTGACCTGGGGAGGTCATGCCACGTCTGAGAGGAACAATACCTGGGAGAGTGAATTTCCAGGGTCGTGTTCCTATTTGATCAGTGATTGGGTCCACTTTAACGAGACTTTTATTTACCCACATGGTCACTTTAAAGTGGACTCAAAGTAAACATTGACCCGGTCCCAGCTTTTCTCCAACAACTGAAGTGGGGCACCAGTGCCCCAAGTGTTTTCGGGCCTTTGCTTGCTGCAGTGGCTGGATCCCAAAACTGCCACTTTCAATCTCTGGGAGCCTCTGAAACCCTTTGCAGACCCTATACAGGACTGAGTAGCTAGGACCAGGAGGAACATCGGAGGCCCTGGAGTCTAAAAGACTCCTGAGTTCCAGTCCTTGGGGCATCCCGAATTGGGTGGGTAAGGGATGCGGCACCACTCGGCTGCTTAGCTGTCCTTGGCGCCAAAGAGAGCAGAGTGCCAGCGAGCGCGCTGATTGGCTGAGCGGGAAGGAAGGTGAGTGAAACTGAGTGACCTGGGGGGGGGGTACACACAGCGGTGCATCCCAATTCGGGATGCCGCCGCAGAGAGGAACAACACACAGGAAAGTCAAATTCATGTGTGCTGTTCCTTTTTAAGCCAATGGCCTTGATTCACTAAGAGTTGAAAAAATCACCAGACAGGAAGACAATAAAAGTCAATGGCAGTTTTTTACTCCTGAGAAAAGTATTGAACTTTTTACTCCTTTTTACTCTGTAGTAATAAGTGGCATTGCCTTTCATTGTCTTTTTATCTGGTGATTCACAAAAAGTAAAATTCTCAGGCTTTTTTTTCTCCTGAATTCAATTTTTTACTATTAAAGTGGACCAACACCCAGGATTTTGACTATCCTGGGTCTTGGTCCACTTCGGTGGGGCACCCCCGATCGGGGTGCCCCGCTGTGTGAAACCCCCCCGAACCCCAAGAAAAACTCACCTCACCACGCTCCCAGCGCCGACGGACAAGCGGCTCCTCCGCCGCCGCCTCCCGCGCATCACTCTTGACGCGCGCGTGCACGTCTAGAGGGGCGCGAGGGAGGCGGCGGTGGCCGGCCGCCGCCGAAGATAAGGTAAGGAGTTTGGGGTGTTTGGGGGGGTTTCACCCCGCGGGACATCCCGATCTCAGATGTCCCGCGGGGAAGGGAGGTGATCGGCCCGGGAATCTTATAGATTCCCGGGCCGATCACCTGTGGGTGTTGGTCCACTTTAAGAATTTTTTTCTCTTAGTGAATCAAGGCATGTGTGGGTGTGTTCCACAGCAACATAGCCACATCCATCTCAGTAAGTAAAGGGGGGGGTGGCAAAGACTTACTGAGGCAGGTCCACAAATGCAGACTTCTTTTCCAAAGGTCAGATTTATTTCACCTCCATGGCTCAAAACACTCACCAAGCTGCCTGACTGATCAAGCAGTGTCCACTATTTTCATACCCAGGAGACTCTCGCAACTGTCACTCGGGCAGCAACTGTACATAACTAACTACTCTGCTGCTATAGCAACCTGTCATGGCCAAATTTACATTTGACATTCCCTAGTTCTCCAGTATAGGTGCTATTAAAATGGACCAAAATCCACCCTGGAGTATGAAACTTGGGGGCAGGCTGACTCCAGATTGGCGATGCCCCGCTGTGGGAAGTCCCCCAGGTTTGCCCAGTATACTCCCCTTCTCCCCAATCCAATGGCACATGTGCGAGCAGGCCGATATCTGCTATACCTTTAGTAGGATGCATGCCCATGTCAGACATTTGTGAATGGCCGATACAGGCTGGCAGTTAAAAGTACCTATGCATGTTGGGTGTTGTTCTGTTTGGGGGACCTTGCACTCTCAGATTTAGCTTGTTTATTCTTGTTTACATATTGATATTTTAGGAAAATGTGTTTATTCTAAGTATGTCACACACCCTGCTTCAAGATATTCATAACCTTTGGGTATACTGACCTGAAGAGGGCGATCTGCAGAGATGATTGGAGGAAAGTAAGCCCCTCCCGATCCATAAATACCTGGGACCTCCCACTCATTCCCCAGTCTTCATCTCTGCAGGACGGCGAGCAAGCAGAAGATTATTTTATTCCCACTCGGACTTATTATCCCTGTTTAATATATTTAATATTCACATGCCTCCTCAGTTTTGACTGCGGTCCGGGTGATGGTATTTTAGCACACATGTGCTTAGGAGCTAGGCTCCGCCGCG
The DNA here is from genome assembly GCA_027917425.1 of Gastrophryne carolinensis. NCBI lineage: Eukaryota > Metazoa > Chordata > Amphibia > Anura > Microhylidae > Gastrophryne > Gastrophryne carolinensis. The sequence goes on from CM051237.1 coordinate 401,960,099, forward strand.
AGACCCTATTTAGAGGGTAGGCGGTTATGCCGGGTTGGTGACCCCGGTTTGGGATGCCCTGTCCTTAAAAATTTTACCTCAAAAATTTCCCTCATTTACCTCCTCCCTCATAGTTAGGCTGGGGGCCCTCCTTTCTTAGATTCTGAGGAACGTATAGGAGTAATCCCTGTTTAATTTGGTTACACTGCTATTTGTTGTATGTGTGTCTGTTTTAAATGTAACTTTTACTGGCAACATTGTTCATAAGACACCGCGGCGGCTATATGCTATGTTTTACCTCAGAAGAAAGAGGGGAGGGGCTCTCCCCTCACGCTCTTCTGTCAGGGGCGGGACCGGGCCTCTTGCAGAGGCCGCGGCCCGCGCTCTGTCTCTATCTAGCCGGGCAGCGGCTCGCGGGCCGCTGCCGGTCTCATGTGCTCTATGAGGAGACGGGGGCAGCTATACCCCGCGTCTCCGGCGGATTGTAGGTCAGCGGAGGGGAGCTTTCTCCCCTCACGCGCTGTGTCATTGGGGGTGGAGCCGGACTTGCGGCGCGTCGCCGCGGCCCGCCCCCTATCTTGCCCGGGCACCGCTGAGGAGCTCTGGCTCCTATCTGCATATCTCTAGGGGGGCGGGGCCGGTAAAGCGCGCAATCCGCGCAGGCCACGCCCCTCTTCTCCTTCTCTCACTGCTGTGCTGAATATAGTTACCTCACGCATCTGTGCTGCATGCTGCTGGGCTCTGGTCTGGTCCGGAGGTTCTGTGAGTGGCCCTGTGGGCCTTTTGTCTTTTTTATTAGTATCCAAATATAGCTTTTGGTTTCTAATTATTTTTTATCTGTGTTTTAGGTGAAGTCTTCAGGGAATAGTTATAAGGGGGTTTCTCCTGGTCCTAAGTCCCTGGGTACTTTCACTGGGTTCTTTCCTACAAAATTCCTCCCATTTAAAAAGGACACTATAAGGGCATCCCGGGTTGCTTCATAGCGTAATTCCCTCTGTCATAAGCGACTCATTAAGTTCACCTTATGGAGGCATCCCAGGAATCCGGGCTCCCCTCGGGACAGTCTCGGAAGTGTTTGGGGTGTGGGGTATCCCTAACTGGGGATGATTTCTTTTTATGTATATCCTGTGCACAACACACTATTACGCGGCAGTCAGGACCCCAGGCCTCTGGGTCAGCACCGCCGGCTTCATCCTCTCCCCCTCCCATTTTAACCCGTGCTCCATGCGATGTTACCATGGGGGGGCAGTCGCAATCTGATGTATGTGCCAGATTAGCCAGTATTAAAAATGTATTTCCTCTACGGTAGCTAAGAAGGCGCCGGCTAAGAGAAAACATTTGTCCACGGTTTCTCATTATGAATATGATGATACGGATGGTCTGGATTGGTCAGATTATTCTCCTCCAGAGGAAGGGGAGGTGTATGAGGATTCGGATAATTCCGAGGATTGACAAATTGTTGGCGCTGATTCTGATAGGGGGTCAGGAGGTTCCTTGGACACCCCTAACGTTTGGCAATCTCGCCGCCGGCGGAGGCCCCCCAACAACAAGGGGAGTTTTATGAGGAATCCAGACCGCGCTTAGAATTTCCTAATCAAAAGCATTTTGATAATATTATTTCCAAGGAATGGGAGAGACCAGCTCGGCTCCCAGGCATTCCTCAGAGTTGGGATAGAAGGTATCCTTTCCCCGCTGACACGGTTAAGCGCTGGGCTCCCCCCCCCCCCCCCCCCGAAGTGGACGCCCCAATTTTGGGGTTATCCAACTCTGCCGTTTTGAATAACCCTGATTGTTCCTCACTCAAGGATGGTGAGGATAAACGCATTGACCAGATGGCTTGTCATGGTTTTGCCAGTATTGGGGCAGCTATACGGCCAGTTTGTGCCTCATCACTGTTGGTGGTGGCTGCTAGAAAGGTGATCAGGGATTTACTGTCCTCGTCCGGCTTGGAACCAGACAGCGATGAATTTCTTGGACTGAAACGTTGTGAGTCTTTTCTTTCCTTCATTTTAACTGCTCTGGATGATTCATTGATGATGAACAGCAGGGCCTCTGCTCTTCTGGTTACCATTAGGCGTTCAATTTGGTTGCGCCAGTGGGTGGCCGATTTTGGGTCTAAAAAGTCTCTGACGTCTCTTCCCTTTGTTGGTCTAAGGCTTTTTGGAGAAAAATTGGACTCAGTAACTAAAGGTGGAAAATTACCTCAACGTAGGAAGCAACGTCGCCCCTTTCGAGGGGCGGCTTCCTTCACCCCTTCCTTTCGGGGAGCTAGAGCGGGAAGAGGTTTTGCCTTCCCTTCTACAAGAGGAGACTCCTGGAACAGGGGCAGAGGTCGTGCCCGTTCAGGATACAGTTGGGGTTCAAAACCCAAGCCCGCGGCCAAGCCCGCTCAACAATGAGGGGGCTCCCTCACCCGCGCGGGGGGGGGGGGGGGGGGAGGCTGCGACACTTCTCCCAAGTCTGGATTCGGGAGGTCTCGGACAGATGGATCAGGGAAGTGGTGTCTTCCGGTTACATGCTGGAGTTCGAGTCCCCCCAACCCCCCCCCCCCCCCGCGTTTCCTCACGTCTCGGGTGTCCCCGGACGTACAGGCTGCATTGCAGCTCCGGGCGGCGGTATCGAGCCTTCTGGAAATGGCGGTCATTTGTCCAGTACCCCCATTAGAAAGGGGTCGGGGTTTTTACTCAAATCTGTTCACGGTTCCCAAAAAGGATGGCTCCGTGCGGCCCATCCTGGACCTAAAGATTCTCAACAAATTCATCAAGCTGCGAAAATTTCGCATGGAAACGTTGCGTTCCGCTATCCACTCTCTTCGTCAGGGGGACTTCATGACGTCCATAGATATCCAGGACGCTTACCTCCATGTTCCCATTTTTCCTGCGCACCAGAGGTTCCTAAGGTTCGCTCTGGAGGATCGGCACTTCCAATTTGTAGCTCTTCCCTTCGGTCTCACCACAGCTCCAAGGGTTTTCACCAAGGTACTTGCTGGGGTAATGGCTCTTCTCAGAGCTCAAGGAATTCGCATAGTGCCATATCTGGACGATCTCCTCATATTGGCATCGTCATTCAGCCAAGCGGAATTGGACACCAGGACGGTGCTATCTACTCTGGAGAGATTCGGCTGGGTGATCAACTACCCCAAGTCCTCCCTTCACCCGTCCAGGTTAATATCCTTTCTGGGGATGTCTCTGGATACAGATCAGGCCAGAGTGTTCCTTCCTCAGTCCAAGGTTCTTCTGATTCAGGGGTTGGTTCGGTCGCTTATGTCCATTCCTCGACCGTCCATCCGGCTGGGGATGAGACTGGTGGGTCTGATGGTGGCCTCCTTCGAGGCAGTTCCCTTTGCTCAGTTTCACACAAGGACACTACAGCTCCATCTGTTGTCGGTCTGGAACAGGTCTCCTCAGTCGCTGGATCAATTCTTTCAGATGTCCCCCCGGGTTCGTCGCTCGCTTCATTGGTGGCTGAACTCAACCAACCTGCTGAAGGGCAGATCCTTTCGGACTCCCCAGTGGGAGATAGTCACCACGGATGCCAGCCTCTCGGGATGGGGGGGCTTCTGGAAGGATCTGCAATTTCAGGGTTTGTGGGGTCCCCTGGAAGCCCACGAGCCTATCGATGTTCTGGAATTGAGGGCCATCAGGATGGTCCTTTGTCACTTCATCAACTGCGAGGTTTGCCGGTCCAGGTCCGGTCGGACAATCGGACGGCGGTGGCCAACATCAATCACCAGGGAGGCACCCGCAGCAGGAATGCTCTCAAGGAAGTGTCTCTGATTCTGGACTGGGCGGAGAGCCATGTCCCGTGTATCTCGGCAGCTTACATCCCGGGAGTAGAGAATGCGGAGGCGGACTCTCTGAGCAGGCTGTCAGCCCGCAAAGGGGAGTGGTCTCTCAATCCCAAGGTTTTTCACTCAATTTGTCGCAGGTGGGGGTCACCGGCGGTGGACCTCTTTGCCTCCCGTCACAATCACAAACTTCCGTCATTTGTGTCTCTGGCGAAGGATCCTCTGGCCCTTGCGACGGATGCCATGTCTCTGAACTGGAGGGATCTGGGGTTTCTGTACCTGTTCCCTCCGTTTCCCATGGTGGCCAGAGTAGTGCGCAAGCTTGCTCTGGAGAGAGCACCAGCAATCCTGGTGCCTCCAAGGTGGCCAAGACAGGTTTGGTTCGCAGACGTGGTAAGGTTGGCAGAAGATCAGTTCGTTCTGCCCCTGCTGCCAGATCTACTCACACAGGGTCATCTTCGTTACCCGAATTTACCAACGCTGGCTTTGACGGCGTGGCTGCTGAAACCTCCATCTTGAAGGAGGAAGGTCTTTCGGATGCTGTGATTCGGACTCTTATTAGTGCTAGGAAAAGGTCCTCATTGTCTGTGTACTATAGGACTTGGAGGTCTTATATTGATTGGTGTGAAACCAGGGCCTTCCCTTTTAGGGAATTCTCTATTTCTAGAATTTTGGAGTTTTTGCAACATGGTCTGGACCTAGGGCTCCAACTCAGTACTCTGAAGGGGCAGGTGTCTGCCCTGGCGGTGTTTTTCCAAAAGTCTTTTGCTCTTCATCCCTTGGTTAAGACCTTTTTTCCAGGGGGTTACACATGTGCGGCCTCCTAGGAAGCCTCTGATTCCAGTTTGGGATTTGAACTTGGTTCTTTCTGCACTTCAGGGTCCCCCCTTTGAGCCTTTGCATGATATTCCTTTGTCTTCCCTTACGCAGAAGGTAGCCTTTTTGGTAGCTATCACTTCCGTTAGACGTGTTTCTGAGTTGGCGGCTCTGTCTATTCAAGCCCCATATTTTGAAAGACATCAGGACAAAGTGGTTTTCCGTTTTAAGACGGATTTCCTTCCTAAGGTGGTTTCGTCCTTTCATTTGAATCAGGATATTGTTCTGCCCTCTCTGTGTCCCAATTCCAGCAATGACAAGGAGAGGGCCCTGCATTCTTTGGATGTGGTTCGGGTTGTGAAGTATTATTTGGTGGTAACGTCTGCCTTTCGCAAGACTGATGCATTTTTCGTGGTGCCATTTGGGCCCAAGAAGGGTCTAGCACCCACAAAGTCTACCATCAGCAGGTGGATTCGTCAGGCCATTGTCGGGGCCTATTCTGCTAAGGGGAGAGACCCTCCCTTTCGTGTTACAGCTCATTCTACTCATGCGGTTGGGGCTTCCTGGGCTTTTCAGCACCAGGCCTCTGTTGAGCAAGTTTGCAAGGCCGCTACCTGGTCTTCTGTTCACACTTTTTCAAAGTTTTACAAGGTTGATGTTCGGGCCTCAGCGGATGCTGTTTTTGGACGCAAAGTTCTGCAGGCTGCAGTAGTTTAAGTTGTGTTTATACCTTGTTTTGGATCCCCACCCCTTATGGACACTGCTTTTGGATGTCCCACAGGTTATGAATATCTTGAAGCGGGGTGTGTGACATACTTAGAATAATACCATTTTGTGAATACTCACCTTGTAAAATGGGTATTATAAGTATGTCACACACCCCGCTTCAACCCGCCCTTTTGTATTCTGGATCCTTCATTTTGTGAACTTTGCGTTGTTATGACTTATATTTGGCTCTTACCTGGTCCCTTACCTTACCTTACTGCTTTCTTTATACTGGGGAGTGAGTGGAAGGTCCCAGGTATTTATGGATCGGGAGGGGCTTACTTTCCTCCAATCATCTCTGCAGATCGCCCTCTTCAGGTCAGTATACCCACAGGTTATGGATATCTTGAAGCGGGGTGTGTGACATACTTATAATACCCATTTTACAAGGTGAGTATTCACAAAATGGTATTTTTATTCTCTTTTTATATACTTTTTTTTTGTAGGGAAACCCTGTGTAACCAAAGAATTTTTCTAGAAATTACTTCTAGAAAGATGATGTCCCTACAATAAGCTGGGTACGCCTAGAAAGCTTAACATGTGTACTTTTAGGGGATATATTTTTTGGGGGATATTCCGAATGTAAAGGGTTGTTTTGGTTGTAAAAGTGGGCAATTTGTCTGCAGAGCTGACGTTTTTAAGTAAAATTACCCTTATGTGCATGCTTTACTTTGGGGTGTTTGGCAACTCTACCCCTTTGGTATTCTGTTTGGGGGACTTTCATTCTGCTTTTTTATTCTATTTATAGGGAAACCCCGTGCAACCAAATAATTCATTGAGGTATTACCTCCAGAAAACTTTTGCTCACATCAACAAGCCGGGTATGCCTAGGATGCTTGAGGTGTGTATCCTCAGAAAATATACAGTTTGTGGGGGGTATTTCAAATGTAAAGGGTTGTTTTTCTTGAAAAACTGCAAGGTGCGCATAGCATTTGTATTTTATCTGAAAATCTCCTAAAGTGCTGTTTCAGTTTATACCGATGTAACCAGGAAAAATGGGGCTTTTACATGCAATATGATTTTATTGACAAACTTGAAAATGAAAAACGTTTTATTCTAAGCATACAGCACGTCCTGCTCCAGACATATTCATAACGTATGGGTATACCTCCGCCTTCAGCGCCGTGCACTGCAGATCATGAAGAAAACAAGCTCCTCCCGGCCCTACATATACCGGAGGACCTCCCAGATTTCTCTGCAGTGCTGAAACTGCGAAGACATGAAGTATCGCGCTCTCACAGGCGAGCGGGGCTTGACAGCCCGAGGCCCTGCGGGACTATTCCCACCCGTCCCTTTTGAATCACAATGCCTCCCAGCCTGGGCTGCGTGGGTCGGGTGAAGGTAGGCAGCACCTGGTGTGCTTACGGAGCTAGACTCCACCGCAATTCCCCAACCATAGGGTAGGCGGTTTAGGATGATGGTGAGCCTCCAAGGGATGCCCCTCCCGCATTATTGTCCCGTACCCCGCGTAGTGCTGGACCCTATTATCGGGTCGCCACTCTCCTTCATTTCCCCGTCCACTTAGGGGGAAAAGAAAGGGGGGGGGGAGGGTACGCGTGTGGCGGTCCCAGTGTACCGGTGTGTCACGCTCTTGGCTTCTATTCTGCCCTTTATTAGCTCAGAGATGTCAGAGCCGCGCTGCTTGCTCCTTTTTTCGGCTGCCGCTGTGTGTTTTTTACATTGATTGCACATAATATTGTTGCCGCGGTGCCCGCGCTTATTGTCAGTGTCCGCTCTATGGTACGTTAGGCCTGTGGTTACATCCTTGCCTTATTTTTTACCTCAGAGCTTCGCGCTCTTTAAATGGGCGGGGCCTTAGTTCGGCGTGCTTCGCGTCATGGCGGAGTATTTAGCCCGCCTTCGAGCCTCGCCGGGCGCCATTTTGGTTAGCTGCACGCGTCGTGGCGGTCTCCTCCTCCACTTGAGCTGTAAGTGCCCTTGCGGGCGAATCCCTCTGATTATTGTCTGTCCATCTGCGCATCTCTTTCCCATTGTGTCTTTCAGACGCTGAGTTCCCGGTGGCCTCTCCCGGGCTATTATATACCTATTCATATGTTTACAATATATGTATACATTGCTATACTCATACGTATAAGGAGCGGGCCTTCCCAAAATCTCCCACATTGATCTGCGGGTAGTTGGGGCATCCAGGGTTGCTTACTGCATAAATCCCTATTGATATCCTATCTTTAAACAATCACCATATGGAGGCATCTCAGGATAGTGTTACCGGGGTCCCTCTGGGACAGGACCGGCTGTGTATATCGTGCGGTCTCCCCCATGCTGAGGCGGACGGGGCACCGGTCTGCGCGTCATGTTCTGAACAGACGCTGGAATTGCGAGCGACGCTTGCGGTTGTACCTCGCTCCTTCTCTCCCCTTTCCACTTCCCTAAACCTCACTCCTGTGGAGTCTTGTACAAGTGGCGAGTTACAAATAGATACCTCTCCTAGACGGCCCACGCTCGGCCAGATTGTTGAAGGTTTGTCCGGCCGGATGGGTCCAGATAGACAACGGCCTTGGACTACCGCGGCTTCGGCCTGTGCTATGGGCTCTGAGGAGTCCTTTTCTACACGCGCTAGCGCCACGTCGGAAGAGGGGGACCTGTTCTCTGACCTAGGTTCCTCTGACGAGAGGCCGAGGGGTCAGGATGGTGCTGGTCAGGCCGACTGGGACCAGCTCGATATTGGCGGGATGTTACTCAGGATTTTTAATGTATTGTCCATTTCGCCTCCCGGTACGGTCTCCAGGCTGAGAGGGGGGCGCTTTCATACTGCGCCTGCGCGCTTGGAATTTCTCGAGCAGGCTCACTTCCATAATCTTGTACTTAAAGAGTGGGAATGTCCCGCTGCTCTTCAAAAGCCCCCTGAGGACTGGGTTTGGAAATACCCTTTTCCCCCCGAGATGGTAGACATTTGGTCTTCGTCCCCATTAGTGGACGCACCGATTATTGGGGTTCCTAACCCCCCCCTTCCTTACAGCTCCGGCTTACAGTTCTCTGCGGGACGCCGAGGACCGGCGCGTTGACAGGCTTGCTTCCCACGCCTTTGCCTGTGCAGGCACGGCGCTGCGCCCTGTCTGTGCCGCGGCTATCACGGCAGTGGCCACTAAGACTCTTATAAGAAAGATGCTGGAGCATCAGCCTGAAGATCTACCTTGGGAGGTGTTTTACACACTCTCTAGCTGCGATATTTTTGTTAAATTTATCCTTTTGGCTCTGGATGACACCATCAAAATGTGTGCGAGGACTTCTGCCCAAGTGGTAGCTATACGTCGCCTGCTCTGGCTTCGTCAGTGGGGGGCAGACGATGATGCTAAAAGGACCTTGACGGGGCTTCCCTTTAGAGGGCATCGCCTGTTTGGGGCCCGTCTGGACTTATTTGACAAACAGGACAGTCCACCCAGTCAGGGGCGACCGTTGCGCCCCCCGCGGAGCAGGGATACCCCTCCTCCTCCTCCTCCATATCATACTGTTGAACAGGAACCGGGGATGCCCCCTGCAGGGTCTGGTTCGGTATCCTGTTCCAGGAGTGACGTTCAATGCCCGGGGCCCTCTGGCCGGGCTAAGCCTTTTTCCTTCCCTGAATTCCCTCATGCATGATGGGACGCCCTCACCCATCTGGGTGAGGGGATGGCCACAGCACCTTACTCCTATCAGCAGGCATCCTGCCTCGTCCTTGTGGCTTTAGGAGATAGTTCCTCCAGATATGGGATAGTGTTTGCTGGGTGGTCCTTCCCCGAGTCGGTCAGAAGGACTATGGTTTCCATGTCCTTCTTCAGGTATGAGTGCAGGCTTAACTGGGCCTGTCAGGTTTGGCTTTCTCGCAAAACGCCTTTATCATATAGAAACTGGGGCCCCTGCGCGGGTCTGCCCCTCCCTCCCCTCAAGGATGAGGGAGCCTATCTGCCTAACCCCTAGGGGGGTGTGGCATCTGTATTCATAAGCATTCAGCCTGGCGCCCTTGACAGGGCTGTTTGTGCACCAGGCTCCAGGGGTCCTTTGACCGCTGGTGGCGTGTTCAGATTTTTTTCTAGATTCCAAGGAGTCTTCTGGATATTGGGCCCACTACTGTGGGGCATTGGTGATCACTGACACCGTTGAGGCTTAGGCTGAGCCCCCTGTTGCGCCCATGTACGCGCTAGGCTCTAAAGGGTTTGATGTCTCACATGGCACCAGGGGGCATCTACCAGGGGACCTATCAGGCCCTCCTGTTCCTTCACGAAAGCAGTTGTGGGATGGAACTTGGCGAATTCGGCCCCTACTCAGCTCCATCCTCTAGTTCCTGGTTGTACCTGGATTAGGCTTCACCTAGTGTCTTTTTTCCTTGGCTATAAGGATTTTACCGGTATGAGGCCTCTGGTCCTCCGTCCCGTATAGTTATTTTTCCAGACAGAATTGCTTCTGGTACGCTAGTTGGCGACTGGTCCTTTGACATCACTTGTCTCTGTGATCTTTGGGCTCTGAGGCGCCTTAGCCATTAGCCCTGGAAGAGGGGTTTACACCCTGGGTCTAGGTCTGCTTACCTTACTCCTAGTGGAGGCGGTTATTCTTCTACTGGTTACTCGAGAGTACCGTGGGGGAGCATCCCATACCTTTTTTTGTGTTTCCCTGTTGTTGGTTACCATGGTACCTAATCTGGCAGGATGACAAAGGGGGCTTTTTCTTCTGAAACCCCAGGGGGTTCCTAGGAAGGGACCTCGAAGGTTCTGATTTCCTAGGTGAATTTTTGGTCATAATGAGCATTTAGTGGGTCCTGGTTGGGGACTACTCCTTCTTAGTACCTGTCCATTGGGGGACATTTCGTCCATGGTAGGACAGTGGTCGCTCCTTGTTCCTGCGGAACTCTTGGCCCTGGTTCTATTTCAGGGGAGCCCTGATTCCTTGGGGGGACTTAATATTACTTGTCCTTCCTGTAGTAGTCCTCCCGTGGGAGGTTCTCTGAGTACCTATGTGCTCACACTGGCAGGGTTCTGTGGGACTCTGTCTCTATCGCAGGGTTCTACCCCTGTTATTGGCCAGATTGGTCTGCCCTGGTTGGGGTTAGTGGTTCTGGCTGTATAGTTTACTTGAAAGACGTTATTCCCTTGCCCTACCGGGCGTGAGGAGAGCTTGCGTTAGTCTCTGATGGCAAGCAGCACCTTATGCTAGGGGCCTGGGTGGCCCAGTGGGGTGTTGGTCCTCAGGGAGTTCTGCTTAGAACAGTAGGACTGTATGTTCCCTCATGAGGTCTATTTTTAACACAGTAAGGTGCCTGTACCTTAGGCCTACTTTAGCGTTGGCAGGATCTTGTGCTTACCCTGTTGGAGATGACAGATCTTGGGGTGTCTTGTTCCTTGGAGGCTCTGGACTTGTTCTTCCTCTTTATTTTCTTCCTTCTGCCACGCTAGGTTAGGTTATGTTGTACCCATGCTGTTTCGCTGGGTCTAAGCTCCTTCCCTTGCGGGACGATATCTGCTCCTGGGTTTAGGGTCCTATAAGCAGTGTTTGGTATTGGCTCACGACTTGACTCGGTCTATGGTTGGGGCCTGCCCCGCTCTTCTATCGCAAGACCTGATCCAATCTTTTGTTTGCATTCTTCAGGGTCTGCTCGGGTGCATTCCCGGGGGATTCCTAGGGGATGACTTATTCTGATGCCCTACTAAGGGTTCCCATGGGTCTTATTCAGGTCCTTGTCTGATCTGCTCCTTCCATCATGCTGCTCTTCTGGGGAGGTTGCTCCAGTCAGAAGTGTGCCATAAGGAACGGCTCTATTGTTGGTCCTAGTCATTATATATATATATATATATATATATATATATATATATATATATATATATATATATATATACATACCTTGTGTATAGCTGTATACCATGAGGTGAGGGTGCCAGCCTTACACCAAGTTGGATCCAGGCGATATTTTGTTTCTCTTCTGCCTTGGCCGGATCCTCTGGTCTCTGGGCTATTGTCTAATTTACTATGAGATAAAAGGGATCTGTGCCCCTCTACTGGGGTTAGAGATCTGCCTGAACTGTCTTGTCCCTGATGGGGATTTTATCTTATATCCTATAGGTGTCCCCTTCTTGTAGTGCCGGTTTGATTGCTTCCATGGGCCTAGGGCCCTCTGGCTTGGTCCTATTCTGTTGGTCGTCCTTCCGGACCTGTAGTACTCTTTTGGCTTCTGCTGAGTATTGTTGTTAGCACTACTGCTGGTTCCATCTGCGACCTGGACATGTTTTCCCTGTTGGGGAAAGTTTTGAGTTGCCATGGCTACCCTCTTTTGTAGTAGCATGGTTAGGCTGTTACTTTGGCCTATTCTTTTAGGGGAAGATTCTTCCTCCCTATTGTTTTTCGTTCTCTTACTATAAGTGCTCGGCTTGGGCCTTTTTAGCACTGTGTTCTGGCGAGCAGACCGGCTAGTCCGCTGCTTGTGTTCAGTTCTTCCTTTACAAGGTTCAAAGGTTGAGGTTAGAGCATTGCTCTCGTTGCTTAATAGCATGGTTAAGGGTGACAGCGCTTTACTGTTGGCTGTGCCTTCTCATGGGGATCCCACCCTGTTTATGGACACTGCTATTGGATGTCCCATACGTTATGAATATGTCTGGAGCAGGACGTGCTGTATGCTTAGAATAATACAATTCTGTGAGAATCTCACCTGTAGAATTGGTATTATATGCATACAGCACGTCCTGCTCCACCCCACCCTGGTTTCACTTGTTCTGGATCCCCTGTATGGTGATTGTAATCACTTTGTGTATTGCCAGATATTCTGGGTGGTTTGTTTCTCCTGGCTTCTCTTCTCACTGCTTTTCAATGCTGGGGATTGTGGGAGGTCCTCCGGTATATGTAGGGCCGGGAGGAGCTTGTTTTCTTCATGATCTGCAGTGCACGGCGCTGAAGGCAGAGGTATACCCATACGTTATGAATATGTCTGGAGCAGGACGGGCTGTATGCATATAATACCAATTCTACAGGTGAGATTCTCACAGAATTTTATTTTTTTATTACAAAAAACACTACAAATTGTAAAAAAATTTCCTTAATTTGTTTGGACTTATTTCACCCAAAAATATTGAGAATACTCTAAAAAATGACAAACAAGACATTTCATGTTAAAGGCCAGACTGCTGAAAAAAACAATATATAGTTTTTTTGGAAAATCCCTGGATATGCCTTCAAAAATCACAGTTGAACATGTGTAGTGTTGGCAAAAGCTGTAGGTAGGCTGGCAGTTAAGGGTTAAGGTATGCAATTTGCACATGTTGCGCTTTAGTGTCCCTTTAAATGTTGCCAACTGAAAATTGAATCTAAATCTGCAGTAACTTTGTGGCCCCATCAGTTATCTGTTGTCCATATTGTATCTCCAGAGAGTGATATTGCTGCTGGGGCCGTCCCCTGTGTTCCAGAATGAGTCAGAGCTGGAGAGGAGGATCCAGAGGATGGAGAGGTGGCAGAAGAGGGAATCCGTATTCAGGGGGATGGAGAGGCCGACCCTGGATGGCAGGAGGCAACCAAAGAGGACAGAGTGGACTCTGGAACAGAAACACAGCAAATGATCCTTCCTGTAAGTTTCACAATAAAATAAATGTTACAATGGTCCTAAACGCTGACGTTTGTATTCTAATGGTTTCACGAATTCATCATTTTGGATCATTTTGCTGACTTACCTTTAAAAAGAAAAGGTCTGTTAGTTGTTATAAGGTAAGAGTTTACCGCACCTCGTTGCTGGCCTGCAGTGCTCCAACAAGAGCATCCCTTCACTATAAAATACCCCCCTCCCCAAAGTATGTGGACTTTAAACTGGACCTTCACCCTGAATAAGAGCCTATCTTATATGTTTCCCCCACCCTGTACATACAGATTGCTCACCTTAAAAATCATCCTACCTGCACCTAGTGCATTTTATGAGCCTTCAAACATCCAAGATGGCGGCCCATGGAGTTTCAGGCTGCCTGCAGACAGGAAGTGTCTTCTGACTGTGCTGCTCTGCATTCTAGAATTGCTGTCATTCTCATGACCCCAGCTCTGCTCTGTCTGTACAAAGCACAGCTATAACCCACCCCCCTGCACTTTTCCCCCCTCTCCTCTTATGGGATGCTTCTGAGGCAAGATGGCGGCACCCATATCCTAGACTCCTGAACAGAGTTGCAGCCCAGCGGGGGAAAGAATAATAGGTAAGTGACTAAAATTGTAAAATAAGTTAATTTGAAATGCTGGGGGATAGTTTTTTTTAGGGGTTGGGGCTTTTCATTAAATGATGCTGAAGGTCCGCTTTAACCCACAGAGGTGCCAGTGAGGGTCCTGGTGTCAAGGGACACTAAAGTAACCTAACCTACCTCCTCACACCATTGGTGAGCCCTGCAATAGAGAGGTAGACACCCTTTCCTTATAAAGCACCATCTGACGAGGACAGGGAACACCTGCACCTCATCCATGCACTGCACAGCTGTTTACTGTACCCTTTCATTTAGAGCTTGGCGAGAAAAATAGGCTCACATGCAGCAGGAGGTGTGATAGGTTACTTTTGAACCTAGACCCTACTTGGCACAGAGTTGCCATAAAGATTTAGGTGCATTTAAGAGGAATAGCAAGTATTAGCTAAGCAACCCAGATTCTTTAGTGGAAGATGGCATGTTTAGGGTTCCTGTAAAAAGTCATTAAACTGCTGTTGAAAAGCATCTCTTTCGTGGACTTTCCCAAAAGACTGTAGGGCTGGCAGTGCCAGGGGTAACTAGAAGATCCCCTTACCTGAAGCTTCCCTCTCCAGGTATTGGTCCGCTTAACAGGAGCATCCAGATCTGGGACGCCCATGTGTGTGAAACCTAGGCTTAAAATGATTGGCGTGTGCCTTCTGCTTTCCCATTCCCTCCTGTTGCTCTCACCTGCCTCCAGCCATTCATATTTGCCTGGCGGGGGATGCGCGCAATGGATATTGGTGTACTTGAGATGCTAGAAGATACATCTGCTATGTAATGACTTGAAGAGGCGGATTTCTATCTAAGTATTTACTATTTGTCATATTTATTTAATTGTACAGTAATAATAACACATCATCACTTAGAATCATTGAGGTGGAAAGCCATACACTCCACTTCGATCTTCATGACATGTGGGTAATCTCCAGTAGAGGGCGAACTTCTGCAGAGATGAATATGCAAAAAAGAACCCCCCTCCCGGTCCATATATACCTGGGACCTCCCACCAATTTCCCAGTTTCTTCTCTGCAGTGAAGGCGACAAGACAGAAGATGAAGACTTCTTTACTTATAGGTAAGCCGGGCCCGCGCCTGGCCGTTTATTGTCCCTATTGCTGCCAGGACCCTTTCTAAATTGCCCCTATTTGAGCCTCCCAGCTTAGGCTGCGGGTCCTGGTGAAGGTAGGCAGCACCCGCGATTCTGCGGCTCAACCCTTGGGATCCGCGTTGCTGGGAGGGGGGGCGTGGCCTGGCGAGCGCGCATTCTGCGCTGCCGCGCCCTCCCCCTTCTCTTCCTGTCTTTCTGCATGAGGCACTTCTCGGGGGCCATTTTGGATTGCTGTTGCTGAGCTGCACTCCTGGTGGTAAGGGCCTGATGGCCACTTCCTTAGCTTATGTGGGGGCCCCTCTCTAGCGGGGGGCCCCCACTGATTTGCGGGCATGTGTGTGTCTACTTGTTTTTAGTTATCGCATGTCTGGAGCTGGGATATATATATATATATATATATATATATATATATATATATATATATATATTTATATAATTATGTATGTGTTATTGCCTTTATATATATATATTTCTGGGGATTGCACTTATGGTGCCTGTTTGTGGTTTTTCGTTTTAAGCCAGATTTCCTTCCTAAGGTGGTGTCTGCTTTCCACCTCAATCAGGATATTGTTCTCCCTTCCTTGTGTCCTAAGCCTAACAATGACAAGGAGAGGGTTTTGCACAATTTGGATGTTGTTCGCTGTGTGAAGTACTATTTGGTGACTACTTCTTCCTTCCGCAAGACGGACGCTTTTTTCGTGGTGCCCTGCGGGCCCAGGAAAGGTTTGGCGCCTGCTAAGTCTACGATTAGCAAATGGATTCATCAGGCCATTGTTGGGGCCTATTCTGCTAAGGGGAGGACTCCCCCTTTTAGGGTCACTGCGCACTCTGCTCGTGCTGTTGGTGCATCCTGGGCTTTTCAGCACCAGGCTTCTGTTGAACAAGTTTGTAAGGCTGCTACTTGGTCTTCCGTTCATACTTTTTCCAAGTTTTACATGTTGATGTGCGGGCTTCAGCGGATGCTGTTTTTGGCCGCAAGGTTCTGCAAGCTGCAGTGGTTTGAGTTGGTACATTCTTTACTGTTTCTGGTTCCCACCCATGACGGACACTGCTATTGGATGTCCCACATGTCATGAAGAATGAAGTGGAGTGTATGGCACACTTAGCATAATACCGTTTTGTGAGTACTCACCTTTAAAACGGGTATCATGAGTGTGCCATACACTCCACTTCGCCCCACTCCTTTTTTTCAGGTATTCTGGGGCTTTTATATGGTGAACCATTGGTTTTGATAAGGTTATAATTGACTCTTCCTGGTCCCCTTACTGCTTTTTTACACTGGGAAATTGGTGGGAGGTCCCAGGTATATATGGACCGGGAGGGGCTTTCTCTTTTGCATATTCATCTCTGCAGAAATACTGGAGATTACCCCACATGTCATGTAGATCGAAGTGGAGTTTATGGCTCACAAAACGGTATTTTTTCATTCATGAAAGTTTCTTTTAATGCAATTAAGCCTAACTTGTGCTTTCTATTTTGTCTTTGCTTAGGCTTTTCTGGGGCACCAGGTAGGCCCCGATCAACTCAAACAATGCTGGATAAGTATGTCCCGTACAAGGGCTGGAAGCTTTACTTCTCTGAAGGTATGGCATGTAAGAATGGGAGCTGGAAAAGCCAAATGGGTGAACCCCTTCCCTACCTCCCTCCCCTGGTGCTTGGGTAGAACAGGGTGGATTAAAAATAAAAACTTACCTCACCCAGAACCCATTGCTGTGACCATCGGGCAGCAGCCAGACAGAGACTGCACAGAATGCTGCTCTTTGCAGCCTCTCCGAAATTGCTGCGCCCAGTGCTGGACTCTATAGGGCAAGGAGGGCGGGAGGATTGCTGGAGAAGGGTAAAGGTAAGCTGTATAAACCCACCTGCCTCAGCGCCAGAGGAGGGAGGCAGGGGGTTTACACTTGGAATTCCGCTTCAAAGTGGACCAAACTGCAATACAAAACCAAATTGGGGACCCCCAAAGCACACCAAAAAAAAGAGTTGCACCGCTATTATCAACAAGAATTACAACTTTATTAGATTACCACATTAACACAAAAACTCATAAAAAGCTATTAAAAAACATATACATATACAAAAAGGAAATAGAGGGGAGGAGAGGTGCCTATTAAGGAGCTGTAACACCTCCTGGCTCGTAAATCATTGTAAAGTTTCTAGTGATCCCTCTTATGAAAATTCCCTCTCATTGCTGACCCAATTTACGGGCCAGGAGGTGTTACAGCTCCTTAATAGGCACCTCTCCTCCCCTCTATTTCCCTTTTTTATGTGTATATGTTTTTTAATGGCTTTTTATGAGTTTTTGTGTTAATGTGGTAATCTAATAAAGTTGTAATTCTTGTTGATAGTAGCAGTGTGCTTTGGGGTGTGGGGGACCCCAATTTGGTTTTGTATTGCAGTTTGTAGCGTGTTGCACGCTTTCACTATTGTTTACTGGTGCAGCCATTAAGTTTTATCAAAGGGGACCTACTGATTCCCCTCCAGACTGGGGTGCCCCTGGGGGATGAACCAAAACCTGGGATATTGAAAATAGGTCCACTTTATGGGGTAATCCAAATGATTTTTAGAGCTTTTGGAACTTTTGAAATGGTTCAGTTATTAGGGCTTCTGTTGCTCAGCAGAAAATAAAGTGGTATGTACAAAGTCGCAGATGTTTAGTATTAGCAGTAGTTGGATTCAACCAAATGTGGAGAGGCTCCTTTTTTGTTTAAATTGCACCGATCTATGGCTAGGCTGATTGATTCGGGATCGCCTTCAAGCTCCTTACCCTTCCACCGGTCCCTCGACGCAATCTCATCCTCTGCATCCCTGCAGCTGTGCACACTAAGCCATCCAGATTGGCTGGATGCCGAGGGGGGCGCACACTCCGTAAGGAAACCAGGGATGCTGCCCCTGTAACTTGCTATGCTGATGCTCAGTCCAAAACAACCGCTCTATTCCGTGCATTAGTATGTGCAGCGTAAAGTGCTGATTGGACGAGAGCCCACGCATGTGCTGTGGGAACGGCGGAGAGCTAAGTGGAGAGTAGTGATACGGGGGTTTCACAATGGGGCAAATTATACCTAAGAATGGTAGATTTTGAACATAGCATTCTGCTTTTACACGGGAGGACTGTTCTTTCCTAATGACCTGTCTCCTGAGCCAGCATACATTGCAGTTCTTCTTAAGTTTGTAGATTATTTTACTCAGCATGCAATGCTTTGGGCATATGTAAGAGTGGATGCAAGTGTGAGTAGTTCTCTCCCCTAAAAAATCAAATGGTTTTTATTTTAGTTTATTATTTTCAGACTCCAGAGTTCTGGAGGAGCCCGCTGAGCCCTTGGACATAATGTGGGTGGCGTTCACCCGTGGTATTGGGACAGACAGGGCTAATTCCTACATAGTCTGACTAAAGCACGAGTTGTGCGATGTCCCCTTTAAATCCCGGGCAACTGAGTTAAGTTGCAGGTGTGCCGGACCTTTAAGGGACCATTTGGTTATTTACCAGAGCGCTGGTTCGGTGATTTCGGGATTCCGGTTATTTTTTAATCGGGTAACTTTTCCCTCCAAATTTTGGGTGGCAGAGTCTCCAGATTGTTGACCCAACACTTTGACGTCACTTCGGTTGCGACGCTGACACGTTCAGCAACCTGGAAGTGGAAAGACTGCACTTCAGGGTGCAGGCCGGAGGACGGCCGCAGCAGAGCATTCTTATGGGGCAGAGCAGCAGGAGTCCTCAGTGCAGGTCAGCGCGACACAGAGAGCAGCGAGGCCCCTGCACATCCGAAGCAGCAGACAGGGCAGCGTGGAGCCCGCAGCTGCACCAATGTCAGGCAGCCCAGCGGACAGTGATCAGACAGTAGTTAAAGAGACAGGTTCGGGACTGACGGCCTTCAGAAACTGGTAAAATGTTGCTTCCTGCTTAGCGAGTGAGCTCGGTGCAGGCCTTATCTATGAAGGAGCCCTATTGTTCAGTACTCCCAGATAAAGTCATACTTAGACCTAATCCTTTGTTTTTGCCAAAAATAGTGACTTGGCAGGAGAGGAGTCCTTTCGTCATTACCGATGTCAGGCTTCCTGGCTACAACCATGGGGAGAGCTGAGCTGGGCTCCAGGTATGGGGCGAAGTGAAGCAAATAATCTCAAAGAGCAAAATAAAAGGTCTTGGCAGACGGCAGAGTCCAAAGGGTAAATCCGGGGTCAAAGGCTGGCAGAAAACAAGCAAATTCCAATGAGCAAGTCCGCGTCAAAACTGAGTATCCGTACGAGGGTAAATCTAGGCATTCAGATCAGGAATTCAGGAGTCAGGAAAAGAGAGTCCAGAAAGTAAGCTGATAACACAGCATTGGATGCAGGTCAGCTGTCCTCTTAAATAGTCTGGGGTGAGGTCACTTCCTGTCCATTCAGTAAAATCAAGCCCAAGAGCTTACACTCTAGGCTTCGTGCACTTGCATTGGGCTGAACACCAGATGTCGATGTTGAGCAATGTAACAGATGAACAGCCTGCTCTAGTACAAACACCCAGCCGAGTATGTCTGCTGTTGCATTAAAGGGCAAGGAAGGCAGGGAGACGGACAACCAATAAGAGTAGGCAAAGAAGAGGATCTCTCGCTGTTATCGCTCTGATCATTTATTTGGAATGCATCCAGGGAATAGCGTATAGCAGAGCAACTTTTAGTAACATTTGGCGGAAGAAAGAAAGGCTTTGCTGCCTCGAAGTCCACTATAGCCAGATGGATAAAACAGACTATTGCACAAGCCTATTCTACGCAAAATGGTGAAAAATGACCTGTTAACAGAGGGTGACAAAATCTCAAGTAGGCTGGCAGTTAAAAGGGTTAAAGCGGACCTTCACCCTAAATAAGAGCATATCTTATATGCCGGGGATGCGGCCACTGACAGACTTAGCGTCGTGGGACCCACTGGGATTAGGTAAGATCACTGCCGCACTGGGGGGTTTCACACATCGGGTAATCCAAGTGTAGGATTCCCCGGGGATAGGCTAGCCGCTGTGCCTGAGAGGGGGCACCCGGGGTCCTACTGGCTTCAGGAGTGGGCCCGGAATAGGCCCCCCCTGAGCTTTGGTGCTGATAACTTAAAAAAAAAAAGCTATTTACTCACCTGCGGCCGTGATCTTTCCTGCCGGGCCTCCTCTTTACCAGAGTTCTCTGTCCCCCCCCCCCCCCCCCTCGGGTTCTCCCGTGGTGAGGAGAGGGACTAGTGGGTGACTTGCATTAACCCCTGGCCCCCCAATTACCTGTCCTGACCTGTTCTACAAGCCCTGCAAAACTGGTCCCAGGGCTGGGTATGCTGAGTAGGGGGTACCCTACATCATTTTTTGGGATTTTTAAGGGTTTTTTAACACCAATTTTTTTGTTTAACCCTTTTGTAGTGCGGATAGTAGTTATATTTTTTTTGTAAATGTTATAAAGTCCTCTTTTCCCAAAATGTCCTCCAGGACCGCCCAGCGGAGTAGCTCCTCCCACCTAAACCGGAAACACAGTGTTTTTGTGTTTCTTCTCTGGAAACAAGCTGGATTCTACGTCCCTGATTTTTTTTTTTTTCCTAAGGAGGATGGCTCTCCGCTCTCTAGCAGGGTCTGGGGGGTCTGGGTGACCTTCTGTTGCTACAGCTGGATTCCCCTTGATCCAACCCCCCAGGGGAATGCACTGTTCCGGAGCTATTTCAGATGGCAGTCTCCGGGACAGGACCCGAACATGGACATGGATCCTGACCATTCCCCTACGGCTAGCTAGGAATTCGGGGTATGGTGTCTGCTACAGTGTCCCCCCACCTTGTAACTCTCACGGATTCGGGTGGTGGGAGCTGGTAAGTATAGTACCTACCTGGGGCCGAGGTAAGTCCTGGTGCTTTCCGGGGGGCCAGGGTGGTGCTGGTAGGTTGGCCGGTGGCTGCCAGACTGGGTCCAGGGACCACTCTTTGGCAGGTGCCTGGGCCTAGGAGAGACACTGAATTGCTGACCTGCGGTGGCCATACTACTTCCGGGTTCGGGGGGGCGGGGGGCACGTGCGTCGGTGCAGAGGCATCTGGGTGAAGAAGGGGAGAGCAGAGTGCTCCGCTGCCTCCCATGCGCCACCAGGACCAGTCCAGAGGTACCTGTTGGTTTACCCGTGGGGATCTCCTGCAGTGGCTGGTGACGGTGCCTAGGAAGGGGGTAGGTCGCCATACCAGCATATGTTCACCTATTGGTTGCCTTTCCATTCCCCCCCCCCCCTCTCTCGGGTTCATTAGGATGCTCATGGCTTTTGTTTTATGGCTCTTTCTGTAGGCTAAGGAGCCCAAAGTCAGGCAGGCCAAGTCTACTAAAGAGTCCAGAAGGCTAAGGGGTTAAAAGAGCTTAGGGAGTCCAGATTGGCCCAATCTAAATCTTGTGTTAATTGTCAGGACAATTTGCCAGAGGGTTTTTCTAAACTGCTGTGTTAAAATTGTTAGGAGGAGGTTGTGAGGGGCAACTTTCAGTGTATGATGAGAAGTTTTTTCGAGTCTTTCGATCCATTTGAATTTTACAAAAAACGCATTATCCAGGAGATCGTGGTTAGGTCAGAAGCTGGACTTGGCAGGGTGATCAGTCACACCTGTGTGTTTATACCCTTTAAAGGTAAGCCTTTATTTAGGCCAGAGCTGAAAAGGGTGTTAACCTGATCAGCGGAGGTGGGGAAAAAGTTTCGGACTAAGAGGAAGCATCTTCATCCTCCTTGTCAGAAGCCAAGAAACCTAGATTTTCCCAGTGTGACTTCGTGGGCAGGATTCCAGAAAAAGTTCACAGAGATTAAAGGGCAAGGGAGGTTTGTTGTCTTAAGTCTCCTCAACAGCCCAAGCAGCAAGTCCTGACTCATGTCTGGGGGTAGACTTCTGTCTTTTATTCCAACCTGGCAGAGGATTTCTCAGAACCTCATTCTTTAGACAATTTAGGACGGGCTTTGTCTGGAATTTGTTTCAAGGCCGGAGGATCGTTTTGTAGTATCACACTGCTAGTAATTGCTCAACTAAAGGAGATGGTGGTCATAGAAGAGGTTCCATGGCACCTGAAACGTACAGGAGTTTACTCCCACGTATTTTTGGTTCAGAAACCATCGGGCACATTTTGAATGATGCTTAACCTAAAGCAGTTAAACACAGGAATCAATTACAAAATATTCAGCATGGAGTCAATTTATACAATCAAAGATATTCTGCTTCAGGGAGCCTGGATGGCCTTTATAGATATCCAGGATGCATATCTACACGTTCCTACTTTTCCAAGTCTCAGAAGATTGTTGAGATTTGCAATAATAGGTGGGATAACCTGTCATTTGCAATTCAGAGCAATGCCCTTTGGTCTTTCGTTCTCACCTTGGATCTTTACCAAAATTTTGGCAGAGGCAATGGCTTATCTGAGAATAAATCGAATAGGTATCGTGGCATATCTTCTGCTCTTTGCTTCGTCCAGGGATCTTCTGGAGAAAAATGTGAAGAGAACATTGTCCCTCCTTTCAGAGCTGGTTTGGATTATAAACAAAGAAAACCTGAGTCTATTCCTTCAGATGTCTTGAGTATACCTAGGTTATCAGATTAACAGTTTAAACCGGACTTTCAGTATTATTTAATGAAAAGCCCAAACCTTTAACCCTTCTAGTGCCAGCTACGTGACTCTCACGTAGCTGCCCCTCCAACCGTTAAGTGCCAGCTACGTGAGAGTCACGTAGCTGACTTTAGAGGCCCATAAAACAAAAAGTAAAAAACATACAGACTTACCTTATCTCCCCTCATTTACCCTTACCCCTCATTTGAAAGGGCCAGTGATTCTGTACAAGAATCCGCTGTTAGATTTCCGCCCCCAGGCCTCTGATCTTCAGGAGGGGGCCCGGAATAGGCCCCCCCACCTGCGCCGACATCTGTAAAAAAAAAAAAAAAAAAAAAAGAAAAAAAAAAAAAAACAGTAAATGACATTTACTCACCTCGCAGCGCGATGGCTCTCCCCGGGTCTTCTCTTCACCAGGGGGGGCTCCGATCCCCCCCCCGGGCTTTCCACGCTGCTTGTGAGGGCCCAGAAACGGGCCCTCACCATCCTCTTCGGCCGGCGCTGGCCCCACCCCTAGCCCCGCCCCTAACCCACCCTAGCCCCGCCCACTTGACGGCGTCATCCCGCTCCTCGGGTTACTGGCACCCGGGCTCCGATCTGTCAGTTGTCAGCAGCGATCGGTGCAGGGAGGGTGGCAGGCAGGGTGGCTCTGATCTCCCTGCCTCCCACCCTCCCTGCTCCGATCACTACCGACAACTGTCATCTGCAGCAGTGTGGGACACTGGATGGGAGGTAAGTATAAGTCAAAAAAAGAATAATAAAATATTTGTCTGGTGTCTTTTTTTAACTTAATCACAGGGATATGGCCGCACCAACTAATGTATGTGGCGTGCTACACTGGCTATACAATATATACTCCACCCTAAGAGGAGATCCCACAATCCCCTCAACCTGCCAGAAAAAGAGCACCACCCAAATGAGAGTACAAAATCGCCTATTTATTTTCAATAATGAAACATAGATCAAATTTACAGACATTTAAAAACATGCTAAAAAGGTCACAACAATGACCACCAGGGGGCACTAAGCGCCGGCTCTCTACATATATCTTGTATCTACTGATACACCCTTTATATCCAAACTCCCATAATTAGTGCATAATATCAATTTATAAAACATTAAAGTGCTAAGTGCTAAGTAATTGAACCTATATATATCTAGTGAGGACCGCCGAGAGCGGAAAAAACAAAACAATCAAAGACCATATCACATGTGTAACAATCCGTACATTACCCATTAACTGGCCAGCGTTTCACTCTGTCCCCCTGCCCCTAGCCTGCGCGTTCGTAACGGTCGGGGACCCGTTACTTCATGGGCACATATAGTAAGGCCTATAATGGCAAGCTCCCCTATATACTCACCCACCCCGCTCCCACGCCAATGGGGACCGCTCGTGGCCGCGCCGCCGCGCGCACCCCGGCCGGAGGTGCGCCCGCGGCAACAGCCAATCACAGGAGGCCAGAGCTCACCAACACACCCCGGCCGGAAGTGCGTCAGCGGCCCCAGCCACTGTACCAGCGTCAGCCGACGCTGGCTGAGAAAACGAGCAGAGATGTACCCGGCCGCGGGGAGTACAAGCGTACTACCCGGCGGCACCCAATGGCGTGGAACGAGGCCGGCAAGAACACGAGGTGCCTCCCCCCCAGGCCCCATTACAAACACAACTAAACATCCATTAATCTAATACATTGATCTTTCCATATATAGTTTACATGCAAGTCATAATACATCACAATAACCCTATACAGTGCGATACTACTCCTACAGAGAACTAAGAGGTTTTTTTCATCAAGTCATTCACAATATCCAGAGGGAAGGAAAGGACGAAGGGGGGGGGGGGGAAGAAGGGGGGGGGAGGGGGGGGAAGAAGGGGGGGGGGAACAAGGAGAAAGGAGGGAGAAGAACAGGGTGAGAGGGCCAGCATCCCAAGCCACTAACCAAATCAGACCCATAAACCAATGCCTGAGTCCCACAATCAAGTGCTCTTATTCAACGGCAAATGTTTGCCAGACTAACATCTCACATATATCTTACTCCTACTCATTCTTATGGGAGATATATATGTGTTAAAAAGGAACCCCAACCCAACACCCACACTCCGGTCTAACTAATCCCATCTCAACTCCGCCCCACACACGCTGGCCAAGAGGGCCAAAGTAACCCCACTGCTAATACTGGGGGCAAATGGAAGGGCGGATGAAGCAAAACTGTACATAAGGGGGGAGCCAGGCCAGACAGGGGGGGGGGGAGGAGAAAAGGGGGGAGAGAAAAACCCCACAGTGAACAAAACCCCCCACATATCTACAATAAGGTATCCAAAGCCCCAACCACTATTTAATGCAGCAATACACAATTAAGGTAAGTTCTTTGGCAGTTGGTCTCCAGGGGATGCCCCTTCGCACATCCAGCCACTCTAATTTCTTGAGAGGGTATCTTCAAACTTCCTGGGTGATTCTGAGGACAACGTGACCATTACCCAAAATCTGTACGGACTAAAACACACACTTTAGTTATCACATAAAAACCCTTCACCTAGTGCTCAATCCCCCCCACAAAGTGTTAAACTGTGCCCTTGTGCACACAAACCCCCCCAAAAAAAAAAAAAAAAACGGTGCCCATCCCCCCCCCAAAAAAAAAAAAACTGATAGGATCCCCTACATCCAATTCTGGGAATCTAATTACCCCCCAAAAAAGGTGTGAAAGCAAGGTCCTCATTCAAACCCCTCGGTGTCTGAGAGTCTAGATTGAAGATCCAGCGTAATTCTCGCTGCTGTAGACGGCGTTTGACATCCCCCCCTCTCTGTCCCATACTTACCTTTTCTATTCCTACCACTTTCAAACTACTAATATCACTGTTATGTTCATATAGGAAGTGTAGTGCCACCGGGGGCACGACTTTTCCCAATTGTAAGTTTCTTGAGGCTAACTTAATGTTGGAGATGTGGGCTTGTATTCTGGCTTTTAGGGTATTTCTAGTCTCACCCACATAAAGTTTGGGGCAACCGCATGACAACCCATACACTACTCCCACCGACCTACAGTTAATAAACTGTTTGATTTCATATTTCATCCCTGTGTGTGTATTGGTTATCCATTTTTCTTTTTGCATATAGGGGCAGATGGAACAGGCCCCACATCTGTGGCTACCCCCCTCATCTCTAATCTCGCCCAACCAGTTCCCCGGTCTCTGATAGTGACTTCTGCACAGTTTATCTTTAATGTTAGGGGCCCTCTGTGCCGTTAATAGCGGCATTTTTTAACTTAACCCTTTGTGAACTGGTAAGGGGTCCAAGAGACCCCTTATACCAGTTCACAAGGCTCTGGGTATGGCAGGTCACCTGCGGCAAGCGGGTGACTTGCCATAACCCCCAGCCCCCCATTACCTGCCTCCCCAACGGCCAGGGGGGGGGCAGAAGGGCCCGGGCCACGTGGCTATGTGGGCTAGTAGCCTGCAGGGCCACCAACGCTGGCCCCTGCGCCCTGTTCTACAAGTCCCCATAGCTGTCCGGGTCAGTAATGCTGGGTAAGGGGGACCCTATGTAATTTTTTGGGAGGGGGATTTTAAGGGTTTTTAACCCTTAGAATTCCAAAAAAGAAATGAGGTCCCCCCCCCCCCCCCCCCCGGGAGGGGGACCCTATGTCATTTTTTTTTTTTTATTAACCCCTTACAACTATGCAATCATACATATGTGGTACCATTGTAACCGGGAGAAATAGGGCTTTCACATGCAATAATATTTTATTAACAAACTTACATTTTTTATTACAAAAAAAACACTACAAATTGTAAACAATAGGTTTTTTTCATTTTTTTGCACATATTTCACCCAAAAGTATTGAGAATACAAGACATTTCATGTTGAAGGCCAGACTCTGCTGAAAAAAACAATATATAATTTTCATGGAAATCCCTTAAAAAATCAAGGTTGCACACGTGTAGCGCAAAAACGTGAAAAGTCGTCGGGCAACAGAGTGTGACAAAAAACCTAGGTAGGCTGGCACTCAAAGGGTTAAAAAATGATTCCCCTGCATTTAAAAATAATATATTTTACGCTTTTAGTCACTTATTATTCTTTCCCCCACTGGGCTGCAACACTGTTCCAAGACTCTAGGATACAGGTCCCGCCATCTTGCCTCAGAAGCCACATATAGAGGATAGGACAGGTGGGGGTGGGTTATAGCTGTGCTTTGCACAGACAGAGCAGAGCAGCACAGTCAGAAGACACTCCCAGGTTGCAGGCAGCCTGAGACTCCATGGGCCGCCTTGTTTTTCATTGGTTTTGGTTAATGAGTATATTAAAGTTATACTAAAGGCAAGCCAGATTGTTTGCCCAGTGTCATAAACGTCAAACCGTATTCAAATGGACTCTGTAGTTCCTAAGTTATTAGTAAATGTATTAAGGGCATTGGAGATGCAGAGAAAAAAATGAGCAGAAACAGTGGGTGTGGCAACAGCGATGTGATGTAAGCTGACTGTGATGAATGTGAGAGGAGATAGGAGGGCGGGGGTTTAATAAAATGCTATTTTATTTTAATGGTTAGTCTGTGTGACATTTAATTGGATAGACATTTTAAGAGTTGCCCCACTGCAAGTATTTTTTTTTTATTGAATAGAAGAAAAACTTTTGTTTTCTACTTTGTGTGCTGAGTAAGAGAAGCTCTCATAAGTTGACAATTAGATTTCCAGAGGCTCTCAAAATCATTTCAATAGCCACATTATAATGGACCAGCCATAAAAGAGGGCACTTATACCACCCCATATATATATTTTTTTTAATGCTTCCAACGATTAATCAATCATATGCTGCCTGGATTTCTCTGCTGTTTCATCATCTGTCCTTTACAGGGCAGCGGTTTTCAATTTGCACTGATGATTGCTGGTGTCAGGAGTGAGGGGGCGACACAATTTTTCTCTTTACTAAATTAAACCGTTTAGATGCCGGTCATGTACTTCACACCATCGCTCACAGAGGCCAGACATCTCTGGCATGAAAAAGTGCATCTCAGGATTATCTGCGTTTCTTCCTGTGTGCACATTGCATCACACACACATGGATCAGTCTGCATGGCTGAATATTTTACTTTCAGCGGTTACAAGTAACAATATTTATTATTATTAGGGACTGCGAAAAATAGAAATGTCTTCCTTTTAAAGCAGACCAAAAGAATTCAATGTTAAAAATACAGCCACAACATACAAAAAATAGTGTAAAAGTATAATTGATAGGCACGCAAACCGCTGCATTCTTATCAATGATCAGCTCCTCACACGTCTGGCTGCTCTGTGAATCTGCATCTGCCGCCATGTTGCTGCCCCTCGGGAGGTGTACACATTTGAAAGCTGCGGACTGACATCACCTGCCAGTAGCCCGTAGCTTCCTATAGGTCCATGTAGACTGCAGGGCCAGCTCCAGATTTGTGGGAACCTAAGTGACAGAGTCTCTGGATGTCCCTTGTCACATCACATGTCCTGTTGTGTGAAACCTTGTGGGATCGTGTGAAACCCTGTGGGATCGTCATGGAACAAAACCTGGGAATTTCACCGATTGGGTGCGCTTAGCTGTGTGAAACCCAAAGAAAGCCCCAAGCAACTCGCCTCTTCTGTGTTTCAACTGCGCATGTGCGGGTGCTCAGCCAATGAAAGCCATTTGCTGCGTTTACATCTTTTGGCAAACGGCTCTCATTGACTTTAATGGGGAGCACGCTCTGCTGCATCCCCCATATCCCTGGTCTTGTGTATCTGAATGGCTCCCCATTCAAAACAATGAGAGACACCTGCCGAATGACCTAGTCCTAACAGGCAGCTCTCATTGGACGAGAGTTTGCACATGCGCCATTGGACCAGGGAAAGGTAAGAGAGGAAGTGGGAAGCGTGCCCACGGAACGCGTGGCTCTTGGGGTGGTAGGCGGTGGGGAGACCTTTCTGGTTTAAATCGGTTTATTTTGGTTTCATTTTGTGACCTATACTGTGGTTCACATCATACATCATAGGCAGGTTTTGCACAATACATGCACATGGTTTCATATTTATTTAAGATATATATATATATATATATATGAATTTGATGGCAAAATATATATATTTTTTGATGGTGCTTTCCCCATCGCCTACACACCTATCTGTTGGTCTGTTTTGTTTGTCATTGTTTGATTTTTTTTGTGTTTTAATTGGTTTTAGCATGTTTAGGATTATATGTAGTGATTAACTTGTGTCCAGATCAAATAAAATATGTTTTTGTACTAGTATTGATTCTAGTGTGCCTCCCTGTTTTGTTGTAGTCTGATTAAGCCTTTGTTAGCTTTTGGAGTGGCACCTGTATTAATTAGAAGGGTTTGGTGCAGGTATCCTAGTTTGTCCCTCTTGTTAGGGAAAGGTAAGAGATTACCAGGGCCCGGGGGGGGGTCACACAGTTCAGGACAGTCTGATTCGAGGTGCCTCATGGGAAAGCCAGTAGCTGGCCTTGGAATCTTTTTTTTTTTTTTTTTTTTGGCCTCTCATTTGTTCTGCTTTAAAAGTGGACCGGGATTTTTACTATCCTGGGTTTTGATCCCTGCCCCCCGGAGCATCCTGATTTGGGATGCCCCACTGTGTGAAACACCCTCGGTTTGGTTGTAAAACTTACCGGACCACTGATTCAACGGCGATTGCACGGGCTATCCACAAATGCCTGGTGCAGGAATGCCTCTGGCTAAAGATAAAGCCCAGGTTCCCTTCAGCTGACGTGTGTTCCCACACCCAACCTGTCTGATTGGTTGTGCACCCAAACCTGCATCAGCGCGGGAAGGAGCCGCGGCTACATATGCATTGTGGGATCACAGGTGAGGTGACTATACAGGTGATCCTTGAGGGTTTTACACAGTGGATAGGCCCCAGGATTGGAAATTGGCCGGCGCTGGAGTTTTAGACTTCAGAGCCAGCTAAGATGGGTTTTGGTCTTCTTTAAAAAGGAACATCGGCCTCTGTAGCCAGCCATTTTTGTGTAAATAATAAAAAAAACTCTGGCTACTTCGAGGGATGGCTTCCTAAATTGATTTCTGCCGTTCTATTTCTATAAAGGATTTTCTAGTGGGTACAGTAAAGTCTGTTTATTGTTGGATGATCACTTTATTGCTGAATACTCCAGCCTAGCTTTAAACGCACATTATGCATCCCCCCCTTTCATATACTACACTTAAGTTTTTCTGCGTAAATGTGTAAAATCATACGCTTTGCATCTTTGAAAAGGTGAACTTCTGAATTCATCGTGTTAATGTGCATATTGGAACCTGGCTAGGAAATATAGCGGCAGTGCTCAATGCTGCATTGATGGGTTAGGAGGATTTAGCTAAAACCAGTTGTGTCAGTTTACGGAACAGGAGAAACAAAGTGTCTCTTGTTAAATGTTTTGCCAAAGAGTTCTAAGAATATTCCAAATCACTCACGTGTACGGTAATTGTGTAGAACAATGGCACAGCATGTGTATGGGGCACACGTATTGGCATTGCAGCATATTACCTTAGCCAAGGAATTTTCCACTGTGACACAAACAACTTTTTCCTACATCCAGTCCAGGCCGTCCCAATATCCTCAAGATCAAAGATGTAGCGCCTCCCGGCCCCCTATAAAGGCAGCTGCCCCTTTATCATTCCCCAGTTGTTCATCTTGCAGTTTGGCTGCATAAGATCGTTGGCACTCTCTCTCAGATATTGGCAGCAGAACGGGGCCACCTAGCCCGTCGGCCGCTGCGAACTCTATTTCCATGGATCACCTCCGACCCATTCCTGCCTCCCAGCCTTTGGCTGCTACGGGATCCGTGATGGTAGGGTGGACGCCGGGGTCTGTGGCGTTCGGCAGAGCACATGCTCTGGGCCGCAGACCTTATTCTAAAAGGTAGCCGGCCACAGGCTTATGGTGAGCCTGAGGGGGAACCACTATGTATATTTTTTGTATATGTCCCTCCCTGCCCACAAGCTTTATTATCGTGTGCGTGTGCTGCTTTTGGTGTGACTTTACTTGTGCTCCTCACTGACAGGCAGTGAGGAGCGGTCTCTGGCTTCCTACTCACCTCCCTGCGCTCCCCCGTCGGGTGCCCGGGACGCGTGCCTCTCGGCAGTCTCGCCCCGCGGGCCTTCTCCGCACCGCCGTGTGCGGCGCTTCTGAGTGATAGATGAGGGGGGAGCGGGGCGGCCCTCGCTGATGGGGGCCGCCGCCATGACAGTGCTGAAGGAGGCGCCATTCTTCTCATGACGTGCCGCGGGGGGGAGGCAGGGCCTGGCGTTGGCGCGCTGCTGACGTCGCTGCGGTGCGCCCCCCCGAGGATCCTTCCAGAAGGCGGCTGGGCCAGATGCGCTGCTCTCCTGCTGCTGCTGTGCTGGGGACCAGGCTCAGGCCTTCCTGCTGCGGACGCTGCGGTGATCCCTCCTGTCGGTGTCATGAGTCCCTCTTTTGATTGCTGTTGCATTCTGCCATTTGTATTTATGCTAAGGCTGACCAGGGATTCTCTCTCTCTTTTTTGTTTAGATCGTGGGCTAAGGTTGAGGGTTGTGGTTCCTCCCGGTCCCCCTTTTTAATAAGAGTGATCGTTTATTGGTCTAGGCCAGTAGAGTCTAGTAGCCTTATTGAATTTTGCTATTCTTAATCACCATAATGGAGGCATCAGGGGATAGTGAGCTGGGGGCCCCATTTGGGCAGGACAGGCTCTGCCCCTTGTGCAGGAGGAATCCTCTGGGCGGATTCAGCTCTATTTGTCCCACTTGCGCCAGAGGCATTGTTTTGGACCATAAGTGGGCGGTCGCCCCTGACCCTTTATTACCATCGGCCTCTCCGGACCCTCTGCTGCTGCATTCAGCCCCTAATGAAGGGGGAGCCAGCAAGGGGTCTCATACTGATTTTGCGCACAGGCTGCCTAGTCTCGAGAAGCAGATCTCGTTGACAGCCCCTAAGAAGGCCTAGAGCAAGAAGTGGCATCTGGAACCGATTTACTCGGATGCCGATCATTTTGATTGCTTGGGTTCTGCGGAGAGTTGCCAGATGATTCTCGCTCAATGGTGGAATATTCCGCTGGCGACGACAGTGTCTTTGGTTCCTCCTCGGACGAGGATTCTTGTTTCCCGGATGATACGGAGAATTTGCTCTCCTCTGTGTTTGATACCCTACACATTGTTCCTCCCAGAGTGGCTAAGAGGAAGCAGGGTGATTTATTTCGGCCTGAGAGGCAAAGACGGGTCTTCCCGGAGCAGCCTCACTTTTCTAACATTATCCTTAAGGAATGGGAAAGGCCCAACAAGTTACCGTCGGTCCCTAAGGGCCTGGATAGGCAGTATCCCTTCCCTGCTGAATTGGTTCGGTTATGGTGTCACCCTCCTGAGGTGGATCCTCCCGTGTCAGGCTTGTCCAATACCACTGTTATGCCGTCGCCTGATAATGCTTCCTTACACGATCCTGCAGATAAGCGCATGGATCAGCTGGTCTGCCATGCGTTCACCTTTGCTGGTGCACTCTTTCGGCCGGCGTGCGCCTCAGCAATGGTCTCACTAGCCAACAGAAGAAAGGTGAGACACCTTGTGGCTAGAGCTAAGGCTCGCAAGCGGGCTGAGGAGTATAAGGAACTCAAGGCTTGCTTGGATTTCATTGGTTTTGTTGATTTCCTGGCGGATGATGTGGTCAGGCTTGGTGCCAGGGTTTCGGCCTTGCTTGAGGCTCTGCGCCGTTTGCTCTGGCTGAAGCAGTGGTCGGCTGATGTGGCTGCCAAGAAGTCCCTTTGTGGGAAGCCGCCTGTTTGGGGAGAGCCTGGACCTTTTGGTCAAGGATGGTAGACTCCCTCAGAGAAGGAAGCCTGCTCAGGCCTTTCGGAACCCCTCTTCCTATCGTTCCTTTCGAGGAGGAAAAGGCTCTTCATTTCCTGGGGCCCGCAGAGATACCTGGGCCAGAGGTAGGTCCCACGGCCAAGCCCTCTCAGGCATGAGGGGGCGCCCTCACCCATCCGGGTGGGGGGACAGCTTCTGCTGTTTGCTCAGATCTGGAGACATCACGTCTCAGATCGGTGGATTCAGGAGGTAGTGTCGTCCGGCTACAAGATAGAGCTGGCAGCCAGGCCGCCCACAAAATTCCTCCGTTCAGGGATATCCCGAAACCCACTAAAGGCTCAAGCTTTGAGAAGGGCTGTGCAACACCTCCTGCGGATAGGTGTGATTTGCCCTGTACCCTCGCAGGAACAGAGTCAGGGTTTCTATTCCAATCTGTTCACGGTTCCCAAGAAGGATGGAACGCTAAGGCCGATCCTGGACCTGAAGGGTCTCAACAGGTTTGCAAGAGTCAGACATTTCCGCATGGAAACTTTGCGGTCGACGGTGAGATCGCTTCGGCCCGCGACTTCATGACCACGGTGGACATCGGGGATGCTTATCTGCACATCCCGATTTTCAAGGGACATCTGAAGTTCCTGAGGTTTGCTCTGGAGGACCAACATGACCAGTTTGTAGCTCTTCCATTTGGGATATCTTCAGCCCCCTGTGTGTTCTCCAAGGTGCTGGCGGGCATCATGGCTATCCTGAGGAGCCAGGGTATTCGTGTGTTACCCTATCTGGACGATTTGCTGATTTCGGCCCGGTCCCTTCAGCAGGCCGTGAGCGATACTCAGACGGTGTTGTGAACCCTGGAGGCCTTCGGCTGGGTGATCAATTACCCCAAGTCCTTTATCATTCCCTCAACAGTGAGATCCTTCCTGGGAATGATGATAGACATCGTTCAGATCAAGGTTTTTCTGCCACAGCAGAAGGTTTTGGGTCTCCAGATGCAAGTGCATGCCTTGCTGTCTTGTCAGCAGCCGTCGGTATGTCTGGGGATGAGATTGGTGGGCCTAATGGTGTCATGCTTCGAGGCAGTACCCTTCGCCCAATTCACATGACACCTCTACAATTGAACCTGCTGACCGGCTGGAATCGGATGCAGGAATCTCTGGAGAAAGGCTTTTCGCTGTCCCCCCCTGGCCAGGCAGTCCCTCTTGTGGTGGTTGGACTCCCGTAACCTACTGGTGGGCAAGTCCTTTCTGACTCCCCATTGGGAGATAGTTACCACGGATGCCCGTCTGACAGGCTGGGGAGGAGTTTGGCAGACCCAGAAGATCCAGGGTCAGTGGGGTCCGCAGGAGAACCGTTTACCCATAAATCTCTTGGAGCTGAGCGCAATCCAGTTGGTTCTTCTACGCTTGACTCCCCATTTAAGATGCCGTGCGATCTAGGTTCGCTCGGACAATCAGACTGCTGTGGCCTACATCAACCACCAGGGCGGGACTCGGAGCAAGAGATCCCTCAAGGAGGTAACCCAGATTCTGACTTGGGCAGAGGAGAATGTTTCCTGCATCCCCGGGGTGAAAAACCAGGAGGCAGACTTCCTGAGCAGGACTTCCTCGCGCCTGGGGGAATGGTCCTTCAGCAGCGAGATCTTTCAGGCTCTGTGCCTCCACTGGGGTCAGCCGGATGTGGATCTGTTTGCGTCCAGACACAATCACAAGCTTCCAAGGTTCGTCTCCCTCTCAAGGGATCCTCTGGCCATTGCAACAGACGCTCTGGCGATTCCTTGGACGGAGTTCAAATTTCTGTATGCATTCCCTCCGTTTCCGCTCCTGGGCAGAGTGCTGCGCAAGATAGCCCAGGAGGGGGTACCAGCCATCCAGGTGGCTCCTCGCTGGCCGACAAGGAGTTGGTTTGCAGACATAGTCCAGATGTCAATAGATCACTACATCATGCCTGAGTTTGGCAGGACTATATCGCTTGGTGCAAGGCCAAGACCCTTCCTTGCCGAAAATTTGCTATTTCTAGGATTCTGGAGTTTTTACAACACGGCTTAGACTTGGGTCTCCAGCTGAGCACCCTCAAGGGTCAGGTCTCGGCTTTAGCCATCTTTTTCCAGAGATCCATTGCCAACCATAGGTTGATCAAGACCTTTTTCCAGGGAGTTACCCATGTCCGTCCACCGCGTAAGTCCGTATTACCGGTGTGGGACTTGAATTTAATACTATCTGCTCTTCAGGGTCCTCCCTTCGAGCCATTGAGCGATGCTGCATTGTCTTTGTTGACTCTCAAAATGGTCTTTCTGGTAGGGATCACCTCGGTGCGTCGTGTATCAGAGCTGGCCGCGCTTTGTATGAAACCACCCTACTTTAAGCTGCACAGGGATAAGGTGGTTTTTCACTTTAAACCTGATTTTTTGCCTAAGGTTGATTCTCCCTTTCATCTTAATGAGGAAGTTGTCTTACCTTTCTTTTGTCCAGCACCGGCTAATTCCAAAGAACGCTCCATGCTTTGGATGTGTTCAGAGCCATAAAGTATTGCCTGGCTGCGACTGAATCCTTCAGGAAATCGGATTTGCTCTTTGTCCTAACAGAGGGTTCTAGGAAGGAATTGCCACCAGTCCATTCTCAGTAAGTGGATCAGACAGGCGGTGGTACAAGCATATTCTGCCAGGACGAAGGAACCCCCTTTTCGGATCACAGCTCATTCTACCAGAGCTATTGGTGCCTCTTGGGCTTTTCAGCACCAGGCATCGGTGGAACAAGTTTGTAAGGCCGCAACTTGGTCTTCTGTTCATACTTTTACAAGGTTTTACAAGGTGGATGTCAGGGACTCAGCTGACGCTGTTTTGGCCGAAAGGTGCTTCAGGCGGTAGTGAAATGAACTACATGCTGTTCCACACTGGGGATCCCGCCCATATGGACACTGCTTTAGGATGTCCCAGTCGTGAGGATATTGGGACAGCCTGGACTGGATGTAGGGAAAAATACAATTCTGTGAAACTCACCTGTAGAATTGTTTTTGTATACATCCAGTCCAGGCTGTCCCACCCCGCTCTTGTGTTCATTATGTCCTGTATGCCTGTTATGGTGATCAACCATTTTTTGTTCATAGGACTGGTTTTTCTAGTTTTTGCTTAGAGAGAGTACAAGCTGAAGCTATGTGAAGTAACATGGTTTCTTAGGCCTCCCGGCCTGCGCGCTCTTGTTGAGTACTGCTTTTTAACCACTGGGGAATGATAGAGGGGCATCTGACTTTATAGGGGGCCGAGAGGAGCTACATCTTTGAGTCAAGTTCCCTCTAGAAGCGAACACCCAATCGTGAGTATATTGGGACGGCCTAGACTGGATGTATACAATTCTACGGGTGAGTTTCACATCTCTTCGCATCGCTTGTGAACCAGTCCCTGTATCTAAAATGAAAATTGTCTTCAATTGCTCAATCCGTTAGTTTTAGAGAGGGCAAGTCACTTAGGGAGAGACACGTTTAGGGGTTAATATAGTGGTTTCTTTTTATTTTTGCTCTGGATTTAGTGCTTACTAGTCCAAGGCAATGTGTCTCCCTCCACGATAGAATTAGGGCTGGTATAGGAACTGGGTTATTACAATGCTATAGCATGTACAATTGGACCAATCCTCAAGTGGAAGAAACCCTTTTAACATACCTCAACAATATACTATTAAACAATATATATGTTATTAAATACATTTAAAAAGGATTATTGCACAAATTACAAATTTACTTTCATTCCTTGTGATTTTCTTTTTTACAAAATAAAGATTGCATAAAATTACATGGATTTTTATCATTGATCCATTGTACAAGAAGGTATATTGTCAGTAGATACAATAATTCCTCCAACTTTGGGGTGAACATGTTCATCTTTATTGCTTCATCAGTGCCTTTGGCTTACTGAAAAAGACTCCTTTTAATTGTAAATTAATATTGCATAATTTGCATTGATTACATGTCTTACACACATTAGAATATTGGAAAAAATGTGTGTCACTGACCTTTACAGATATTTTTTTTTGGCTTGGAGCTGTGGGCTGCCCTAATTCAATGAAGCAGTTGGAGGGTTTGGTGCTTTTCTTGAGCAAATCAGTTATGCCCCATGGCAAGGTATCTAATGTGCAACCCTGTGGTCAGAAGGCAGCTTCCTTATCTCTAGGCCACAACTGTCCCTCATTTTGTGTTCTTGTGCCATTAGAGATGGTCCTCTGGTCATTGTTTGATCAGGGGCTAAGCCTGTAGAGTGAGGAATGTAAGCCTATAAAAAATCGGCTAATCACATGTAGATGTGTTTTAAGATAGATTGATTAAAGTTTCTTAATTTAGTGGGGTAAAAGGGACCAAATATTTATGGCTAAAAGGTAAAGTGTGGTTTTCTAAAACAGAAAATATATTCTAAGTATGTCACACACCCCGCTTCAAGAATCCATAACATGTGGGTAATATCGTCCTGAAGAGGCGTTCCTGCAGAGATGATAGTAAAAAGAAAGCCCCTCCCTGATCCATAAATACCTGGGACCTCCCACTCACTACCCAGTTTTCCATCTCTGCAAGACGGCGAGCAAGTCAGAAGATGATGGCTCCTCCTTGCACTGGGGGAGTTTAAGGTAGCCGGGGTAACTCCCGGCCTGTTTATTGAATATTCCCGCTCGGCCTTCTTTACTGAATAATCCCTTATATTATATGCCTCCTCAGTTTTGGCTGCGGGCCCGAGCGAGGGTATGCTGGCACCTCTGGTGCTTAGGAGCAGTGCTCCCCCCGTGAGACCCTAAAATAAGAGGGTAGGCGGTGGTCCCGGGTTGGTGATCCCGGTTTGGGATGCCCCGTCCCTTGGTATTGCCCCTGGGGTGGGTCCCTCTTCAGTCCTCATTTTACTCATCTGTGGGGGTGGGGGTCTCCTTCCCAGGGCCTGTAGTTTCCCGCTGCCCCTTGTGGTGCTGTGTCACCTGGGTGGCTGCGGGTGTATGTTTAGTGATTGTGCTACTTTATGGGCGCCGCGACCGCCATGTCGGCCGGGGCGCCGGGTGCTTGCAAAGAAGACTTTCATGCTTTACTTCATGTTGGGGGCGGGGCCGGCCCGCGGCGCGCTGCCGCGGCCGAGACCCCGTTTCTTATTATGCCAGGTTAGGCCGGGCGGGTGCGACGCTGGAATCTGCGGTCGCACCCGCCGGGCGTGTCATATTGTCCGGCGCCGCTACTGCGGAGGCGCCGGTTCTCACAGTCCCGTTGGCGGCAGAGGGAGATGCGTCCTCGTCGGAGGGGGGGGGGGGGGGGCCGGGTTTTCGGCGCTTCGCCGCGGCTCCGCCCCTCCCTCCTCTCTGCTGCTGCTGGCGCCAATGCGGAGCCTTGTCAGTTCCGTGCTGTCAGGGAAGGGGCGTTTTTTCTCTTACTTCGCGCGCTCTGCGCCTTGGCCACGCCCCGGATTCCTTGCCTGCGTCTCCTCATGCTCGTGGTGGACTCCATTGTTCCGTAGGATTTGTGAGTGGCCCTGTGGGTCCTATTTATCATACACTGTTTTGTTGTCTTCTGGTCTTATTTTTAAGGGGTTCTTTCTGTCTTTCAGGCGGAGTATCCTATTGGGAGTGTCATCTTTAGTAATTAGAGGGTTTTCGCCCGGTCCTAGATTCCTGGGTTCACTTAGTCTTAAATCCTCCCACTTGGGACATTAAAGGGGCATCCCGGGTTGCTTATTGGCGTAATTCCCTGGGTCATTGCGACCAACAAAGTTCACCTTATGGAGGCATCCCCGGATGGGGCAGGGGCCCCTTCGGGGCATCCCAAAAGGTGCATGTTGTGTGGTGCATCCATTACAGGGGACGATGTACTGCTTTGTATACCTTGTGCACAGCAAACTATTGCGCGGCAGTCCGGAGCGCAGGCTTCTGGATCAGCTCCGCCGGCCGAGTCATCTCAACCTCCCTCCCTGACACGCGCTCCGTGTGACGTTGTCATGGGCAGGGATCTGCAAGCTGAGATGTGCGCCAGATTGGCCAACCTTGAGAAAATTGTTTCCAGGTCGGCCGCCCGTAAGGCCCCGGCCAAGAGGAAGCATTTGTCCCCGGCTTTGCCGGCTGATGACCTGGATGAGTTTAATAATCTGGATTGGTCTGATTATTCTGGGCTAGAGGAAGGTGAGGTTTCTGAGGGCTCAGAGGTTTCGGACGATGCACAGTCTGTGGGCGCTGATGAGGAGCTTAGTGAGTTGGGGAGATCCTCGGATTCTCCTCACGCGCTGGCACTGATGTTGGAGGTTCTGAAGATTTCCCCTCCCGAGGTGGCGTCACAGCAGGAGGGTGAGTTGTTTGAGGAGTCCAGGCCGCGCTTGGAGTTTCCTTCACAACGGCACTTTCACAAGATCATTGATAAGGAATGGGACAGGCCGGCTAGGCTCCCTGGCATCCCTCAGGGGTGGGACAAGAAATACCCTTTCCCTTCGGAGGTGGTTAAGCGCTGGGTTTCCCCTCCCGAGGTCGATGCTCCGGTTCTGGGGTTGTCTAATTCCTCGGTTTTAAATAGGCCGGATTGCTCCTCCCTTAAGGATGGGGAGGATAAACGTATTGACCAAATGGCGTGTCATGGCTTTACTAGCATTGGGTCAGCCATACGGCCTGTGTGCGCTTCTGAGCTTATGGTCTTGGCTGCCAGGGCTGTGGTCAGGGACTTGTTGTCATCTTCCGGACTTCGCCCTGGTAGTGCTGAGTTCCTTAGTCTCAAACGGTGTGAGTTATTTTTGTCCTTTGTATTGACTGCCTTGGATGACACTTTGATGATGTGTGGCAGGACATCGGCCTTGTTGGTGACTATTCGGCGGTCGGTCTGGCTGCGCCAGTGGGCGGCCGACTTCATGTCTAAAAAGTCTCTGACGGCTTTACCCTTTGTTGGGTTGAGGCTCTTTGGAGAAACATTGGACTCCGTCACCAAGGGCGGTAGGTTGCCTCAACGTAAAAAGCAGCGCCGTTCCTTTCGGGGGACGCCTGCTTTTACATCTTCCTTTCGTGGGGCCAGATTTGGTAGAGGATCTGCGTCCCAATCTTCTAGAGGTGATTCCGGGAACAGGGGCAGGGGACGTGCCCGTTCTGGATACCATTGGGGGTCTAAGCCCAAGCCGGCTATTAAGCCGGCCCAGCAATGAGGGGGCGCCCTCACCCTTGCGGGTGGGGGGACGGCTGAGACACTTCTCTCGGATCTGGGATCAAGAAGTCTCGGACAGATGGATTCGGGAAGTGGTGTCTTCTGGTTACAAGCTAGAGTTCGAGCTCCGCCCCCCCTCCAGGTTCTTCAGGTCTCGGATGCCTTCGGAGCCTCTGGTGGCGCAGGGGCTCCTGGTGGCAGTAAAGAATCTTCTGGACATGGCTGTCATTTGCCCAGTGCCCCTCTCGGAGCAGGGCAGGGGCTTCTATTCCAATCTGTTCACGGTTCCCAAGAAGGACGGGTCGTCCGTCCTATCTTGGATCTGAAGCTTCTCAACAGGTTTATTCGGCCGCGCAAATTCCGCATGGAAACGCTGCGCTCGGCCATTCACTCTCTTCGTCAGGGAGATTTTCTGACGTCCATAGACATCAAGGATGCTTATTTACACGTTCCGGTCTTTCCAGCACACCAGAGGTTTCTCAGGTTTGTGGTGGAGGATCGGCATTTTCAGTTTGTGGCTCTTCCTTTCGGTCTCGCCTCGGCCCCTCGGGTTTTCACCAAGGTGCTAGCGGGGGTGATGGCTCAGAGTTCAGGGTATCCGCATTGTGCCCTATCTGGACGATCTACTGATCATGGCCTCTTCTTTCAACCAAGCGGAGTTGGACACCGGAGTGGTGGTGTCCACTCTGGAGAGGTTCGGTTGGGTGATCAACCACTCCAAGTCTTCTCTTTCTCCGTCCAGAGTTGTGACTTTTCTGGGGATGTCTCTGGACACCTCGCAGGCCAGGGTTTTTCTGCCCCAGGACAAGATTCTCTTGATTCAGGAGTTAGTTCAGCTTCTCTTGTTGGCCCATCATCCGACCATCCGTCTAGGGATGAGGCTGGTGGGTTTAATGGTGGCCTCATTCGAGGCAGTTCCCTTTGCGCAGCTCCATACGAGGGCGCTTCAGTTGCATCTGCTGGCGGTTTGGGACAGGTCGCAGTCGTCATTGGACCGGTCCTTCCGGTTGACTCCCCGAGTTCGTCGTTCCCTACAATGGTGGCTGGGGTCTGTCAATCTGTCAAAAGGCAGATCCTTCCTGGCTCCATGTTGGGAAACGGTCACCACGGATGCCAGTCTGTCAGGTTGGGGGGGTGTTTGGAAGGACCTCCAGTTTCAGGGTCTGTGGAGTCCGCAGGAGGCTCACGAGCCCATCAGTATTCTGGAGTTGAGAGCCATCAGGTTGGTTCTGTTTCGCTTGACTCATCAGTTGAGAGGTCTGCCAGTTCAGGTCCGGTCGGACAACAGGACGGCGGTTGCTTACATCAATCACCAAGGAGGGACTCGCAGCAGGAGTGCCCTCAGGGAAGTGTCTTTGATTCTGGACTGGGCCGAGACCCACGTCCCGTGTATCTCAGCAGTCTACATTCCGGGGGTGGAGAACACGGAGGCGGACTTGCTGAGCAGGGCCTCCTCTCGTCAGGGGGAGTGGTCTCTCAGTCCCAGGGTGTTTCGTTCGATATGTCGCAGGTGGGGGGTTCCAGCGGTGGACCTCTTTGCCTCTCGTCACAATCACAAGCTTCCAGTCTTTGTGTCTCTCTCGCAGGATCCTCTGGCTCTGGCGGTGGATGCCATGTCTCTGTCCTGGAGGGATCTGGGATTCCTTTATCTGTTCCCTCCGTTTCCAATGCTAGCCAGAGTGGTGCGCAAACTGGCCTTGGAAGGCGCGTCGGCGATTCTGGTGGCCCCGAGGTGGCCAAGGCGCGTTTGGTTCGCAGATCTTGTAAGGCTGGCAGAGGATCAGTTCGCTCTGCCTCTGCTGCCGGACCTGCTCACCCAGGGTCGGCTACGCTATCCCAATTTACCATCGCTGGCTTTGACGGCGTGGCTGCTGAATCCGCCATCTTGAGGGAAGAAGGTCTTTCTGACGCGGTGATTCAAACTCTTATCAGCGCCAGGAAGCGGTCTTCCTCTTCTGTTTACTACAGGACCTGGAGGTCCTATATTGATTGGTGTGAAGGTAGGTCCTTCTCTTGTCGTGAGTTCTCCATTCCTAGGATTCTGGAGT
Organism: Gastrophryne carolinensis; assembly: GCA_027917425.1. Lineage (NCBI taxonomy): Eukaryota > Metazoa > Chordata > Amphibia > Anura > Microhylidae > Gastrophryne > Gastrophryne carolinensis. Next base: position 402,001,247 of record CM051237.1, read on the forward strand.
TTCTTCAACATGGTTTAGATCTGGGGCTCCAGATTAGTACCTTGAAGGGGCAGGTTTCTGCCCTGGCGGTGTTTTTCCAAAGGTCCTTTGCACTTCATCCTTTAGTCAGGACCTTTTTCCAAGGAGTCACGCATGTACGTCCGCCTAGGAAGCCCTTGGTTTCAGTTTGGGATTTGAATCTTGTTCTCTCTGCTCTTCAGGGTCCTCCGTTTGAGCCCTTGAATGAGGTTGCCTTGTCTTCGCTTACTCAAAAGGTGGCCTTTTTGGTGGCTATCACTTCGGCTAGGCGTGTTTCTGAGTTGGCAGCTTTATCCATTAAAGCTCCATACTTTGAGAAGCATCAGGACAAGGTTGTCTTTCGTTTCAAGCCGGATTTTCTTCCTAAGGTGGTCTCGGCTTTTCATCTAAATCAGGACATAGTTCTGCCTTCTCTATGCCCTAATCCTAGCAACGACAAGGAAAGGGCGTTGCATTCCTTGGATGTAGTTCGTGTTGTGGAACATTATCTTGAGGTTACGTCTTCCTTTCGTAAGACGGACGCCTTTTTTGTGGTGCCCTCCGGGCCTAGGAAAGGTTTGGCTCCTGCCAAATCTTCCATTAGTAAATGGATTCGTCAGGCCATCATTGGGGCCTATTCTGCCAAGGGGAGGAGTCCCCCTTTTCGTGTTACTGCTCATTCTACTCGTGCGGTTGGAGCGTCCTGGGCTTTTCAGCACCAGGCTTCTGTTGAGCAGGTTTGTAAGGCCGCTACCTGGTCGTCTGTTCACACTTTTTCCAAGTTTTACAAGGTTGATGTTTGGGCGTCCGCGGATGCTGTCTTTGGACGCAAAGTTTTGCAAGCTGCAGTGGTTTGAAGTTGTGCATTGTTGCCTAGTTTTGGATCCCCGCCCTTGTTTTTGGACACTGCTATTGGATGTCCCACATGTTATGGATTCTTGAAGCGGGGTGTGTGACATACTTAGAATAATACCATTTTGTGAATACTCACCTTGTAAAATGGGTATTATAAGTATGTCACACACCCCGCTTCACCCGCCCTTTTCTGTATTCGGGATCCTCTATTTTGTGAACTTTGCGTGGTTGTGTTTTATATTTGCCTCTTCCTGGTCCCTTACCTTACTGCTTCTGTATACTGGGTAGTGAGTGGGAGGTCCCAGGTATTTATGGATCAGGGAGGGGCTTTCTTTTTACTATCATCTCTGCAGGAACGCCTCTTCAGGACGATATTACCCACATGTTATGGATTCTTGAAGCGGGGTGTGTGACATACTTATAATACCCATTTTACAAGGTGAGTATTCACAAAATGGTATTTTGCGCGTTGCATACAGGCAAAAGACTACAGGCTACTTCCTAGTGAGTTGGTGGAGCCACGCAGATCCTTTTTTCGTCTGTACCTCAAGATCACAGACCAAAACCTGGGATATTCTAAGTATGTCACACACCCCGCTTCAAGATATCCATAACATGTGGGTAATACCGACCTGAAGGGGCGTTCCTGCAGAGATGATAGCAAAAAAGAAAGCCCTTCCCTGATCCATAAATACCTGGGACCTCCCACTCATCACCCAGTTTTTCCATCTCTGCAGACGGCGAGCAAGTCAGAAGATGATGGCTCCTCCTTGCACAGGGGGATTTCAGGTAGCCGGGATGACTCCTGGCCCGCTATTCATTTATTTCCGTTTGGACCTTTTTTCCCCAGAACTCTATATGCCTCCCAGCCTCGGCTGAGGATCCAGGTGAGGGTATATCGGCACCTTAGGTGCTCAGGAGCTATGCTCCACCGGGAGACCCTATATGAGAGGGTAGGCGGTTACTCCGGGTTGGTGACCCCGGTTTGGGATGCCCTGTCCCTTACTTTACATCCAATGGCCCTCCCAGGATCCCCTTTCCATAGGTGGGGTTGGGGAGTGTGGGTCCCTTCTTTATTAATTCTTTTCACAGGACAGCATACTTTTGAGGGTGTGTGTGTGTGAGTGTAGTGTCTCTGCCTGTGCGGTGCTGACCTGTCTTTCTTCCCCCATCTTCCCTCTGCTGGTGTTCACTTTTATTACTGGGGGGGGGGGGGGGGGGGCGGGACCGGACCGTCGGCGCGGGGCCGGGGCTCGTCCCTCCCGTTTTCACATGTGTAATATGTGTGTGTGTTATGTGCATGTTTTTGTATACTAGCCGGGCCGGCGACCGCTCTTTACTCTGCGGCGCCGGCCGGCTCTGGGCGCCATTTTCTTCTGAGGAGATTCTCCTCACGCTGACTGGGGGGGGCGGGGCCGGTGTGGCGGCGCGTCACCGCTGCCCGCCCCCATCCTTCGCTGGCGCCGCTGCGGAGCTCTGACTGTGAGGAGAGGAGAAGGGGGGCGTTGCCTGGCGTCGCGCGCGTCCCGCGCTGGCCACGCCCCCTTCTCCCTTTCTGGCTGCAGCTCTGGTGGATTCTGGCTCGGTCCTCACGGTCGCCATTTCTTTCTGTCGGTTATGTAAGTGGCCTCCGGCCATTCCCCTTTTATCATCCTCTGTATGTTAGATTTTCTATGTCTTCATTAGCCTTATTAGCCCTTCTGTTCTGTCTTTCAGATGGTGGTTCAGGAGGTTCGCCAGTAGCATTTAGGGGGTCCCTCCCGATCCTTTATCACTGGGTTCATTATTGTTATAAATCCTCCCACTCGGGACATTAAAGGGGCATCCCGGGTTGTCTAGCGGCGTAATTCCCTGGGTCATAGCGACTATTCATATAAAAAGTTCACCTTATGGAGGCATCCCCGGATACTGGGCTCAGGGCCCCTTCGGGGCATCCCCGAAAGTGTATGTTGTGTGGGGTATCCATTTCTGGGGACGATGTACTTCTGTGTATACCATGTGCACAGCAGACCATCACGCGGCAGTCCGAACCACATGCGTCTGGGTCAGCGCCGCCGGTCGCTTCATCTCCCCCTCCCGCCTTGACACGCACCCCGTGTGACGTCGTCATGGGCAGGGAGCTGCAATCTGAGATGTGCGCCAGACTGGCTAACCTTGAAAAAATTATCTCCAGCTCGGTCGCCCGTAAGGCTCCGACTAAGAGAAAGCATTTGTCGCCGGCTCCGCTGGTGGAGGACCAGGAGGATGTTAATAATCTGGATTGGTCTGATTATTCCCAGCTAGAGGAAGGGGAAGTTTATGAGGATTCTGATTTTTCGGACGATGAGCAGTCCTTTGGCGCTGAAGCCGAGCTGGGTGACTTGGGGAGATCCTCTGATACTCCCCACGCTCTGGCTCTGATGTTAGAGGTACTGAATATTTCCCCTCCTGAGGAGGTGTCACAGCAGAAGGGTGAATTGTTTGAGGAATCCAGGCCGCGCTTGGAATTCCCTACACAAAGGCATTTTGACAAAATTATTGCCAAGGAATGCGACAGGCCGGCTCGGCTCCCTGGCATCCCTCAGGGATGGGATAGGAAATATCCCTTCCCTTCGGAGGCGGTTAAGCGCTGGGCATCTCCCCCCGAGGTGGATGCGCCGGTTTTGGGTTTGTCCAATTCCTCGGTTTTAAATAGACCTGATTGTTCCATTCTCAAGGATGGAGAGGATAAACGTATTGACCAGATGGCTTGTCATGGTTTTGCTAGCGTTGGGTCAGCCATGCGGCCCGTTTGCGCATCGACACTAATGGTGTTGGCTGCCAGGTCCGTGGTTAGGGACCTGTTGACTTCTTCCGGGCTGCGTCCTGGTAGTGCTGAGTTCCTTAGCCTTAAACGGTGTGAGTTGTTTTTATCTTTTGTGTTGACAGCCTTGGATGACACTTTGATGATGTGTGGTAGAACGTCGGCGCTGCTGGTCACTATTCGGCGCTCGGTGTGGCTGCGCCAGTGGGCGGCAGATTTTATGTCCAAGAAGTCACTAACGGCTCTACCCTTTGTTGGATTACGGCTTTTTGGAGAGACATTGGACTCTGTTACCAAGGGTGGTAGGTTACCTCAACGCAAGAAACAACGCCGTCCCTTTCGGGGGCGCCTTCCTTTACCCCCTCCTTTCGTGGGGCCAGATCTGGCAGGGGATTTGCATTCCCCCTCTTCCAGAGGAGATTCTGGGAGCAGGGGCAGAGGACGTGCCCGTCCAGGATTCAGTTGGGGCTCTAAGCCCAAGCCAGCTGCCAAGCCGGCTCAGCAATGAGGGGGCGCCCTCACCCTTGCAGGTGGGGGGACGGCTGCGACTCTTCTCCCAGGTCTGGGATCAAGAGGTCTCGGACCGATGGATCCGGGAAGTGGTGTCTTCCGGTTACAAGCTGGAGTTCGAGCTCCGCCCCCCTTCCAGATTTTTCAGGTCTCGGATGCCTTCGGAACCTCTAGCGGCGCAGGGGCTCCTGTTGGCAGTGCAGAACCTTCTGGACATGGCTGTCATTTGCCCAGTGCCCCCTTCGGATCAGGGCAGGGGTTTTTATTCCAATCTGTTCACGGTACCCAAGAAGGACGGATCGGTCCGACCCATCTTGGATCTGAAGTTTCTCAACAGGTTCATCCGGCCACGGAAATTCCGCGTGGAAACGCTGCGTTCGGCCATTCACTCTCTTCGTCAGGGAGACTTTCTGACGTCCATAGACATCAAGGATGCTTATTTACACGTTCCAATCTTTCCAGCACACCAGAGGTTTCTCAGGTTCGTGGTGGAGGATCGCCATTTTCAGTTTGTGGCACTCCCCTTCGGTCTCACCTCGGCTCCTCGGGTGTTCACCAAGGTGCTAGCGGGAGTGATGGCTCTGCTGAGGGTTCAGGGTATCCGCATTGTGCCCTATTTGGACGATCTTCTGATCATGGCCTCCTCTTTCAACCAAGCGGAGTTGGACACCGGAGTGGTGGTGTCCACCCTGGAGAGGTTCGGTTGGGTGGTCAACCACCCCAAGTCTTCTCTTTCTCCGTCCAGAGTAGTGACTTTTCTGGGAATGTCTCTGGACACTTCGCAGGCCAGGGTGTTTCTGTCCCAGGCCAAGATTCTTTTGATTCAGGATTTAGTTCGGCTTCTCTTGTCGGTCCCTCGTCCGGCCATCCGGCTAGGGATGAGGCTGGTGGGGTTAATGGTGGCCTCATTCGAGGCAGTTCCCTTTGCGCAGTTTCATACAAGGACACTTCAGCTTCATCTGTTGAAGGTTTGGGACAAGTCCCCTCTATCGTTGGATCAGTCCTTCCTGATGACTCCCCGAGTTTGTCGATCCCTGCAATGGTGGCTGGGGTCGGTCAATCTGTTGAAGGGCAGATCTTTTCTGGCCCCGTGTTGGGAAACAGTCACCACGGATGCCAGTCTGTCAGGTTGGGGGGGTGTTTGGAAGGACCTCCAGTTCCAGGGTCTGTGGGGCCCGCAGGAGGCTCACGAGCCCATCAATGTTCTGGAATTGAGAGCTATCAGGTTGGTTCTGTTTCGCTTGACTCATCAGTTGCGGGGCCTGCCTGTTCAGGTTCGGTCGGACAACCGGACGGCGGTTGCTTACATCAATCACCAGGGGGGGACTCGCAGCAGGAGTGCCCTCAGGGAAGTGTCTTTGATTCTGGACTGGGCGGAGAGCCACGTCCCGTGTATCTCAGCAGTCTACATTCCGGGAGTGGATAACACGGAGGCGGACTCGCTGAGCAGGGCCTCCTCTCGTCAGGGGGAGTGGTCTCTCAGTCCCAAGGTGTTTCGCTCGATCTGTCTCAGGTGGGGGTTCCCAGCGGTGGACCTCTTTGCCTCTCGTCACAATCACAAGCTTCCAGTCTTTGTGTCTCTCTCGCAGGATCCTCTGGCTCTGGCAGTGGATGCCATGTCTCTGAACTGGAGGGATCTGGGGATTCTTCACCTGTTCCCTCCGTTTCCAATGTTAGCCAGAGTGGTGCGCAAGCTGGCCCTGGAGGGCGCGTCAGCGATTCTGGTGGCACCAAGGTGGCCAAGGCAGGTTTGGTTCGCAGACCTAGTAAGACTGGCAGAGGATCAGTTCGTTCTGCCTCTACTGCCGGACCTGCTCACTCAGGGTCGGCTGCGCTATCCTAATTTACCTTCGCTGGCTTTGACGGCGTGGCTGCTGAAACCGCCATCTTGAAGGAGAAGGGTCTTTCTGACGCGGTGGTTCAGACTCTTATTAGCGCCAGGAAGCGCTCTTCCTCTACTATTTACTATAGGACTTGGAGGTCCTATATTGACTGGTGTTAAAGTAGGTCTTTCTCTTGTTGGGAGTTCTCCATTTCCAGAATTCTGGAGTTTCTTCAACATGGTCTGGATCTGGGGCTTCAACTTAGTACCTTGAAGGGGCAGGTTTCTGCCCTGGCGGTGTTCTTTCAAAGGTCCTTTGCACTTCATCCCTTAGTCAAGACCTTTTTCCAAGGAGTTACGCATGTACGGCCTCCTAGGAAGCCTTTTGTTCCAGTTTGGGATTTGAACCTGGTTCTTTCTGCTCTTCAGGGTCCTCCGTTTGAGCCCTTTGAATGAGGTTGCTTTGTCTTCTCTTACTCAAAAGGTGGCCTTTTTGGTGGCTATCACTTCGGTTAGGCGTGTTTCTGAGTTGGCAGCTTTATCTATTAAAGCTCCGTACTTTGAGAGGCACCAGGACAAGGTTGTCTTTCGTTTCAAGCCGGATTTTCTTCCTAAGGTGGTCTCTGCCTTTCATCTGAATAAGGACATTGTTCTGCCTTCTCTATGTCCTAATCCCAGCAATGACCAGGAAAGGGCGCTGCATTCCTTGGATGTGGTTCGTGTTGTGAAATATTATCTGGTGGTTACGTCTTCCTTTCGTAAGACTGATGCTTTTTTTGTGGTGCCCTTCGGACCTAGGAAAGGTTTGGCTCCGGCCAAATCTTCTGTAAACAATACTAACTATAATAATAATGATATTATTAATAGTATCTCCTGGCTGGCGCAAGCCAATTATGTAAACAATAATAGCATAAACAACTAAAATATTAATAATATTGTGTATATATTTATATCCTGCCCGGCTCGACTAAAATAGGCAACACATATACCAATATTGTCAATATCTGGCCAATGATCACGCAATGGATACACGCATAAGACTATAAGACTGTAGTTCTTTTGACTTCTGGTAAATGCAAGAGACACTGAGACACGCAGTAAATAAAGAGATATATTGTTGACAAAATAACACAATGTTGCAATCAAATCTCAAATCAAACACAATACATGAGACTGGCATACAGTTATGAGACTGGCATACATATATACAGGGAAAGACACATTACCCTCCTGATACGGCACTCACAAGCTTCTCCTCTGCAAGCAGTCTCCCGTCCACCTCCTTCTGTCTCCTTTCCTTCCCCCCTCATGCCATCCTCATCTCCTAATTATACTAAAAGTAAGCTTCTGGTATTCCTTTGAACTTTTACGACCCTAGTCTTCCCTTCCCTTGGGCTTGACAAAAGAGGGTGCATCCCGGAAATTCCCAGAAGCCGTTTGTATAATTTATGGTGCCAGCGTCTATCTAACCTTCGATGTCCAGGTGTTTTGCTAGGAGGGTGTAACTGCTATTTCAGGTCTATACAACAGATTTATGGTATGGTCACAGAATGTTGATATTATCTAGTGCCCTCTCAGATGTCTTTTGTTCTATTTTCTGGTTTTGGAATGCAGATATTATCTAGCTTGGAAAACGTGCCTTAGGCCTTCCCACTTCATGTCATGCCCTGCCCTGCTGTATATTCAAATATATATATATATATATATATATATATATATATATATATATATATATACATACATACCATTATTAACAATATTGATTTTCCATAAAGGCCCCTTATTTACATATCGCCCACTTGAGACAGAGATATATATATTATATTTATATGTATACATATATATCGAGGTCTCACAAATATATAAAATGTAAGTGCTTGAAATTTGCTGAGACCGATGGGACCCGATATATTACCGCACAATGTTATCACAACCTACAGTATCTCAAGTTACAGTCCGAATCCTTCAGCCACCACACAAATGTTTTAATGCCACACCTTCTTTAACAGATCATCAAACATATTTCATATTTTTACACCATCCATAACCGCTTATGCGATTTTGGGTGACCAAATCTGGTGACATCCGGATTTATTCACTGCTGCTGGTATTGACAGACATCCGTCGACTTCCATTGTATGTTGCAGACAATGCTTTATCAGCTGTCACTGAGTGTCCAAGGCCTGTATTATCAACGAAGTGGGTGCACAAGGTGACAGTCCATAATATACTGAGTGCACAGCGTGACAGTGCATATTGTTATGGGTGCACATCATCAGAACTGCCCATTGTTTCATGGTGCACAGCATCCGAACTGCTCATGGTTTCATGGTGCACAGCATCAGAGCTGCCCATATTGTCATGGGTGCACATGTACTTTGACAGTTCACACAGACCGTAAGGAGTTACAGCAACAGTACATCTGCAATATTAGAAGCAATCGGTGATATACTCTCCAACACAGTGATACACAGCAGACTCCAAGAAATAGATTTTTGGTCACAGAGCATAAACATAATGCAACATAGCAAATGGTGTATTACGGTGGAAATGTCTGAAAGAAAACCTTGAACAAAAGAAAGTGTGACTCTGTAGATGTGGCTTTGAGGATTCAAGCTATAACCAAAGAATGGTTGCTACTATGCTATATCAATAATCCCCCTCCGTCTCCGCAAACTCAAATCAAGGGCATATCTGGGCTATCTATGGAAAAATACTGTTTAAAGGTTATTTTACAACAATATACAACATATTATAACGAACATACATAAGATAATAGGTCCGCCTAATGCAGACCTCGTGTATTGACAATATTGTACAATCCTAAGCACTAAACCGCGCCCACTTCATAACATTTAAATTAAAACTTGTGAAGAAAATGGGGAGAAAGGCTGCTCGCCCACTTCATACCATTCAGAGTAAGAAAACAAACAAACAGATAGTTTCAAATTGTGTGCCTGTGTACCAACTACAAAAAAAAGTTCCTTAGGAAAAAAAATAATGGTTCCCACTCCAATAACCTAACCGGAAAAATTGCTTACAAGCACACAATTTAAAATGATTGATCCAATGAACAGGCTAAAATATGAATTTTAACCTTTTCATTGTTCATTGTAAAAGGAAAAAAAAAGCTTAAAAACTGGTTCCCAATGTATTGTCACTGGAAAGACCCTGGCTGTATAGAAATGCTAATGCTAATAATGCCTGGGAGTGACAGAGCATTCCACACAGCCTGTCAGTGACACCTGGGAGGAATCCTACATACACTAGGCTGGCACTAGTTACTAAATATGCGCAATCTGTAAAATATAGCGCAATCATAAAAAAATACTAAATTTACACTTTAATGGAAATCAGGGATATCCGAAACCCTGTCCATGCCAGCTTAGCAGTTCAGGTATTTTAACTAAAAACCAAAATGAATTTAGATTTTTGATAACCTGACTGCTTTCATCAAATTAATCTTTGAGGCTTATCCTAAACGTGTGCACATAAAAAAAACCCAACACAAAAAAGCCCACGTTAAGGTCCTCAAAACCTAATGGAAAAATCAAAGCGTTAATCGGAGACTTAGCCGGTTTTTATCCAATGGACCTAAAAGACAAAACACATAGAATTAATAACACCTAACTGGGTGCCTCTCTATAACCTTTTGTCTAAGCCTTGGCTCATCCGACATTCTTCTGTTCCCCGACATACTTACCTCTTCTCTTATGGCCATAACCTGTTGGATCAGTGAGCTCATATCACTCCTCAACTGCAGATTTTCTGCCATAAGGTATTCATTTCGGGCTCTTAACCATTTTACTGGGACACACTTTACAGTTTTGCTTTGACTATAATGTTCCCTAGCAAATTTCTTATGGTTAAAGCTCCCTGTCCCAAATCTAGCAGAATACACCATTATCTGCCTTTTGTGGGTTCTATAGTTCTGGGTATTATTACTTGTCATTTGCTTTGCAGAGGGGCAGAGCCTGGAAATGTGACCCGCTTGGCCACAAGTGTGACACTTCACACTTCTAGCTCTCTTTACATTGTCTCTGCAGGCTACAGCAGAGTTAATTAGTCTAGGCATCGCTTTTTGTAACGGGGACCTTGAGACTGCCACTGGAGCTTGTGTGACTGCACTAACCTTTGGGGCTACCTTTGGGTAATTTTCACTCATACAATTACCCTGCACCCCCGAATCTATATGCTCATTTGGTGAAGACCCACATGAAACCTCCTCAGCAGCACTAGGAAAAGCATCTCTCTGTCTCCTGATATCCACAGACACAAGTTCAACTTCTTTTTCTGTGACTATCAGCTTTTCTGACATCATCTGATTGTTTCTGCGCAATTCTCTGCTCTCAGCTCTCAGCTGCTCCACAATTGCGCCCAAACTTTCAGTAGATGCCCTCATGGCTCCTAGCGCTTTATCCAGGGAGTTTACCACCTCTTTGAGGCTTTCATTTTGTATTTTCACCAAAACAAACTCCTTTGCAATCCAAACTGCCCCATAAATCAAAAAGCGTTTGCCCTCAGATTTGGAGATTTGCTTAGCAGCAATGCATTTAGATACATAATCCTGGGCTTCAGCCCATGGGTTACTGGATCCCTGCATTGCTCTTATAATCCCCTCTGCATTCTTTACCTTGTTCATCTTTTTTGCAAGACCCTCCATGTCTATAAAAATAAGGCACTTCAAACCAATTGCAACACTTTAAAATATTCTATGGTTACCAATAGCAACAGCGGTCTGTGAACTATAGAAATTGAATTGCACAATGTATTATATACCACAATACACTCAATATTCACCACAACACAGTGCTCTGCAAATACACAAGATGCCTCGTGCCTGGCTTAGCCAATCTGTAAACAATACTAACTATAATAATAATGATATTATTAATAGTATCTCCTGGCTGGCGCAAGCCAATTATGTAAACAATAATAGCATAAACAACTAAAATATTAATAATATTGTGTATATATTTATATCCTGCCCGGCTCGACTAAAATAGGCAACACATATACCAATATTGTCAATATCTGGCCAATGATCACGCAATGGATACACGCATAAGACTATAAGACTGTAGTTCTTTTGACTTCTGGTAAATGCAAGAGACACTGAGACACGCAGTAAATAAAGAGATATATTGTTGACAAAATAACACAATGTTGCAATCAAATCTCAAATCAAACACAATACATGAGACTGGCATACAGTTATGAGACTGGCATACATATATACAGGGAAAGACACATTACCCTCCTGATACGGCACTCACAAGCTTCTCCTCTGCAAGCAGTCTCCCGTCCACCTCCTTCTGTCTCCTTTCCTTCCCCCCTCATGCCATCCTCATCTCCTAATTATACTAAAAGTAAGCTTCTGGTATTCCTTTGAACTTTTACGACCCTAGTCTTCCCTTCCCTTGGGCTTGACAAAAGAGGGTGCATCCCGGAAATTCCCAGAAGCCGTTTGTATAATTTATGGTGCCAGCGTCTATCTAACCTTCGATGTCCAGGTGTTTTGCTAGGAGGGTGTAACTGCTATTTCAGGTCTATACAACAGATTTATGGTATGGTCACAGAATGTTGATATTATCTAGTGCCCTCTCAGATGTCTTTTGTTCTATTTTCTGGTTTTGGAATGCAGATATTATCTAGCTTGGAAAACGTGCCTTAGGCCTTCCCACTATATATATACATACATACCATTATTAACAATATTGATTTTCCATAAAGGCCCCTTATTTACACTTCCATTAGTAAATGGATTCGTCAGGCCATCATTGGGGCCTATTCTGCCAAGGGGAGGAGTCCCCCTTTTCGTGTTACTGCTCATTCTACTCGTGCGGTTGGAGCGTCCTGGGCTTTCCAGCACCAGGCCTCTGTTGAGCAGGTTTGTAAGGCCGCTACTTGGTCCTCTGTTCACACTTTTTCCAAGTTTTACAAGGTTGATGTTCGGGCCTCAGCGGATGCTGTTTTTGGCCGCAAAGTTCTGCAAGCTGTTGTGGTTTAAGTTGTGCATTGCTGCCTTGTTTTGGATCCCCGCCCCTTTTTATGGACACTGCTATTGGATGTCCCACATGTTATGGATATCTTGAAGCGGGGTGTGTGACATACTTAGAATAATACCATTTTGTGAAATACTCACCTGTAAAATGGGTATTATAAGTATGTCACACACCCCGCTTCACCCGCCCTTCTTGTATTCTGGATCCTTTATTTTGTGAACTTTGCGTTGTTTTGACTTATATTTGCCTCTTCCTGGTCCCTTACCTTACTGCTTCTATATACTGGGTGATGAGTGGGAGGTCCCAGGTATTTATGGATCAGGGAGGGGCTTTCTTTTTTGCTATCATCTCTGCAGGAACGCCCCTTCAGGTCGGTATTACCCACATGTTATGGATATCTTGAAGCGGGGTGTGTGACATACTTATAATACCCATTTTACAGGTGAGTATTTCACAAAATGGTATTTTTCACCATCCTGGGTTTTGGCACTTGCCTGATTCTGGATGCCCAACTGTTTCCATTGGGCATGTGCAGGCTTTGGTCCAATCAGTGCTGTGTGCCATGCATATTAATGCACAACAGCGCTGTTTGTGTTAGAGCTGTGCTATGGGAAGCAGGAGCATCCCCGGTCTCCCTGTGGTCTGCGGCACACTCCCAATCCCAGCTTATTCGAATGGCATGGTTCGCAAACCCAGCACGGAGACGCCAGAAAGGTACAGTTAGATCCATGTAAATATTCTTCTTTACTGAAAAATATTCACATGATAGTTTATGTAAGAGACATGGACCTAAAGTCCGGACTTTAAGCTTTCATTTGAGGGTATACACATCATCTAAAATTAAGTGAAGGGTTTGGGCGTTTCAGCTGCTTAACATGTACCACCTTGTTTTTAAAGGGAGCAAAATTAATTGGACAATTGGCTCAAAGGCTGTTTCATGGGCAGGTGTGGTCTATTCTTTCATAATGTCATTCTCAATTAAGCAGATACAATTCCTGGAGTTGCATTTGGAAGAATTTGCTGTAAAGAAAACAGGCAGTCAAAGGAACTGTCCATGCAAGTGAAACAACCCATCCTTAAAGTGAACCAAAACCCACGGCCCGATGGCCTGTAACATTCCAGGACAGCTCAATTCTCTCCCAATTCTGGATGCTATGCTGTGTGAACCCCCCCCCCCCCCCCCCAGGTTGCCTGGTACACTCTGCTTCCCTCCCAGTCTAACCGCACATGCACGAGCAGCGGGGGGAAGGATCAAACCCAGTCAATATCTCGGGTTTTGGTCCACTTTAGATGCAAAACCAGAAAAACCTAATCCGTGATATTGCTATACTATTAGGAATGTCAAAATCTACAGTAGGGGTACATCCTGAGAAAGAAAGCAAGCACTGGTGAACTCATCAATGCAAACTGACCTGACCTAGAGCCCCACCCCTTCCTCTCCACTTCAGTTCTTTGTGTTTCCTCCCTGGGAAACCACTGGACAGAGTGTGCAGTACTGCCAGACAAAGTTCTACTTAGACGTAATCAATTGTTTTTGCCAAAGATAGTGACTTCTGCTGACACTACCAAAGGAAGCAGGCAAGGAGGCTTCAGGTGAGCTCCTTGCTGCCTTATTATTGCCATCATCTAGACTGTCCCTTTTAATATAGGGGATAAAATACACCAAAAAGCTCACTAGTCAAGTTTGACGACTGGTCCCGTCTTGAGGAGCTGATCTTTCTATTCTGGGCTTGTTCTCCTTTTGGTCACTTCTCGATGCTGTTTTTGTTGTGTCATTTGTGTTACTAAGTTTGTAGCAGTTTATATGAATGGAAAAACCAACAAGTAGTTCCACTTTAAAGTGCATGTATGAGTTCATTCCTAGTAGAAAAAAAAAAAACAAAACAAAAAGTAGTTCCTCTTTGAAGACCTAGATTTTCCGCTCTCTGAAGAGTCAGCCTTTTATATGTGCAGGAAACAATTGAGGAGACCAACAAGACCAAAAAGCTTTACAAGCATAGTTGAGTCCATGTCTTGTCTTTATCTAAAATATGGCTTTTATTAGGATTTGTTGACTGACGTTCTAATAATTTGGCATTGTACAAGTATTTGTCCTTAGCCTTAGAGTTTTTATACAAGCGGTTGAAAGTCTTTGCTTCCAGTGAAACATTCTGCTTTGTAAGCTTTAGGGATAAAAATAAAAGGAATAAAAGGAATAGCAGGAGAGGTCACAATGTGAGAGCCCAACAGACCAAAGAGAATTCTTGAGAAGAAGCCCTGTGGTTGAGATAAGCTTTGAAGCACAGACCCACACTCTCCAAAAGCCGTCCTTACATGTCATGTGACTGAAGCACTAAGGATTCCAAGGTGCTTGTATTTGAAGCATTGCAGGCCCTGTCATAGGTTTGAAGAATAGGTTGGGAAGTTATTTGGAATGAATTCCTTAGCTTTAATAATCCATTTAGCTTGGCCAATGTGTTAATGTTTGTTACTTATATCCTTCTACGTGTCAGCCTACAGTGAAAATTCCCCCTTCGTGTTGAAAGTTCAAGCCTTTGAAAGGTTCTTCATGAATCATATTGACTGTTACGACAAGGTAAGCTAAAAAGCTTTGATTACTACACTGTGCCAATTTCCCAGAAATGCTCGAGTTAAAATTAAAGGAGGACTATCGTGAAAAAATGACACAATCATAAACATCCTTGTAAATATGCTGAATGGTGGGAGGCGGGGGTCACCTCCCGACATCCAGAAATATCCAGCCAGACTTGTTCCTTTCTCTTACTGGAAGGAAGAGCAATCGGGCAACATTTGACACCAACTGTAGTTATTGCCAAACTGTATTCATGGAGGCTGACCTTACATATAGACATTATTAAAAAACCTTTAAAAACACATAGACATGCGGGGTAACACTGCCTGTTATATTCACATAGCCCAAACTGTGTATACCTAAAGCCTGGCCTCTGGTCCCTCCTAATCTATAAAAGTGCATTGTGCAAAAATCATAAATCAATATACCGTATATACTCGAGTATAAGCCGAGTTTTTCAGCCCACTTTCTGGGCTGAAAAAAGCCGCCTCGGCTTATACTCGAGTCCAGGGGCGGGCTGCCAGGGAAGGCCGCAACCCTGAACCCAACAGATGCTGGAGGGTGAGGGGCGGCCGCTGCGGGTCCCTGCTGTACCCGCTGCTGCCGCCACCGCCGCTCTCATACACACAAACACGCACACATATTCACACACTGACCGGCACTTCCAGGCTGCTGCGCGCTGGTCGTCAATGGGCGGCGTCCAATGTTTTCATTGGACGCGGGCCATATGGGGCACGCCCACCGACAACCAGCGCGCAACAGCCAGGAAGTGCTGGTGTGTGTATGAGAACGGCGGCGGCTGGCGGCTGCGGAGGAGGGGAGGGGGACCCCGCTGCCCCTCTGCAGGGTAACCTCGGCCAAACCCTGACCCCCGACACCTGCACGTCTGAGAGCGGTGGCGGCAGCAGTAGCAGGTACCCACAGTGTGTGTGTGTGTGTGTCTCTTTCTGTGTGTCAACTCCAATTCCAATTGAAAAAAGCCGCCTCGGCTTATACTCGAGTCAATAACTTGTTCCATTTTTTTGTGGTAAAATTAGGTGCCTCGGCTTATATTCGGGTCGGCCTATACTCGAGTATATACGGTATACATGTTAGAGTGAATAGGGACTTTAGGAGGGAGTGTTTAGTGAACCTTAAAGCGGACCTTCACCCTGAATAAGAGCATATCTTCTATGTCACCCACACCCTGTACATACAGATTGCACACATTAAAAATCACCCTACCTGCATCTACTGCATGTTATGAGCCTTTAAACATCCAAGATGGCGGCTTATGGAGCATCAGGCAGCCCGCCTTTTGACTGTGTCACGCTGCATTCTGGCATTGCAGTCTTTTTCCTGCTCTGTCTGTGCAAAGCACAGCTATAACCCTGCCCCTTGCCCTTTATCCCCCTCTCCTCTCCTCAGTATGTGATGCTTCTGAGTCAAGATGGCGGCGCCCGTATTGTAGAGTCCTGAGCAGAGTTGCAGCCCGAGAGGGGAAAGAATAATAAGTAAGTGACTAAAAACTCAAGATATATTAATTTTAGATGCTGGGGAATAGTTTGGAAGGTTTGGGCATTTCATTAAATGATGCTGAAGGTCCAGTTTAAGTGATATTGGGGGGGGGGGGGTATTCTAGGGTCTGTCGTGGACACTTTAAATTTATAGTCTTTGTAAAAAAAAAAAGATAAATGCCATCTGCTCCTAATTGCCAGCAGTGTGCATTACTGGCTGCTACCAGCGCGCACTTCTCTTAGTGATGAGGAAGCAGGCTCCCTCTAGGATCTGAGGTAGAAGTGTGCTATCAGCTGACCATTTTTTGGGGGGTCCCTAAGTGGGACACTACTTTACAGGCTCATGGGTGTGGAACATTCACAGATTTTTGAGGAACAAATATCTACAGCATTCTATGCTAATCCTCTGTGTGCAAGTAGGTGTAGCCCCACCCTGGATTTGAGCTTTAAAGTGGACCAACACCTAGGGATGATCAGCCCGGGAATCTATAAGATTCCCGGGCCGATCACCTCCCTCACCGCGGGGCATCCGAGATCGGGATGTCTCGCGGGGTGAAACCCCCCATAAGGCCCAAAAAACCTTACCTTATCAGCGACGGATCAGCCGCCGCCACCTCCCGCGCGCCCCTCTAGCAGTGCGCGTGCCCGCGCCGGCCATTCACAAACGCCCTGTAAGAGGGACGCGCGGGAGGCGGCGGCGGCGGCTTATCTGTCGCTTGTCCGTCGCCGAACAGGTAAGTTTTTTGGGGCTTTTGGGGGGGTTTCACACAGCGGGGCATCCTGATCTCGGATGCCCCGCTGAAGTGGACCAACACCCAGGATAGTGAAAATCCTGGGTGTTGGTCCACTTTAGGAGGAAGTCTAAGCTTTTTGTAACCCCCCTTCCCCCAGGTCAGCCCTCCCCCTTGCATTAAATTAATAAAACAATTCGCCAGAATAATGCAATTTTCCCTGTGATGCCGATGAGGGGCGGAAGGAGTGTTACAAAATGCTTCTTCTCTTTAAAACACAACTTAGATATCTCTGGTCCGTTAAGGATGTGGGAGTGAAAGTGGAACATCAGTTTAAATTAGGGCAAAACTGTCCCCAGATTCCAGGGCCACCTAATTCCCTCTCCCTAGGACATCCCGATTAGAGACTCCTCACTGTCTGAAACCCCCTCAGATCACAGCAAACTCTTACCTAGCATCCAATCCAACAGCGCATGTAGGGGCCGCATGCCGGGCACTTTAGGCGAATCACATTGAGTGATTCTCTTTCAGAGTTGAAAGATTAAGGAGACATTTCAGACAAAGGGTTACATTAGGCTGCTTTCTGCATACCCCACGCTAGTTGTGAGGAGCAGGATCTTAATTTCCTAGCTCTTTGCATTCCCTGATAAACCCTATAGGATCCCCTAAATGGAAGTGACTTCTGAAGGGACCCTCACATTGAAACTGACATGGACGAGTCATCGTCTGCTGCTGAGGAGGCCTGCAAAAGTGAAAGAGCTCACTGGAAGTTATCAAGTAATATAAAGCAGGCTGAATGATGGCTGGATGAAAGATGCAGCTTCTGGCATCCAGTACAGTATGAGCAGAAAGCCGGCAAATGTAACCCTTTGCCTGGAACGTCCCTTAAGCTTATGTACAACTTTTTATGGTTTATGATGTGTACAAGTTTTTATTGTCTTCGTTGTGGATTTCGGCTGACTCAGTGATATCCAATATGTCCAACCACATCATTCAGATTTAGGCGACCCGCTAGGAGTGGTAGCTGCAGCTCAGTGGGCCTGTTATGATGCCTGTGCTCTAACTTGCTGTAACTGTCAGATTGACAACTCTGTGCTACGAAATACAGATAACGCAGATAAACTGCTTGTTTTCACAGGACGAAATAGAAAGGAAAGGAAGCATTCTTGTGGATTACAAAGAACTCCTGGAGGATGAGGAGTTAGTGGCGAGCGTTCCTCTGTCTACTGAGCTGAAAGAGATGCCAGAGAAAATCCTGGACTGTATGGGGCTAGCAATACACCAGGTGGGTAGCCCTGTGTCAAGTCTGTGGCTAGGCAGCGTCTGTCTCCAGCCTTTTGTTTCCAACAGGAGATATAGGTATGCCTCCCAGGCGGCTGGTTCTACTGCTTTTTAATTAAACTGAAGTGGAGCAAGTCAGCCAGGAGAATATAGGCCTGCATCTGACATGCTCCCTCAACTTTTCATTCTGCAAATGTTTTTTTTTTTTTGACATACTCAATTTTTATTAAGACTTTAAAACAATAAACAACAAGTATACAGACAGTAGCCATAGTATGCACATTATTACAGAGGTGATATGAATAGCATACAGAAATACAAAGACCTGATCTAGCGCGGACATATAAGAGGAAATATACAAAACAGGTAGCAAATCAGAAACAAGCACTCGGAGCCTTTCAATCTTATAAACTCCATAGAGGAGGAGGGTCTCCAAGTGTCCAGAAACCATCAACGCATTTTAACTTCAAACTTGCCCACCCTCATCATTCACCCCCACCCCTCCACACACCTCCTGTCGAGCATAATATAGACCAGGGATTCATTACCGAAAGGGCTGATTATCCTGGTCTGGAGACCCTCCTTCAGTACCAGACTAAGACAAGGGACGGAGCATCAGGACCAGATCTCAGCATGCTAAACATTTAGGCACGCTAAAGACACACGACACACAAGACAAACCGAGGGACCTACAAGGAACATAATAGGCAGAACAGACACCCATGTCGAGTGGAAACATAAGGATAGGGAATATCTCAGGATGACAAGGAGAAGGGCAAGAGGGGGGGGGGATGACTAAAACCTAGATGGGGAAGAGAAGGGAGACAGAAGCAGAGGAAAAGAGAATAAGAAAAAGAGGGGAGATAGGAACAGGAGATAAGAAGGAGAAAAGGAGAAAGAACAGAGAGACAAGAGATAGGAGAGAAAGGGGAAGAAGAAGAGGGGGGGATCTCACGATCAAGAACTCTTAAGACCACTGGAGGGGGGGGGAAACCCTCGAACTGCCCTCCTGATTACCTCAGCGATTGTGGCCCCTTCATTTCCCCCAAGAAAGCTGCCAATCCTATAAGCGCACGCTTATAAAGGAAGTCAAACCCAAACTCTCTTGTATGCCTCAGTGTCTTTGAAGAGCGACCAAGTCGTCCAAATCTTCCTGTATGCGTCCAACCTGTCTTGTCTAGCGTAGCAAATTTCCTCCATACTCTCTACATGGTTGAGCTGACAGAACCAGTCTCTCACCGATGGGGATCTCTGGGACCTCCAATTCCTCGGGATAAGGACCCTGGCCGCATTTAAAAGGTGTCATTCTGCAAATGTTTTACCTCAAAGTGTCAAGTCATTTTATAATTGTGTTTTGCTGCCAGCAGATTTATGGCTGCTGTTCTCTAGTAGTCTTCTTTGGGTTTGAGTTATGCCACAAAAAGGCCTGCACCACCCCCCGGCAAGTCCCGGGTGCCACTCCCACATATAAGCAATCTATTGGGAACCAAAAGCAAAAAGGGAGGCACGCCCATATCTTAATCAATACAAAATATTTATTTGATTAAATTATCCATCACACCACATATCAGACATAATAAAAACCATTAAAAAACATAAACAAACAATTAAAACCAATCATAACCAATCATCATCACCACAAGTGATCACTTAAAGCCAGTAATCCAGAAAGATCTGAAAAAAACAACCCTCCAATAGATTAATATCTACCCAATGCAGCAAAAATCCAACTATAATGAAAAATCTCCCCCAAAAATAACAATAAAGATATCACTACAATAGGGTCTCCCCATCACCTGCCACAACCAAGGAGCCACCGTCGGCACTGATCCCACTTCATCTTTGGGTTTGAGGTCAGCTCTTTATTTACATTACCTGTTTTGTAATTTTTAGCATTATTATACATCAGATTAAAGTCACTGCTCATGCAAAAAAAAAATTAAAACTCACTACAGCCGGTGGATGTACTAGGCGGGAGATGTGCTGGGACTTGTAGTTCCCAGTGCTTTTATATCCCCTCCTGACCCGCTGCCATCCATCCATCTCTGGAGAGGTGCCCCTCATTCTCCCCGCTCACAACTCTCAACTTACTGCTGTCATAGAACCAGGACTGTTCCTCTTGTTCCCCAGAAGAGGCCGCCAAGGTTTCCTGTGCGCTCGCATTTGCGCACTAGACATAGTAGGGCCAGTAAACATGTGTGATTATGCGTGCGCGTGTGCATTGAAAACGCACCAAACTGCGCTCGATTAGGGGATCTTTAAATACTGGTGAGCCCTGACCTGCATTGCCAGTTGGTCTTCTCTACTGCCTGTTTCTGTGTTCCAGTCCTCCATTCCTGTGTACTGACCTGGCTTGATTTTGACTACGGTCCTGTTCTCCTGACGACCTTGGCTTGTTTATTACGTCGATCCAGTTCTGCCTGCCCACGACCTCGGCTTGTTTATGACCTCGATCCAGTTCTGCCTGCCCACGACCTCGGCTTGCTTATGACTTTGATCCAGTCCTGCCAGCCACGACTTCAACTTGTTCCACGTTTCCAGTCCAGCTCTGGTCTGTCTTCTACCCAGAACTTGGCAATACCCACTCTAGGTTGTCTGACCTGGGGTCTCTCTGCAGCCCAGCCTATCCTCACTTTTAGAGGCTCTAGTGAAAACGAGGTTGGTCCTTAGATTCCAGGCTTCCTGGTCGAGAGGTGAGCCGGTTCTTAGTCTCTGCAATCAGGGTTCATACCGGGTAATCTGACAATTGCCTTGGACAGAAGAGGGAGGGGAGCTGGGTGAGCGCCAACATTGCTTCTGATTTTTTTGCTCTTCCCGGGTCTTCTGGAAGGCTGAACAGTCTGAATATTTCAGGTCTTGTTTAATTAGAGAAATCCCATGTGTTTTCCCTGTAGAATAATGGCATGATGTGTTTATAGGTATTAACCAAAGATCTTGAGAGACATGCAGTGGAGCTGCAGGAGCAGGAAGGTCTTCCTCTAGAAGAGGCCCCTATAGTGAATGTTCCGCACATACATGCCAGGTAATGCCACTCTGCTGCCAGTCTTGCCATGCCTGCACTTCCTATGATTGCTATGCTTTATGTGACTTTCTCTATGTACTTCACAGGGTGTACAATTATGATCCTTTAACGGCCTTAAAAAATCTCCGTGCCAACTTGTATGGGAAGTATGTAGCACTGCGTGGCACGGTTGTCCGAGTCAGTAACATTAAACCTCTATGCACCAAGATGGCCTTTGTATGCCACATGTGTGGAGATATACAGAGCCTCTCTCTTCCTGATGGAAAGTACACAATTCCAACAAAGGTAATGCCATTCTAATTGCTTTTCTAGCTCGTTCCTTGTATATGATTAGTACCTGAGCCGCTTACTTTAACCCGTCCACTGCCAGCCTACCTAGAGATTTTGTCAGCCTCTGTTGTCAGGCCATTTTCACGAATTTGTGCTATACTTATTTAACTGAGGGTTTCGAAGAAATGTCCGGGAATTTCCTAGTAATTTATTTTCAGCAGAGTTTGGGATTTAATATATACTGGTCAGAAGAGTGAAATACAAGTTGTAATTTACAATCAGAATGAACAAATGTATGTCAGTTGCTGTAAGTTGTTGGTCCTTCCTGCTGGATCCTGGTCCTCCCTTGACACCTCACACATGACCCCAGAGAATAGACAGCTTGCTTTGTCTCGGCTAGGTATTTACACCAGTGATTTTTCCCTGCACCCTCCCCCCTGGGATGGGCCTGGATCCTTTCCCTTGGCATCCCTGGGATCTCTTAAAAATAAATACTAGCTAAAACTTTGCAGTGGAAGGCCATAGAGAAATGATTCTGGTTCCAACAGAGCCAGTCAGGTGCTGTGTACACTATGATACCAAACACAGCTGTTCTATATAAATCCTGTTTGAAGTTCTCAGGATCTCGACCTCTAAGTGTCCGGGGATGACGGGAGAACCACTTATGCATGCGGTATAATATCCTGGTTCCAAAAATAGGATCAGTTTATGTATATAAATAAAGTATATTATGTTTTATGTGGATGGGACTTTCATAATTCTTTATAACCTTGAGGTGCCCAAATGTCTGGCTGCGCTTTTTGAACTGATGTGGTCAGAGAAAGCTCAAGGTAGGGAGTGCATCCGGCTATAGACCTTCTGTCTTCTGCTTAGGTGCAAATCATATCAGTGGTGGGGGTCTTCGATGCCAGATACCAAACACCGCTGTTCTATATGGCTCCTGTTTGAAGTTCTCAGGATCTCGACCTCTGAGTGTCCGGGGATGACAGGAGACCCACTTATGCATGTGGCATAATCTCCTGGTTCCAAAAATAGGATCAGTTTATGTATATAAATAAAGTATACTATGTATTATGTGAAAGGGACTTTCATAATTCTTTATAACCTTGAGGTGCCCAAATGTCTGGCACCAATGTCTTTTTGAACTGATGTGGTCAGAGAAAGCTCAAGGTAGGGAGTGCAACCGGCTTCTGTCTTTTACTTAGGTGCAAATCATATCAGTGGTGGGGGTCTTTGAGGCCAGGCCCTGCCCCCCCCCCCCCAGTGGGTACTAGCTGGCATGGACTAGACCTTTTTAAATAAGGTCTGTTTATCCTTCAGCCAGTTAGAGATGGAATATATATATATATTCCCACACAGAGCATATAAGCAACCCCCACTTGCTGTATTTGGATAGAGTGGCTTCAAGTATGACGCAGCACCCTTTACATTTGTATTGTCTCAGAACTGCTAGGATGGCCTGGCACTCTTTGGCATCATTCCAGTGGTGATTAACCACTTATGTTCTGGGGTGGGAAGGGTGATAAGGAGTAGATTAGTTCAGCAAAAAGAATTGTCTAAACTTGAGCTTTAAATATCCTTAACAGGAGGTAATTGTGTTTTAGTGTCCTGTGCCAGAATGCCGTGGTCGCTTATTCACCCCCAAAAGAGGTTCCCCGCTAACTGTGACTGTAGACTGGCAGACTATCAAGTAAGTAAAGTTTTTGTGTTACTTTAGCTTGCTCAAAGCTTTATATATATATAACTATCCTTTCTCTTTAAATTAAATAGCATTTTACCATTCCATAGAGAACACATAAGATCAACGCGTTTGACATAAAAGCATAATCTGTAGACTTTACAGCTTGCACTCCATATAGAGTCGCACACATTCAAAGGCTTTCTTACTTATGTAACTAAGGACTCTGCTATAAATATGAGCCAGCTTTCCATATCAAAGAAACCATGGTAAAACCATTATTCCAGAACCGATGAGGCGAGTTCATGGCTGCCAGTCTGAGAGGCTCTATTCAGTGGTCTAGCTGTTTTGTTCTATTCATTTTTTTAGCTATCCACTTAAACTTGTGTACATGATAAAGCATTGGCCAAATGTACTCGACATTTACATTTCTTCTCTGTGATGTGAAGACTGCAAAGTGTTGTATGAACTGCCTGTAAAAAAACAATCCTCTAATGCACAAAGATAGTTTTAGAAGCAGCATTCAGCTGTCAAGCAGACAAGCCAAATATTGGCATAGTTGCTTAGTTTCTATAAACATAGTCAAAGCGGGAAAGTCCACTTTCTATGGCATTTTTTTGATGATGCTGAGCTCATCTGTTTTTTTTTTTTTTTTCTTATGTCAGCAAATTTTTTTTATGGAAGCAGTTTTTACTACCTGCATTCTTTTGCTATGTGAGTCTAGAGCAGCGATACTCAACTGGCAGACCGGGGTCCGAATGCAGACCTCGGCACCAGATTTCTGGACCCCTGCCCTGACAGCCCTGCACTCATTCGCTTCTGTGTTGCTGTGCTCAGAAATGCCCCCTTGATCGGCAATGTAGTGCTTAGTCTCCCTGTCAGTGTCATGGCTCCCTGGCACCTAGCATTGCACTATGAAGTACTGCAGGGACAGGAAGTGGCATTGAAATGTGCACACAAACTTTGTTTCTTGGTCTCTTTGCCCCATCCAATCCTTTTCCCCCCACCCCAGCTCAGCCCCATCTATCCATGTCCCAACATCTTGTCCCCCCAGCTCTGGCCCATCCATCTCTGTCCCCTCAACTCTGCCCCATCCAGAAGTGGTTGAGTACCCCTGGTCTAGAGGGTGTCCGAAAAAATTGATTCTGTCAAATATCGCGATATTAGACAATACTAGTATTGATTCAAAATATGTCAGAATCGATCTTTTATAGACTATTTATAAGTAACATTTACTTCCAACCACAAGAGCCTGTTATTCAGCAGCTCTGCCCCACCCACAGCAGAGAAACAGCGAGATCCCGCGAGAGTCACCCTGCGTTGTTGTTATGTATGTGTGAATGTTGTATTGATGTGTAGATTAGGTGTTCCAAAGCTATATTTATTTAAAAAATAGCAATATATCATCTTTGAGACAGAATCGGGATATATTGTATTGTCATATGTGTATCGTGATGCATATTGTATCGCCAGATTCTTGCCAATTCACCCCCCTATGTGAATCCTGTACACACAGAAGACATCAGTGCTCAGTGTGTACAGGGATCACTTTTCTCTTATAGATCTATAGCTAATAGCAACAGGTGCAGGTAGTGAAAACTACTTGCATAAAACCACATTTGCTAACATAAGAAAAAAAAAACTAAAAACTTTTTGATCAGCTCAGCACCTTGAGGACATTGCTTTGGCACAAAAAATATACCCTTTCAAAAATGCCAGTAAAAGCGGACTTTTCTTTTAAAGCAGGTCAAAACCTATGCGGCCAGGCCCTGGAATCTAAAAGATCCCAGGCCTGGCTGCTAGCCTGCCCCAGGGCATCCTACACCAGATGTCCCACTGTATAAAACCCCCCTGGGCACTGGTTATCTTAACTGATCCTGGTGGGTCCCGCAACGCAACCTCTGCCGGCTGCCACTTCCCTGTGGCCATGCGAGCTCCGGCACCCAGCCTTTCTGAGTGGCTGGGCACGGAAGCGTCACACACCCGAACAGTGATCCTGGGATACGACCAGCCGGCTTCACCTCACCGGCTCTGCACCTTTGAGATCAGATGATCGATGATCTCAAAAGTGCCGCTGGGTGTGGCGTGGCTTCGGCGGTGGAAATACGGGCAGACGAAGGATGAGCGGTAGATCCATAAATGGGTTTCCATCTGCTTTAAGAGAGGCAAAGGGGCCCTGAGTTTAGAGGTGGGCGATGATAATCTCCTTAAACTGGCTAAATAATTTGCTTTATAAATGTTTTTGCTGTTACAGAGTCCAGGAAATGATGTCTGATGATCAGCGTGAAGCTGGTAGAATTCCCAGGACAGTGGAGTGTGAACTGATTCAGGACCTGGTAGACAGCTGTGTTCCTGGAGACATGGTGACCATCACTGGCATTGTAAAAGTGTCCAACATTAAAGATGGTATGTCTCATGCTCCTGTTAGTCTTAGGGCCATTTTTTCCACTAATTTTCCTTACTCGCCCTCCTAAAGGGATCGAAAAGCTGTGTATTAAAAAGTACATGGCGGATTGGGCTTTGCTAATTCGTAAGGTGTTTACATGGGGCATACAAGCCAAGGATAATGGGATTTCTCCTAAAATCCCTTGCAGGAGACTGGCCCATGCTAATCACTTTAATCTCACCAAGAATATGAGCATACATACAAGGAAATTACCATGACAGAAGCAAGGAGGAGTTTCACACAGTTAACTAGAATCATAAAATGCATTGTAAACGCACTTAAACTGGACCTTCAGCATGATTTAATGAAAATCCCAAACCCTTAAAAAAAGATACCCCAGCATCTAAAGTTAATATATTTTAAGTTTTTAGTCATTTACTTATTATTCTTTCCCCCACTGGGCTGCAACTCTTTTCAGGACTTTAGGATACGGGCGCCGCCATCTTGACTCAGAAGCATCACACTTACTGAGGAGAGGAGAGTGGGATAAAGTACAGGTGGGCGGGTTATATCTGTGCTTTGCTCAGACAGAGCAGAGCTGATTTCAGGAAAAGGTCAGCAGTCCCAGAATGCAGAGCCACACAGTCAGAAGACTGTTTGCAGGCTGCCTGATGTTCCATGAGCTGCCATCTTGGAGATTTAAAGGCTCATAACATGCAGTAGATGCAGGTAGAATGATTTTTAATGTGAGCAATCTGTCTGTACAGGGTGTGGGAAACATATAAGATAGGCTCTTATTCAGAGTGAAGGTCCGCTTTAAGGCAATACCACCCTATACAACACGCAAGACAGATATTATACATATTTAATTGCATTAAGAGTTTTTGTGCCCAATTAATTTTTGAGACTACGAGCCTAATGATTATAGCAGAGAGAGTTTCAGTGGTTCTACGGATGGATTGCCATTGGTAAAATCATCTTTTTTTAGTGCCAGAGCGCTGAACCGATGTCCAGAAGGAACTCTCAGTGGCCAGGGTGGGTGCGGTCTCCCGTGATTTTAACAGCTCTCCCTTTTCACCTCTTAAAGCTATATCCAAAGGGCCTGGATCAGCCAGGATGTGCAGTGCTCTGGAATAGCATATAAGAAAATGTCACCATCCACTTTTACTTTTGGACACATCTCTTTCGGGGTTTTGGTCCTTGTCCGCACAAGGCTGGAGTTTTTTTGGTGAACTACAGTGAAAATCTAAAGCTACTACAGTATGTAAAGGTTTCAAGTCTGGCCTTTTAGATGTAATCATAGTAACACTTTGGATTTGAGAAGAAGGAACAATTTAATGGTTGGGTAGGACCTATGGCTAAAAAGCATGGCATTGTTTCCTAAGAATAAACTGCATGGACATTACTTTTGCTGAGATACTTGAAAAGCATTTATGTGTATTGCATCTTAGCCATAACTAAAGTGGGGCTTACCAGCTAAGTGGCATTTTAGCAGTTTATAACCGAAACAAGGGGTCTAACCATGCTGATGATATTATGAACAAATATGTCCTTATGTAAGGCCTTGTTCAATCCAAAGCAATAGTGAAAGTTTAGGCCAGGGGATCACCAACCTGCAGCTCAGGAGCCATATGTGACCTCTGCGGTGTGGCTCGCAGGCCCATTGTGGGGGGGTCTAGCACCCTGTTAAAGCTGGGTACATGGTGCCCAGGATTGGGCATTGCTAGTGCCCTGCATGGATTTTGATTCTGGCATAAAATGTTGCTTTACATATTTCTTTATTTTATTGAAAGTTTAATCGCTTTCTAGTCACAATTTAAAATTACGCCAATTAAAAGCAATTGTGCTTTCATAGACTGTTTGAGAATCAGGGCAAGACTCCAGTATGGGGCCTGGCTGTGAAAAAGGGGGCCCTGGTCAGGCAGTCCTGATGGCAGCCCTGATTTGAAATCTGCTGGCTGCCACATTATCGCTGGCAGCGCAAATGTTTGAAGCGGACCAAAACCCGCGGTGAACGATCGATTCTCTCCCCCCGTGGCATCCAAAATTGGGATGCCCCGCTGTGTGAAACCCCCCCGGTCGCTCCATACACTTACCTTCTTTCCCGGTCCAACGTCACATGCGCTAGTCGCGGCCGCATCCCCGCTATCCTTCTAGCAGGGCGCGCGCTTGCACCAGGCATTTTTGAATAGCCAGCACGAGCACGCTCCCTGTTAAAGGGTAGCTGGGGCATGCGGCCGTCAGCGGGCTTAGAGCGTGCTGATTGGAAGAGCGCCTGCGCATGTGCCGTAGGACCGGAACCTAGGGGGTTTCACACAGGGGGCATCTGCACTTTTCCTAATGCATAACACGGCCTGTTTCATATAATCTTTACTTCTGGGTATTCCGCCACAAGGTGGCGCAGTGGACTGCAGAAGATTTGTGGCTCCTCCCGGCCCCATATAAAAACCAGGAATCACCCAATAGACCCCCAGTGTTTCTCTGCAGTCATACTGCAAAGACAGAAGATGGCTCTCTATGTTTTCGCAGCCTGCGGCCCTGCAAGCCTATTTCCACCCACTTTCAGACCCTCTTTGCCTCCCAGCCTCGGCTGTCGGATCGGGTGACGGTAGGGAAGCACCGGGGTCAGGTGCTCAGGGAGGGCTGCTCCAAGCCGCGGACCCTGTACAGCAAAGGGTAGCCGGCCATAGGCTTTTTATGGTGAGCCTGCTGAGGGATGAAGCTCGACACTGCTGTAATTCTAGTGTAGGGGGTGAGTTGTGTTAGGGGACTTATGTTTCTGTCTTCCCCATTTTTATCTTTGCCTTCCCTGTTGGATGTATGTCTCCCTTGCCCTCCTCCCTCCCCTCTGGTTCTTCTTAACTGTGCGGCTCCCACCGCTGCCTGCCCTCTCCTTCGCTCCCCCTCTCCCCGACGGTGTTGTCGGGGGGTGGGGGGTGGCGGTTGTGGAGTGTGCCTCCGTTACTCTCGACTATTACTACTGTGTTCTGACAGGCTGTCACGGTGCTGGGCGCCTGGTCACGTGGCGGCATTTTCGCACCTTATCGCATCCTCCTCATCGCATCCTCCTCCAGCGGCCCACCCCTCGAGGTATTCGGTTTGCGGCGCCATCTTGCTGGCACGCTCCGTCGCAGGTGAACCGGGCTCCGGAGGTCCCCTTTCAGTGTGGGCTGTGGCGGTGACTCTGTTCTTCCCGATCTACCCTCCGCGGATCTTAGCTTGTACTACGGTCGCCTGTGTGTGCTGCGCGCGCTGCGCTCTCGGTCCGTGAGTCTTCCATGGGGATTCTTGTTGGGGCATGTGCTGCGGGATACTTATGGTGTCTTTTGGTTATGTCTTTCAGGCGGGATACCTGTGTGTTGTGGTTTCTCCCTGTCCTATCCCTCTCCCCCACTTTTTCCCTCCTGGCCTTCTCAGTGAGCATCCCTTGGGGGGCATCCTGGGTGGCTTTTTTTAGCCCTTACCCTGTACTGGCCTATTGTGCCTGTGATAATCACCATATGGAGGCTCCTGGGGATAGCGAGCTTGGGGGCCCTTCGGGGTAGCCTCTGCTATGTGTCATGTGTGGGGCATCCCCTTTGAGTGGTGGTGGCGCGATTTGTGTGCCATGCGCCCAAAGCATTATTGCGGACCAGGCTGGGACAAGCGCTTCTCTTCCCAGTTCTGCGCTCCCTCCGGCATCTCCTACTTCCCTGCGCCTGCATTTAGCCCCCAGTGAGGGGGATACTAGCAGGGGGTCCCAATATGATCTGGCACTAATCGTGGCCAGCTTTGAAAGGCAGTTGGCCCGACCGGTGGCGGGCAAGGCCGCCTGCAAGAAGCGGCATCTTGACGCCGCACTGTCCCTATTTGCCGATGAGGATTTGGGCCTTGATGTGTATGGCAGCTGTGACTCCCTAGAGGAGGAGAAGCTCCGTCATTCAGAGTCCTCTGGGGGTCATCAGGAAGGTTATGACAGTGACCTGGGGTCCTCCTCTGATGAGGGTACCTGGCTCCCAGATGATAGATAGACTGCTGTCGGCTATTTTTGAGACTTTACACATCGCCCTCCCCCCCCCCCCCCCCCAAGGCGGCAAAGAGGCAGCAGGGTGAGCTCTTTCGCCCTGGCAAGCAACGCTTGGAGTTCCCGGAGCAGGGTCATTTCTCCACTATGGTGCTCAAGGAGTGGGAACGTCCTAACAGATTGCCCACGGTGCCCAAGGGATTGGACATAAGGTATCCCTTCTCGGCTGATCTGGTTTAAGCGCTGGTCGTGCCATCCCCTGACGCTACTACACTGCGTGACAGCGCGGACCGGCGTATGGATCAGCTGGTCTGTCATGCTTTCACCTTTGTAGGGGCAGGCCTGCGTCGGGTCTGCGCCGCGGCCATTACCATTAAGAGGAAGCTCAAGCGTCTTGCTGATGGCGCCATGTCTGGTAAGAGAGAGGAGGATTATAGTGACCTCTTACTTTGCTCTGATTTTGTAGCTTTTGTGCTGGCCGCCATGGATGTTGCCGTCGGTAGGGCCTCAACCCTCTTGGTGGCTATGCGCCGGTCTGTTTGGTTGCGCCAGTGTGCAGCTGACACTGCTGCTAAGAAGTCCCTCATCGGGCTTCCCTTCACGGGGCTCCGTCTTTTTGGTGAGAGTTTGGATGTTCTGGCCAAGGATGGTAGGCTCCCTCAGCGTAGGAAGCAGTCACGGCCATTTCGGGGGTCCTCCTTCTCCTCCTTTCGTGCTTCAAGGGGAGGTCGTGGCTCCCACTTCTCGGGTAGCCGCAAAGACTCTTGGGGCCGTGGCAGATCCCGTGGTCATCCTGGTCTCTCATGGGGATCCAAGCCTAAACCCCCTCCCAAGGCCCCTCAGGCATGAAGAGGCGCCCTCACCCGACCGGGTGGGGGGGCGGCTTCGGCTCTTTGCTCACGTCTGGAGGCTTTGCATCTCAGACCGGTGGATTCAGGAGGTGGTGTCCTCCGGTTACAAGATAGTTTGCAGCCTGGCCGCCCCCAAGATTCCTCAGATCCCGGATATCTCAAAACCCTCTGTCAGCTCAGGGGTTGCGCCTAGCAGTTCAACGCCTGTTGGCGTCAGGAGTCATTTGTCTGGTACCTCGCCAGGAACAGGGTCAGGGGTACAATCTATTCACGGTGCCCAAAAAGGACGGTTTTCTGAGGCCCATCCTGGACTTGAAGGGTCTCAACAAGTTTGTCCGGTTCAAGCACTTTCGTATGGAGACACTATGCTCGACTGTCTGTTATCTTCGGCCGGGCAATTTCATGACCACTGTGGACATCAAGGATGCCTATCTTCACGTTCCAATCTTCCCAGGTCATCAGAGATTCTTGAGGTTCGCTCTGGAGGATCAGCATTACCAGTTTGTGGCTTTACCGTTCGGTATCACCTCGGCTCCTCGGGTATTTACCAAGGTGCTGGCTGGCGTAATGGCTCTCCTGAGGAACCAGGGCATTCGCATCCTCCCTTACCTGGACGACATTCTGATTGCTGCTCAGTCTCTTCATCAGGCCGAGAAGGATACTCAGGTGGTGACGTCCACTCTCGAGTCCTTCGGCTGGGTGATCAACTATCCCAAGTCTTCACTGTCTCCGTCTTTAGCGAGGTCCTTCCTGGACATGACACTGGATACCTCTCAGGTTAAGGTATTTCTCCCTCAGCAGAAAGTGGAGGGCCTTCAAATGCAGGTACGGGCTCTGCTCTCCTGTCTTCACCCCTCCATTCGACAGGGGATGCAGTTGGTGGGTCTCGTGGTGTCCTGCTTCAAGGCGGTACCCTTTGCTCAGTTTCACATGAGAACTCTTCAGTTGCATCTCTTGTCAGTTTGGAGTCTGGAGTCCCTGGATCGGGAATTTGCTCTGTCCCCTCTGGCCAGGCAGTCCCTCTCATGATGGTTGGACTTGAGGAATCTTCTAGTGGGCAGGACCTTTCTGCCTCCGTGCTGGAAGATTGTCACCACAGATGCCAGTCTGACTGGCTGGAGGGGAGTTTGGAAGTCTCTGAAATTTCAGGGTCGGTGGGGCCCAGGAGGCCCATGCACCCTAGAACTGCGGGCGATCAGGTTCTCTCCCAGTTGACCCCCCACCTTCGGGGGCGTGCTGTTCAGGTACACTCCGACAACCAAACGGCGGTAGCCTACTTCAATCATCAGGGAGGGACTTGGAGCAAGCGAGCCCTCATGGAAGTGTCCCTGATACTGTCTTGGGCGGAAGAGAATGTTCCCTGCATCTCGGCGGTCTACATTCCGGGGATGGAGAACCAGGAGGCAGACTCCCTGAGCAGGGGGACGTCTCGGCTGGGGGAATGGTCTCTCAGCAACAGGTATTTCTCACCCTGTGTCGCCGATGGGGTCAGCCGGATGTGGACCTGTTTGCGTCCCGTCACAATCACAAGCTTCCCAGATTTGTCTCCCTGTCACAGGATCCTCTGGCTTTAGCCACGGATGCGCTGGCAATTCTCTGGACAGAGTTTCGACTCCTTTATGTTTTCCCTCCCTTTCCTCTGCTGGGTCGGGTGCTGTGCAAGATAGCCCAGGACGGGGTACTGGCCATTCTGGTGGCCCCCTGTTGGCCAAGGAGGGTGTGGTTCGCGGACGTTGTACAGATGGCAGTAGATCGGTACGTCTTGCCCGAGGATCCAGAGCTTCTCACTCAGGGACAGCTGCGCCACCCCAATTTTCAAGCCTATGCTACCGGTTTGGGACTTAAATTTGGTGTTGTCTGCTCTACAGGGTTCTCCTTTTGAACTTATACGTGAGGCTGCGTTGCCCATTCTGACTCTTAAGGTGGCCTTTTTGGTGGCTATTGCTTTGGTCAGGCGTGTTTCTGAGCTGGCGGCGCTCTCCATTAAACCTCCTTATTTTGAGAGGCATCAGGATAGAGTAGTCAATCAGGACATTGTCTTACCCTCCTTGTGTCCTAACCCTGCTAATTCTAGGGAACAGACCCTTTTTTTTTGGATGTTGTCAGGGCACTGAAGTTTTATTTGGTTGCTACTGCGTCCTTTAGGAAATCTGTGTTCTTCCTGCTGGACCTAGGAAGGGTTTGACTCCGGCCAGATCTACTATCAGCAAGTGGATCCGTCAGGCGGTGGTGCAAGCCTATTCTGCTAAAGGGAAGGAAGCTCCCTTCCGTGTTACTGCTCATTCCACTCGAGCTATTGGTGCTTCTTGGTCTTTTCAGCACCAGGCTTCTGTTGAACAAGTTTGTAAGGCCGCTACTTGGTCTTCTGTTCATACTTTTTTTTTCATCCCTCCCTTGTTATCGTTATCTCTGGTTGCCTCTGTATGGTGATACAAACAGCAACCCAAAACCTTATTTAAATGCCAACCTGATGGCTCTGGCGCTGATAGAGTTGAAAAAAAACTCAAATGCTTGTGCTGGAAAGAAGATGGGTGCCCACAGAGAGGGCTCTGAGTGCCGCCTCTGACATAGGTGCCATAGGTTTGCCACAGATAATGAGTTTGGCCCCTTATTTGAGCTTTAGTTACCCATTTAGTCTGAAATGGGTAACTAAATAGAGGTAAGCCTGGTTGCCTTGGGGCCAGAGGCAGGGGTTCAAACTAGGGACCCAGCCATGAAATATAAATTACAGGGGGACCCAGTTTGCCACCCCCCCCCCCAAAAAAAACTAATATTATTGTTGGGCCCCTAATCTGAACTTCAGTTTCCTATATAACAGTCTGCCTTGCAGGGATTTGGGGGAAGCAAATTGCAATAGTTCTCTTTAAAGTCTATGGGGTCCCAATTGCTTGCAATTAAATAAATATGGTCAAGTGACCCCCCAGTATAGCGTTCTGAAGGGGATTTCTCTGATCCAGTAATTATTAGTGCTGAAAATGTGGTGCCTGAATATCAACTCAGCCTACAGGGCTACTGTGGAAGTTTTCCACTTGTGTCAGAAATAATAAAGAATCAATTATAAGTGGCTTATCCACAAATGTATTTTTCCCTACATCCAGTCCAGGTCGTCCCAATATCTTAACAGATGGGTAGCTCCGCCCCAAAGGGGGTGTTGACTGTAAGATCAAAGATGTAGCTCCTCCCAGCCCCCTATAAGGGCGGCTGTCCCTCTATCATTCCCCAGTTGTTCATCTTGCAGTCTTGGCTGCAGAAGATCATTGGCACTCTCTCTCAGATGATGGCAGCAGAGCGGGGCCTCCTAGCCTGTCGACCGCTGCAGGCCCTATTTCCACGGACCCCTCCTGACCCACTCCTGCCTCCTAGCCTCTGGCTGCTATGGGATATGTGACGGTAGGGTGAACGCCTGGGTCTGTTGGCGTTCGGCTCTGTACTAAAGGGTAGCTGGCCACAGGCTGATGGTGAGCCTGGGGGGGGGAATCACTTGATATATATATATATATATATATATATATATATATATATATATATTTATTGTTGTATCCCTCCCTGCCCACAAGCTTTATTAGTGTTTTTTGCCGTGTCTTGACTTGGACTCATTGTGTTTTTCTGACTTGGCTCCTCGCTTGCTCAGCGAGGAGCGCTCTGTTCACTCACCTCCCTTGCGCTGTCCGTGACGAGGGTGGGGGGGGGGGGGAGAGAAGGGCTGATACTGTAGGTGTGCGGTGGGCCTCTGGCGCCGCCGCCTCCATTTTTATCCGAAGCTGTGTTGAGGGGGCGGGTGTCTTATCGGAGGGGGCGGAGCCTGGTGCTGCACCCCCGAGGAACATTCTAGGTGCTTGGGCCTGTGCGCGCTGCTGCTGGGGGCCTGGCTGGATGCTGCGGAGCTGTGTGAAGTTGAGGGGTTGTGGTTCCTCCCGGTCCCCCTTTTTATTAAGAGGGATCGCTTTTATAGGTTTGGGCCTTTAGAGTCTTGTAACCTTTTGACTATTTTAAATCACCATAATGGAGGCATCAGGGGATAGTGAGCTGGGGGCCCCATTTGGGCAAGACAGGCTCTGCCCCTTGTCCTCTGGGCGGATTCAGCACCGTTTGTACTACTTGCGCCAGAGGCATTATTTTCTTGGTATACAGCACGGGTTGCTTCATTTCAGTTCTTCACATTTGGGTAATCCGCCACAAGGTGGCGCAGTCGACTGCATGAAGACGACTCCCAGCCCATAAAAGGCAGGAAAATACCCATAATACCCAGTTTTTCATTGCAGTCCTGGCTGCAAAGACAGAAGATTTTCCCTCTCTGGATTTTCGCAAGCGAGCATGGCATTCCAAGCCCGTCGGCACTGCAGGCCTATTCCCACCTGTTCCGGGACCCATCCTGCCTCCCAGACATGGCTGCAGGTTCAGGTGACGGTAGGGGAAGGAACACCTGGGGTCGGGTGTTCATGGAGCCACGCTCCAGGCCACAGACCCTATACCTAAAGGGTAGCCGGCCTTTGGCTAATGGTGAGCCTATTTGAGGGGGGGGGGAACCACTGGGATCCCTTTTGCCTGCTTCTGGTTGTCCCACTTGCTTTATTGGTGTATATGGTGCGTTTTGTGCTTACTTTACTTTACTATTCAGCCGCCATTGTGACTGCTGTCCTCCCTTTGGGACCTCGCCACCGGCTCCGCTGGAACTGGCCTGCTGCCTTCTCCTGGGGACGGCCGGCGCTTCTGGAGCTCCCTCCTCGGGTTAACATCACTGCGGCGGTCCGTGAGTGGTTCATGTTATCCTCTGTATTTTATGATGTGCATTATAAATATATGTGCGCTGTGGGATGCTCACGGATTTTCCTTCATATATCTTGCAGGCTGGTCCCATTTTGTCTTGTGGTTTCTCCCGGTCCAATCCACCCCCCCCTTCTCTTTTGCACAAGGGGACCTTGTGGGGGGACCCTGGGCCGGGCTTAGTGCCGATTACCCGCGGATATTGAGATATATATATATACTATATTTTTTGTCTATAATCACCATAATGGAGGCTTCTGGGGATAGCAAGCTTGGGGGCCCCTCGGGACGAGCACCTTTGTGCCTTATGTGTGATACTTCCCCTTTGAGGTCGCAACGCGGTTTGTGCCCTGCGCCCAGAGCGTTATTGCGGAACAGGATGGGCCTAGCATCCCACTCCCCAGCCCGATTTTTACCGGCGGCCTCGCCGACACCCCCGTGTCTGCATTTGGCCCCCAGTGAGGGGGAGGTCAGCTGGGGGTCCCACTCGCGCATGGCCAGCCTGGAACGGCAATTGGCTCGCCCGGCTGCCGGCAAGGCCTCTAGTAAGAAGCGGCGTTTGGCTCCGGCTTATTCTCTTTTTGCTAATGATGATGATGCTTACGAGACTCTCGGCAACCGTGACTCTATGGAGAAGGGTGAGTTGTTCCATGATTCCGACTTCTCCGGAGACCGTCAAGGCGACTTTGACAGTGACCCCGGGTCTTCCTCGGACAAGGACACGTGGCTTCCTGATAGATTTTTGGCTGCCATATTTGAGACCTTGCACATTGTTCCCCCTAAGGCGGCCAAAAAGAAGCAGGGAGAGCTTTTCCGTTCTGATAGGCAACGCCTCTAGAGCAGGGTTATTTCTCCAAGATGGTTCTCAAGGAATGGGAGAGGCCCAATAAGTTACCCTCGGTGCCCAAGTGGCTGGACAGACGGTATCCTTTTTGGAGAAACTGGTCTTGTCCCCCGAAGGTGGACGCTCCTGTTCTAGGGCTCTCTAATACGTCTGTGATGCCTTCGCCAGACACTACCACCTTGTGTGATAATGCGGATCGGTGCATGGATCAGCTCGCTTGTCATGCCTTTACTTTTGTGGGGGCTGGGTTGCGCCCGGTCTGTGCCGTGTCTATTGTCGCTATTGCCATAACGAAAAAGGTTAAGCGCCTTGGGGAGGCCGCCCGTTCCCGCAAGCGAGCGGACGAGTATAAGGATCTTTTGGTTTGCACTGACTTTATTGCATTCGTGCTCTCAGCCATGGACGATGCTGTCCAGCTTGGTGGTAGGGCTTCGGCTCTACTGGTGGCTCTCCGTCGGTCCATTTGGCTGCGGCAGTGGCCGGCTGACGCTGCTGCCAAGAAGTCTCTTACCAGTCCCCCCTTTACGGGACTGCGTCTCTTTGGGGAGCGCCTTGATCTGCTGACCAAGGACGGCCGGCTCCCTCAGTGCAGGAAACAATCTCGGCCCTTTCGGGGTCCTCTTCCTTTCGCCCCTTACTAGGGGGGCGCGGCTCTTCCTCTTGCGGTCACAGGGACTCCTGGGGACAAGGTAGGTCCCGCGGGCATCCCGGTCTCTCCTGGGGGTCCAAATCCAAGCCCCCCACCAAGGCCCCTTAGGCATGAGGGGGCGCCCTCACCCATCGGGTGGGGGGACGGTTTCTGCTCTTTGCTTACGTCTGGAGACAACACGTCTCGGAGGGGTGGATCCAGGAGGTGGTGTCCTCCGGCTACAAGATAGAGCTGGCAGCTTGGCCGCCCCCAAGATTTCTTCGGTCCCGGATCTCCGTGACGGCGCAGGGCCTGAGGTTAGCTGTCCAACGGCTTCTATCGTCCGGTGTGATTTGTCCTGTACCCCTTCAGGAGCGGGGTCGGGGGTTCTATTTCAACCTGTCCACGGTGCCCAAGAAAGACGTTTCCCTGAGACCCATTCTGGACCTGCAGGGCCTCAATAGATTCGTCAGATTCAAACACTTCTGCATAGAGATCTTACGGTCGGCGGTGAGCTCCCTTCGGCCCGGCGATTTCATGACCACGGTGGACATCAAGGATGCCTATCTGCACGGTCTTATCTTCCGAGGACATCAGAAGTTCCTGCGTTTCGCCTTGGAGGATCAACTCTACCAGTTTGTGGCCTTGCCGTTCGGTATCTCTTCGGCTCCTCGGGTGTTCACCAAGGTGTTGGCAGGTGTCATGGCCCTCCTGAGGGGCCAGGGCATTCGCATTCTTCCTTACCTGGATGACTTGCTGATTGCTGCTCAATCTCTTCAACAGGCCGAGAGTGATACTCAGAAGGTTTTGTCCACTCTCAAGGCTTTCGGTTGGGTGGTCAATTATCCCAAGTCTTCAATCACTCAGTCATTGGTGAGGTCCTTCCTGGGCATGACGTTGGATACATCTCAGGTCAAGGTGTTCTTTCCTCAGCAAAAGGTGGAGGGTCTTCAGGCGCGGGCCTTGTCGTTGTGTCCACATCCTTCCATCCGGCTGGGGATGCAGTTGGTGGGCCTCATGGTGTCTTGCTTCGAAGCCGTTCCCTTCGCCTAGTTTCACATGAGACCTCTTCAGCTGAATCTTCTGTCCGTTTGGGATCGGACACAGGAATCCCTGGAGCAGGATTTCTTTCTGTCCCCTCTGGCCAGGCAGTCCCTTTTGTGGTGGCTGGACTCCAGGAATCTTCTAGTGGGCAGACCTTTTCTGCCTCCATGCTAGGAGATTGTCACCACAGACGCCAATCTGTCCGGCTGGAGGGGTTTTGGCAATCGCTGAAGTTTCGGGGTCAGTGGGCCCTCATGAGGCTCATACCCCTATCAATCTCCTGGAGCAGAAAGCGATCAGGTTGGTTATCTTCCAGTTGACTCCCCACCTACGGGGTTGTGCAGTCCAGGTCCACTCGGAAAATCAGACGGCGGTTGCCTACATCAATCATCAGGGCGGGGCTCGGAGCAAACGAGCCCTCAAGGAGGTGTCCCTGATATTGTCTTGGGCGGAGGAGAATGTTCCATGCATCTCGGCGGTTTACATTCCAGGGGTGAAGAATCGGGAGGCAGACTCCCCGAGCACGGGGACGTCTCGCCTGGGGGAATGGTCCCTCAGCAACATGATCTTTCTCGCCCTGTCTCGCCACTCGGGTCAGCCGGATGTGGACCTGTTTGCGTCCTGTCACAATTACAAGCTCTCTGTCAAGAGATCCTCTGGCCTTCGCCACGGACGCTCTAGCAATTCCCTTGACGGAGTTCATGTTCCTTTATGCATTTCCACCTTTTCCTCTTCTGGGTCGTGTGCTGCGCAAGATAGCCCAGGAAGGGGTGCCGACCATCCTGGTGGCCCCCCGCTGGCCGCGAAGAGTTTGGTTCACGGACATCGTACAGATGATGGTGGTTCACTTCGTCATGCCCGACTATCCAGGGCTCCTCACTCAGGGGCTGTTACGCCATCCCAATTTACAAACGCTGGATTTGATGGCTTGGCTGCTGAAACCTCCATCCTGATGGATAAGGGGCTTCCGAGCCTGGTTCAGGCTCGGAAAAAATCCGCTTCTATGATTTATTACAGGGTC
Source organism: Gastrophryne carolinensis (assembly GCA_027917425.1). NCBI lineage: Eukaryota > Metazoa > Chordata > Amphibia > Anura > Microhylidae > Gastrophryne > Gastrophryne carolinensis. The sequence goes on from CM051237.1 coordinate 402,039,809, forward strand.
TGGCATGCTTACATTGCCTGGTGTGAGTCTAAGTCTTTTCCTTGTCACACCTTTTCCCTTTCCAGGATTTTGGAATTTCTACAACATGGTTTGGAGTCGGGGTTACAACTGAGTACCCTCAAGGGACAGGTTTCGGCCTTGGCAATTTTCTTCCAAAGATCCTTCGCCAATCATAGGCTTATCAAGACTTTTTTTCAAGGGGTTATTCATGTTCGTCTGCCGCGTAAGCCTTTGCTACCGGTGTGGGATTTGAACTTGGTGCTTTCTGCTCTCCAGGGTCCTCCTTTTGAGCCCTTGTGTGATGCAGCTTTGTCCATTCTGACTCTGAAGGTGGTATTTTTGGTAGCTATCACCTCGGTGCGTCGCATCTCTGAGCTGGCGGCGCTTTCTATAAAACCTCCTTATTTTGAGCGACATCAGGATAAGGTGGTGCTTTGTCTCAAGCTAGATTTTTTGCCTAAGGTTGTCTCTTTCTTTCATCTCAATGAGGACATTGTCTTGCCTTCCTTGTGTCCTGCCCCTTCTAATTCTAAGGAACGGACACTTCATTCTCTGGATGTGGTCAGGGCGCTTAAGTACTATTTGGTTGCCACGGAGTTTTTTCTGAAGTCCGACTCTTTGTTTGTTCTCCCTGCCGGACCTAGGAATGGCTTGCCTCTGGCCAAGTCCACTATCAGCAAGTGGATCTGGCAGGCGGTGGTGCAAGCATGCTCTGGCAAGGGGAAGGAACCCTCTTTCCGTGTTACAGCTCACTCCACTAGAGCTATTGGTGCCTCTTGGGCTTTTCAGCACCAGGCTTCAGTTGAACAGGTTTGTAAGGCCGCTACTTGGTCTTCAGTTCATACCTTTTCTAAGTTTTACAAGGTTGACGTTGAGGCCTCAGCTGATGCTGTTTTTGGTCGCAAAGTGCTGCAGGCGGTAGTGACTTGAACTACCTGCTGTTTCTCACTGGGGATCCCACGCTTCTTCTTGGACACTGCTTTTGGATGTCCCAAATGTGAAAATACAATTCTGTGATTACTCACCTGTAGAATTGTTTTTATGGGTATACAGCATGGATTGCTTCATCCCACCCTTGTTTTTTGTTATCCTCTTTTGCCTTGTTTTGGTGATTTTCTTTAGAGAGTTTTTTAGTGGGGCCGTGTTTTCATTAACATGGTTTTTGCCTCCCGGCTTCTTGCATTACTGATTTTCAACACTGGGTATTATGTAGGTATTTCCTGCCTTTTATGGGCGGGAGGAGCCACAAATCTTTATGCAGTCGACTGCGCCACCTTGTGGCGGATTACCCAAATGTGAAGAATTGAAATAAAGCAACCCGTGCTGTATACCCATAAAAACAATTCTACAGGTGAGTAATCACAGAATTGTATTTTTGGACCATGAACGGGCGGGCATCCCTGCCCCTAGCCCTGCGCTGCCATCAGCCTCTCTGGACCCTCAGTTGCTGCACTCAGCCCCCAGCGAAGGGGGAGCCAGCAAGGGGTCTCATGCGCATAGGTTGGCCAATCTTGAGAGACGGATCTCGGTGTCGGCCCCTAAGAGGGCCTCAAGTAAGAAGTTGCATCTCAAGCCCGTTTACTCAGATCAGGATGATCTTTTTTTGATGGTCTGGGCTCTGTGGAAGAGGGTGAGTTGCCAGATGACTCTCGCTCCACGGTGGATTATTCTGCTGGCGATGACTGCATGACTGGTTCTTCCTCGGACGAGGATGCGTGGCTCCCAGGTGATAGGGAGAAATTGCTTTCCTCAGTGTTTGAGACACTACACATTATCCCTCCCAGAGTGGCTAAGAGGAAGCAGGGAGACTTGTTTAGGCCTGTGAGGCAAAGGCGGGTCTTCCCGGAGCAGGCCCACTCTTCTAATATAATACTTAAGGAATGGGAAAGGCATAACATGTTACCGTCGTTCCCTAAGGGACTGGATAGGCGGTATCCCTTCCCTGATGAGCTGGTTCGGCTATGGTCTCATCCCCCCGAGGTAGATCCTTCCATGTCAGGGTTGTCCAACACTACGGTTATGCCGTCACCTGACAATGCTTCCTTACGTGACTCTGCTGACAAGCGCATGGATCAGCTGGTCTGCCATGCGTTCACCTTTGCTGGTGCCCTGTTTCGCCCTATGTGTGCCTCGGCGACTGTCTCTCTAGCTAACAGGAGAAAGGTGAGACACCTTGTAGATAAAGCTAAGGCTCACAAGCGGGCAGAGGAGTATAAGGAACTCAAGGCCTGCTTGGATTTCATTGGTTTCATTGTTACTGCCATGGATGATGTGGTCCGGCTTGGAGCCAGGATTTCAGCTTTGCTTGTTGCTCTACGCTGCTCGCTCTGGCTCTGACAATGGTCGGCGGATGCGGCTGCCAAGAAGTCTCTCACGAGTATCCCTTTTGTGGGGAACAGGCTGTTCGGGGAGCGCCTGGACCTTTTGGTCAAGGATGGTAGACTCCCTCAGAGAAGGAAGCCTGCTCGGTCCTTTCGAAATCCCTGTTCCTATCGTTCTTTTCGAGGAGGAAGAGGTTCTTCATTTCCAAGTGGCCGCAGAGATACCTGGGGCAGAGGTAGGTCTCGCGGCAGACCCAACTCCTCTTGGGGAGCTAAATCCAAGCCCTCTCAGGCATGCGGGGGGGGCCCTCACCCATCTGGGTGGGGGGACGGCTTCTGCTGTTTGCTCAGATCTGGAGGCAGCGCGTCTCGCATCGGTGGATTCAGGAGGTAGTGTCCTCCGGTTACAAGATAGAGCTGGCAGCCAGGCCGCCCACAAGATTCCTCCGTTCAAGGATATCCCAAAACCTGCTAAAGGCTCAAGCCTTGAGAACGGCTGTGCAACACATCCTGCAGATTGGTGTGATATGCTCTGTATCTCGACAGGAACAGGGTCAGGGATTTTTCTCCAACCTTTTAACGGTTCCCAAGAAGAACGGAACGCTAAGACCAATCCTGGACCTGAAGGGTCTCAACAGGTTTGTAAGAGTCAGACATTTCCGCATGGAAACATTACGGTCGGCGGTGAGTTCTCTTCGGCCCGGCGACTTCATGACTATGTTGGACATCAGGGATGCTTATCTGCACATTCCGATTTTCCAGGGACATCAGAAGTTCCTGAGCATTACCAGTTTGTGACACTTGCATTCGGGATATCCTCAGCCCCCCGCGTGTTCACCAAGGTGCTGGCGGGCATCAAGCCTATCCCGAAGAGCCAGGGCATTCGGGTGTTACCCTATCTGGACGACTTGCTGATTGCGGCTCAGTCCCTTCAGCAGGCCGAGAGCGATACTTGGACGGTATTGTCAACCCTGGAGGCCGTCGGCTGGGTAATCAATTACCCCAAGTCCTTTGTCACTCCCGCAACAGTGCGGTCCTTCCTGGGAATGCCGATAGACACCGCTCAGGTCAAGGTCTTCCTGCCTCAGCAGAAGGTTTTGGGTCTCCAGACACAGGCTACAGGCTTTACTGTCTTGTCAGCAGCTGTCAGTACGTCTGGGGATGAGCTTGGTGGGCCTAATGGTGACCTGCTTCGAGGCAGTGCCCATCGCTCAATTTCACATGAGACCTCTTTAATTGAACCTGCTGACTGGCTGGAATCGGACTCAGGAGTCCCTGGAACACAGCTTTTCGCTGTCCCTCCTGGCCAGGCAGTCCCTCTTGTGGTGGTTGGACTCTCAGAACTTGCTGGTAGGCAAGTTCTTCCTGACTCCCCATTGGGAGATAGTTACCACGGATGCCAGTCTGACAGGCTGGGGAGGCATTTGGCACACTCAGAAGATCCAGGGTCAGTGGGGTCCGCAGGAGAACCGCTTACCCATAAATCTCTTGGAGCTGAGAGTGATCCGGTTGGTGCTTCTGCGCTTGACTCCCCATTTAAGGGGTCGTGCGATCCAGGTTCGCTCGGACAATCAGACGGCTGTCGCCTATATCAATCACCAGGGCGAGCCTTGGAGCAAGAGAGCCCTCAAGGAGGTAGCCCAGATTCTGACTTGGGCAGAGGAGAATGTTCCCTGCATCTCGGCGGTCTACATTTCCGGTGTAGAAAACCTGGAGGCAGACTCCCTGAGCAGGAGCGCCTCATGCCTGGGGGAATGGTCTCTCAGCAGCAAGACATTTCACGCTCTGTGTCTCTGCTGGGGTCAGCCAGACATGGACCTGTTTGCGTCCAGACACAATCACAAGCTTCGTCTCCCTCTCAAGAGATCCTTTGGCCATTGCTACAGACGCTCTGGCGATTCCTTGGACGGAGTTCAAGTTTCTGTATGCATTCCCTCCGTTTCCACTCCTGAACAGAGTGCTGCGCAAGATAGCCCATAGGTTCAAGACTTTTTTTCCAGGGAGTTACCCATGTCCAGCTACTGTGTAAGTCAGTACTACCGGTGTGGGACTTAAATTTTGTACTATCTGCTCTTCAAGGCCCCCCCTTCGAGCCATTGTGCGATGCTGCTTTGTCTATTTTGATTCTCAAAGTGGTCTTTTTGGTAGCGATCACCTCGGTGTGTCGTGTATCAGTGTTGGCCGCTCTTGTATGAAACCACCCTACCTTGAGCTGCATAGGGATAAGGTGGTTTTTCGCTTTAAACCTGATTTTTTGCCTTGTCGTTTCTCCCTTTCACCTTAATGAGGAAGTTGTCTTACCTTCCTTGTGTCCAGCACCGGCTAATTCCAAGGAACAGACCCTCCATGCCTTGGATGTGGTCAGAGCCATAAAGTATTACCTGGCTGCGACTGAATCCTTTAGGAAATCGGATTTGCTCTTTATCCTAATAGAGAGTTCTAGGAAAGGTTTGCCACCAGCCAAGTCCACTCTCAGTAAGTGGATCAGACAGACGGTGATACAAGCTTATTCTGCCAAGGGGAAGGAACCCCCTTTTCGGATCACAGCTCATTCTACCAGAGCTATTGGTGCCTCTTGGGCTTTTCAGCACCAGGCATCGGTGGAACAAGTTTGTAAGGCCGCAACTTGGTCTTCTGTTCATACTTTTACAAAGTTTTACAAGGTGGATGTCAGGGCCTCAGCTAACATCAGCTTTTTGGCCGAAAGGTGCTTCAGGCGGTAGTGAAATGAACTACATGCTGTTCCGCACTGGGGATCCCGCCCAATTGGACACTGCTTTTCGATGTCCCATCTGTAAGGTTATTGGGATGACCTGGACTGGATGTAGGGAAAATACAATTCTGTGAAACTCACCTGTAGATATGTTTTTGGATACATCCAGTCCAGGTCGTCCCACCCCACCCTTGAGTTCATTATGTCCTGTTTGGCTGTTATGGTGATCAACCATTTTTCTGTTCATGGGACATTGTTTTATTCAAATTTCTTGCTTAGAGAGAGTACAAGCTGAAGCTATGTAAAGTAACATGGTTTCTTGGGCCTTCCGGCCTTTCCTTTTGTTGAATACTGCTTTTTAACCACTTGGGAATGATAGAGAGACAGCCGCCCTTATAGGGGGCCGGGAGGAGCTACATCTTTGATCTTTCAGTCCACACCCCTTTGGGGCGGAGCTACCCATCTGTAAGGCTATTGGGACGACCTGGACTGGATGTATCCAAAAACAATTCTACGGGTGAGTTTCACAGAATTGTATTTTCTTCCTATGGAGAAGTTGGTAATGCAGAAGACCTTTTTATTATTAGCCCTTCAATAAACTATTTTGGATGCATGTTTTTTTTATTTCCTATGTGTAGGTGGTTTTAAAAACAAGAACAATAAGTGCATGTTCCTGCTGTACATCGAGGCAAACTCTGTCAGCAACAGCAAAGGTCACAAAGTTCAAGACTCCGAGGAGGGACCCAGCCACGGGGCAACCATGGACTTCTCTCTGAAAGACCTGTATGCTGTGCAGGAGATTCAGGCCCAGGAGAATCTGCTCAAGTTAATCGTCAGGTAAGTAAGAATGTAATATCCCTGCTATAAAAGATTCTGGAGCTGACATTAAAGATGTATGCTTCTAGTCAGGGTCGGCTCCAGGTTTATACGGGCCCTTGGGCGATAAAGTTTCAGTGGGCCCCTTGCGGTGTGGTTTGACATTCCATACATGGTGTTAACGTTGCATGTATGGTGATTACTGCTAAAGATGGAACGAAAAATAATAGAATGAATGACAGAAAGAAAGAGAAACAAAGAATAGAAAGAAATGACAGCAAAAAAAGAAAGCAGGAAAGAAATGATAAAACATCAGAATTAAGGAATAGAGAAATATAAAAAATAAATAGAAAGAAACAAAGAACGAATAAAAGGAATGACAGAAACAAAAGCAGGAAAGAGAGAGAAAAGAAATGATAAAACATCAGAATTAAGGAATAGAGAAATATAAAAAATAAATAGAAAGAAACAAAGAACGAATAAAAGCAATGACAGAAACAAAAGGAGGAAAGAGAGAGAGAAGGAATGAGAGAAGAGATGGAAAGATTAGATGCACTGGCAGAAAAAAAATAAAAAGAACAGAATAGAAGGAATGACAAAAAAACATAATAGAGGGAAGGAAAGAAAGAGGTTATGGCAGAATAACCAATTGGAAATAACCAATTTATAGAAGGACTGACAGAAATAATGAAAGAAAAGGAAAGAAAAAATATACAGAATAAACAGATGAAAGAAAGACACAAAGTATAGATGAAAGGAAAAAATAAGACTAGAAGGACTGACAGAAATAATATAAGGAAAAAAGAAAGACAGAAAAATAGAATGGCAGAAAGAATAGATGAAAGAAAGAATCGATGGCCATGCATAGGAGCTGCCCAGGGTAGAGGAAATTAGGTGGGCCCTCCTCAAGTTGCAGGGGCCCCGGCACCTGCCCAGGTATGCCCAGTGCTGACGCCTGCCCTGCCTCTATTAATAAGTCACTAAGCTTTTCAGTTTACTAAACAGAGACTTACTCTGAGGCCTGGTTGCATTAATGTATGTACTTGGCTGATACTTGCTATTTGGCACGAAAAAATGGTCCAATAATAAAAAATTCACAGAAATGTTCTAGATCAGGGGGTCCCAGCCAGTGGTACTAGTTACACCACTGGTGGTACTTGAGATTCTTTTAGGTGGTACTCAGCAAGGTTGATCTGTACCCCAACCTGATCTTCTGCCACCTATATTTTGCCCAAGTCTGATTCTGCTCAGTAAGAACAAAAACGGTTCAAACAGCCAATGAAAACAGCTTGTTTGTATTTTTATATTTTATGCAATTTAAGTAGCTGTTTAGTGGGTATTTAAATGGACCAAAACCCAGGATTTTGATTATCCTGGGTTTTGGTCCTTTCCCTTGAGGCACCCTGATTGGGGGTGTGCACTGCGTGAAACCCCCAGATCGCCCGAAGAAACTTACCCTTCCCGTTCCTACGGCACATGCGCGGCAAATGCGCGGCTGCTCGTCCAATCAGCGAGCCGCTGACATCACGCCACCTAAGACGGCGTCTAAGGCGAGTGGCTCTGAGCACGCTGGCGGCCGCATCCCCGCTTCACAAATGGCTGGCGTGGGCACGTGCCCTGCTGGAGGGAAAGCGGGAATGCAGCCACGGCTAACGCATGCGCCGTTGGCCTGGAAAGTAAGGTAAGTAAACAGGGTGACCTGGGGGATTTCACACAGCAGGGCATCCCGATTTTGGATGCCCTGAGGGGAAGGAATCGATCGGCCCGGGAATCTATAAGAGTTTCCACTTTAACATGGTTTTAGTTGAAGGGCAACCTCTTAACCACCAGGTGGTACTTGAGATGCTTAGAAAATGCCTGGGAACCCCTGTCCTAGTTAGCAAGAGGAGGGGGTACAAAGTACATCAAAAGAAATCCAGCCAAGCCTGTTTCTTCCTTTATTGAATGAGAGAAAAATCTGGGGTGACAGGTTGTGAATGTTCTATTCTGCTTTTACAGAGGAGAACTATTCAACTGGAGTGAGCCAGCCTGTGCTGCAATAACAGCGTATTGCTATCGCAATTTTTGATGTGTGTAGATGTTTTTCCTCATCATGCAATGCTTTGGGCAGATCTTGATGTGGAAGACCAGTCTTTCGGATACTTGCTTTTTGATGGCCTCCTGCTGAGGCTAATTTGGGACTCTGGTCTCCTTACACTCAACATCTGCTGTCGGGAGACTGACTGCTTATTCAGCCAGGGGAAGGTGAGTCTAGTTTCTATGTTTTTTTTTTTTTTAAACTGCCACATTGCGCTCCATACTGATCAGGGTATCTTCAGCAAGCTTCTGTTTATTTACGCTTTGAAGCAGATAATCCAGGCAAAGGGTTAAATCGGCCTGCTTACGGCTTGCTCCATGCTGGATATCCGGTGTGGCATCTTTTATTCACGAGCACCTTGCATTCCCTGATGAACCCTGTTGAACTTGAGCTTTTCTGCTGACCTTTTCAGGGTCCCCTGTTTGAATTCACAGTCCCCCATAAAGATACATTCTGAGTTGATGACTCTTACATGAGAGGCCCAGCATGGGGAAGAGAATTCACTTGGGCTTGTTAGGGAATATAAAGCAGGCTAAATAAAGGATGCAGCTCCTTGCAGTCACTATGGGGAGAGCAGGCTAAATTAACCCTTTGCCTTTTAATGTTACTGCTGCCCATAGGCTGGTTTAGGACACCAGTCAGTTAGTGGTGAGCTGTTCACCCCTGTGAAAGTGAAATAGTACACTCCCAATTTCTGCCACCAGAGTATATTCTAAGTGTGCCATACACTCCACTTCGATCATCATGACATCTGGGGTTATATCCTCTGGAGGGCGTACTTTCGCAGAGATGAAATGCAAAAAAGGAAGCCCCTCCTAGCCCATATAACCTAGGAACCTCCCACCAATTCCCCCAGTTACTTCTCTGCGAGCGGACGAGACAGAAGATGAAGACTTCTTTCTTGCAAGTATGCCGGGCTGAAGCCCGGCGCCCCATTTTTTGTCCCTATTGCTGCCAGGATTTTTACCAGACTGTCCCTAGTGAGCCTCCCAACTTTGGCTGTGGGTCCTGGCAAGGGTAGGAGCACCCTGTAGGTGCTTTGGAAGTCTTAATACACCGTGAGTCCTCAATTGTGGCAGGCGGTGTCACCAGGTTATGGTGATCCTGGTGTGGGATGCCCTTAGTCCCTGCCTTATGCGGCCTTATTTCGGCCGGGGCCTCCCTGGGTTCCCCCTCCGGGTCCCTTACTCCCCTGGGGGGGGGGGGGGGCTGGCGTGTCCCAGGCTGTTTTTTTTTTTTTTTCCTTTATTTTTTGTGTTATGTGTGTGTGGATGTCTGAGTGTTAGGTGCTTCACACTTTAGTTGCTGTGGTCATTTGGAAGTAATCCCTGTTGCATTGGGCTCTTTTTCTGTCAGCCTGAGTGATTGGAGGGCCCTAGCTTGGCTTGCTCCGCACTGCAGGGAGGGGGGCGTGGCCTAAAAAAGGCGCCTTCGCCTTCTTCTTCCTGGTCCTGGCTCCTCATGCTTCAGGGGCCATCTTGGAAGTTATCTGCGCTGCTGTGCTGCTTGCAGGGGTCAGGTAGGGGCCTGATGGCCTTTTGTTTTTTATTGTTTAGGGGGTCACTCTCTGGTGGAGTGGGCCCCTGGTGGTGCATGTATGTGAGTTTAGGACTATATACTGTATATAGATGTATATATGGGGTTGCTTGTATTTTTATTAATGCAGATGCCTCATTGTAATTGTATGCTTTTGTGTGTTGCAGATTGCTTCAGATTGTGCATATTAAGGGGTTCCTCCTGGTCCTGGGGTCCCTAGTTTAAAGTTGGTCTCCTCTAAAATCCTCCCACTGGGACTTTTAAGGGACATCCCGGGTTGCTTTAGCGTAATTCCCTTTGGTCTTGCGACTGACCAATAAAAAATCATGGGGTGTGGGGCATACCTTACGGGAGAGGATGTACCGATCTGTACTCCATGCGCTCATAAGGCCATAACGCGGAAGTCTGGGTCGGCTCTTCCTGCTTCATCGCCTTCCCCTCCCCGCTTGTTACGTACCCCGAGTGACGTTACTGCCAGCGGGGAGTCGCAATCAGATGTATGCGCCAGGTTGGCGAGCATTGAAAAGTTTATTGTTAGCACGGTGGGCAAGAAGGCCCAAGCTAAAAAGAGGCATTTGTCATTGGCCCAGCCTGTGTGGGACACAGATGACGATTATATGGATTTGTCAGATTATTCCCCTTTAGATGAGGGGAAGTGTATGAGGAGACAGAATCTGATTTTGTGCAGTCTGGTGAGACTTTTGGTGGGCAGGCGCCGGGGGATGCCGTAGATACGGCTGCTGTGTTGACGCATATGTTGGAGGTGTTGGATATTGTTCCCCCTGAGGCGCCTCCCTTGAAGAAGGGGGAATTTTTTGGGGTCCGCAAGCCCCTTCTAGAGTTTCCTATGCAGGATCATTTTGATGCACTGATCCAGAAGGAATGGGAGAGGCCCTGTCGGCTGCCGGGTGCTCCCCAGGGATGGGACAAGAAGTATCCCTTCCCGGTGGAGGCGGTCAAGCGATGGTCTTCTCCCCTTGAGGTCGATGCGCCTGTCTTGGGCTTGACCAATTCTTCCGTATTGAACACCTCGGACGCTACCTCCCTTAAGGATGGCGAGGATAGGCGCCTGGATCAGATGGCCTGTCATGCGTTTGCTTGTGTGGGATCGGCCCTGGGGCGGGCTTGTTCATCGGCTCGCTTGCTACCAGGTCTCTTATCAGGGACTGGCTTAATGACGGTCTGTTTGATCCGGCTAGCGCTGAGTTCACTACTCTTAAGAGGTGTGAATTATTCATGGATTTTGTGTTGTCTGCTATGGAGGATTCTATTATCATGTGTAGCAGGACTTCGGCCCTATTGGTGGCCATGCGCAGGTTGGTCTGGCTGCGTCAGTGGACAGCGGATTTTGGGGCTAAGAAGTCCCTTACAGCTCTTCCCTTCTTGGGTACGCGGCTGTTTGGTGATCAATTGGATGCTGTTGCTAAAGGGAGGTAAGTTACCTCAGCGGAGGAAACAGCGCCGTCCCTTTTGGGGGGGCGGTTCTTTCCGTCCTTTCGTGGAGCCAGAGCAACTAGGGGTCTGCCCGTCTCTGGTGTCAGTGGCTCGTCCTGGAACAGGGGCGGAGGTCGGGTGCACCCGCCGGCTGCCTGGGGTTCCAAGCCTAAGCCCGCCGGTAAGCCGGCTCAGCAATGAAGGGGCGCCCTCACCCGCATGGGTGGGGGGACGGCTGCGGCTCTTCTTCCAGGTCTGGGCCAGGGAGGTCACAGACAATTGGATCCTGGAGGTGGTGTCGTCCTGGTACAAGCTGGAGTTTCGAGTACTGGCCGCCTCCAAGGTTCTTGAGGTCGTGGGTACCCTCGGACCCTCAGGCTGCTCAGGGGCTCCTGTTAGCAGTAAGAAATCTTCTGGACATGGGAGTTATTTGTCCGGTGCCTCTGTCGCAGAGAGGCAGGGGTTACTACTCCAACCTTTTCACGGTACCCAAAAAGGAGGGTTCGGTGAGACCCATTCTAGATCTCAAGGTTCTGAACAGGTTTATCAGAGCCAAAAAGTTCCGCATGGAGACTCTGCGCTCCGCTATCAATTCCCTTTACCAGGGGGATTTCATGACGTTCATAGACATCAAGGATGCGTATTTGCATATTCCCATTTTTCCAGCGCATCAGAGATTTCTCCGGTTTACGGTGGAGGATCAACATTTTCAGTTTGTAGCTCTTCCCTTCAGGCTGACCTCGGCACCGCGGGTCTTCACCAAGGTCTTGGCGGGGATAATGGCCCTGCTCAGAGCTCAGGGCATTCGCATTGTGCCTTATCTGGACAACCTGTTGATCTCAGCTTCTTCCCTCAGTCATCCCAAAAAATTGGGGGTACCCTCCAAGAACCCCCCACTAAATGGATCCCTGGGGACTGACAATTGCACTCTCAAACTGATAAAAATATAAAGTAGTCTTTATTGAAGGTCATCACATTAAAAACATTTTAAAAAACTAACAACATTGTCCCAGTGCTGTTTCATGACCAGCCACATAGGGGAGCCATCCTGCCAGGTACAGTACTGATATAAAGTGCATTAAATAATTCTAAATCCGAAGTACACCCTCAATCTGCAATAATAAATAATCTAATAATAAAGTGCGACGTGCTTGTACAAAAGTGCATCAATTATAAAAACCAAACATCTAAGTGAGGGTAAGCCCAATCAAGGACTGGGGTGCAAGGTATATACAAGACATACAAAACACAAGATAAAGTCCTTACTGTACTCCTGACAGTACCGCAGCCCTGCAGCAAGCCCACGCGTTCCGAGCCCCAAAGGCTCTTCCTCAAGGCTGGGGTAATGACGGGGGGGGGGGGGGGGGATGTGAAGCTACTCCCCTTAAATACCCCTCTCTCTGCGGTTGCCAACCACAAACAACCGCGCCCAAATGCGGCCTCGACGCACGGAAGTGCGTCGGGCCGTGGGACCGGAAGTGCCCTGCGCTCCAATTTGGAGCGCAGAGCCTCCGCTGTTGTGTGGACCAACATGCTCCGTGCGGCGCCCGCCCCCCCCCCCCACCGCCCCTCATTGAGAGGCGGTGGGGGGGGGGCGCACAGACCCCGCTGGTAGGCGCGGCGTCGGAACGGCCCACCGAGAGGTGAGTACTACCCGTCAGCTCAAAAAATATACCATAACAAATGACTATACCTAGACATACAATGTGATTGCCATCAACATATATTGAAATATGCAATAACCTGAATAGGTAAACAAGAGACAACAAAGGTTGGGGGCCCTAATAGGTAATAGGTAAACAACTCATCAAAATATACATTTGTGACACTATGGAGAGGGCAGGATCTTACTATATTTATGATGCCCAACGATCCCTGGCTAGAACAACAAGGGTATATCCCACGGGAAAATCAGACATAATGTGTATAAGAACAGGGAAAGGTGTTACCCTAACCTGGACTGTTCCAAAAAACTATTCAAATGAGCCCCCCCACATACAGCGCCCCCCACAGAGACCACATCATGTGGCCTTCCAGCAGAGCCTCCAGCTGGAGACCCCCTATATTGCCGTCATATATCCCACCCTCCCAAGGTCCCCGATAGGGGCAGTGCACCTCAAATTACTGTTAAAACAATTAAAGGTGCCACCCGCAGTAATTTGCTTTTGTATTGACTTCTTCCCTCAGTCAGGCGGAGCTGGACACCCACCGGGTGGTGTCGACTCTGGAGAGGTTCGGGTGGGTGATCAACCGCCCCAAGTCCTCTCTTTCTCCATCACGCGTGATTTCCTTTCTGGGCATGAATCTGGATACCATTCAGGCCAGAGTGTTTCTGCCCCAGACCAAGGTGCAAGGGATTCGGGGTCTGATCCGTCTTCTTCTGGCCAATCCTTGTCCCTCTATCCGACAGGGGATGAAACTGGTGGGCTTGATGATGTCCTTCTTCGAGGCGGTACCGTTTGCGCAGTTTCACATGAGATCGCTTCAACTTCACCTATTGACGTATTGGGACAGGTGTCCCCAGTCTTTGGATCAATCTTTCAGGATGTCTCCCAGGGTTCGGCAGTCACTTCGGTGGTGGCTGGAGTCGAGCAACCTGTTGAAGGGCAGGTCCTTTCTGGTCCCTTGTTGGGAGACGGTTAGCACGGATGCCAGCCTGTCGGGCTGGGGAGGTTTTTGGAAAAGTCATCAGTTCAGTGGGGTGTGGAGCCCTCAGGAGGCTCACAACCCCATCAATGTCTTGGAGCTCAGGGCCATCCGGCTTGTACTGCAACGGCTGACGTCGCAGTTACCGGGTCTACCGGTTCAGGTTCGGTCAGACAATTGAACGGCGGTGGCCTACATCAATCACCAAGGAGGGACTCGCAGCAGGGGTGTCCTCAAGGAAGTCTCCCTGATTCTGCACTGGGCGGAGAACTTTGTTCCTTGCATTTCGGCAGTTTACATTCCGGGAGTGGAAAACACGGAGGCGGATTCCCTGAGCAGGGGATCTTCTCGCCAAGGAGAGTGGTCTCTCCACCCCGAGGTTTTTCTGGATCTTTGCCGCAGGTGGGGGACTCCAGAGGTGGATCTCTTTGCCTCGAGGCACAATCACAAACTTCCGGCCTTCAACTTCTTTACCCCAATTTACAAACGCTGGCTTTGACGGCTTGGCTGCTGAAACCTTCATTCTGAAGGAGGAAGGTTTGTCTGAGGCCGTTGTCCAGACCTTGATTAGAGCTAGGAAACGGTCATCTTCTGGCATTTACTATAGGACTTGGAGGTCCTACATTGATTGGTGTGAGGCTAGGGCCTTGCCTTGTAGGGTGTTTTCTAGTCCTAGGATTCTGGAGTTTCTTCAGCATAATCTGGATCTTGGTTTCCAGCTTAGTACCTTGAAAGGACAGGTTTCGGCTTTGTCGTTTTTTTTCCAGAAGTCTTTTGCCTTGCACCCGCTGGTTAAGCATGTGCGGCCTCCTAGGAAGGCGATCGTTCCTGTTTGGGATTTAAATTTGGTTCTGTCGGCTCTACAAGGTCCTCCTTTTGAGCCACTACAGGATACTGCTCTTTCTATTCTCACTCAGAAGGTTGCCTTTTTTGGTGGCTATTACCTCTGTTCGGCGTGTCTCTGAATTGGCGGCTCTGTCGATTCAGGCCCCTTATTTTGAGAGACATCAGGAGAAGGTGGTATCTGCCTTTCATATCAATCAGGATATTGTTCTCCCTTCCTTGTGTCCTAAGCCTATCAATGACAAGGAGAGGGTTGTGCACAATTTGGATGTTGTTCGCTGTGTTAAGTACTACTTGGTCACTACTTCTTCTTTCCGCAAGACGGATGCCTTTTTCGTGGTGCCCTGCGAGCCCAGGAAAGGTTTGGCGCCCGCCAAGTCTACCATTAGCAAATGGATTCGTCAGGCCATTGTTGGGGCCTATTCTGCTAAGGGGAGGACTCCTCCTTTTAGGGTCACTGCGCACTCTACTCGTGCTGTTGGTGCATCCTGGGCTTTTCAGCAGCAGGCTTCTGTTGAACAAGTTTGTAAGGCTGCTTCTTGGTCTTCCGTTCATACTTTTTCCAAGTTTTACAAGGTTGATGTGCGGGCTTCAGCGGATGCTGTTTTTGGCCGCAAGGTTCTGCAAGCTGCAGTGGTTTAAGTTGGTACATTCTTTACTGTTTATGGTTCCCACCTATGACGGACACTGCTATTGGATGTCCCAGATGTCATGATGATCGAAGTGGAGTGTATGGCACACTTAGAATAATACCGTTTTGTGAAGTACTCACCTTTAAAACAGGTATTATGAGTGTGCCATACACTCCACTTCGCCCCACCCCTTTTTTTCAGGTATTCTGGAGCTTTTATATGGTGAACCATTGGGTGTTGTTATTGTTATAATTGGTTCTTCCTGGTCCTTACTGCTTTTATACACTGGGAAATTGATGGGAGGTTCCTTGGTTATATGGGCCATGAGGGGGCTTCCTTTTTTGCATTTCATCTCTGCGAAAGTACGCCCTCTAGAGGATATAACCCCAGATGTCATGATGATCGAAGTGGAGTGTATGGCACACTCATAATACCCGTTTTAATGGTGAGTACTTCACAAAACGGTATTTTTATTACTGTCTGTAAAAAAAAAAAAAAAAAACCTTGAGCTTTTTAGAATTTATTTTTTATTTCAGTTGTAAAAGTAACCTCTCTGTTCACTATCCAGCATGTTTATAAGAATTAGTCAATTCTCTGAGGGATCATGTGACATGCCTCCTAAGCAGAAGTGAGCAATCCTGATGCTTGGTTTGGCAATCCTGTAGCTTAAATGAGTAAGTTGTTAGTTCTGGAGTTCCTCCGCAACATGGGAGCATGCGTCTTCTGTACTGCTTTTGGCTGGCTCCCTTTCCTGCATTTTCCCCTGCCATATGCTGCTCCACAAGCAGTTAGCCCTCTCCTGCAGAGGGGCTGGTAATTAGCCAGCACCTGTGTCACTTCCTGGCCTTTATAAGCTGATCCACCCCTGCAGTTGGTGGATCAGCATTGCATTGTCTTCATGTACCCAGACGCAGACTCTGAACTCCAGACTCTGATCCGCTTCTCCTGTTTCAGCCTTGTATCTTGCTTTTGGACTTTAACTGGATCTATGCATGTATGTTTGCAGACTCCACCTATGTATATGCACAGCAGCCTAAGTGTGTGTATGTTTTCCGGGTTCACCTGTATTTCCGCACAGCAGCCGTAGCACGCGGTGTTCACTTGTATTCTTGTACAGTTACCTCTGAACGTGTATGTTATTATGTTCACTTGTGTATTTGTACAGCAGCCTGGTTGGTGTGTGCTATGTATACTTCTTTCTGTTTATCACCGTTAGACACGGTTTGCCACATATCCTCCTCTGTCTCGCAGTTCTCAATTACTGGTCATTCTATATGTATACATGACATAAGTATTTGCAGTCCTATGTTTTGCTAGTACCTTGGAAGATGCTGCTGACAAAAATGGCTTTTTTTCTCAATGCAGCTGCCACGCCCAGTTGGCAGATTTGAGATTGCTGATTGGCTCATCTCAAATCTGCTGCCTCACATGACAAGCTTACTGGCCACCTCCCTGCATTGTCCAGTCTGAGGCATGCCCCCACCCACAGCCTATCTGAATGGCTGGGCCCTGGAGCATGCCTCAGCTAAAGGGAAGCTAGGGATGTTGTTGTGGGAGCCCTGGGGAAGGTGAGTTTTTCATGCCACAGGGAATCTCGATTAGAATGGCCCGTGTGCAGCCGAGCAACCACCCCAGGAGTGTTCAAAACTTCAGAGCCAGCCCACACAGGTTCTAATCCACTTTAATGTATGAAAAACTGCCTGATGGTAAAGGGCTCATTAACTTGAGAATTCTGACAACCTTAATTAAAAAAAAAAAAAAGAATCCTCAAGTCACTGTAGCAGATGGTCCAGAAAAACTATAGAAATAAATTTGTTTTACCTGTTAAAGCTGTCCTGTAGTCTTCCTCTCTACAGTATATTTTTAAAACTTGTTTAAAATATGTTAAAATATGATTACGGATTGTTTTTTTTTATGTGCTTTAACTTTTCATCCTAGGTTTTATGATAGTTGCCCTTTAAGAATTGATATTTAATTATGGGTGTGACTGAATAATGTTTGTGCTTTTCTTGTTTGTTTTAGCTCTCTTTGCCCCATGATATATGGACATGAGGTAAGCTGCAGTATTTGTGCTGGTATCTTCATAAAAGCTTGTGCACTGAATGCATTCATCTTCATTAGCATCATGGCTAGCAATTCTGTGTGATACCCCTATTACTTTCCAGTCCGATTGGCTGTTAACATTTACAACATAATGACTGTAATGCTGAGAAGGAATTAGGTTTTTAATATGTGTGTAATGCATAAAACATGTGCACTGTATTTTAGTATAAATTGGGGTTCTACTGTCTCCCTGCCAATATTTTTACATTCCCACAGTTGTCGCTATACATATTTCTTTATATAATTTGGCTTAAAGGAAAACTCCGGTTTTAGGTGGGGCTTTTTGCTTGACTTCTCAGTGCCCACTTCCCTACTACTCGCTGCTTATCCTCTGCTGTTCCCCCAAAAGAACTAACTCATTGCTGCGTTCAGTCTTATCCCAGTACTTCCTCAGCTGCAATTGCTCCTGGTAAACAGAGTTTGTTGGTGGACTCCAGACAGGGAGTAGGGGTGTAAATTGGCAAGAATCTGGCGATACGATATACGTATGACGATACCATATATCTCGATTCTGTCTCAAAGACGATATATTGCAATTTTTTTATTTTATTTTATTTTTCATTAAAAGAAAATGGGGGGACACTTTTTGGAATTTTAAGGGTGAAAAGACCCCCTTACCCAGTATAATGGGGGGGCCCAGGGTTAATGGCAAATCACCCTCTAGCCACAGGTGACTTTCCAGACCCAGAGCCTTGTGAACTGGTATAGGGGTCACATAGATCCCTTACCAGTTCACAAAGGGTTAACAGTAAAAAAAGACAAAAAAAACCACACATAGAAAAAAAAATGTCTTTACTCACCTCCCTATTGTCAGCTCTTGTGTCCCTCGCCGATCCAATGACATATGCGGTGATCGCCGGACGGAGGAGTGGGAAGGCAGGAGATCAGAGGATCGTCTGCCTCTCTCCTCTGCCCAGCGATCACCGTGAATCTGACAGCTGAACCACTGGGAGTCGGGATGACGTCCGCAGGGGGGACGTCATCCACCCCGCTAGTTGTGAAGATGGTGTGAAGAGAGTGAAGAGAGTCGTCTGGTGAATGACGTACTGTAGTCATGCGCTGTTGGAACGGGGTAAGGTAAGTGATTACCAGCGACCTTGGATAATTTACACAGCGGGATATTCCAATACTTTTAGATTCCAGGTCGGCCCCTGGTGGGTTTTGTTTGTTTTTTGGTATGTTGTTGTAAGTTGTTTGTCCCTTTTTGTAAGCACCATGGAAGACGATGGGGCTTTAAAAATACACAAAAATACACATAAAAAACAAATAAAAATAATAACCAATGTAAACTCCCTCTGGGGGACACTGCACATAAGGCAAAGGGGTTATAATGCATTATAGAGAAGCTGTGTTTAGGACATGCATTCCTTTATACAGAGTATTGTCACACAGCAATGCTGAAACTGCACTGTAGAATCACCTGGTCCTATTATGCTAATATGCTAACCAGCTATATTATGCTTCCATCTATTGAAAAGTCTGCAAATTAAAAAAGAAATATAGCAGCGGCGTGTCTATAAGGGGTGCGACCACACAGGGAGTCGGGGGGCATCATTGTTGCTCCTCCACCTTACTTATTTGTGCTCAGCATTTAGAAAAAGGAAGCACCATTTGTCTCTGCTTTTTCAGTCTTTAGTTGTCTGGCTGCAAGCAATTGAGTTAAAAGACAGCCTTAATAGGGCCCTATTTAATGTGCCCACTAGGCCCCCGTAACATTTAGTCATGCCACTGAAAAGCAAGGTAGATCCGGTAGTTAAAGTTGGGACACATATCAGATTCATTAGCAAACATGGTTATAGTGGAACAGAGGACATTGGCTATTACAAATATATATTGGGGCGGAGTGGAAGGGTTGTGCTGTCCAGAGTTGCACTTTAGTTGTAAGTCTCCATGTTGATAGCAGGATGTTATCATGCACAAGATTCAGGACAAGGGCGGGACGAGCCATTGTCACAGGAACTGTCCAGAGTTGCACTTTAGCTGTAAGTCTCCATATTGATAGAAGCATGTTATCATGCCCAAGATTCAGGACGAGGACGGGACATGCCATAATCACAGAAACTATAGCATGTCCCCTTCATTCACTGCCCTTGTCTACTACAACAGAGTGGCGTCAAGGAGGAGGAAATGGCGCCCAGCACAGGACTGGCATCGGGTGAGTCTGTGAGTGTCTGCCGACCGGACCAGCGGTGGTAGCCAGCACTGGATGAAAGGTGAGTATAGTGTTTTTTGATTTTATGACGAAAGTATGATTTCAGGCAAAAGTTAAAAAAAAAAAAAAAAACAGCAGCTTACCTTGCCAAGCATTCCTCCAGCGCTGTGCCCTGAATGAGGAAATATATTTCTTTATCTGCCTCTCCAGTGCCACCCTGCTGATGTGGGCCACCAGTACTCGTTTAAGGAGCTAGTCCAGACCACACCCTCCTCTGTATTGATGGATTTAATGGCACTCTTAAAGCTGCCATTCAAGCTCGGCTAACCCTTCCTCCTTTCCATCCAGCCTCCCCCTAGCAAGTGCTCTCACTACCAGCGCAGACCCACCGATTATGCTAATTATTATGCAGCATCAGATCTCCAAGGGTCACGTCCACTTGCTTCATCTCGACCATTATTTCTTCAATTTAAAAACAGAAAACAGGTTAGCTCAGTGCCAAACATACGCAATGGTGTAACAATTGCCTATGCCTGAAATATCACATTAAATGTTCCCTTCAGCAAGGGGAACCACATTTCTGATTTTAACAGTTAAAAATGAATTTACCATAGGTATGACTTTTACACCTTTTATTGATGTATTTTTTTGTAATACTTTTTACAGGTGGTTAAAGCTGGGTTGTGTCTTGCTCTACTTGGAGGCTGTCAAAAATTTGTCGATGACAAAAACAGAATTCCTATTCGAGGAGATCCACACATATTGGTGGTTGGAGATCCTGGCCTGGGAAAAAGCCAGATGTTACAGGTATGGAATAAAGATAAAGCAGTCAAGGCTCCACAGAGGACAGGCATGCACCTGACTGGGAAATTACTAGGAAGTAGCTAATATAGGGGCCTAACCAAGCAGTTCTTATTCATTCTGGGATCTCTTATAATAAAGTGAAAGCACCAGGATGGGGGGGTTAAAAAAATAAAACACGGACTTCAGCCGTACAGAGGTTGCACAGAGCAGGGTATGTCGCTCTGTGCAGCCCGTCCAAGATGCTAGCGCCCAGCACCGAAATTGCCAGGGGAACGTCAATGGATATCGGGATCCAGGTAAGGCATTTTATTTTTTAACACCCCCCCCCCCCCCCCTCCTGTCTGGAGACTTCCACTTTAAAGCTGACTGTGTCGCTCTGCATTCTGGGATTGCTGTCCTTTCCCTGAACCCAGCTCTGATCTCAGCTATAACCCCGCCCCCTGCACTTTTGACCCCTCTCCTCAGTATGTGATGCTTCTGAGGCAAGATGGCGGCACCAGATCCTAGAGTCCTGAACAGAGTTGCAGCCCAGTGGGGGAAAGAATAATAAGTAAAGTGACTAAAAACTTAAAATATATACATTTTAGATGCTGAGGAATAGTTTTTTAAGAGTTTGGGCTTTTCAATAAATCATGCTGAAGGTCCATTTTAAGTAAGACAGTCCAGTGGTTGAACACCCAGATTGCAGCAAGAAGGAGCAAATAATGTATTTGGTTCTCTGTAAAGCATTATACCTTTGTGTTTGCAGGCTGTGTGTAATGTGGCCCCACGTGGCATCTACGTTTGTGGAAACACAACTACAACTTCTGGATTGACAGTGACACTATCGAGAGACAGTGCAACTGGAGATTTCGGTTTGGAAGCTGGTGCTCTTGTTTTGGGAGACCAAGGTATGAAACGGTTTGTCCATACAGCCTCACCCTAGTCTTTTCAGGAATGTCCTGCTAGTTAAAGCCGAGGATGGAGGGTCGCCGTCCTCGCCGCGGAGGGTGTTGTGCCTCTATAGCACAGTCTGGGGGGGGGGGGGCATCCAGAATGCTGCAACATTCCCCCCTAAATGACCAAGGACGCCCGTAATCTTTACCTTGACCAAGGGCACCCATAATCTTTACCTTAACCTTGCTCCCCTGCTGGGAATACTGTGGCACTCTTGGCTGTCTGGCGCGCACGTGAGCAGTGACTTTCCGGCTGCCAAATGCACCAAATGCAGCCAGTCGCGGCACTGTCACTGTCCACATATGCCGGTCGGCCAATCGCAGTGCAGGATTCCTGGCGGGGTGAGCAGAGATAAGGTAAAGATTGCGGGCCTCCTGGGAGGTTATATTGGGGGGGGGGGGGGGGGCGTCAAGCATTCTGGATGCTTAGTGTGTTCTGGGGAGCTATTTTCTCAGATTTTGGTCTTCCTTTAAAGTGGACCAAAACCCAGCTCGATCGGCCCGGGAATCTATAAGATTCCCAGGCCGATCGGGGTGCCCCGCTGTGTGAACCCCCCCAGGTCGCCCTGTTCACTTACCTTGCTTCACGGTCCAGCATGCGTGGGCCGTGGCCGCATCCCCGCTATCCCTCTAGCAGGGCGCGTGCCAGCACCAGCCATTTGTGAATGGTGGCACACGCGTGCTCCCTAGTAGAGGGTAGCGGGGGATGCGGCCGCCAGCGTGCTCAGAGCTGCTGGCTTTAGATGCCCTCTTAGATGGTGTAACGTCAGCGCCTCAGAGTACGCTGATTAGACGAACGGCCGCACATGCGCCGTAGGACCGGGAGGAGGTGAGTTTCTTGGGGGGTTTAACACAGCAGGACACCCCCGATCAGGGTGCCCTGGGGGAAAGGACCAAAACCCAGGATAGTCAAAATCCTGGGTTTTAGTCCACTTTAAAGGAATACAGAAGGCAAAGGCAATTGTTAATCCATTGTGTCGGGCTTTGTTTGGCACTGTCCTAAACTGTTTTCCATTTAAATTGAAGGTATCAAGGTTTATGGTTTCACCCTATGATTTATCTTTTGAAATATTTGGTCATGGGCCTTGGCTCCGTGATGCTACATAATAATCTGCATTATGGGCAGGGTCTGTAAGACAGGCATTCTCATCACCCTGGCTGTTCACCCTCTCCCCCGGTGTCTGCAAGACCACCGACTTAACCCCCTATTGTTAGTAGTCTGTGGCGAAGTTTGTTTAGGGTTTTTTTTCTTGTTTCTACTTTAAAGAGCAGCTGCGGTCTGACAGGAAGGGAGAGGGCATCCATGATGAGGTGAGCTGCTGAATAACAGTTTATGCACTTTGTCTACAGAGTGCCCTCAATCTTTAGCTGCCATGGTATTGGGCTGGGCTGTAGACAACCATTTTACTGTTTTACATTTCTGCTTTCGTAAAGCCCAAGACTAGGAAAAGCATCGGAAAATAGCAACCCAATTTCTAAAAAGAAATATAAAATCTCCCTGCAATCAAATCTCATTGGTAAAAAAAAATGCTACTGGTGGCAGTATTAAGTTCCTGCTGTGCTGCGGTGGGCAAAGCCTCAAAAGGCAGCATTGTTACCTGACTTCCATTTAACTTATTGGAGCTCTCTGATAAATACCAGATTGCATCACCTGCAGGTGTACACGCCCTCTTCAGTAACAGGCAAGAAAGTACACACAATTATATTTAATGGTAACAGGCATGTGGTGAAGTTGTGCATCTTATTTTTGAATATAGGTTACCGTATTGTTTTGCCATATAAAACGCACCTAGGATTTGGAGGAGGAATTTAAGAAAAATAATATTCTGAACCAAATATTAGGCAAGTTGCAGAATCCTCCATTTCCAGGCACTGTGGCATCCCCCTCCTATTCCCTATAGGCAGTGTGGCATTCCCCCAATCCCATAGGCAGTGTAGCATCCCCCCCAATCCCATAGGCAATGTGGCATCTCCCCCAATCCCATAGGCAATGTGGCATCTCCCCCAATCCCACAGGCAATGTGGCATTCCCCCAATCCCATAGGCATTGTGGCATTCCCCCAATCCCATAGGCATTGTGGCATTCCCCCCATCCCATAGGCAGTGTGGCATCCCCCATCCCATTCCCATAGGCAGTGTGGCATCCCCCATCCCATTCCCATAGGCAATGTGGCTTTTCCCCCCATCCCATAGGCAGTGTGGCATCCCCCCCATCCCATTCCCATAGGCAGTGTGGCATCCCCCCATCCCATTCCCATAGGCAGTGTGGCATCCCCCCCATCCCATTCCCATAGGCAGTGTGGCATCCCCCTCCATCCCATTCCCATAGGCAGTGTGGCACCCCCCCATCTCTTTCCCAGCAGCAGCACATAGAAAAAAAGGCGGCTTACATGTCCTGGCCTCCAGCTGCTGCCGCTGCATGTTCTAGCCTCCGGTCCATGCAGCGGGTGTTTGCATGTTCCCGGAAGAGGCAAAAGCGACAGGGACAAAGACAGTCCCCGCCACTCCTCCAGCTGCTGCCTCTTCTGGCCGAGGCACATGCAAACACCCGGTCCGAGCAGCAGGTGGGTGTGGCCTACACCGATCCGGCCAGAAGAAGATGTAGGAGCAACGGGCGCTGTCTCTGTCCCTGCCAGAAGAGATGGCAGCGGCGGGGACAGAGCCCATCGCTCCACCATCTTCTTCTGGCCTCCCGCAGTGTAACGGGCAGCCCAGACAGCAATGCGGGAGCACCCATAACATGTAAGTTTACTTTTCCCCCCTGATTTTTACATTCGCCTGATAAGACGCGCCCACTCCCCCCCCCCCCCCCCCCCCACACACTTTTGGAAAAAATAAGTGGGTCTTATAGGACAAAAACTAAGGTGTTTGTGGAAGGATTGGCTTGGCCACAAGGCTGAAACTTACCTGCCAGGTCAATCTAAAGAGCAGATCTTAATGCAGCATTCTGTAAGGACTTGACTTGGTTGACTTACATGTACATTTTACCAACTCAGAACCACTGCAGGTCTGCCAGGCCCTGATTTATCAAGTTAGCTCCCGTTTGAGCTGCATGGTGCGCCGGTTTGTGCATGCAAACTGCATTTATAAACGTTTTTTCCCAAGTATACAGCACGTCCTGTTCCAGTAATTCCTTACACTTGGGATATTCCGCCACAAGATGGCGCCGGACTGCAGAAAGACTTGTGGCCACTCCCGACCTCTTAAATAGCCAGGAACCTCCCACTAATTCCCAGTTTAGTTCTGCAGTATGGTCTGCGAAGATAGAAGATGGCTCTCTACTGCGCAGGGAGCGGTCTTTTCAAGCCTATGGACCTGCAGGCCTATTTCCACCCGTTCCGGACCCACTACCTCCCAGCCTCGGCTGACGGTTCGGGTGAAGGTAGGACAGCACTAGGGTCAGGTGCTGAAGGAGCGCTACTTCCGGGCTGCAAGACCCTTTACCAAAGGGTAGTGGGCGACAGGCTTTTTTATGGTGAGCCTCTTTGGGATGTCCCAGCCCTAAATCTTGGGCCCCTTTTTAATCTCCCCCTTACCTCCCTTCCCATAGAGGTTGCCGGGACCCCCTCGCTATGGCCCGCGTGGCTGACAGGGGGAGTCTGTTATTGTGTGTGTGCTTTTAATATTGCTTTTATTGCTATGGCGCGCGTGCGGGGCGTTGTACGGCGCTCCGCGGGTGTTGCCGCTTTTCTACTATGTCTTTTGGCTTCACGTGATCTCAGTTTCGCGCTCTTCGGAGGGGCGGGAACCGCGGTTTGACACGTTCTGCGTCATGCGCCCGCGGTCCGCCCCTCTAGGTACTGCTGCCGGCGACATTTTGTGTCCTCGTCCTTGCGGTGCTGCGACGCGGTCTGGCTATTCTGCTTCTTCGTGCTTCTGTCCGCTTGGTCCGTGAGTCCCTTACGGGGTTTTTTTTTATATGGACTTACTCTGTATGCGCTGGGGATGCTTATTTTTTGCTTGTTGTGTCTTGCAGGTGTCTTGCCAATCTCCCACCTTCCCTAGCGGGTTTTAGGGGGCATCCCACTAAGGGTGGCTATAGTTAGCTGTGTCCCTGTACTGGCTTGTGCCTGTATCTAAAATCACCATATGGAGGCTTCCGGGGATAATGTGTTTGGGGTTCCTTCGGGACAAGCCCAGCTGTGTATTGTGTGTGGGGTATTCCCTGTGAGTGGCGGTGTCAGGGTATGTGTGCCCTGCGCCCAGCAGGTACTTGCGCTGCAGCCTGGGGCGTCTTCTACGGACCCTGGTGCTGTGCCCCCTTCGTCTTCGCCTACCCCCCCACATTTGCATTTGACTACCAGTGAGGGGCACACTAGTGGGGAGGCACAATATGATTAGGCTGTATGGGTGGCCAGTATTGAAAAGCATATTGCTGGGTCAGCTCCGCGTAAGGCTTCTGCCGAGAAGTGGCATTTATCTCCCGATGCTTCCCTCTTTCCTGTTGAGGACGAGGGACCTTACTCATTGTCTGGCCTTTACCCCCTTGAGGAGGGGGAGTTGTTCTCTGATTCAGAATCCTCTGAAGAACAACCGAAGTTATATGGTGGTACCGGGTCTGCTTTTGAAGAAGACCCATGGTCCTCAGATGACACTGACAGGTTATTGACTCACATTTTTGAAGTGCTTTGTATTTCCCCTCCTACCGTGGCTCCACAGCAGCAGGGTGAGCTTTTCCATACTGTTATACCACGCTTAGAGTTCCCTGAGCTGAGTCACTTTAATAATCCGGTGATCAAAGAGTGGGAACGGCCTAGTAAACTTCTTGGGGTGGCCAAGAGTTGGGACAGGAGGTATCCCTTTCCTGCTGATGTAATTAAGCGTTGGTCATGTCCTCCCGAGGTGGACGTGCCCGTTTTAGGGTTGTCAAATACATCTGTCATGCATTCTCCTGACACTGCTACTCTGCGGGATGTTGAGGACCGGCGCATGGACCAGCTGTCCTGTCATGCTTTTGCCTGTGTGTGGACTGCGCTGTGCCCGGTTTGTGCCTCTGCCATAACGGCTATTGCTATTAAAGGGCTGCTTAAGTGTCTCTTAGATGGGACCTCTGATGACGCGGGAGGAGAGGATTATAGATCTCTCCTGCTTTGCCCTTCTGGTGGCTATACGACACTCTCTCTGGCTACGTTAGTGGGTAGCTGATAATGCTGCTAAGAAGGCTCTCACTGGGTTTCCTTTTAAGGGGCTGCGGCTCTTTAGTGAACGCTTGGACCTGTTTGCCAGGGGAGGTAGGTTACCGCAACGTAGGAGGCCGTCTCGGCCCTTTCGGGGGACTGGTGCCTCTCTCCCCTCCTTCCATGCTTCCAGGGCTGGTCGAGGAGTTTCCTTTGCTGGAGCACACAGAGATTATTGGGGCAGGGGTAGAGGACGTGGCCGGCCCGGCCTCTCATGGGGTCCCAAGCCCAAATCCTCCCCCAAGCCCCCTCACCCATCCGGGTGGGGGGACGGCTTAGGCTCTTTGCTCCAGGAGGTGGTTTCCTCCGGTTACAAGATAGTTTGCAGCCTGCCCCCCCAAGATTCATCAGATCCCGGATGTCTCAAAACCCGCCTTGCGGTCCATAACCTTCTGGAGTTGGGGGTCATTTGCCCGGTGCCTCTCAGAGAAAGAGGCAGAGGCTTCTACTCAAATCTTTTCACGGTTCCCAAAAAGGATGGGTCCCTCAGGCCCATCCTGGATTTAAAGCTCCTCAACAAGTTTGTCAGATTCACTCAGCAGTCAATTCACTGCGCCCGGGCGACTTCATGACTTCTGTAGACATCAAGGACGCTTACCTTCATGTACCAATCTTTCCAGGCCATCAGAAATTTCTCAGGTTCGCTCTGGAGGATCAGCACTACCAATTTGTGGCCTTACCTTTCGGTATCACCTCGGCTCCCAGGGTATTCACCAAGGTGCTCGCGGGCGTGATGGCCTTGTTGAGATCTCAGGGCATTCGCATCCTTCCTTATTTGGACGACATTATGATCGCGTCTCAGTCCTTCCAGCAGGCTGAGCTGGATACCCGTCCCAAGTCTTCTCTGGTCCTGTCACTGGTGAGGTCCTTTCTGGGCATGACTCTGGATACATCTCAGGTCAAGGTTTTTCTCCCTCAGCAGAAGTTGGAGAGTCTTCAAGCTCAGGCCCTGTTTCTTCTGTCTTATTCTCAGTGTGTCACACACCCCGCTTACCCTTTAATTCTTACGATCTGGTTACTCCACCAGCAGGTGGCGACGTTGCAGAGAGAAGTCTTGAAAATGAGCCCCTCCTGGCCTACATATACCTGGGACCTCCCACTTAACACCCAGTGCTTTCTCTCTGCAAGCTGCGACAAGACAGAAGAAAGAAGTCTCCTGCTTGCAGGTAGCCGGGGTCAGACCCCGGCATCCCCTTTTGGTCTATTTCTGCCCAGTCAAATTGTTTTTTATGCCTAGATAGATAACCGAAGCCTCCCAGCCTAGGCTGCTGGCTGGGCAAAGGTAGATGGCACTATATGGTGCCTAGGAGCTTATCTCCTCCGCTCGTCCCCACGCGTGGGGCAATGCGATTATCTGGCATGGTGATCCGGATTTGGGATGCCCCTGTCCCGATGATCCCCTTGGCCACCTTCTCCCGCTTGGTCCCTTCTCCCTTCACGTTGGGGGGGGGGGGTTTGCTTGTATGGGGTGCTTTTACACTTGTGCTGTTTGTGTCTGTGGGGAGCGCTGGCAGCTGGCGGGGTCAGCGCCGCGGGCGGGCGCGTGTCCCGGGCTGCTGGGGCTCCTTGTAGTGTTTTCTACTATGATCCTCTCCCCTACTATGATCCTCTCCCACATGGCTGTGTATGTATGGGGCGTCTGTTGGCGCCCTAGGCGGGCCGCGCTGCTCGTGTCTGGGGGGCGGGGCCGCGCACGCTCTCGGCCCACGCTGTTTGGCTCTGTAGGGGGCGGAGCCGGAGCACTGCGTGCGCTGAGCCCGGGCCGCCTTCCTCTCTCTTCCTCACCCGGAGCCTCACTACACGGAGGCACTCAGCAACAGCCCAGCGGTCCCTAGCTCGGCTGAGGAGGGCGCCGCCATTTAAACAGGTTTTTTTGTTGGTTTGTCTTGCTTGATTGTGCGGTGCATGCGCTTGAGCAGTTAACCCTGTCACTTTTATATAGCTCCCCTCCTGGAGGCACATATTTGTTATTCATGTATATGTATATATTTTTCTCATGGGCTGTATATACTTCAGGCTTTTGTATATATTGTTTATATTTTTTACTGTTACATTCTGTTTGGTTGTATGTGTGTGGCGCGTGCTGGCAAACTTTCTTTGGGGGTCTGATTGTGGTCTCTTTCCCTTACAGATCCTGGGATCCCCTCACTGCTGTGAGTCTCCCGGTCTGATATACCTGGCTAGTCTTATTTTCCAAATTGGGATTCTCCTAGGCTTAAAAATCCTCCCACTCCCGGGACTTTAATTATAAAAGGGGGCATCCCGGGTTGCTTAATGCGTAAATCCCTGGGTTATTGCGAATACCATAATTTCACCATATGGAGGCTTCCGACATTACCGGAAATTGCTCTTCGGGGCTATCCAGGCTGTGTGGGGGTTGTGGGGCTCAGCTCCCAGGCGATGATGTTATAATATGTGAAGCAGAATATTGCGCGCCAGCCCGGCGCTCCGGCTTCTGGCTCCTCGCGACTTCCGTCATCTCCTACCCCCCCAACCTTTTCCGGACCCCGTGTGACGTTGTCAAAGGTGGGGTTTCGCAATCCGAGGTGTGTGCACGATTGGCCAGCCTCGAGAAAATAGTTTCCGCTGCGGTGGCTCAGAAGGCTACGGCTAAGCGGAAGCACCTTTCTCCGGCATCACCTGTTCTGGAGGATGAGGCGTTTGAAGTATTGGATTGGTCCGATTGTCCCCCTGCTGAGGAGGGGGAGCTCCTTGAGGAGTCGGACGAGCCTGCAGACCAGCAATTGGTTGATACCGCTGGCGATCAGGCTGCTGGGGTGTTCCTTGACACTCCTTCCATTCTGGCTCAAATGTTTGAAATTTTGGCTTTGGGTCCCCCCGCCAAAGGGTGAGTTGTTTGATGTGCCCCAGCCGCGTTTGGTGTTTCCCAGGCAACAACTTTGTGAGGGTTGTCCTTAAGGAATGGCAACAACCCACGCGTCTCGTTGCAGTTCCTCCTAGTTGGGATAAGCGTTATCCCTTTCCGGAGGATTTGGTGAAGCTTTGGTCTGTTCCCCCTGACGTCGATGCCCCTGTGTTGGGGCTGTCTAACACGGCTGTGTTGCACTCCCCTGACACTACTACCATTAAGGATGGTGAGGATCGCCGGATTGATCAATTGGCTCGCCATGGTTTTATCAGTGCTGGATCGGCACTGCGGCCGGTGTGTGCTTCGGCGCTTCTTCTGATGGCTGTTAGGTCCATTATTAGAGATTTGTACGCAGATCTTGATCCCACTTGTGATGAATTCGGTTCTCTCAAACAGTGTGAATCGTTTATTTCCTTTGTCATGACCGCCCAGGACGATGCGCTTGCGATGTGTAGCAGGATCGCGGCCCTATTGGTTGCTATTCGTCGGTCGGTGTGGCTGCGCCAGTGGACGGCGGACTTTAACTCTTAAGAAGTCGCTTATGGCTCTTCCTTCTGTAAGTTTGCGCCTGTTTGGCGATAAATTGGATTCTGTTACCAAGGGTGGTAAGTTGCCTCAACGCAAGAGGCCTCGTCGTTCCTTTCGGGGTACGACTTCCTTCAGTCCCTCCTTTCGGGGAGTCAGAGCGGGCAGAGGGGCCTCCTTTCCCGCTACCAGGGGTGCAGGTTGGACCCGGGGGAGGGGCCGTGGCCGTCCCGGTCTTGGGGCGCCAAGCCCAAGCCTGCGGGTAAGCCCGCTCAGCAATGAGGGGGTGCCTTCACCCGTGCGGGTGGGGGGACGATTGCGACACTTCTCCCTGGTTTGGGACCAGGAGGTTCCGGACAGATGGATCCGGGAGGTGGTGTCGTCCGGTTACTAGCTGGAGTTCGTGTCTCACCCGCCTTCACGGTTTTTCCGGTCTCGGGTGCCCACCGATCCTTTGGCCGCGCAGGGGCTCCTGGCATCGATGAAGAATCTTCTGGAAATGGCGGTCATCCGGCCGGTGCCGCATTTGGAGGTGGGCCTCGGGTTCTACTCCAATCTTTTCACAGTCCCCAAGAAAGACTGGTCGGTTCGTCCCGTCCTGGATCTGAAGTTCCTCAACAGGTTCATCTGTACTCGGAAGTTTCGCATGGAAACTCTGCGATCGGCCATCGGCTCTCTTCGGCAGGGGGACTTCATGACGTCCATAGACATCAAGGATGCTTACCTTCATGTTCCCATCTGCCAGGCTCATTAACGTTTTCTTTGGTTCGTGATGAAGGATCGGCATTTTCAATTCGTGGCACTTCCATTTGGCCTTACCTCGGCTCCAAGAGTGTTCACCAAGGTGCTGGCAGGGGTGATGGCCATTCTCAGATCTCAAGGCATTCGCGTTGTGCCTTATCTGGACGACCTTCTCTCAATCAATCAGAGACGGACACCAGGACGGTGGTCTCCACGCTGGAAAGCTTCGGTTGGGTGATCAACTTTCCCAAGTCCTCCCTTGCCCCGGCCAGGGTGGTGTCCTTTCTGGGAATGCGGTTGGATTCTTGTCAACACAGGGTGTTTCTGCCTCAATCCAAGATTTGTCTGATTCAGGAATTGGCTCGGTTCCTTCTTTCCAATCCTCGACCGTCCATCCGTCTGGGTAGAGACTGGTAGGGTTGATGGTTGCCTCTTTCGAGGCAGTTCCTTATGCTCAATTTCACACAAGGTCGCTTCAGCTTCATCTGTTGGCGTCTTGGGACCAGCGACCACGGTCGTTGGATCGGCCCTTCCAGTTGTCCTCCCGGGTCCGGCAGTCCCTTCAATGGTGGTTGGTCTCGACCAATCTCTTGAGGGGCAGGTCTTTCCTGACCCCTCTCTGGGAAATTGTCACCACGGACGCCAGTCTTTCGGGATGGAGGGGATTCTGGAAGGATCTTCAGTTTCGGGGGCAGTGGGGGCCTCGAGAGGCCCACTTGCCCATCAATGTTCTGGAACTGAGAGCCATCCATCTGGTTCTTGTTCTTTTGACTCAGCATGTTCTGGGCCTTCGGTTCAGGTTCGCTCGGACAATCGGACAGCGGTTGCTTACATCAATCATCAGGGAGGGACTCGCAGTCTGGGTGCCCTCAGAGAGGTGTCCCTGATCCTGACCTGGGCGGAGGCCCATGTTCCTTGTCTCTCGGCAGTTTACATTCCGGATGTGGAAAACAGGGAAGCGGATCTGTTGAGCAGGGGCTCTTCCCATCTGGGAGAATGGGCTCTCCATCCTCAAGTTTTTTGGTCGCTGTGTCTCCGGTGGGGGACACCGGAGGTGGACCTGTTTGCCTCTCGTCACAATTGCAGGCTTCCGACCTTCGTGTCGTTCTCCCAGGATCCTCTGGCTCTGGCGGTGGACGCCATATCCCTGAGCTGGGGGGATCTGGGGTTTCTGTACCTTTTTCCTCCGATACCCATGCTAGGCAGGGTGGTACGGAAGCTGGCTCTGGAAAGGGTGTCCACCATTCTCGTGGCTCCAAGGTGGCCAAGGCGAGTATGGTTCGCAGACATCGTTCGGATGGCGGTGGATCAGATCGCTCTGCCTCTTCGGCCCGATCTGCTCACTCAGGGTCGGCTGTGTTACCCCAATTTACCAACGCTGGGTTTGACGGCTTGGCTGCTGAAACCTTCATCTTGAAGGAGGAGGGTCTTTCTGACTCGGGTGTTAAGACTCTGATCGGTGCCCGGAAGAGGTCTTCTTCTACCATCTACTATAGGACTTGGAAAGCCTATATCGCTTGGTGTGAGGTTAGATCTTTGCCTTGTAGGGTCTTTTCGGTTTCCAGGATTCTGGATTTTTTGCAATCAGGGCTGGACTCTGGTCTCCAGCTGAGTACTTTGAAAGGGCAGGTTTCTGCCTTATCTATCTTTTTTTCAGAAGCGTTTTGCGCTTCATCCTTTAGTTAAAACTTTTTTCCAGGGGGTTACGCATTTGCGGCCTCCCAGGAAACCATTACTCCCTGTTTGGGACTTGAACTTGGTTCTTTCTGCTCTTCAGGCTCCTCCCTTTGAGCCCTTGCAGGATATTGCTCTGTCTACCTTGACTCAGAAGATTGCCTTCTTGGTGGCTATCACTTCGGTTCGGCGTGTCTCGGAGTTGGCGGCCTTGTCGATTCAGGCGCCCTACTTTGAGAGGCATCAGGACAAGGTGGTTTTTCGTTTCAAGCCGGACTTCCTTCCTAAGGTTGTTTCTGCTTTTCATTTGAATCAGGATATTGTTCTTCCCTCCTTGTGTCCTAAGCCTAAGAATGACAAGGAGAGGATTTTGCATTGTTTGGATGTAGTACGCTGTGTTAAGTACTATTTGATCACTACTTCTCCTTTTCGTAAAACTGATGCCTTTTTTGTTGTGCCCTGTGGGCCTAGGAATGGTTTGGCTCCGGCCAAGTCTTCCATTAGCAAATGGATTCGTCAGGCGGTTGTTGCGGCCTATTCGGCCAAGGGGAAGGTTCCCCCTTTTCGTATCACTGCTCATTCTACTCGCGCTGTTGGAGCGTCTTGGGCTTTTCAGCACCAAGCTTCTGTTGAACAAGTTTGTAAGGCTGCTACTTGGTCTTCTGTTCATACTTTTTCTAAGTTTTACAAGGTTGATGTGCGGGCCTCAGCGGATGCTGTTTTTGGCCGCAAAGTTCTGCAGACTGCAGTCATTTAAGTTATGCTTCATTTTGCCTTCGGATACCCATCCCTTGTGGACACTGCTTTTGGATGTCCCGATCGTAAGAATTAAAGGGGAAGCGGGGTATGTGACACACTGAGAATAATACCATTTTGTGAGTACTGTAAAATGGATATTGTCAGTATGTCACACACCCCGCTTCACCCGCCCTTTTTGGTATCCTGGATCCTCTATATGGTGAAGCTTCCTTTATTTTATTTTGAGGTTACCGTTGGATTTCCTGGTACCTTGTCTTACTGCTGTTTGAATTCACTGGGTGTTAAGTGGGAGGTCCCAGGTATATGTAGGCCAGGAGGGGCTCGTTTTCAAGACTTCTCTCTGCAACGTCGCCACCTGCTGGTGGAGTAACCCGATCGTAAGAATTAAAGGGGAAGCGGGGTGTGTGACACACTGACAATATCCATTTTACAGGTGAGTACTCACAAAATTGTATTTTCCTCGTCCCTCCATCCGGCAGGGGATGCAGCTGGTGGGCCTGATGGTGTCTTGCTTCGAAGCCGTACCCTATGCTCAGTTTCACATGAGGCCTCTTCAACTACACCTCGTATCAGTATGGGATTGGGACCCTGTGTCCCTGGATCAGGTGTTTGTTCTGTCCCCACTGGCCAGACGGTCCCTCTCGTGGTGGCTGGACTCAGGGATTCTCCTGGTGGGCAGAACCTTTCTGTCCCCTTGCTGGGAGACTGTCACCACAGATGCCAGTCTGACAGGTTGGGGGGCTTCTGGAAGTCTTTGAAATTCCAGGGTCAGTGGGGCCCCCAGGAGGCCCATACTCCCATCAGCATTCTGGAACTGAGGGCGATAAGGTTGGTTCTTGCCCAATTGACCCCACACCTTCGGAGTCGGGCTGTTCAGATCCGCTCGGACAACCAGACAGCGGTTGCTTACATCAATCACCAGGAAGGGACCCAGAGCAAGAGGGCCCTCAAGGAAGTGTCCCTGATTTTGTCCTGGGCGGAGGTGAATGTTCCTTGCATCTCGGCAGTGTACATCCCGGGGGTGGAGAATCTGGAGGCAGACTCCCTGAGCAGGGGGACTTCTCGTCTGGGAGAATGGTCCCTCAGCAGAAGGGTATTTCACTCCCTGTGTTACCGCTGGGGTCAGCCAGATGTTGATCTGTTTGCGTCCCATCACAATCACAAGCTTCCAGTCTTTGTCTCTCTGTCCCAGGATCTTCCAATGTCTTGGAAGAACTTTCGGCTCCTCTATGTGTTCCCTCCGTTTCCTCTGCTGGGCAGGGTGCTGCGCAAGATAGCCCAGGAGGGGGTGCCAAACTGGTGGCCCCCTTTTGGCCAAGAAGGGTGTGGTTCGCAGACATCGTGCAGTTGGCAGTAGATCATTACGCCCTACCCAAGGATCCAGACCTGCTCACTCAGGGACAGCTACGCCATCCCAATTTACAAACGCTGGCTTTAACGGCCTGGCTGCTGAAACCTTCATCTTGATGGAGAAGGGGCTGCCTGCCTCTGTTGTTAATACCATGATTCGGGCTAGGAAGAAGTCCTTGTCCTTTATCTACTATAGGGTATGGCATGCTTACACTGGTGTGAGTCTAAGTCTCTTCCCTGTCGGGTGTTTTCTATTCCCAGGATCCTGGAATTCTTGCAACATGGTTTGGACCTGGGTCTTCAGCTTAGTACCCTCAAAGGACATGTTTCAGCCTTGGCTATTTTCTTCCAAAGATCTTTTGCCACCCACCGCTTGGTCAAGACCATCTTCCAGGGGGTTACTCACGTGCGCCCGCCACGTAAGCCTATGTTACCAGTCTGGGATTTGAATTTGGTTCTATCTGCCATGCAGGGTCCTCCTTTTGAGCCTCTGCGTGAGGCTGCTTTGTCTATTCTGACTCTTAAGGTAGCCTTTTTGGTGGCTATCACTTCTGTCCGCCGAGTTTCTGAACTGGCGGCTTTGTCTATTCTAGCCCCTTATTTTGAGAGGCATCAAGAGAAGGTTGTTTTCCGTTTTAAACCGGATTTCCTTCCCAAGGTGGTGTCTGCTTTCCACCTAAATCAGGATATAGTTCTTCCTTCCTTGTGTCCTAAGCGTAGTAACGACAAGGAAAGGGTCTTACATTCTTTGGATGTAGTTCGTTGTGTTAAGTATTATTTAGTTACTACTTCGGCCTTCCGGGCCCAAGAAGGGTTTTGCTCCTGCCAAATCTTCCCTTAGTAAGTGGATACGTCAGGCCATCATTGGGGCCTATATGGCTAAGGGGAAGGTTCCCCCTTTTCGTGTCACCGCTCATTCTACTCGTGCTATTGGAGCTTCCTGGGCTTTTCAGCACCAGGCTTCTGTTGAACAAGTTTGCAAGGCTGCGACTTGGTCTTCTGTGTATACTTTTTCTAAGTTTTACAAGGTTGATGTGTGGGCCTCAGCAGATGCTGCTTTTGGCCGCAAAATTCTGCAAGCTGCAGTAATTTAAGTTATGCATTGTTCCTTGGGGATCCCCACCCATTATAGACACTGCTATTGGATGTCCCAAGTGTCATGAATATTTGGAAGTGGGGTGTGTGACATACTAGGAATAATACCATTTTGTGAGTACTCACCTGTAAAATGGTTATTACGAGTATGTCACACACCCCACTTCCCCCGCCCTTTTTTGTTCTAAGGGATCCTTTATATGGTGATTATTATTTTCAAACTATTTTTCAATTATTGAATATAATTTGCTCTTCCTGGTTCTTCACTGCTTTTTAAAAAGACTGAGGAATAGTGGGAGGAACCCAGTACTTATGGACCAGGAGGGGCTCCTTTTTTTCATGTCATCTCTGCAAGATCGCCTTCTACAGGCCGGGTTCCTAAGTGTCATGAATATTTGGAAGTGGGGTGTGTGACATACTCGTAATAACCATTTTACAGGTGAGTACTCACAAAATGGTATTTTTAACAAAGGGCTTTATGTTTTATGTAATGTCATGTTGTGCTTATCATGGTTTTTATACTTAACTGATTATTGCATCAATATTTTATTATTTGATGTGTTTGGTGCTGGCCTGGGTTTGACCCATTGTGGCAGCTGGGGCACATAGACAAACATTTTGGATTGTTTGAGTGCATGGTCTTGGGGATACCTGGCCGGGCACAACACTGTTGTACTATTGTAGTATTAAGGTAGTGCAGGGTCCTGTCTTCATTTTCTGTGTGAAGTTTATATATGTGTTTCTTCACAGGATCAGATGTGGTGACAGAAGCTTGCCAGCTTACTTGTTTAATAACCAAAAGAGAGTTGCTTGAGCAACAGGGTCTTTTTGCCGTTTCCAGAAACGCTTAATGCGTCATCACATGATGCTATTTTTAACGCTCCCAGTTTAACCACCTTCATTTTGCGACTTCCATTGTGCAGGTATATGCGGCATTGATGAATTTGATAAGATGGGTAATCAGCACCAGGCTCTCTTGGAAGCAATGGAACAGCAGAGTATAAGTCTTGCCAAGGCTGGGATTGTGTGCAGCTTGCCTGCCAGGACATCCATTATCGCTGCAGCTAACCCTGTGGGTGGACACTACAACAAAGGAAAAACTGTCTCTGAGAACCTAAAGTAAGTACTTTGCTGATGAAGGAATCATTCTTTCAAATGAGAACTATTGCAAAAATTCCCCAATAGCAAAAAGCCAAAAAAAATATTATTTGGACAAAGAAATGATTTATTTATGCACCATGGGCTCAACATCCAGCTTTCTAAATGCAGTATTTTTGCCCCATAAGACGCATCGAGGAGAAGAGGAAAATAAGAAACAGAAATATTCTGAACCTAATGTTGTGCTAAAACACCACCCCCAAGAACCAAATAATAGGCAAGGTGCAAATTCCCCCCATTACAGGCAATGCGGCATTCTCCCCCCTCCCATTCCTCATATAGGCAGTGTGGCATTCCCCCCCCTCCCGTTCCCCATATAGGCAGTGTGGCATTCTTCCCTCCCGTTCCCCATATAGGCAGTGTGGCATTCCACCCTTTCATTCTCCATAGGCAATGGGACACCCCCCCCCCCATCCATCCCATTCCCCATAGGCAGTGTGGCAATCTCCCCTCCCATTCCTCATAGGCAGTTTGGCAATCTCCCCTCCCATTCCCCATAGGCAGTGTGGCAATCTCCCCTCCCATTCCCCATAGGCAGTGTGGAAGTCTCCCCTCCCATTCCCCATAGGCAGTGTGGCATTCACCCCTCCCATTCCCCATATAAGCAGAGTGACATTCACCCCTCCCATTTCCCATATAAGCAGAGTGACATTCACCCCTCCCATTCCCCATAGGCAGTGTGGCATTCTCCACTCCCATTCCCCCTATAGGCAGAGTGGCATTTCTCCCCTCCCATTCCCCATAGGCAGTATGGCATTCTCCGCTCCCATTCCCCATATAGGCAGTGTGACATTCCCCCTCTCATTCCCCATAGGCAGTGTAGCATCCCCCCCCAATCCCATTCCCCACAGGCAGTGTGGCATTCTTCTCTCCCATTTCCCCATAGGCAGTGTGGTATTCCCCCCTTCTATTCCACATATAAGCAGTGTGAAATTCCCCCATCCCATTCCCCATAGGCAGTGGGGCATGTTCCCCTCTCACATTCCCCATAGGCAGTAGGACATTCTCCCCCCTCCCATTCCCCATATAGGCATTGTGGCATTCTCCTTTCCCATTCCCTATATAGGCAGTGTGGCATTCTCCCCTCTCATTGCTTATAGGCTGAGTCTGTGGCGCCGGAACAGCTGCAAGGTGAGCGTAATGGGAAAACAGTGGGGATACAAACAGCAAGGCACTCGAATTCGGAATGCCTTGCCAGAGAGGAACAACACACGGAAAAGTGAATTTCCTTTTCCTAAAACAACCAATTGCCGAGACATCAGGCAAAGATCAACGCTAAGTACTGCTGCCTCTGTAGAAAGAGAAAATAAGGCCTGGGATAGAGAGATTCTGAGAAGAGAATATATTCTTAGTATGTCACACACCCCGCTTCAAGAATCCATAACATGTGGGTAATATCGTCCTGAAGAGGGCGTTCCTGCAGAGATGATAGCAAAAGAAAGCCCCTCCCTGATCCATAAATACCTGGGACCTCCCACTCACTACCCAGTTTTTCCATCTCTGCAGACGGCGAGCAAGTCAGAAGATGATGGCTCCTCCTTGCACAGGGGGATTTCAGGTAGCCGGGGTAACTCCCGGCCTCTTATTTTGTCTATTTCCGCTCGGACCCATGTTTGTCCCAAAATTTACCTCATATTACATGCCTCCACAGTCTTGGCTGCTGGCCCGAGCGAGGGTACATTGGCACCTCTGGTGCTGAGGAGCAGAGCTCCACCGTGAGACCCTAAAAGAGAGGGTAGGCGGTCATACCGGGTAGGTGATCCCGGTTTGGAATGCCCCGTCCCTTGACTTTTCCCCTGGGGGGGGGGCCCTTCCCTTTACCAACTATGGGGGCTGGGGGTTCCTCTCATAGGGGTTAGCTTTATTCTCTTTCTCTTTATTCACTTTCTCTTGTTGATGTGGAGCGTCTGGAAGTAATCCCTCAATGAATTGGTTGCACTGTTGTTACTATGTTGCAGCACCGCGGCTGTCATTGCAGCCGGGTGCCGGGGTTTTTTAGTCTGTGAGGTAATTTTTTACCTCACACGCTTTGGGGGGGCGGGGCTGGCACTCGGCGCTCTGCCGCGGCCAGCCCCCGTTCTCTCATTCACTCCTCGCCGCAGCGAGCGGGGCGGGTGCTCCGCTAGTGATAGTCCTGGCAGCCGGCGCCGCGGTTGTCGGCGGCGCCGGTCTCTGGGCTGGTGCGTGAGGGACT
The DNA here is from genome assembly GCA_027917425.1 of Gastrophryne carolinensis. Classification (NCBI taxonomy): domain Eukaryota; kingdom Metazoa; phylum Chordata; class Amphibia; order Anura; family Microhylidae; genus Gastrophryne; species Gastrophryne carolinensis. The sequence continues at coordinate 402,078,363 of CM051237.1, forward strand.
TCTTCCCTCACGCTTCATTCACACTGGAAGGGGGGGCGGAGCCGGGCTTTCGGCGCGTCGCCGCGGCTCCGCCCTCCTCTGTACTGGCGCCGCTGCGGAGCTGAGCTCCCTGTTACTAGGCAGCTCCCTGTTACTAGGCAGCTTAGGGGGCACAGATCAGCTTTGCGCGGGCTGCGCAGACCACGCCCCTGACAAGGCAGTTCTTCTTCTCTTCACTTCACCTCAGAAATCGCCATTGTTCTGAGGCGGATCGTTCACCGCAGCGTCTGTGAGTGGCCCTGTGGGCCTCATTTATTTCTTCTTTTCTTATCTGTTAAGTCTTATTGTAGGGACTTATGGGTCTCTCTCTGTCTTTTAGGTGAAGGTTATCCAGGAGGATCTTCTGTAGTATTGGAAGGTCTCTCCTGGTCCTGGGTCCCTGGGTCCATTTTAGCATCACAAATCCTCCCACTCGGGACATTAAAGGGGCATCCCGGGTTGTCTAACTGGCGTAATTCCCTGGGTCATAGCGACCACTCAAAATTCACCTTATGGAGGCATCCCCGGATACTGGGACTGGGACCCCTTCGGGGCATCCCAAAAAGTGTATGTTGTGTGGGATTTCCATTACTGGGGATGATGTGTTACTGTGTATACCATGTGCACAGCAAACTATTACGCGGCAGTCCGAACCCCAAGCGGCTGGGTCAGCACAGCCGGCCACCTCAACTCCCCCTCCCGCCTTGACTCGTGCCCCGTGTGACGTGGTCATGGGCAGGGATCTGCAATCCGAGATGTGTGCCAGATTGGCTAGCCTTGAGAAAATGCTCTCTAGCTCGGTCGCCCGTAAGGCTCCGTCTAAGAGAAAGTATTTGTCGCCGGCTCCGCCGGTGGATGATCTTGATGACAGAGACAATCTGGATTGGTCTGATTATCCTCAGCTAGAGGAGGGGGAAGTTGATGAGGGTTCAGAATTTTCGGATGATGAGCAGTCTGCTGGCGCTGATGCCGAGCTTTCTGATTTAGGGAGATCCTTGGACTCTCCTCACGCTCTGTCTCTCATGCTGGAAGTTCTGAATATTTCCCCTCCCGAGGAGGCGTCACAGCAGAAAGGTGAATTGTTTGAGGAATCCAGGCCGCGCCTGGAGTTTCCTATGCAACGCCATTTTGATAGAATCATTGACAAGGAATGGGATAGGCCGGCTCGGCTCCCTGGCATCCCTCAGGGGTGGGATAGGAAATATCCCTTTCCTTCTGAGGCGGTCAAGCGCTAGGCATCTCCCCCCGAGGTGGATTCACCGGTTTTGGGGTTGTCTAACTCCTCGGTGTTAAACAGACCTGATTGTTCCACTCTCAAGGATGGAGAGGATAAACGTATTGATCAGATGGCTTCTCATGGCTTTACTAGCATTGGGTCGGCCATCCGGCCTGTGTGTGCTTCGGAGCTAATGGTGTTGGCCACCAGGTCTGTGGTCAGGGACCTGTTGACTTCTTCCGGGCTTCGTCCTGGTAGTAACGAGTTCCTTAGCCTTAAACGGTGCGAGTTGTTTCTATCCTTTGTGTTGTCTGCCCTGGATGATACTTTGATGATGTGTGGTAGGACTTCGGCTCTGCTTGTGGCTATTCGGCGGTCGGTGTGGCTGCGCCAGTGGGCGGCCGATTTTATGTCCAAAAAATCACTGACGGCTTTACCCTTTGTTGGTCTACGGCTCTTTGGAGAGACATTGGACTCTGTCACCAAGGGTGGTAGGTTACCTCAACGTAAGAAACCACGCCGCCCTTTTCGGGGGGCGCCTGCCTTTACCCCCTCCTTTCGGGGGGCCAGATCTGGTAGGGGTTCTGCATTTCCCTCTTCCAGAGGAGATTCCGGAAACAGGGGCAGAGGACGTGCCCGTTCTGGATACAGTTGGGGCTCTAAGCCCAAACCGGCTGCTAAGCCGGCTCAGCAATGAGGGGGCGCCCTCACCCATGCGGGTGGGGGGACGGCTGCAGCACTTCTCTCAGATCTGGGATCAAGAGGTCTCGGACAGATGGATCCGGGAAGTGGTGTCTTCCGGCTACAAGCTGGAGTTTGAGCTCCGCCCCCCTTCCAGATTTGTCAGGTCTCGGATGCCGTCGGAGCCTCTAGCGGCGCAGGGGCTCCTGGTGGCAGTGGAGAATCTTCTGGACATGGCTGTCATTTGCCCAGTGCCCCCTTCAAATCGGGGCAGGGGCTTTTATTCCAATCTGTTCACGGTACCCAAGAAGGACGGGTTGGTCCGACCCATCTTGGATCTGAAGTTTCTCAACAGGTTCATCCGGCCGAGGAAATTCCGCATGGAAACGCTGCGTTCGGCCATTCACTCTCTTCGTCAGGGAGACTTTCTGACGTCCATAGACATCAAGGATGCTTATCTACACGTTCCGGTTTTTCCAGCACACCAGAGGTTTCTCAGGTTCGTGGTGGAGGATCGGCACTTTCAGTTTGTGGCACTTCCTTTCGGTCTCACCTCAGCTCCTCGGGTGTTCACCAAGGTGCTAGCGGGGGTGATGGCTCTGCTCAGAGGCCAGGGTATCCGCATCGTGCCCTATTTGGACGATCTGCTGATCATGGCCTCTTCCTTCAACCAAGCGGAGTTGGACACCAGAGCGGTGGTTTCCACTCTGGAAAGGTTCGGTTGGGTGATCAACCACCCCAAGTCTTCTCTTTCTCTGTCCAGAATTCTGACCTTTCTGGGAATGTCTCTGGACACTTCACAGGCCAGGGTGTTTCTACCCCAGGCCAAGATTCTTTTGATTCAGGAGTTAGTTCGGCTTCTCTTGTCTACCCCTCATCCGACCATCCGGTTAGGGATGAGGCTGGTGGGGTTAATGGTGGCCTCATTCGAGGCAGTTCCCTTTGCGCAGTTTCACACAAGGACGCTTCAGCTTCATCTGTTGAAGGTTTGGGACAAGTCTCCTCTATCGTTGGATCAGTCCTTCCTGATGACTCCCCGAGTTCGTCGATCCCTGCAATGGTGGCTGGGGTCGGTCAATCTGTTGAAGAGCAGATCTTTTCTGGCTCCGTGTTGGGAAACAGTCACCACGGACGCCAGTCTGTCAGGTTGGGGGGTTGTTTGGAAGGAGCTCCAGTTTCAGGGTTTGTGGGGCCCGCGGGAGGCTCACGAGCCCATCAATGTTCTGGAGTTGAGAGCCATCAGGTTGGTTCTGTTTCGCTTGACTCATCAGTTGAGAGGCCTGCCAGTTCAGGTCCGGTCGGACAACAGAACGGCGGTTGCTTACATCAATCACCAAGGAGGGACTCGCAGCAGGAGTGCCCTCAGGGAAGTGTCTTTGATTCTGGACTGGGCAGAGACCCACGTCCCGTGTATCTCAGCAGTCTACATTCCGGGAGTGGAGAACACGGAGGTGGACTTGCTGAGCAGGGCCTCCTCTCGTCAGGGGGAGTGGTCTCTCAGTCCCAAGGTGTTTCGTTCGATATGTCTCAGGTGGGGGGTCCCAGCGGTGGACCTCTTTGCTTCTCGTCACAATCACAAGCTTCCAGTCTTTGTGTCTCTCTCGCAGGATCCTCTGGCTCTGACAGTGGATGCCATGTCTCTAAACTGGAGGGATCTGGGGCTCCTTTACCTGTTTCCTCCGTTCCCAATGCTAGCCAGAGTGCTGCGCAAACTGGCCTTGGATGGTGCGTCGGCAATTCTGGTGGCCCCAAGGTGGCCAAGGCGAGTTTGGTTCGCAGATCTTGTAAGACTGGCAGAGGATCAGTTCGCCCTGCCTCTGCTGCCGGACCTGCTCACCCAGGGTCGGCTGCGGTATCCCAATTTACCATCGCTGGCTTTGACGGCATGGCTGCTGAAACCGCCATCTTGAAGGAAGAAGGTCTTTCTGACGCGGTGATTCAGACTCTTATCCGTGCCAGGAAGCGCTCTTCCTCTTCTATTTACTACAGGACTTGGAGGGCCTATATTGACTGGTGTGAAAGTAGGTCTTTCTCTTGTCGAGAGTTCTCCATTCCTAGAATTTTAGAGTTTCTCCAACATGGTCTAGATCTGGGGCTCCAGCTTAGTACATTGAAAGGGCAGGTTTCTGCCCTGGCGGTGTTCTTCCAAAGGTCTTTTGCACTTCATCCCTTAGTCAAGACCTTTTTCCAAGGTGTTACACATGTTCGGCCTCCTAGGAAGCCTTTTGTTCCAGTTTGGGATTTGAACCTGGTTCTTTCTGCTCTCCAGGGCCCTCCGTTTGAGCCCTTGAATGAGGTAGCTTTGTCTTCTCTTACCCAAAAGGTGGCCTTTTTGGTGGCTATCACTTCGGTTAGGCGTGTTTCTGAGTTGGCAGCTTTATCCATTACAGCTCCGTACTTCGAGAAACATCAGGACAAGGTTGTCTTTCGTTTCAAACAGGATTTTCTTCCTAAAGTGGTCTCGGAGTTTCATCTGAATCAGGACATTGTTTTGCCCTCTCTATGCCCAAATCCCAGCGACGACAGGGAAAGGGCATTGCATTCCTTGGATGTAGTTCGTGTTGTGGAACATTATCTGGAGGTTACCTCTTCCTTTCGTAAGACTGATGCTTTCTTTGTGGTGCCCTGTGGGCCTAGGAAAGGTTTGGCTCCTGCCAAATCTTCCATTAGTAAATGGATTTGTCAGGCCATCATTGGGGCCTATTCTGCCAAGGGGAGGAGTCCCCCTTTTCGTGTTACTGCTCATTCTACTCGTGCAGTTGGTGCGTCCTGGGCTTTTCAGCACCAGGCTTCTGTTGAACAAGTTTGTAAGGCCGCTACCTGGTCTTCGGTTCACACCTTTTCCAAGTTTTACAAGGTTGATGTTCGGGCATCAGCGGATGCTGTTTTTGGCCGCAAAGTTTTGCAAGCTGTTGTGGTTTAAGGTTGTGCATTGTTGCCTAGTTTTGGATCCCCGCCCTTGTTATGGACACTGCTGTTGGATGTCCCACATGTTATGGATTCTTGAAGCGGGGTGTGTGACATACTAAGAATAATACCATTTTGTGAATACTCACCTTGTAAAATGGGTATTATGAGTATGTCACACACCCCGCTTCACCCGCCCTTTTGTATTCAGGATCCTCTTTATTGCGAACTTTGCGTGGTTGTTGTTTATATTTGCCTCTTCCTGGTCCCTTACCTTACTGCTTTCTGTATACTGGGTAGTGAGTGGGAGGTCCCAGGTATTTATGGATCAGGCAGGGGCTTTCTTTTGCTATCATCTCTGCAGGAACGCCCTCTTCAGGACGATATTACCCACATGTTATGGATTCTTGAAGCGGGGTGTGTGACATACTCATAATACCCATTTTACAAGGTGAGTATTCACAAAATGGTATTTTTAGGGGTACATTTCACATTGGGCACAGATTGGTTGATTATAGAGACCTCCCTGGAGTCTTTCTGTCTTTAGCTGACTTGGGATGCCACTTTGTATATCCTCAGAAATCACTGAGCTAACTCAACTCACTGTGACCCCATGACGCTTGTGCGGAGCGTGGCCACAAGCGCCCTGTTGGTCCGCTCTATTCATTGCAATGAAGGGGGCCGTCCAGAGGCGTGGTTAAGCGTGCACGCCCTCTCTATTGCAATATATGGAGTGGGCATGCTGTGGCGTGTATATAGATAGAAGTTGTAGTCCAGTGGTGTAGCACTGGACAAAAGGGAAATAGTGCTCTTCTTTTTTTTTTTTTTTTCAGTTTTTGGCTGGTCAGTTCTTTAATACTCACCTTATACCCCTTTCGGTTTTCTGGCTTATTTGTCCTACACAAACAAACAGCATTTGTCTGGGCTATGCTTTAGCCTTATTGTTAGTATACAGTACGTCCTGCTCCAGATAGATTACTTACACTTGGGTTATCCTCCGCCAGATGGCGCTGCACTGCCGAGACATGCAAAACAGGCTCCTCCCGGCCCCTCAAATACCCGGGGACCTCCCACAAATCCCCAGATTTCTCTGCAGTGCTGACTGCGAAGACATGAAGTATCACTCTCCTGCAGGTGAGCGGGACTATTAAAGCCTGTGGCCCTGTTGGACTATTCCCACCCGTCCTTGTTGTGTTGTGCCTCCCAGCCTGGGCTGCGCTGGTCGGGTGAAGGTAGGTAGCACCATGCGTGCTTATGGAGCGCTGCTCCTTTGCAGTCCCCCACCAAAGGGTAGGCGGTGTAGGCTGATGGTGAGCCTCTATGGGATGCCACTCCCGCATTACTGCCCTTGCCCCGTGTAGCGGTGGGCCATTTACCAAGGGCCGCCATCCTCCCTCGTTCCCCCCGTAGTCGGGGGGGAAAGATGGGGGGGGGGGGGGTGTGTGCCTGTGTGGTCTGTATAGGATCCTTGCACGTATATGGCCTTTGTCTGTCTTTGGACTCTCATAGATATGGTGTCAGCAGCCGCATCCTTTTTATGTATTTTACTTGTATGACTGCCGCCGCCGCATGCACTTCTTTCCTTCGTTGAAGGTTCCGCGCCGGGCGGCTGCGTTACCTCAGACACCTCTGTGTCCTCATTAGCTGATGTTGGACTTCGCGCTCTTCGGGAGGGCGGGGTCTGGTTTGGCATGCTCCGCGTCATGTTACGCTCTGGCCCGCCCCTCGAGGTACACGGCGCCATTTTCTCTGTTCGCGCGCGACGCATGGGACGCTCCTGCTTACCGTGGTACTGTAAGTGCCCACTCGGGCGGCTTAGTCTCATTATAGTGTTTTCGGTTCTGACACCATTTTCTTCTCTTGTGTCTTTCAGACTGGTGCACACCATTGGCTTCTCCCGGCCCGATGTGATTTATAGCGGGCCTTGTAAGATTCTCCCACTTCCCTAGCGGGTCTTTGGGGCATCCAGGGTTGCTTATAGTGTAAATCCCTACTGGCATATTGTGCCTAAATAATCACCATATGGAGGCATCTCAGAATTATGTGACCGGGGTCCCTCTGGAACAAGACCGGCTGTGTATAGCGTGTGGACAACCCCATGCTGATGCTAACAGGGCACGGGTCTGCGGACCCTGTGCCGAGCAAGCACTGGCTCTGCAATCAGGTCTGCCAGTGGCTGCACCTCGCTTCAATTCACCTATTTCCCCATGCTTAAATCTCACTCCTGCTGAGTCGCATACAAGTGGGGATCTGCAGCCTGTTGCGTCTTCCAGACTGCCTACGGCTGAGCAGATTATTGCGAGGTTGTCAGAGCGCAAGGGCCCTGGTAAGAAGCGGCACCTGATGCCTCATGTTACTGTTTTTTCTATGGATACTCCGTGTGACTATACCCCTTCTGATGGAGAGCTATTCTCTGACTCATCTGATGAGAGGCCGAGGAGTCATGACGATTCTGGACCTGAATACTGGGCCCAGTGTGACACTGACGATTTGTTGATTAAGGTCTTTAAGGTTCTGTCTATCTCTCTCCCTGGTGAGGCTCCCAAGCCGAGAGGGGAGCGTTTCCATACAGCGACACCACGTTTGGAATTCCTAGAGCAGGCGCATTTCCATGCTCTTGTGCTCAAGGAATGGGAATGCCCCAGTAAACTTCCGGGGGTACCAGGGGACTGGGATAGGAAATACCCTTTTCCCCCTGAGGTGGTTAATTGCTGGTCATCCCCCCCCCCCCCCCCGTGATGGATGTCCCGATCATAGGGGTTCCTAACCCCCCCTTTATTGCAGCCCCTGCTTATAATACCCTTCGGGATACCGGCGCATTGATCTGCTGGCCTCCCACGCCTTTTCTTGTGCAGGGACGGCGCTGCGCCCGGTCTGTGCCGCGGCTATTACTGCAGTGGCCGCTAGAACCCTCATCAGAAAGATGCTTGATCATCACTCTGATGATCTCCCCTGGGATGTGTTTAATGCACTCTCCAGCTGTGATGTGTTTGTAAAATTTATCCTATTAGCGTTGGATGACACCATTAGAATGTGTGCAAGGCCCTTGCGGTGACTATACGTCGCTTGGTTTGGCTGCGACAGTGGGGTGCTGACGATGCTACTAAAAAGACTCTTACTGGGCTTCCCTTTAGAGGGCTACGCTTGTTTGGGGCCCGTCTAGACCTGTTTGGTAAAAAGGGTAAGTCACCCCAACGCAGGCGGCCGTTTCGGCCCCCTCGGGGCAGGGGCACCCCTCCTTCCCCCTACCTTAGTGTTAAACAAGAACCAGGTGTCCCTCGTGGGGGCTCGCACAGAGTCCTGCCCCGGGAGCAGCAGACAACACCCCCTCAAGCGTGATGGGGCACCCTCGCCCGTCTGGGTGAGGGGATGGCTGCGGCACTTTGCTCTTGTCAGGAGGCTTTACGCCTCATACTGGTGGATTCAGGAGGTAGTGTCCTCCGGATTTGCTGTGCGGCCTTCCCCAAGATTATCAGGTCCCGGGTACTCCTGGTCCCTGCCGCTGTTCAGGTGCTGGCACAGGCCACGCAAGGCCTGCGAGGTCTGAGGGTCACTTGCAGATTGCCCTTAACTGGCAGAGGCAGAGGCCGCTACACCAACCTTTCCACAGTCCCCCAAAAGGATGGGTCAGTCTGGCCTTTTCTGGATTCACAGGTCTCGGCAATTCTCTCACCCGATCTCGTCTGCATTCGGGAGTTAGGCGGCTTTGGCCCTGGTCATTACTTGGATGGGATGGTCCCTTCTGGTCCTAGGAAAAGGTTTTGGCTTCTACCAAGTCTACTGTTAGCAATTGGAATTGTCAGACTGTTGCTCAGGCCTATTCCACCAGGGGGAAGAATCTTCCCTTTCGCTTTATTCCTTATTTTGCTTGGGCCTTTGGTGCCTCTTGCAAAGTTTTACAAGGTTGATGTTAGGGCCTCAGCTCATGCTGTCTTGGCCGCATGGTTATGCCGGTGCCAGTGGTTTTAAACTGGCGGCTGTTGTCTTTTTGTTGGGGATCCCACCCTACTTTATGGACGCTGCTATTGGATGTCCCAAGTGTAAGTACTATATCTGGAGCAGGACGTACTGTATACTAAGAATAATACAATTCTGTGAAATACTCACCTGTAGAATTGATATTATTTGTATACAGTACGTCCTGCTCCACCCCACCCTGGTTTTGCATTTTTCTGGATCCCCAGTATGGTGATTGTTTCCATTGTTATAGTTACCAGTTTTTGGTGGTTAATTCTCCCGGCTTCTTGTTCACTGCTTTTCAATGCTGGGGATTTGAGGGGCCGGGAGGAGCCTGTTTTGCATGTCTCTGCAGTGCAGCGCCATCTGGCGGAGGATAACCCAAGTGTCAGTACTATATCTGGAGCAGGACGTACTGTATACAAATAATATCAATTCTACAGGTGAGAATTTCACAGAATTTTATTTTTTGAGGTTTTGTCCATCTCTCCCCCTGTTGCTGCTCCCAGGCAAAGGGGTGAGCTTTTTCATACTGCAAAGGCTCGGTTGGAATTTCCTGAGCAATCCCATTTCAATAACCTCGTGCTTAAGGAGTGGGAACATCCCAGTAGACTTCCCGGGATACGTAAGAGTTGGGACAGAAAGTATCCTTTTCCTGCTGATATGATCAAGTGCTGGTCATCGCCCCCCGAGGTCGATGAACCTATTCTAGGGCTGTCTAACACCTCTATTATGCACTCCCCTGACACTACTACGCTGCGGGATTCTGAGGACCGCCGCATTGACCAATTGGCGTGCCATACCTTTGCATTTGTGGGGGCGGCGCTGCGCCCGGTTTGCGCCTTGGCCATTACGTCTGTGGCGCTCAGGGCCCTGATCAGAAGTGTACTCGAAGGCCCTGATGAATTGCCACCTGATACGGTTAATGCACTGTCTAACTGTGATGTGTTTGTAAACTTTATCCTATCTGCATCGGATGATGCCATTAGGATGTGTGCCAGATCTTCTGCCTTGGCGGTAGCTATGCGCCGCGCGGTTTGGCTGCGCCAGTGGGCTACTGACAATGCTGCAAAGAAAGCCCTTACTGGGCTACCATTTAAGGGGCTACGCCTGTTTGGGGACCGCCTAGACCTCTTTGCTAAAGGAGGTAAGTTACCCCAGCGCAGGCAGCAGTCTCGGCCCTTTCGGGGCCAGGGCCCCCTTTCACTCCCCTACTGAGGTGCTAAGCAGGGAAAAGGGGTGTCCTTCGCGGGGGCTCGTGCAGATTCCTGGCATAGGCGCAGAGGACGACGTCCTGGATCCTCCTGGGGGTCTAATCCCAAAGCCCCTCCCAAGACCCCTCAGGCATGATGGGGCGCCCTCGCCCGTCAGGGTGGGGGGACGGCTACAGCACTTCGTGCACGTCTGGAGGCGCCACGTCTCAGACCGGTGGATTCAGGAGGTAGTGTACTCTGGTTACAAGATAGAGTTTGCTGTGCGGCCCCCCACAAGATTCATCAGGTCCCGGATCCCCCGGGACCCTGTATCAGCTCAGGTCTTGATGCAGGCCGTGCAAGGACTTCTGGATCTGGGGGTCCTTTGCAGGGTCCCCTTAAGAGACAGGGGCAAGGGGTTCTATTCCAACCTTTTCACAGTGCCCAAAAATGATGGGTCAGTCAGGCCCACTCTGGATTTAAAGATCCTCAACAATTTGTCAAGAACAGGCGCTTTCGCATGGAAACTCTGCGCTCGGCCATCGGCTCCCTGCGCCCAGGGGATTTCATGACGTCTGTGGACATCAGAGATGCTTACCTTCACATACCTGTGTTCCCGGGACACCAAAGGTTTCTCAGATTTGCGTTGGAAGATCAACATTACCAATTTGTGGCCTTGCCATTTGGCCTCACCTCAGCTCCCAGAGTGTTCACCAAGGTGCTGGCCGGGGTGATGTCTCTGGTAAGGTCGAGGGGCATACGCGTGCTGCCCTACCTGGACGACATACTCATCACCTCTCGGTCTCTACAGCAGGCAGAGTTGGACATTCAGCTGGTGGTGTCCACCTTGGAGTCCTTTGGCTGGGTGATCAATCACCCCAAGTCCTCTCTGTCCCCTTCTTCGGTGACCCCATTCCTGGGAATGATTCTGGATACGGTTCAGTCGAGGATATTCCTTCCTCAACAGAAGGTGGAAGCTCTGACTACGCAGGTGAGGCTCCTGCTCTCGTGCCCCAAGCCCTCCCTCAGGCAGGGAATGCAGCTGGTGGGCCTGATGGTGGCGAGCTTCGCGGCGGTGCCCTTTGCTCAGTTCCATTTGAGGCCTCTGCAGCTTTACCTTCTGTCAGTATGGGACAAGGACCCAACGTCCTTGGACGGGGTCTGTGTGCTACCCCCCTTGGTCAGGCGGTCCCTTTCGTGGTGGCTGGACCACAGGAACTTGCTGGGGGGCAGGTCCTTTCTGGCCCCCGCCTGGGAGACGGTCACCACGGATGCCAGTCTGTCAGGTTGGGGGGGATTCTGGAAGTCCCTGCGGTTCCAGGGGAGGTGGGGCCCTCAGGAGGCCCACTTGCCCATCAACATTCTGGAACTACGGACAATCGGGTTGGTACTGGAGCAGTTGACCAATCACCTGAAGGGTCTGTCTGTGCAGGTGCGCTCAGACAACAGGACGGCGGTTGCCTACATCAACCATCAGGGAGGGACCCGGAGCAGGGGGGCCTTCCAGGAGGTGTCGCGGATTCTGACATGGGCGGAGGCCAATGTTCAATGCATTTTGGCTGTGTACATCCCGGGGGCAGAGAATCTACTGGCAGGCTCTCTGAGCAGGGGGACCTCTCGTCAGGGAGAGTGGTCCCTCTGCAACAGGGTATTCCAGTCCCTGTGTCACCGTTGGGGTCTACCGGATGTGGATCTGTTTGAAACCCATCACAATCACAAGCTCCCGGCCTTTGTCTCCCTGTCTCAGGATCCTCTGGCCTTGGCCACGGATGCTCTGTCCATGTCATGGAAGGAATTTCGGCTCCTGTATGTCTTTCCTCCATTCCCCCTGCTGGGCAGGGTCCTGCGCAAGATTGCTCTGTAAGGGGTGCCAGTGATTCTGGTGGCCCCCAGGTGGCCAAGAAGAGTGTGGTTCGCAGACGTGGTGCAAATGGCAGTAGACCAGTACGTTCTACCAGGAGTGCCAGATCTGCTCACTCAGGGTCCATTACGCCATCCCAATTTACAAACTCTGGCTTTGACGGCCTGGCTGCTGAAACCTCCATCTTGATGGAGAAAGGCTTGTCTGCCTCGGTGGTTGAGACCATGGTGAAGGCTAGGAAGAAAACTTCTTCTGCCATCTATTATAGGGTATGGCGTACCTAGTTTTTACAGCATGGGTTGGATTTGGGTCTAAAACTCAGTACTCTGAAGGGTCAGGTCCCTGCCCTGTCTGTTTTCTTTCAGAAGTCCTTTGCTCAGCATTCCTTGGTTAAGACCTTCTTTCAGGGGGTCACTCATGTGCGTCCCCCACGTAAACCTATGGTCCCTGTTTGGGATTTGAACTTGGTTTTTTCTGCTTTGCAGGGTGCTCCCTTTGAACCTATTCAGGATGCTGCTCTGGCTGTACTTACCCTCAAGGTTGTCTTTCTGGTGGCTATTACTTCGGTCAGGCGCGTGTCTGAGCTGGCGGCTCTGTCTATTCAGCCCCCATACTATGAGAGACACCAGGACAAGGTGGTGTTCTGCTTTAAGCCAGACTTTCTGCCTAAGGTGGTGTCTGCCTTTCATTTGAATCAAGATATTGTTCTTCCTTCTTTGTGCCCTAATCCTAGCAATGCTAAGGAAAGGGTTCTGCATTCCTTGGATGTGGTCAGGTGTCTGAAGTATTACCTGCTACTCACTGCGTCCTTCAGAAAAACTGATGCTCTTTTTGTGGTCCCTTTTGGTCCTAGGAAGGGTTTGGCTCCTGCCAAGTCTACTATTAGCAAATGGATTCGTCAGGCTGTGATTCAGGCCTATTCTGCTAAGGGGAAGAGTCCTCCCTTCCGCCTTACTGCTCATTCTACTCGTGCTATTGGTGCCTCTCGGGCCTTCCAGCACCAGGCTTCTGTTGAACAGGTTTGCAAGGCCGCTACTTGGTCTTCTGTTCATACCTTTTCGAAGTTTTACAAGGTTGATGTTAGGGCCTCAGCTGATGCTGTTTTTGGCCGCAAGGTGTTGCAGGTGGCAGTAGTTTAAACTGTCTGCTGTTTCCTTTTTGTTGGGGATCCCACCCTACTTACCTGCTATTGGATGTCCCAAGTGTAAGTAATCTATCTGGAGCAGGACGTACTGTATACTAAGAATAATACAATTCTGTGCAATACTCACCTGTAAAATTGATATTATAAGTATACAGTACGTCCTGCTCCACCCCACCCTGGTTTTTGCATTTTGCCCTGTATGGTGATTGTTATCTTTGTTATAGTTACCAATTTTTGGTGGTTAAATTTCCCCGGCTTCTTGTTCACTGCTTTTCAATGCTGGGGATTTGTGGGAGGTCCCCGGGTATTTGAGGGGTCGGCAGGAGCCTGTTTTTGCATGTCTCTGCAGTGCAGCGCCATCTGGCGGAGGATAACCCAAGTGTAAAGTAATCTATCTGGAGCAGGACGTACTGTATACTTATAATATCAATTCTACAGGTGAGTATTTCACAGAATTGTATTTTTTGGTGGTTTTATACATGTTTTCCAAGTCATCCTTCAGCTTGACCAACCACATAGAGACATTATGCTCCACCCCCTGGGAAGAAACACAAAACAGGAACAGGGTTTAAAAGCCCCACCCCTTCCTCCCCTCCTCGGTTCTTTGTGTTTCCTCCCTGGGAGACCTGTGGACAGAGTGTGCCTGGATGTGTTACAAAATTGTATAGGGAGGCACTTGCAAAAAACGTATTTGTCAAAAAAGATTTTATTCTATATCACCAAATTAATCAGTACACATAATGTACATAATTAAAAACCTTTAAACACATAATGAGACAATACATATAAGACAAACCAACATGAAGGTGCGTAGGCGATGGGGAGAGTGCTGGCACATATAAATAGAAATCAGCATCTAAAGATAAAATTGAGATTAAGAAAATATATATAAGTGATCTAACAATGCAAATAACAATGTGCAAATCCTGCCTATGATCTGGATCCTATATCAAATAACTCTAAAGTGCACAGTGCAACCAATCAGTAAATACATATACATGTGTAATCAAAAAACAAGACCTACATAATTGCCAAGTGAATAAATATACCACAAGACATCTAATAAATAACCACACAATACTTCACCAATATAGATGCTCTAACCAATCAAACCAATAAATGCCAATAAATACCAAATATATCATAGAAAATCAGACCAAAGTATCATCAAAATATCACAAGCATGCCAGTAATGAGTCTCCCCACCGCCTACTACACCAGGAGCCACGCATTTCGTGGGCGCTACCCCAACTTCATCAGGCAGGATGCCTGGATGTGTTAGACTTCGGCCAGTATGTTGTTTTAGTTTTTTATTTTACACCTCCAGAGTATTGGAGTAGACGCTGTTCCGGACAATATTCCAAAGGAGTGCCCTGTGTGCCTTGGTTTTTTTTAATAAAGTAAATATATTATATGCACAGTCTCAGCCCTGTTTTTGTTTTTCTGGATTTTCCATCCTAGTCCATTTGATTAAAACTTACCCGATCCCAAGATTGAGTCCTGTGCATCCCTGCTCACTAATGAGCACTGTTACAAACTGCCACCCCCCAACTACATCAGTCACCGTGACTGTCTATACCGGCTCCATTCACTGCAATAGAGAGGATAAAGTGGGCACCATGGAGTCACAGTGACTGACACGCAGAGTGGCTTTTCAACAAGGTGCTTGCTGTCTTCTAGCCTTGACACTCACTAGGTGCCTATAGCCTAACTGGCTTTTTTGCAGTGACTAAAGTGGATGTTCATCTGACAAACAGGTAGTCCGGATTTTCAGAAAATATAAACAAGAGCACTGTGATCCTAATTCCTTTCATACTTTAATATTACATTGTTTTTGGGGGGGGTAGGGTGCCTAATGTGACTTCTGAGCTGACCAAGCTGTTATACCTCAGTCTCACTATAGCGACTTGTCCTGTGGTAATCATGGCCGACATCTACAGGTTAAAGCGGATCTTCACCATTGTTTAAATGAAAATCCCAAACCCTTAAACTACTCCCCAGCATCTTAAATTAATATATTTTCCATATTCTTACTATACAGTGCGTCCTGCTCCAAATCTAATAATTACACTTGGGATATACTCCGCCAGATGGCGCTGGACTGCAGAGACAATCGAAAATAGGCTCCTCCCGGCCCCTCAAATACCCGGGGACCTCCCAAACATCCCCAGAATTTCTCTGCAGTCTGGCTGCGAAGGACGAGAAATGGCTCTCTACTCGCAGGTGAGCGGGGCTATTAGCCTGCGGCCCTGTAGGACTATTCCAACCCGTTCCACTAGTAATATGCCTCCCAGCCTTGGCTGCGCTGGTCGGGTGAAGGTAGGCAGCACCGCTGTTAGGTGCTTAGGATTGCAGCTCCACCGCAATCCCCCACCAAAGGGTAGGCAGTTCAGGCTTATGGTGAGCCTCTATGGGATGCCCCTCCCGCACTAGTGCCCCTTGCCCCTGACTATCGGTGGGCCCTATTTAAGTGGCCGCTGTCCTCCCTCATCCTCCTTGTAGCCGGGGGAAAAGAGGGGGGGGGGGAGTGTGTGTAAATGTGTATGCTATGCATTCTGTGTTTTACACGTTCTTTTTTCCATTCTGTTTAGTCTTGTGTCAACCGCCGTGCTGACTTGCCTTTACTGTCTTTTTAGAATTACAGCCGCCGCGCGCTGACTTTGTTCCGCGCTTGGCGGCTGCATCAGGCGCTAGTGCGCCGTCATTGGCTGCTTGCATGGCTTCGCGCTCTTCGGGGGGGGCGGGGCGGGGCCCGTCTATGGCGCGCTCCGCGTCATCGCTGATAACGGTCCACCCCTCGAGGTATGCCGACGCCATCTTTAACCTGCTTGGTTGGCCCATGCGACGGACCCCTACCTACCGCGGTCCGTAAGTGCCCTCGCGGGCGGCTTTATATCTTTCACTTTTGTTACTGTGTGCTTACGGGTTTTTGTCTGCTTATGTCTTTCAGGCGGGGCGAACCTTTTTTGCTTCTCCCGGCCCTATATTAGTATATAACTTGTAGGCCTTGTAAATTTAATACTCCCACTTCCCTAGCGGGTTATTGGGGCATCCAGGGTTGCTATATAGCGTTATTCCCTATCAGCGTATAGCGCCGCTATAATCACCATATGGAGGCATCCCAGGATAATGTGACCGGGGTCCCTTCGGGACAAGACCGGCTGTGTGTAGTGTGTGGGCAGCCTCATGCTGACGCTGACAAGGCGCGGGTCCGTGTAACCTGTGCTGAGCAGGTGCTTGCATTGCAATCTGGTCTACCAGTGGCTGCACCTCGTTTTGCTTCGCCTACTCCCCCAAGCTTAAATCTCACTCCTACTGAGTTGCATACAAGTGTGGATTCTCAACCTGATGTGTCTTCTAGACTGGCTACTGTTGAGAAGTTAATTGCTAATACCTTGGCACATAAGGCCCCTGCTAAGAAGCGGCACTTGATGCCTAATGTCACTGTTTTCCCTATGGTAACTGAGGAGTTTTGGAATCTTTGTGGCTATACCCCGTCTAATATAGGGGAGCTGTTTTCTGACTCAGGCTCATCTGATGAGAGACCAAGGGAACATGACAATTCTTGCTCTGACCCCTGGGCCCCGGATGACACTGACAGATTATTGACCCAGATTTTTTAGGTTCTGTCCATCTCTCTCCCTGTTGCAGCTACCAGGCAAAGAGGGGAGCTTTTCCATAAAGCAAAATCACGTTTGGAATTTCCCGAGCAGGCACATTTCCATAACCTTGTGCTTTCCCGAGCAGGCACATTTCCATAACCTGGGAGCGCCCCAGTAAACTGCCCGGGGTTCCAAAAAGTTGGGATAGGAAGTATCCCTTTCCTGCTGAGGTGGTTAAATGTTGGTCATCCCCCCCCCCCCCCCCCCGAGGTGGATGCTCCGATCCTAGGGCTATCTAACACCTCTGTCATGCATTCCCCTGATTCTACTACCCTGCGGGATGCTGAGGACCGGCGTATTGATCAGCTGGCATCCCACGTCTTTGCATGTGCGGGGACGGCGCTGCGCCCGGTCTGTGCCTCTGCCATTACTGCTGTGGCCACTAGAACCCTTATCAGAAATATGCTTGATAGTGCCCCTGATGATTTGCCTTGTGAGGTGTTTAATGCACTCTCCAGTTGTGATGTTTTTGTAAATTTTGTCCTCTCAGCATTGGATGACACCATCAGAATGTGTGCCAGAACCTCTGCCCTCGTGGTGGCTATACGCCGCTCGGTTTGGCTGCGCCAGTGGGCTGCTGACAACACTGCCAAGAAGGCCCTCACTGGGTTTCCCTTTAAAGGACTGCGCCTGTTTGGGGACCGCCTGGACCTTTTTGCTAAGGGAGGCAGGTTACCCCAGCGCAGGCGGCAATCTTGGCCCTTTCGGGGTCAGGGTTCCTTCTCCTCCCCTTACCGTGGTACCAGACAGGGGAGGGGGGTTTCCTTTCCTGGGGCCCGGGGAGATTTCTGGGGTAGAGGCAGAGGATGTGGACGTCCTGGCTCCTCCTGGGGTCCCAAAGCAAAATCCTCCAATCCAAGCCTCCTCAGGCATGATGGGGCGCCCTCACCCATCCGGGTGGGGGGACGGCTGCAGCACTTCGCTCACATCTGGAGGCTTCATGTCTCAGACCGGTGGATTCAGGAGGTAGTGTCCTCCGGTTACAAGTTGGAGTTTGCTGCCTGTCCCCCTCCAAGATTCATCAGATCCCGGATTCCTCAGGACCCTGTGTCAGCTCAGGAGCTAATGCAAGCAGTGCAAGGCCTCCTGGAGCTGGGGGTCATCTGCCAGGTCCCCTTAAGAGAAAGAGGCAAGGGCTTTTATTCCAACCTATTCACAGTACCCAAAAAGGTGGTTCAGTCAGGCCCATCCTGGACTTGAAGATCCTCAACAAGTTTGTCAGGGGCAGAGGTGCTTTTGCATGGAAACTCTGCACTCTGCCATCAGGTCAAAGGTTCCTCAGGTTCACTCTGATGGATCAACACTACCAGTTTGTGGCCTTGCCTTTTGGCCTCACTTCAGCTCCCAGGGTGTTCACCAAGGTGCTGGCTGGTGTGATGTCCCTGTTTAGATGTCAGGGCGTCCGCGTGCTTCCCTATCTGGACGACATTCTCATCTTTTCCCAGTCCCTACACCAGGCAGAGTTGGATACTCAGCTGGTGGTGTCATTTGGATGGGTGATCAACCACCCCGAGTCCTCACTGTCCCCTTCCTTGGTAACTCCATTCCTAGGGATGAATCTGGATACAGTTCAGGCAAGGATCTTCCTTCCTCAACAGAAGGTGGACAGTCTGATTGCACAGACTCAGTCCCTCCTAGCTTGTCCCCATCCCTCCATCAGGCGGGGGATGCAGCTGGTGGGCCTGATGGTGGCGTGCACCGAAGCAGTCCCTTATGCTCAGTTCCACTTGAGGCCTCTGCAACTTCACCTATTGTCAGTTTGGGACAAGGACCCAGCGTCCCTGGACAGGGTCTGTGTGCTCTCCCCCCTGGTCAGGAGGTCCCTCTCGTGGTGGATGGACTCAAGGAACCTGTTGGGGGGGCAGATCCTTTCTTGCCCCTTCCTGGGAGACGGTCACCACAGATGCCAGTCTGTCAGGTTGGGGGGGTTCTGGAAGTCCCTGTGGTTCCAGGGGAGGTGGGGCCCACACGACTATCAATGTCTTGGAACTACGGGCAATCAGGCTAGTCCTGGCTCACTTGACTACTCACCTTCGGGGCCTGCCTGTTCAGGTGCGCTCGGACAACCAGCCTACATCAATCATCAGGGAGGGACCCGGAGCAAGGGGGCCCTACTGGAAGCGTCTATGATCCTGACTTGGGCGGAGGCCAATGTCCCCTGCATATCAGCTGTGTACATCCCGGGGGTGGAAAATCGCCTGGTGGACTCTCTGAGCAGGGGGACCTCTCGCCAGGGAGACCTCTCGCCAGGGAGAATGGTCCCTATGCAGCAGGGTGTTTCAATCTCTGTGTCACCGTTGGGGCCAACCAGATGTGGATCTGTTTGCGTCCCGCCACAATCACAAGCTCCCAGCTTTTGTCTCTCTGTCCCAGGATCCTCTGGCCTTGACCTCGGATGCGCTAGCAATGTCATGGCAGGACTTTCAGTTCCTGTATGTCTTCCCTCCAATCCCCCTGCTGGGCAGGGTTCTGCGCAAGATTGCTCTGGAAGGGGTGCCAGCAATTCTGGTGGCCCCCAGGTGGCCAAGAAGAGTGTAGTTCGCAGACGTGGTGCAGCTGGCAGTAGATCAGTACGCTCTGCCCTTGGGGCCAGATCTGCTCACTCAGGGCTCACTACGCCATCCCAGATTACAAACTCTGGCTTTGACGGCTTGGCTGCTGAAACTTCCATCTTGATGGGGAAGGGGTTGTCTTCCTCGGTTGTGGATACTTTGATTATTATTATTACAGGGTTTGGCATGCCAACATTGACTGGTGTGAGTCTAAGTCTCTTCCCTGTCGTGTCTTCTCTATTCCCAGGATTCTGGAGTTCCTGCAGCATGGGTTTCTGCCCTGGCTATTTTCTTCCCGAAGTCCTTTGCTCAGCACCCTCTGATCAAGACTTTTTTCCAGGAGGTCACTCATGTGCGCCCCCCACGTAAGCCTATGGTGCCTGTTTGGGATCTGAACTTGGTTCTGTCAGCCTTGCAGGGTGCTCCCTTTGAACCTGTGCAGGATGCCATTCTTACGCTCAAGGTTGTATTTCTGGTGGCTATCTCTTCTGTCAGGCGTGTGTCTGAGTTTGCGTCGCTTTCCATTCAGCCCCCCTACTATGAGAGACACCAGGACAAGGTGATGTTTTATTCTTAGTATACAGTACGTCCTGCTCCAGATATAGTACTTACACTTGGGTTATCCTCCGCCAGATGGCGCTGCACTGCAAAAACAGGCTCCTCCCGGCCCCTCAAATACCCGGGGACCTCCCACAAATCTCCCAGTTTTCTCTGCAGTGCTGACTGCGAAGACATGAAGTATCACTCTCTCGCAGGTGAGCGGGGCTATTAAAGCCTGCGGCCCTATTGGACTATTCCCACCCGTCCTCCTTGTGATGTGCCTCCCAGCCTGGGCTGCGCTGGTCGGGTGAAGGTAGGCAACACCATGCGTGCTTATGGAGCCATGCTCCACCGCAGTCCCCCACCAAAGGGTAGGCGGTTTAGGCTGATGGTGAGCCTCTAGGGGATGCCCCTCCCGCATTATTGCCCATGCCCCGTGTAGCGGTGGGCCCTGTACAAAGGGTCCCCATCCTCCCTCGTTCCCCCCGTAGCTCAGGGGGAAAGAAAGGGGGGGGGGTGTGGTCTCGGTGTATTGGATTACACGCTTGCGGCCTTTAGCAATGTTCTTTGACTTGTATACTTGTTGTCAGACGCCACGCTGATTCGCAGCTTTATTGTGTATCTGCCGCCGCCACGCGCGCCTCTTTCCTTCATTGGATGTGCTGCGCCAGGCGGCGGCGGCGCCTCAGACGCCGCGGCATCATCATTGGCAAATCATCTGTTCTAAGTGTGTCATACACTTCGCTCCTCATGACAACATTGTCTACTGTCTTAGAGCTTCGCGCTTCTCGGGGGGGCGGGGACCTGGCTTGGCGCGCTCCGTGTCAGGCAACTCGCAGTTCACTTGGTGCCATTTTGATGGTAGTCGCGCGCGTGTGGTAACGGTCCCCCTCCTTCCGCGGTCTGTAAGTGCCCTCGCGGGCGATTTTCATGCTCCTTGCTTACTGTGCATGGTTCTGACACCCTTTATTCTCATTATGTCTTTCAGACGGTTGAATCCAGTGGCTTCTCCCGGCCCGGTGTAATTGCCAGTTGGGCCTAGTATAATTACTCCCACTTCCCTGTGGGTCATCCAGGGTAGCTTTCAGCGTCAATCCCTACTGGCCTATTGGGCCTATTAATCACCATATGGAGGCATCCCAGGATATTGTGACCGGGGTTCCTTCGGGACAAGCCCGGCTGTGTGTAGCTTGTGGGGTCTCACCTATCAGCGGTGACAGTGCACGGGTCTGTGTTCCTTGTGCACAGCAGGCGCTAATGGTACTTCCCGCCCCTCCTGTGGCTGGGCCTGCACCTCGCCTCACTTCACCTACTCCCCCAAGTCTGAGTCTAACCCCCAATATAAGCGGGGATTCTCATCCTGATGTGGCTGCTAGACTGGCCAGTGTTGAAAAATTGCTTGCTAACACCTTAGCGCGTAAGGCCACCGCAAAAAAGCGGCACGTAACCCCTGATACCGCTCTTTTCCCTACGGAGTCTGATGAGTTTTTGCATCTATATGGCCATACCCCCTCGGACGAAGGGGAGCTGTTCTCCGACTCAGGGTCATCTGACGAGAATTCAAGGGGTCATGATGATTCTGGCTCTGATCACTTGTATACCGGATGATACTGACAAACTGCTGGTTCAGATTTTTGAGGTTTTGTCCATCTTTCCCCCTGTTGCGGCTCCCAGGCAAAGGGGTGAGCTATTTCGTACTGCTAAGGCTCGATTGGAATTTCCTGAGCAAACCCATTTCAATAACCTCGTGCTTAAGGAGTAGGAACATCCCAGTAGACTTCCCGGGATTCCTAAGAGTTTGGACAGGAAGTATCCTTTTCCTGCTGATATGGTCAAGTGCTGGTCATTGCCCCCCGAGGTCGATGCTCCTATTGACCAATTGGCATTCCATGCCTTTGCATTTGGGGGGGGCGGCGCTGCGCCCGGTTTGCGCTTTGGCCATTACTGCGGTGGCACTCAGGGCCATGGTCAGGAATGCATTTGATGGCCCAGACGATTTGCCACCTGATACTATTAATGCACTGTCTAACTGTGATGTGTTTGTTAACTTTATCCTGTCTGCATCGGATGATGATATTAGGCTGTGTGCCAGATCTTCCGCCTTAGCGGTAGCTATACGCCGCGCGGTATGGCTGCGCCAGTGGGCTGCTGACAATGCTGCTAAGAAAGCCCTTACTGGACTTCCATTTAAGGGGCTACGCCTGTTTGGGGACCGCCTAGACCTCTTTGCTAAAGGTGGTAAGTTACCCCAGCGCAGGCGGCAGCCTCGGCCCTTTCGGAGCCAGGGCCCCCTTTCACTCCCCTACCGAGGCGCTAAGCAATGGAAGGGGGTGTCCTTCGCAGGGGCTTGCGCAGATTCCGGCATAGGAGCAGAGGACGACGTCCGGGCTCCTCCTGGGGGTCCAAACCCAAAGCCCCTCCCAAGACTCCTCAGGCATGATGGGGCGCCCTCGCCCGCCAGGGTGGGGGGACGGCTATAGCACTTTGCGCACGTCTGGAGGCGCCAAGTCTCAGACCGGTGGATTCAGGAGGTAGTGTCCTCTGGTTACAAGATAGAGTTTGCTGTGTGCCCCCCCACAAGATTCATCAGGTCCCGGATCCCCCAGGACCCTGTATCAGCTCAGGTCTTGCTGCAGGCCGTGCAAGGACTTCTGGATCTGGGGGTCATTTGCAGAGTCGCCTTAAGAGAATTGGGCAAGGGGTTCTATTCCAACCTTTTCACAGTGCCCAAAAAAGATGGGTCAGTCAGGCCCATTCTGGATTTAAAGATCCTCAACAGATTTGTCAAGAACAGGCGCTTTCGCATGGAAACTCTGCGCTAGGCCATGCGCCCAGGGGATTTTATGACGTCTGTGGACATCAAAGATGCTTACCTTCACATCCCTGTGTTCCCGGGACATCAAAGGTTTCTCAGATTCGCGTTGAAAGATCAACATTACCAGTTTGTGGCCCTACCATTTGGCCTCACTTCAGCTCCCAGAGTGTTCACCAAGGTGCTGGCGGGGGTGATTACTCTAATAAGGTCAGGGGGCATACGCGTGCTGCCCTACCTGGACGACATTCTCATCACTTCACGGTCCCTACAGCAGGCGGAGCTGGACACTCAGCTGGTGGTGTCCACCTTGGAGTCCTTCGGCTGGGTGATCAATCATCCCAAGTCCTCTCTGTCCCCTTCGTCGGTGACCCCATTCAACCCTCATTCAATCACGGATATTCCTTCCTCAACAAAAGCTGGAAGCTCTGACTGCGCAGGTGAGGTTCCTGCTCTCGTGCCCCCAGCCCTCCCTCAGGCAGGGAATGCAGCTGGTGGGCCTGATGGTGGCGAGCTTCGAGGCAGTGCCCTTTGCTCAGTTCTATTTGAGGCCTCTGCAGCTTCACCTTCTGTCAGTATGGGACAAGGACCCCACGTCTTTGGACGGGGTTTGTGTGCTTCCCCCCTTGGTCCGAGGGTCCCTCTTGTGGTGGCTGGACCACAAGAACTTGCTACAGGGCAGGTCCTTCCTGGCCCCCTCCTTGGAGACGGTCACCACGGATGCCAGTCTGTCAGGTTGGGGGGGGGATTCTGGAAGTCCCTGCGGTTCCAGGGGAGGTGGGGCCCTCAGGAGGCCCACCTGTCCATCAACATTCTGGAACTACGGGCAATCAGGTTGGTACTGGAGCAGTTGACCAATCACCTGAAGGGTCTGGCTGTGCAGGTGCGCTCAGACAACAGGACGGCGGTTGCCTACATCAACCATCAGGGAGGGACCCGTAGCAGAGGTGCCCTCCAGGAGGTGTCGCGGATTCTGACATGGGCGGAGGCCAATGTTCAATGCATTTCGGCTGTGTATATCCCGGGGGTAGAGAATCTACTGGCAGGCTCTCTGAGCAGGGGGACTTACTGGCAGGGGGAGTGGTCCCTCTGCAACAGGGTATTCCAGTCCCTGTGTCACCGTTGGGGTCTACCGGATGTGGATCTGTTCGCATCCCGTCACAATCACAAGCTCCCGGCCTTTGTCTCCTTGTCTCAGGATCCTCTGGCCTTGGCCACGGATGCTCTGTCAATGTCATGGAAGGAATTTCGGCTCCTGTATGTCTTTCCTCCGTTCCCCCTGCTGGGCAGGGTTCTGCGCAAGATTGCTCTGGAAAGGGTGCCAGTGATTCTGGTGGCCCCAAGGTGGCCAAGAAGAGTGTGGTTCGCAGACGTGGTACAAATGGCAGTAGACCAGTACGTCCTGCCAGGGGCGCCAGATCTGCTCACTCAGGGCTCCTTACGCCATCCCAATTTACAAACTCTGGCTTTGACGGCCTGGCTGCTGAAACCTCCATCTTGATGGAGAAAGGCTTGTCTGCCTCGGTGGTGGATACCATGGTGAAGGCTAGGAAGAAAACTTCTGCCATCTATTATAGGGTATGGCGTACCTACATTGATTGGTGTCAGTCTAGGTCTCTTCCCTGTAGAGATTTCTTAGTCCCTAGGGTTCTGGAGTTTTTACAGCATGGATTGGAGTTGGGTCTAAAACTCAGTACTCTGAAGGGTCAGGTTTCTGCCCTGTCTGTCTTCTTTCAGAAGTCTTTTGCTCAGCATCCCTTGGTTAAGACCTTCTTCCAGGGGGTCACTCGTGTGTGTCCCCCACGTAAATCTATGGTTCCTGTTTGGGATTTGAACTTGGTTTTGTCTGCCTTGCAGGGTGCTCCCTTTGAGCCTATACAGGAGGCTGCTCTGACTGTGCTTACCCTCAAGGTTGTCTTTCTGGTGGCTATTACTTCGGTCAGGCGTATGTCTGAGCTGGCGGCTCTGTCTATGCAGCCCCCATACTATGAGAGACACCAGCACAAGGTGGTGTTCCGCTTTAAGCCAGATTTTCTGCCTAAGGTGGTGTCTGCTTTTCATTTGAATCAGGATATTGTGTTATTTTCTGTAAGTGAAAATCACCACAAAACTCCGCGGGAGATAATTATTCCTTCTAATTAAAAGTTCCTTTTGACAAGAATATTCACCTCTGATGTGACTTAAAATCAGACTTTTGTGCACACTTCCACCACCATATCTTAAATACACGTACCAGATTGCCAATCAATCGCTTGCAATAGGATTAAGGTCCTCTTTAAAGTGTTACAACTTATTTGTGTTATTCCAAACCAAATATAGGGTAAACTGGGGATATATTATAATAGCTTGATCCTCCTTAATTATCCAAAGCTCTTTAAAAATCCGCCATTCCAGAGGTTTTATCTCAGAAGTAAAAATAAAAGCACATAGCATAATACCCTTTTAAAATTTCAAAGCACCTGCTAGCATTTATTGAGCTTACCAGCATTCACAGAATAAAAAGCATTCCAAACTCAAGCTTCAAACTTAATGTTCATACAGAGCGCTGTGAAGACCTCTTATGTTTTCACCCACGCTACTCCTCTGTGTGATTTGTATCAACAATGCAGCTGCGTATCTCCTCACCGCCTCCTCGGCCGCCGGACACGGGAGCGCTCGCTGCCTTCCCTCCTCAGTAGCTACGTTGTGTCTCTTCACAGTGCAAGCCCCGCCCAACGCGTTTCGTCGTCGCTGGACAACTTAGTCATGAGCTAACAAGCACCGTGGTTTCTTTTTGTGGTTCCTTCTGGTCCTAGGAAGGGTTTGGCTCCTGCCAAGTCTACTATCAGTAAGTGGATTTGTCAGGCTGTGATTCAGGCCTACTCTGCTAAGGGGAAGGATCCTCCCTTCCGTCTTACTGCTCATTCCACTCGTGCTATTGGTGCCTCTTGGACTTTTCAGCACCAGGCTTCTGTTGAACAAGTTTGCAAGGCCGCTACTTGGTCTTCTGTTCATACCTTTTCAAGGTTTTACAAGGTTGATGTTAGGGCCTCAGCTGATGCTGCTTTTGGCCGCAAGGTTCTGCAGGCGGCAGTGGTTTAAATTGTCTGCTGCTGATTTTTCTTGGGGATCCCACCCTACTTGCTATTAGACACTGCTATTAGATGTCCCAAGTGTAATTATTAGTTTTGGAGCAGGACGTACTGTATACGAAGAATAATACAATTCTGTAATTACTCACCTGTAGAATTGGTATTATGAGTATACAGTACGTTCTGCTCCACCCCACCCTTGGTTTGCATTATCTTGGATCCCCTGTATGGTGATTGTAACATTGTTATAGTTGATAGTTTGGATTGTTTAATTCTCCCGGCTTCTCATTAACTGCTTTTCAATGCTGGGGATTTGTGGGAGGTCCCCGGGTATTTGAGGGGCCAGGAGGAGCCTATTTTCGATGTCTCTGCAGTCCAGCGCCATCTGGTAGAGTATATCCCAAGTGTAATTATTTGATTTGGAGCAGGACGTACTGTATACTCATAATACCAATTCTACAGGTGAGTAATCACAGAATTTGTTTTTTATTCACTTTTTATTCTTTCTTCCACTGGCCTGCAACTCTCTTCAGCACTTTAGGATATGGGCGCCGCCATCTTGGCTCAGTAGCATCACATACTGAGGAGAGGGGTCAAAAGTGCAGGGGGGTGGGTTATCGCTGTGCTTTGCACAGACTGAGCAGAGTCGGGGTCAGGAAAAGGTCAGCAATCCCAGAATGCAGAGCGGCACAGTCAGAAGACACTTCCTGTTTGCAGGCAGCCTGAGACCCCATGGGCCGCCATCTTGGATGTTTAAAGTCTCAGAAAATGCAGTAGATGCAGGTAGGATGATTTTTAATGTGAGCAATCTCTATGTACAGGGTGGGGGAATCATATAAGATAGGCTCTTATTCAGGGTGAAAGTCCGGTTTAAAGTACATTTTCAGGCTCACGCCCCTCCCAGTTGTAGTGAATGGAGGGGGTGTGGTAGCTGTGACTGATGGTGGGGGCTTCGTCACATCGGAGGGAGACAAAAAGAGAAGCTCGACGTGCAGGGCGGCGCTGTGCATGATGCCAGACGATGAGGGACATGGATCAAGCCTTTCAGGTGAGCGCTTTTTTTTTTTTTTAATTTGCCTGAATACTGTCTTTAATGTAAACTAAATAAAACAAAACACCCCTAAACTTTGCTTAGCAGCATTATTCTGTATCTTTAATGTCACTGAGAAGTCCTTAGCTATGAAGATCGTCATTATTTGTTATTTTTGGCCTTAAAATGATTGCACTCGAATAATGAATAGGAAAACTGGTTTGTACACCTAGAGTGCATTTATGTTTGAAAAATTAACCAATTTGGTGCAAAAACAGGTGTTATACAGGATGGTATAAAAATAGTTACATAGTTAATACGGTTTTGTCCATCAAGTGCAAGCAAGGGTGTTGGGGTAGGGCAAGCTATTTTTTATTTTTTTACTGATAACAGCTAATAGTAACTGTTAATGTTATTTTTTTTCTAAATAAGCATCTAATCCTTTTTTGAAGCTGTCAGCGGTTGATGCCGTAACAAGCTTCTGTGGGAGGCTATTCCACAGATTTATAGTTCTTATGGTAAAGAATGATTGTCGACTCCGGAGACTGAATTTATTTTTTTCCAGTAGAAGGCAGTGCCCTCTTGTCTTTAGAGAGAATTTACCTGAAATAGTGTTTCCCCATATTTATGTATTGGCCATATATATATTTATACATAAATAGCATTTTCCTTTTGCTAAATTGCACTGCTTTTATTGTATGTAGCACATTCTGTTCTGCTTTTCTTTTTTGTACTTCTCAAACAATCCAAAGTTCAAATAATACCATTTAGCGCCCAACTCAATAGATGGGCAAGCGAGCTTTCAAGGTACACTAGGCAGCTTCTTCAGGGTCATCACTAATCTGTAAATTACAGACACATATTTAATGTGGCTTTCCCCCCAGGGAACCTCAAATCGGGATGCCCAAGCTGTCATTCACTCAGAGCTATTTGCCTTTCAGCAAATGGCTCTGATTGTTTTCGGCAGGGGCAGTGTCCCCTGCATCTATGGCTGGTGTGCGTGCTCCCACCCCAGCCATCCATTTGCTGAAGGACATAAACACGGCAAAGGGCTCTGATTGGACTACACAAAACCCGGGTTTTGTTCCACTTTAAAGTGGACCAACACCCACGGGTGATCGGCCCGGGAATCTATAAGATTCCCGGGCCGATCACCCCCCACCCCGCAGGACATCCGAGATCGGGATGTCCCGCGGGGTGAAACCCCCCCAAACTCCTTACCTTATCTTCGGCGGCGGCCGGCCGCCGCCGCCTCCCTCGCGCTCCTGTAGGCGTGCGCGTGCCCGCGCCGGCCGTCTGCGAATGGCCGGCGGGGGCGCGCGCGCGCCGAAAGTGACGCGAGGGAGGCGGCGGCGGCGGCTGCCGCTTAGACGTTCCTGATCCTCGCTTGTACGTCGGCGCTGGGAGCGGGGAGAGGTGAGTTTTTCGGGGGGTTAGGGGGGGTTTCACACAGCGGGGCACCCCGATCGGGGGTGCCCCACCGAAGTGGACCAAGACCCAGGATAATCAAAATCCTGGGTGTTGGTCCACTTTAAACAACAAAAACTACAACTGTTTTTCGACTGACACACATGAATAATGATAATTGTAACATTTGTGAACTGTGGGATAAGGATCAGTCGGATTATTGACAATGAATGGCTTGCAGATAAGGATGGGGAGAGTGTGTGGGATTTCTATGGCTCTCTGTAGGTCACACCAGCCAAGGCAGCCTGTTTAACATCAGAGCTTGTGGTGAATCCAGTTGTTTCGATTTAGGTCATTTTATCACAGATAATGATGTTCTCTCTTAGGCCCATTGGCCACTGATTAGAATTTTTGTATAAATTAACTTTCCCACTCCAACCTCCCTTTTTGTAACAGAAGGAAAACCCCCTCCAAAGAGAGGTTGCAGTGGGACTGTAAAATTATACAAAAATTCAAATGGATGGATATTAGAACTTCTGGAGTTTCAGGACATACAGACAGGTATTGTTTTATAGACTGACGCTCACTCGCCTTGTGTATAATATACATTATTGAACATAATACCTGTTTTATTTCTCCAGAATGGGAAGTGCCTTATTGTCCCGATTTGACCTGGTGTTTATCTTGCTGGACACCCCGAATGAAGACCATGATCATTTACTCTCAGAGCATGTGATTGCCATGAGGTCAGGCTCCAAAGAAAGTTTATGCAGTATAACTGTGACCCGGAATGACTCCCAGGCTTCCAATACCTCTTTGCTAGAGATACCCTCTGAGAGGCCTTTAAAAGACAGATTAAAGGTATTTAATTGCTGCTTCTCCTTTTTCCTTGAAGCCTCAAACATGAAAAGTATTGACTGATACAATACCTGCTTCTGCCCACCCGTCTCTAAACCAAGAGACCTTGCACTGCTGGGTTTATTCAGTGTGCTAGGACTGTCATAGTGGTGCTTTTATTTACTTTATGTGTAATTTATGCTATCACCAAAATGGCAGTAAAACAGCACAATGCTAACTACTGTGCAATATAGCTTGTATGTTATAGTCATTGTTCCACATGAAAGTGGCATGTTCTAATGCCTGTTAGGGCAAAGAAGATTGTTGCGGCCCTCTCTTCCCCCTGCCCCCTAACGCTGTTTCTTAAACCGGGCCTTCACCCTGAATAAAAGTCTATCTTATATGTTTCCCCACCGTACACACAGATTGCCCACATTTAAAATTGTCCTACCTGCATCTACAGCATTTTCGGAGCCTTTAAAAAACCAAGAAGCGGCCAATGCAGTGTCAGGCAGCCTGCAAATAGGAAGTGTCTTCTGACTGTGCCGCTCTGCATTCTGGGATTGCTGACCATTTCCTGACCCCAGCTCTACATTGTCTGTGCAAAGCACAGTTATAAACCCCCCCCCCCCCTGCACTTTTGACCCCTCTCCTCAGTATGTGATGCTACTGAGCCAAGATGGCGGCGCCCATATCCTAGAGTGCTGAACAGAGTTGCAGGCCAGTGGGGGGGGGGGGGGGGGATAAAAAGTGACTAAAAGCGTTAAATATATTCATTTTAGATGCTGGGGAATAGTTTTTTTCAGGGTTTGGGCTTTTCATTAAATGATGCAAAAGGTTCACTTTAAAGAGGAACTATGGTCCAAAACAACATAGTTCCTCTGTACTATATAGCAGAGGGGCAGTGCGACCTGGGCTCCCCTGCTGCTCACTGCCACATATAAAACAATAAACTGGTGGCCAGATACTCACCGATTCCAGGTTTTTTCTACAGCTGCCAGGGAGCAGCCTATTGGCTTTCAGGGCCAGCGCTGATAGGCTCGGCCGCTGGTTGTGATGATAGTCACGTAGGTCACGTTGGCGCATCACCCCAAGCAGCCTGTCATTGCAGCCAGCGGCCAAACCTATTTGTGCTGGCCCTCGAGACTGATAGGCTGCTTCATGGCAGCCAGTAGAAGAGGACCCAGAATCAGCAAGTATCTGGCCAGCCGGTTTATTGTTTTATATGTGATGATGTGCAGCGGGGCAGCCCAGGTCACACTGTCCTAGTATGGTTTTTTTGTTACCATCCTCTTTAAACTGGACCAACAGTCTAGCACAGTTAGAAAAGAAAGATAGTGGCCATTTTGGAGATTCCTCTCTCAACTGACATAACTGAAATGCACAGTAACAGGAAGCCCAGTACGACTTCCTGTTTGCAGGTGGCCTGCAAGCCTATGAGCAGCCATCTTGTTTTTAAAATTTATCCCAGTAGGAATTATAAAAGGGTAAATCACTTTTTATGTGTGGCAATCTAAATTGCCCTTGGGAGAGATGCATATGAGCACTGTTTGTTGTGTTGGTCTGACTTAATTGATTTTTGACTGTTGGTCCGCTTTAACAACTTTTAAAAGTACTTTAGCGAAAAACAACACTCTCCTTTTATCCTGCATAGGGTATCGCTGCTAGTCCAGTGTGAAGGCACCTACCGGATCATCCGATGTCCAACCCATGCCGGGCACTGGTCTCATCTCCACTTCAATAAAGAGGGGCGTGCCATAATTCCTGTAATGTGGGGGCGGGACATGCCATAGTCCTCTCTGCACTGTGTTGCTGCGTCTATGCGGCAGAGGAGCAGGGAGCAGTGCTCGGCGCAGGACTGACATCAGGTGATCTGGGGTCTTGGCACCGGACTAGCAGTGATAGCCTGCATGGGATGAAAGATAAGTACAGTGTTTTCTTGTGTTTTGACTATAGTATGACATTTTTAGACAAAAAAAAAAATGCTATACTCACCTTATGTAGACCATGCCGATCACTGCGCTCCTCTTGATCATCCTGCTGTCTCTTCTTGGGGCTGTCAGTCGCAGCGATGGTGAGCTGCCCCTCCACTGCAGTGAATGGAGGGGGCCTGGCAGCTCACCATGACTGATGGCGGCGTTTCTGAGTCTAAGGAGTGCGGTGTTCTGCTGAGCTGCGCTGGAGGTGAATCTAACAATGAGGTAAGCCCTGCAGCTCGGACTAGCGGCTATAGTCTAAGTGGGACATAAAGCGGACCAAAACCCAAATTTTTAACTAGGATCCCCTGAATTTCTTCCCCTACGAAGAGCACCTTTTTGCTAATATTGCTAAAAGTGTGCCATACACTCCACTTCGATCTTCATGACATGTGGGTAATCTCCAGTAAAGGGCGAACTTCTGCAGAGATGAATATGCAAAATAGAAAGCCCCTCCCGGTCCATATATACCTGGGACCTCCCACCAATTCCCCAGTTCCTTCTCTGCAGGGAAGGCGAGCAAGACAGAGGATGAAGACTTCTCTTACTTGCAGGTAAGCCGGGCTCGCGCCCGGCCCCTTTTTTGTCCCTATTGCTGCCAGGACTCATTCTAAATTTACCCTGTTGAGCCTCCCAGCGGGCCCTGGCAAGGGTAGGAGCACCCTGTGGGTGCAGTAGGAGCCGTGCTCCACCGCGAGACTTCATTATGGGGCAGGCGGTAAAACCAGGTTGTGATGATCCTGGTACCGGATTCCCCCCTCCCTGCTAGCATACGGCCTTATTATTGGCCGGGTTTTCCATTTTCCCTTCGGGTCCCTTACGCCCTTGGGGGGGGGGGGGGGGGGGCTTTGGCGCGTCTTAACTGGCCTCTCCTTGCAATTATTTATAATTATTATTTTATGGATTATTATGGTGTGTGTGTGTGTGTCTGTTGGGTGCTTCACACTGGGTATATATGCTTGTGTGGTCCGCCTGGCAGTAATCCCTGATGAATTGGCTGCAAGATGGCTCCCTGTCAGCCTGAGTGAAATTCACTCAGGCTGTGTGTGTGTGTGTGAAAGGGGGCGGGGCCGGGCGCTCGGTGCGGCCGTGGTAGCCCCGCCCACTCGTCGGCACGTTTTTTGTATGGCCTTCCTCTTGCCAGATCTGCTCTGCAGGGAGGGGGGCGTGGCCTGGAAAGTGCGCCTTCGCGCTGGCATGCCCCCCTTCTTCTTCCTGGGTCCTGTTCCCTCAAGGCTAGGGGCCATCTTGATGCTTCCTGCGTGGCTGTGTCTGCTCTTAGGGGTCAGGTAGGGGCCTGATGGCTGTTTTTTCCTTTTATTGGGGCATTCTCTGGTAGGGTGGGCCCCTGATATGCCTATTGTGTGTTGCAGATTGCTTCATATTGTGCATGTTAAGGGGTTCCTCCTGGTCCTGGGCTCCCTAGTTTAAATTTGATCTCCTCTAAATCCTCCCACCGGGACATTTAAGGGGCATCCCGGGTTGCTTAAGCGCAATTCCCTGCGGTCTTGCGACTGACCACTAAAAAATCACCATATGGAGGCTCCGCAGGATACTGGGCTCGGGCTCACCTTGGGGCAAGCCCGCCCATGTGTGGGGTGTGGGGCATCCCTTACGGGAGAGGATGTACCGATCTGTACTCCATGCGCTCATAAGGCCATAACGCGGAAGTCTGGGTCCCAGCCTTCTGGGTCGGCTCCTCCCGCTTCATCGCCTTCCCCTCCCCGCTTGATCCGTACCCCGAGTGACATTGGTGCCAGCGGGGAGTCGCAGTCAGATGTTGGTGCCAGGTTGGCCAGCATTGAAAAGTTTGTTAGCATGGTGGGCAAGAAGGTCCAAGCTAAAAAGAGACATTTGTCGTCGGCTCAGCCCGTGTGGGACGCGGACGACGACTCTATGGTTTTGTCTGATTATTCCCCTTTAGAGGAGGGGGAAGTGTTTGAGGAGACAGAGTCTGATTTTGTACAGTCTGGTGATGCTTTTGTTGGGCAGGCGCCTGGGGATGCCGTAGATACGGCTGCTGTTTTGTCACATATGTTGAAGGTGTTGGATATTGATCCCCCGGAGGCGCCTCCCCTAAAGAAGGGGGAATTTTTTTGGGTCCGCAAGCCCCGTCTAGAATTCCCTACGCAGGATCATTTTGATGCACTGATCCAGAAAGAATGGGAGAGGCCCTTTCGGTTTCCTGGTGCTCCCCAGGGATCGGACAAGAAGTATCCTTTCCCGGTGGAGGCGGTCAAGCGATGGTCCTCCGCTCCTGAGGTCAATACGCCTGTTTTGGGCTTGACCAATTCTGTGCTTAACACCCCTAACGCTACCTCCCTTAAGGATGGCGAGGATAAGCTCCTTGATCAGATGGCTTGTCATGCGTTTGCCAGTGTGGGATCGGCCCTGCGGCCGGCTTGTTCATCTGCTCTAGTGTCGCTTGCTACCAGGTCCCTGATCAGGGACTGGCTGAATGATGGTCAGTTTGATCCGGATAGCGCTGAGTTCGCTACTCTTAAGAGGTGTGAATTGTTCATGGATTTTGTTTTGTCTGCTATGGAAGATTCTATCGTCATGTGTAGCAGGACTTCGGCCACATTGGTGGCCATGCGCAGATTGGTCTGGCTGCGTCAGTGGACGGCGGACTTTGGGGCCAAGAAGTAGCTTACGGCTCTTCCCTTTATGGGTACGCGACTGTTTGGAGATAAATTGGATGCTGTTGCTAAGGGAGGTAGGTTACCTCAGCGGAAGAAACAGCGCCGTTCCTTTCGGGGGGCTGGTTCCTTCACCCCTTCCTTTCGTGGAGCCAGAGCGACTAGGGGTCTGCACGTCTCTGGTGTCAGGGGCTCGTCCTGGAATAGGGGCAGAGGTCGGGCGCGCCCGACGGCTGCCTGGGGTTCCAAGCCTAAGTTCTCCGGTAAGCTGGCTCAGCAATGAAGGGGCGCCCTCACCCGAACGGGTGGGGGGACGGCTGCGGCTCTTCTTCCAGGTCTGGGCCCGGGAGGTCACAGACAATTGGATCCTGGAAGTGGTCTTGTCTGGGTACAAGCTGGAGTTCGAGTACTGGCCGCCTCCAAGGTTCTTAAGGTCTCGGGTGCCCTCGGACCATCAGGCTGCACAGGGGCTCCTGTTAGCAGTAAGAAACCTTCTGGACATGGGAGTTATTTGCCCTGTGCCTCAGTCGGAGAGAGGCAGGGGTTACTACTCCAACCTTTTCACGGAACCCAAAAAGGAGGGTTCAGTGAGACCCATTCTAGATCTCAAGGTTCTAGTCAGGTTTATCAGAGCCAAAAAGTTCCGCATGGAGACTCTGCGCTCCGCTATCATTTCCCTTCACCAGAGGGATTTCATGACATCCATAGACATCAAGGATGCGTATCTGCATGTTCCCATTTTTCCAGCGCATCAGAGATTCCTCAGGTTTGCGGTGGGGGATCAACATTTTCAGTTTGTAGCTCTTCCCTTCGGGCTGACCTCCGCGCCGCGGGTCTTTACCAAGGTCCTGGCGGGAATGATGGCCCTGCTCAGAGCTCGGGGCATTTTGCCTTATCTGGACTGCGTGTTGATCTCAGCTTCTTCCCTCCGTCAGGCGGAGCTGGACACCCACCAGGTGGTGTCAACCTTGGAGAGTTTTGGGTGGGTGATCAACCGCCCCACGTCTTCTCTCTCTCCGTCACAAGTGATTTCATTTCTGGGCATGAATCTGGATACTATTCAGGCCAGAGTGTTTCTGCCCCAGACCAAGGTGCAGGGGATTCAGGATCTGATCCGTCTTCTTCGGGCCAGTCCCTGTCCCTCTATCCGACAGGGGATGAAACTGGTGGGCTTGATGGTGTCCTCCTTCAAGGCGGTTTCACATGAGATCTCTTCAACTTCATCTATTGACGTATTGGGACAGGTGTCCCCAGTCTTTGGATCAATCTTTCAGGATGTCTCCCAGGGTTCGGCAGTCACTTCGGTGGTGGCTGGAGTCGAGCAACCTGTTGAAGGGCAGGTCCTTTCTGGTCCCTTGTTGGGAGACGGTTACCACGGATGCCAGCCTGTCGGGCTGGGGAGGTAATTGGAAAAGTCATCAGTTCAGCGAGGTGTGGAGCCCTCAGGAAGCTCACAACCCCATCAATGTCTTGGAGCTCAGAGCCATTCGGCTTGTTCTGCAACGGCTGACGTCACAATTACGGGGTCTACCGGCTCAGGTTCGGTCAGACAATCGAACGGCGGTAGCCTACATCAATCACCAAGGAGGGACTCGCAGCAGGGGTGCCCTCAGGGAAGTCTCTCTGATTCTGCAATGGGCGGAGAGCAATGTTCCTTGCATTTCGGCAGTTTACATTCCGGGAGTGGAGAACACGGAGGCGGATTCCCTGAGCAGGGGATCCTCTCGCCAAGGAGAGTGATCTCTCAACCCTGAGGTTTTTCTGGATCTTTGCCGCATGTGGGGGACTCCAGAGGTGGATCTCTTTGCCTCGAGGCACAATCACAAACTTCCGGCCTTTGTGGCTCTTTCCCAGGATCCTCTAGCCCTGGCAGTGGATGCCTTGTCTCTTGCCTGGAAGGATCTGGGGTTTCTGTACCTGTTTCCGCCCTTCGCCATGCTGGGCAGGGTAATTCGCAAGCTGATTATGGAAGGGGCACCAGCAATTCTGGTGGCTCCAAGGTGGCCAAGAAGGGTTTGGTACGCAGATGTGGTAAGGCTGGCGGTAGATCAGTACCAGCTTCCCGTGTCTATTGTCTCAGGGTCAACTTCTTTACCCCAATTTACAAACGCTGGGTTTGACGGCTTGGCTGCTGAAACCTTCATTCTGATGGAGGAAGGTTTGTCTGAGGCCGTTGTCCAGACCATGATTAGAGCTAGGAAGCGGTCCTCTTCTGGCATTTACTATAGGACTTGGAGGTCCTATATTGATTGGTGTGAGGCTAGGGCCTTGCCTTGCAGGGTGTTTTCGATTCCTAGGATTTTGGAGTTTCTTCAGCATAATCTGGATCTTGGGTTCCAGCTTAGTACTTGAAAGAACAGGTTTCTGCTCTGTCGGTTTTCTTCCAGAGGTCTTTTGCCTTACACCCGCTGGTTAAGACCTTTTTCCAAGGGGTCGCGCATGTGTGGCCCCCTCGGAAGGCTGTGGTTCCTGTTTGGGATTTGAACTTGGTTCTTTCGGCTCTACAGGGTCCTCCTTTTGAGCCGTTACAGGATATTGCTCTTTCGGTTCTCACTCAGAAGGTTGCTTTCTTGGTGGCTATTACCTCTGTTCGGCGTGTCTCTGAGTTGGCGGCTCTGTCGATTCAGGCCCCTTACTTTGAGAGACACCAGGATAAGGTGGTTTTTCGTTTTAAGCCAGATTTCCTTCCTAAGGTGGTGTCTGCTTTCCACTTCAATCAGGATATTGTTCTCCCTTCCTTGTGTCCTAAGCCTAACAATGACAAGGAGAGGGTTCTGCACAATTTGGATGTTGTTCGCTGTGTGAAGTACTGTTTGGTGACTACTTCTTCCTTCCGCAAGACGGACGCTTTTTTCGTAGTGCCCTGCGGGCCCAGGAAAGGTTTGGCGCCTGCTAAGTCTACGATTAGCAAATGGATTCGTCAGGCCATTGTTGGGGCCTATTCTGCTAAGGGGAGGACTCCCCCTTTTAGGGTCACTGCGCACTCTACTCGTGTTGTTGGTGCATCCTGGGCTTTTCAGCACCAGGCTTCTGTTGAACAAGTTTGTAAGGCTGCTACTTGGTCTTCCGTTCATACTTTTTCCAAGTTTTACAAGGTTGGGGGCTTCAGCGGATGCTGTTTTTGTCCGCAAGGTTCTGCAAGCTGCAGTGGTTTAAGTTGGTACATTCTTTACTGTTTCTGGTTCCCACCCATGACGGACACTGCTATTGGATGTCCCATATGTCATGAAGATCGAAGTGGAGTGTATGGCACACTTAGAATAATACCGTTTTGTGAGTACCCACCCCTTTTTTCAGGTATTCTGGGGCTTTTATATGGTGAACCATTGGGTTTGATTGTTAAGGTTATAATTGGTTCTTCCTGGTCCCCTTACTGCTTTTTTACACTGGGGAATTGGTGGGAGGTCCCAGGTATATATGGACTGGGAGGGGCTTTCTTTTTTGCATATTCATCTCTGCAGAAGTTCGCCCTCTACTGGAGATTACCCACATGTCATGAAGATCGAAGTGGAGTGTATGGCACACTCATAATACCCGTTCTAAAGGTGAGTACTCACAAAACGGTATTTTTCACTGCTCCTGCTTTACTCTAATCCCAGATAATGGCGCCTGTTTTAACTGTAAAGCTCCGCCTCCTCTATTTATTGCCACTGTTGTGTTTGGCAATGATGTCATTGCCACATCTATGCAATGACTGATCACCTGCCATCTTACAGAGATCATTAGCAAATAATTGTGTTGCGCAAAGATTTCGGAAAGCAAATGGATTATCGGCAGGGGTTTTGGCCAAATGTATTTTGCAAGCTCAGTGGGTTTTGGTCTGCTTTACGATGAGCATAGCTTTTTTTTTTATTTATTTATTATTGCCTGGCAGTCGTCTTTAAAGTGGACCAACAACCGCTCGCGCATCCCTCTAGCAGGGCGCGCACACGCGCGCCGGCCGTTTGAGAATGGCCGGCGCGTGCGCGCTCCCTGTAAAAGTGATGCGCGGGAGGCGGCGGCGGGCACGCTTGCTCGTCCGTCGACGGACCTCGCTTGTCCGTCGGCGGGGATTGGCTGCAGCGGTCACGTGGGATCGGGGACAGGTGAGTTTTTGGGGCTTTCTGGGGGGTTTCACACAGTGGGGCACCCCCGATCGGGGTGCCCCACCGAAGTGGGCCAAAACCCAGGATAGACAAAACCCTGGGTGTTGGTCCATTTTAAGGCTCTGTATGTGATGTATGTGAGATTTGAGGATTACGTTCATGGGGATCAGGCTGAGGTTTGGTGCAGTCTTACAATAGCTTATTTGCATTGTGAGTGATGAGGCTCACAACAGAGTTCCCCTACACTGTGGTCCAGCACTAACACTTGCCCCTTTCAGTGTAAAAAGTGGTGCAAAATGCAGGTTGGGGTTTAGTGCGATCATGCAATCACTCAGCTGTATCATGAGCCCTGAAAAAGAATTCACAAACCATGATGAAGGGAAGGAAGGGTAACTCCCCCCAACATTCTTTCCCTATACTGAAGCTATTAGGCGAAAATGGACACGTGCATTGCATGGACAAAAAAAAATCCTGCACACTACAGTAGCTTATTCTGACTGGTACTTCCAGTTGATCTATGCGCCATCTAGTGTTGGAAATAAGGAATGACATGCCTTCAATAAAAAAAACGCTAGCATTGTGACAGCACAAGTACTGTGGAGTGCTGGTGTGAAAAGCAGGTCTTGGTTTAAATTTGAAGTCCAGTCTAAATGTAACACCCCTGCCCTGCCATCCTGGCACTGAGGCAGTATGGGAGGGGAGGTTACGAATAGAGAAACCCCTTACCAGGCCCGTGATCTGGCTCCGTTTTCCCTGGTCTTTTGGGACCTGGGTGTAGCTAATGCACAGAGATAATGTAGATTGCAAGAAGCCCAGGGGAAGTTGCATATTTTCCCCACTCGCCTCACTTCCTGAAAGATCATATTTTACACTAATCACAATTAGTTTTGCATGCAGATGAGCAAATTACTGTAGCTGCATACCCTGGCCACAGACCCCTGTACCTGGGTGCCAGCCACCATGTGACCGCAGCGGCCAATCCGAGTGCTCAAGAGGGGTAAGAACTTACCTTTTAATGAGGTTAATGGGCAGGGGGGAATCACCAATCAGGATGCCCCCTGCACTTGGAACAACATCCATTTTAAGATCGGTGATGTTCTGGGTTTAAAGCTTTTTTATAGCTTAGGATATATTTGGATAGGTTGGAAATTAGTATTAGTAACTGGAAGTGTTTTTAAAGTGGGAGATTCGGGGGAGGTAGCTATGGCAAGCTGGAGGGAAAACTGCTTGGAGCATTAATCCTGAATCCTAGCGGGTAACTTGCCATTAACCCCAAGCCCCCCATTACCTGCCTCCCCAAAGCCTAGCAGGTGACTTGCCATTAACCCCAAGCCCCCCATTACCTGCCTCCCCAAAGCCCGGGGGGGGCAGAAGAGCCCGTGGCCATAGGCTATGCCGGCTCTTCTGCCCCCCCCCCCCCCCCCTGGGCTTTGGGGAGGCAGGTAATGGGGGGGCTTGGGGTTAATGGCTAGGCACCCGCTAGCCCCCCCCGGGGGGGGGGGGGACCCTATCTCATTTTTTCTTTTTTAAAAATCGCAATATATAGTCTTTAAGACAGAATCGTGATATATTGCATCGTCACACATGTATCACGATACGTATTGTATCGCCAGATTCTTGCCAATTCACACCCCTAAAGCCTTGGAATTAGCAGTTTGGACAGTGGCTTCTAGGACTGGTAAAGCCCTTCTCCAGATCCCCAAATGTGTTACTGTGCTCCTCTATTCCTTATTCTGTTTATATCTAATGGTTAGCCCCCTTCTTATTGTACAATATATGATGAAATCGGTCAGATTCTGATACATTTACTTGTCCAGTCAGTAAGTAATAAAGTTATTCTGTGTAGGTTCAGCCAGGTGAACATTTTGATGCCATCCCACACCAGCTATTGAGGAAGTACATTGGCTATGCGCGGCAGTATGTTCACCCAAAGTTGTCTCCAGATGCCGCTCATGTACTCCAGGACTTCTACTTGGAGCTTAGAAAACAGAACCAAGGCGTTGACAGCACTCCTATCACAACCAGGCAGCTGGAGTCCCTCATCCGACTGACTGAGGTACAAGGGTGCATGTGTGTAGCTAGAGCAATCATGTGACCAACATACATTATACACCTATTCTCAGTGTGTCACACACCCCGCTTCCCCTTTAATTCTGACGATAGGGTTATCCTCCAGCAGGAGGCGACGTTGCAGAGAGAAGTCTTGAAAAACGAGCCCCTCCCGGCCTACATATACCTGGGACCTCCCACTCAACACCCAGTGTTTTTCTCTCTGCTGATGCGACAAGACAGAAGAAAGAAGTCTCCTGCTTACAGGTAGCCGGGGTCACACCCCGGCACCCCCCCCCCCATGGTCTATTTCTGCCCAGCTACTTGTTTTGTATACTTAGTTAGATATTGGAAGCCTCTCAGCCTAGGCTGCTGGCTGGGCAATGGTAGATGGCACCTCATGGTGCCTAGGAGCTTATCTCCTCCGCTCGTCCCCAACGCGGTTATCCGGCCGGTGATCCGGATTTGGGATGCCCCGTCCCGGTCCCCCCTTAGCCTGCCTTCTCCCGCTTGGTCCCTTCTCCCTTAGCGTGGGGGGGGGGTGGCGTTTGTGGGGTGTCTATACTAGCTCTGACTAGGATGGTGAGTGTGTTTTTATTGTGAGTGATGGCAGCTAATGAGTCGGCGCTGCGGTCTAGTCTGAATGTGTCCTCGGGCTGCGGGTCTCCGTGTGGATTGTGTATGGCGTGGTTGGTGTGTTTTACTTGTGTTTTTTTTTGGCACCCGCCTTGCTCGTACGGCGTCGCCATTTTTGCGGGCCGTGGTGCTCGTCTTCTACGGGGCGGGGCCGCGTTTCTTCGCGACCCGCGCTGTGCTGGCGTGGGCGGGGCCGGGGCGCTTCGCACGCTTTGTCCGGCCCGCCCTTCGCCTTCCTCGCTACAGAGTTTGTCCGCCTGCTGTCTGGGTCCTGCTGAGGAGGGCTCTGTCTTGCAAGTATTGCTTTTTGCTGTTATTGCTGTGCTGCGCGGTGCCAGTCTGTGCTATGCTATTATGTCTGTTATCAAGCATGGTTCTAGGACATGTTTTCATGCATTTATTCTTGTATATATGTATATAGAGTACATTATTCTTATGTTGATGTGGCTAATATGGAAGTATTACCTCTATGATTGGTCGCACTGATTCATTTCTAGGTGCTGGTGCACTTTTGATAATGCCCGTTGGGGGTGTAGAGGGCTGCATGTCTATATCTATATATTTAGATATATATATTATATATAAATATATATATATATATATATATATATATATATATATATATATATATATATATAATGTATGTGAATTTTTTTGCCAGTATACCTTGTGTATTTAATGTATAAGTGACTGTATGTATGTGTGTGTGTGTGTGTGTGTGTCCGTGTACGCTTGCTGCATACCTTTTGTATTTTCTGGAGGCTGATTGTGGTCTCTTTCTTACAGGCTCCGGGGATTCCCGCGCTGCTGTGGGTCTCCCGGTCTGATATACCTGGCTAGTCTTATTGTCTAAAAATCCCCCCACTCCCGGGACTTTAATTATAAAAGGGGCATCCCGGGTTGCTTACTGCGTATATCCCTGGGTTATTGAGAATACCATAATTTCACCATATGGAGGCTTCCGACATTACCGGAAACGGCTCTTCGGGGCAATCCAGGCTGTGTGGGGGTTGTGGGGCTCCGCTCCCAGGCGATGATGTCATAATGTGTATTCCATGTGCACAGCGGAATATTGCGCGCCAGTCCGGCACTCCGGCTCCTGGCTCCTCGCAACCTCCGTCATCTCCTACACCCCCCCGCCTATTCCGGACCCCGTGTGACGTTGTCATAGGTGGGGATTCGCAATCTGAGGTGTGAGCTCAATTGGCCAGCCTCGAGAAGATGTTTTCCACCGCGGTGGCTCAGAAGGCTACGGCTAAGCGGAAGCACCTTCCTCCGGCGTCACCTGTCCCCGGAGGATGAGGTGTTGGAAGTGTTGGATTGGTCCGATTGTATCCTGGCTGAGGAGGGGGAGCTCCTCGAGGAGTCTGA
The DNA here is from genome assembly GCA_027917425.1 of Gastrophryne carolinensis. Lineage (NCBI taxonomy): Eukaryota > Metazoa > Chordata > Amphibia > Anura > Microhylidae > Gastrophryne > Gastrophryne carolinensis. The sequence goes on from CM051237.1 coordinate 402,120,007, forward strand.
CGAGCCTGCAGACCAGCAATTGTTTGGTACCGCTGGCGATCAGGCTGTGGGGGGTGTTCCTTGACACTCCTTCCATTTTGGCTCAAATGTTTGAGATTTTGGCTTTGGATCCGCCTGAGGCGGCCCCTCCGCCGAAGGGCGAGTTGTTTGATGTGCCCAAGCCGCGTTTGGTGTTTCCCAGACAACAACACTTTGTGAGGGTTGTCCTTAAGGAATGGGAACAGCCTACGCGCCTTGTTTGAGTTCCTCCTAGTTGGGATAAGCGTTATCCCTTTCCGGAGGATTTGGTGAAACTTTGGTCTGTTCCCCCTGAGGTTGATGCCCCCGTTTTGGGGCTGTCTAACACGGCTGTGTTGCACTCTCCTGACACTACTACCATTAAGGATGGTGAGGATCGTCGGATTGATCAATTGGCTCACCATGGTTTTATCAGTGCTGGATCGGCCCTGCGGCCGGTTTGTGCTTCGGCGCTTCTGTTGATGGCTGTCAGGTCCATTGTTAAGAGATTTGTACGCAGATCTTGATCCCACTTGTGATGAGTTCTTTTCTCTCAAGTAGTGTGAGTCGTTTATTTCCTTTGTCATGACCGCCCAGGATGATGCACTTGCGATGTTTAGCAGGACCACGGCCCTGTTGGTTGCTATTCGTCGGTCGGTGTGGCTACGTCAGTGGACGGCGGACTTTAACTCTGAGAAGTCGCTTACAGCTCTTCCCTTTTTGGGTTTGCGCCTGTTTGGCGACAAATTGGATTCAGTTACCAAGGGTGGTAAGTTGCCTCAACGCAAGAAGCCGCGTTGTTCCTTTCGGGGAGCGGCTTCTTTTAGTCCCTACTTTCGGGGAGTCAGAGCGGGCAGAGGGGCCTCCTTTCCCGCTATCAGGGGTGCATGTTGGACCCGGGGGAGGGGCCATGGCCTTCCCGGTCAGTCCTGGGGCGCCAAGCCCAAGCCTGCTGGTAAGCCCGCTCAGCAATGAGGGGGTGCCCTCACCCGTGCGTGTGGGGGGACGATTGCGACACTTCGCCCATGTCTGGGACCAGGCGGGAGGGGGTGTCGTCCGGTTACAAGCTGGAATTTGAGTCTCGTCCTCCTACGCGGTTTTTCCGGTCTCGGGTGCCCACCGATCCTTTGGCCGCGCAGGGGCTCCTAGCATCGGTGAAGAATCTTCTGGAAATGTCGGTCATCCGGCCGGTGCCGCACTTTGAAGTGGGCCTCGGGTATTACTCCAATCTCTTCACAGTGCCCAAGAAGGACGGGTCGGTTCGCCCCATTCTGGATCTGAAGTTCCTCAACAGGTTCGTCCGCCTACGGAAGTTTCGCATGGAAACTCTGCGATCTGCCATTAATTCTCTTCGGCAGGGGGACTTCATGACGTCCATAGACATCAAGGATGCTTACCTTCATGTTCCCATATGCCAGGCTCATCAACGTTTTCTTCGGTTCGTGGTGGAAGATCTGCATTTTCAATTCGTGGCACTTCCGTTTGGCCTTACCTCGGCTCCAAGAGTGTTCACCAAGGTGCTGGCAGGGGTGATGGCCATTCTCAGAGCTCAAGGCATTCGCATCGTACCTTATCTGGACGACCTAGTCCACATTGCTCCTTCTTTCAATCAATCGGAGACGGTGGTTTCCACGCTGGAAGGCTTCGGTTGGGTGATCAACTATCCCAAGTCCTCCCTCGCCCCGGCCAGGTTGGTGTCCTTCCTGGGAATGCGGTTGCATTCTTGTCAACACAGTGTGTTTCTGCCTCAATCCAAGATTTTTCTGATTCAGGAATTGGCTCGGCTTCTTCTTTCCAATCCTCGACCGTCCATCCGTCTGGGGATGAGACTGGTGGGGTTGATGGTTGCCTCTTTCGAGGCAGTTCCTTTTGCTCAATTTCACACAAGGACGCTTCAGCTTCATCTGTTGGCGTCTTGGGACCGGCGACCACGGTCGTTGGATCGGCCCTTCCAGTTGTCCTCCCGGGTCCGGCAGTCCCTTCAATGGTGGTTGGTCTCGACCAATCTCTTGAGGGGCAGGTCTTTCCTGACTCCTCTTTGGGAGATTGTCACCACGGACGCCAGTCTTTCGGGATGGGGGGGATTCTGGAAGGATCTTCAGTTTCGGGGGCAGTGGGGGCCTCGAGAGACCCACTTGCCCATCAATGTTCTGAAACTGAGAGCCATCCATCTGGTTCTTTTTCATCTGACTCAGCATGTTCTGGGCCTTCCGGTTCAGGTTCGCTCGGACAATCGGACAGCGGTTGCTTACATCAATCATCAGGGAGGGACTCGCAGTCTGGGTGCCCTCAGAGAGGTGTCCCTGATCCTGACCTGGGCGGAGGCCCATGTTCCTTGTCTCTCGGCAGTTTACATTCCGGGTGTGGAAAACGGGGAAGCGGATCTGTTGAGCAGGTGCTCTTCCCGTCTGGGGGAATGGTCTCTCCATCCTCAAGTTTTTCGGTCTCTGTGTCTCCGGTGGGGGACACCGGAGGTGGACCTGTTTGCCTCTCGTCACAATTGCAGGCTTCCGACCTTCGTGTCGGTCTCTCAGGATCCTCTGGCTCTGGCGGTGGACGCCATGTCTCTGAGCTGGGGGGAACTGGGGTTTCTGTACCTTTTTCCTCCGATACCCATGCAAGGCAAGGTGGTACGGAAGCTGGCTCTGGAAAGGGTGTCCGCCATTCTCGTGGCTCCAAGGTGGCCAAGGCGAGTGTGGTTCGCAGACATCGTTCGGCTGGCGGTGGATCAGTTCGTTCTGCCTCTTCGGCCCGATCTGCTCACTCAGGGTCGGCTGCGTTACCCCAATTTGCCAACGCTGGGTTTGACGGCTTGGCTGCTGAAACCACCATCTTGGAGGAGGGTCTTTCTGACTCGGTCGTTAAGACTCTTATCTGTGCCCGGAAGAGGTCTTCTTCGACCATCTACTATAGGACTTGGAGAGCTTATATCGCTTGGTGTGAGATTAGATCTTTGCCTTGTAGGGTCTTTTCAGTTTCCAGGATTTTGGATTTTCTGCAATCAGGGCTGGACTCTGGTCTCCAGCTGAGTACTTTGAAAGGGCAGGTTTCTGCCTTGTCTGTCTTTTTTCAGAAGGCTTTTGCGCTTCATCCTTTAGTCAAAACTTTTTTCCAGGGGGTTACGCGTGTGCGGCCTCCCAGGAAGCCATTGCTCCCTGTTTGGGACTTGAACTTGGTTCTTTCTGCTCTTCAGGCTCCTCCCTTTGAGCCCTTGCAGGATATTGCTCTTTCTACCTTGACTCAGAAGGTTGCCTTCTTGGTGGCTATCACTTCTGTTCGGCGTGTCTCGGAGGTTGGCAGCCTTGTCGATTCAGGCGCCCTACTTTGAGAGGCATCAGGACAAGGTGGTTTTTCATTTCAAACCGGACTTTCTTCCTAAGGTTGTTTCTGCTTTTCATTTGAATCAGGATATTGTTCTTCCCTCCTTGTGTCCTAAGCCTAAGAATGACAAAGAGAGGGTTTTGCATTGTTTGGATGTGGTACGCTGTGTTAAGTACTATTTGGTTACTATTTCTCCTTTTCGTAAGACTGATGCCTTTTTCGTTGTGCCCTGTGGGCCTAGGAAGGCTTTGGCTCCGGCTAAGTCTTCCATTAGCAAATGGATTCGTCAGGCGGTTGTTGGGGCCTATTCGGCCAAGGGGAAGGTTCCCCCTTTTCGTATCACTGCTCATTCTACTCGTGCTGTTGGAGCGTCTTGGGCTTTTCAGCACCAGGCTTCTGTTGAACAAGTTTGTAAGGCTGCTACTTGGTCTTCCGTTCATACTTTTTCTAAGTTTTACAAGGTTGATGTGCGGGCTTCAGCTCATGCTGTGTTTGGCTGCAAGGTTCTGCAGACTGCAGTGGTTTGAGTTATGCTTCATTTTGCTGTCGGATACCCACCCCTTGTGGACACTGCTTTTGGATGTCCCTATCGTCAGAATTAAAGGGGAAGCGGGGTGTGTGACACACTGAGAATAATACCATTTTGTGAGTACTCACCTGTAAAATGGATATTATCAGTGTGTCACACACTCCGCTTCACCCGCCCTGGGACCTCCCACTCCTGGATCCTCTATATGGTGAAGCTTTCCTTTCTTTTATTTTGAGGGTTACCATTGGATTTCCTGGTACCTTATCTTACTGCTGTTTAATTCACTGGGTGTTGAGTGGGAGGTCCCAGGTATATGTAGGCCTGGAGGGGCTCGTTTTTCAAGACTTCTCTCTGCAACGTCGCCTCCTGCTGGAGGATAACCCTATCGTAAGAATTAAAGGGGAAGCAGGGTGTGTGACACACTGATAATATCCATTTTACAGGTGAGTACTCACAAAATGGTATTTTCTTCACTCGTATTATGAGCAATCCCTGCAATTGTCTAATATTCCAAGTATGCATCACACCCTGCTCCAGAATGATTCATTACATCTGGGTTATAGTCCACAAGAGGACGCTTTACTGCAGAGATGGCAAAAAAGAGACCCCTCCCAGTCCATATATACCCGGGACCTCCCACTCATTTCCCAGTTTAGTCTCTGCAGTCGGCGTCGACAGTCAAGTTGATGGCTCTCTCTCCTTGCAGGTAAGCCAGGCTGCACAGCCCCCGGCCCTTCTGTCCTATTCCCACCCGGGGCATTTTGAATGCCTCCCAGCTATGGCTGCATGGTCCGGGTGATGGTAGGCAGCACCTTTTAGAGGTGTTTTATTACTGGAGCTAGGCTCCACCGCAAATCCCCCACCAAAGGGTAGGCGGTTTCAGGTTGGTGATCCTGACATGGGATGCCCCGTCCGTTCCCAGCCCTCATTACATGTGAAACAAATGTAACCATGGGCTTATTCCCCCTGCTTCCCTGTTCCCGGTTAGTGGGGGGGGGGAGGGGGCGGTCGGTATATATATTTGTATTTTTACGTATGTGTGCTGTTTTTATACACTGTGTGTGTGTTTGTGTGTTTTTTGGCTGGTGTTTCTCCCCCTCTCTGATCTGATTCACATGACCATTGATCGGCCCGCGCGCGCGTGTTCTATTGCGGCGGTGGGCCGGTGACGTCATGGACGGTTCCTGCCCCATTGGCTGGGGAGCTCGGCCTGTATGAGTTTCCCCGCGTTGGGAGGGGGCGGGGCCTAGCGCTCGGGGCACTCAGCAGGCAGCCCGCCCCCTTCTCTCTCTCGGTCTTGCTCCGGTCCGGCGCCATCTTGCTGCTGCGGTGTCCCAGGAGTTGGTGAGTGCCCCTTGCGGGCTGATTAGATGTGTAGTATAGTGCATGTATAGATATATACAAATTATTTAATTGTTGGTGCACTTCCAGGATTGTTTGCCGTGTGCATGCGCTGTGTGGCCGTGGCTGCCTCATGGATATATTATATTTATATAGAGTCCTGTCTGTTTAGAGCTATGTGCTATGGCCGTTCAACTTAACGACAGCACTTGTTACCGAGGAGCGCAGCCTAGTCATCCTATATTAAGGATCAGTGGCCGCTGTTCTTAGAACCCTACACAGAGCGTTTTCCTTAAGGGATTGGCTACCTTAAGTATAGACGGTCACAGCAGGTTTTTTTTTATATTCAGGCTGTTTTGTATGCGGGTGATTGCAGGTCTGATTGTGGTTTTCCCTATTAGTATTCCAGGCGGGACAACCCAATTTAGGGGTTTCTCCCGGTCCTGTGGCCCTATCCCTCAAATTTTGGGGGCATAAATTACCTTATTTAAATCCTCCCACTAACGGACATTTAAGGGGCATCCCGGGTAGCTCATCAGCGTAATTCCCATTGGTCATTGCGACTACCAAAAATCACCATATGGAGGCTTCCCAGGTTACTGTGCTCGGGGTCCCTTCGGGGCCAGCCCGGCTGTGTGTGGTTGTGGGGCATCCCTTGTGGGCGACCATGTGCGCAGCAATCTGGGCCCCGTGCTGCTGGATCAGCTCTGCTGGTCTCGTCCCCCACACCCTCGCGCCTGGTTATGACCCCTAGTGACATTAACACTAGCGGGGAGTCGCAATCCGATGTTTGCGCTAGTCTGGCCGACATTGAGATATTGTTGCTAGCTCCGCAGCCCGGTAGGCTACAGCTAATAGATGGCACATGGCGCCCGCTGCGCCAGCCTTTACGTTTAACTGCATGATTAATTTATTGTCTGTACCCCCCTCGTGGAAGGGGAATTATTCAGATTCTGATCCCTTGTTGATCAGCCTGCCATGGCACTGATGCCGCCTCAGAGCAGTGGGATGCTGACGACACCCATAGTCTTCTTACTCATGGTTTTGAAATACTTGCCTTTCCCCTCCTGCAGTGGCGTCTAATCAGCAGGGGGAATTCTTTGGTACCACAAACCGCGGTTGGTATTGCCAAAACAGACGCTTTTTTATTATCTGGTTCTCTAGGAGTGAGAATGGTTTTGCCGATTCCCGGTATACCTACGGGGTGGGATAGGAGGTATCCTTTCCCCGCGGATTGGTCTGGTCAATTCCCCCTTGAGGTAGACGCCCCCATCTTGGGGTTGTCTATTACGTCTGTGGCACATGCCCTCGCTTCCACTACCTGATGGATAGTGAGGACTGACGTATCGAGTAACAGGACTCACATGTCTCCTATGTCCTCTCTGCCTTAGATGACACCATTCGGCGGTATAGCAGGACCTCGGCTTGGTGGTCTCTTCCAGTCGCTCGGTGTGGTGGCGCCAGTGGACAGCTGATAATGCGTTCAAGGGACTTCCCTCTATGGGTTGCGCCTGTCGGTGATGGTTGGTTTTCTTGCCAAGGGTGGTAAGTTTCCCCAACGTAATAAGCAGCCACGACCATTCGGGGGTCAGGGTCCTTCGCTCCCTCCTTTCATGGGCCTGGGTCAGGCAGGGGGGTACCCTTTGCGGGACAAAGGGGAGATTCTGTGACAAAGGCAGTTGCCGTGCCCGGTCTGGATCCTTATGGGGTGCCTAGACCAAATCCACTGCTGGCCCGCTCAGCATTGAGGGGGAGCCTTCTACCCTCTGGTGGGGGACGGCTGCTGCTCTTCACTCCTCTTCCCAGATTCCTATCACAGTTTCCTACGGACTCTTGGACAGCTCAGGGCCTGTTGCTGGCGGTGCAAAGCCTTCTGGCCATGGGGGTCGTCTGTCTGGTCCCCCCGGGAGATAGAGGTCAGTGTTAACAATCTCTTTACAGTGTCCAAGAGGGATGGTCCTGTCAGACCCATCCGAGAACTAATCTTTTCAACAAGTTCATCAGAACCTGACGTCGCATGGAAACGCTGCGCTCCGTGTTCAGTTCCCTGCGCCCGGGGAACTTTATGACTTCAATAGACATCTTGGATGCTTATCTTCATGGGCTGGTTTTCCAGGGCACTAGCGGTTCCTCAGGTTTGCAGTAGAGGAATGACAATAGCATTTGTGGCACTCCCCTTCGGGCTCACCTTTGCCCACAGGGGTTACTCAAGGTGTTGGCAAGCGTGATGGCCCTTCTCAGAGGCCGTAGTTATTCGCATTCTTCTTTATCTGGACGACTTTTTCATTAAGTCTCCTTCACTCCAACAGGCGGAGCTGGACACCTGGACGGTGGTGGCGACACTGGAGTGGTTCGGGTGGGTGATCAATTACCACCTCCCTGTCCCGGGTGATTGCCTTCCTGGGTATGACTATGGATACCACTCAGGCCAGGGTTTTTTCCTTCAGCAGAAAGTGGTCGCTTTTCAAGTGCCGATTCATGTCCTGCTGTCCAACTCTCATCCATCCATCCGGTAAGGGATGCAGCTGGTGGGACATACGGTGGCCTGCTTCTAGGCAGTGCCCTATGCTCAATTTCACATGAGGCTTCTTCAGCTCCATTTTCTTTCAGCCTGGGAAAGAAATTGTCCCCTGTCTCTGGAGGCACACGCTCCTATTAATGTTCTGGAGTTGAGGGCGGTTTGGTTGGCACAGCTGAGACCTCCCCTCCAGGGCCTACCAGTTCAGGTTCGCTCCGACTACAGGACTGCGGTCGCTAGCTTCAATTATCAGGAAGGGACTCAGAGCAAGAGTGCCCGCCGGGAGGTGTCGTTGGTCCTGTCTTGGGTCGAGGACATATTCCGTGCATCTCGGCGGTTACATTCCAGGGGCGGAAAACCTGGAAGCGGATTTCCTGAGCGGGGGGGCTTCTTGCCGGGGAGAATGGTCCCTTAACAGCGAGGTCTTCCTATCTCTCTGTCACAGGTGGGGGATGACGGATGTTGATCTGTTTGCTTCTCGTCACAACCGCAAGCTTTCTGCATTTGTTTCACTGTTCCAGAATCCTCTGGCTCCGGCGGTGGATGCCATGTCTCTATCCTGGCCGGGGTTCGGTCTCCTGTACCTCTTCCCTCCATTCCCCTTCTGGACTAAGTCTTACGTCAGCTGATTCAAGAAAGATTGCCGGCTGTTCTGGTGGCCCCAGGTGGCCAAGTCAGGTGTGGTTCGCAGACGCCGTGCAGCTGACGGTCAATCAGTACCCTCAGCCCTGGTTCCGGATCTTTTCACTCAAGGACGGCTCTGTTCCCCAATTACAAACACTGTTTTTTTTACGGCATGGCTGCTGAAACCTTCATCCTAATGGAGAGGGTCTGTCTGATGCGGGTGTTTATACTCTGGTCAGAGCTAGGAAGAAATCTTCTTCTAGCAGCTACTGCAGGGCCTGGTGCTGTTGTGAGGCTAGTGCCTTCCCCTGTTGGGTGTTTACCTTTTCCTCAGATACTGGAGTTCCTTCGGCATGGTCCTGATTTGGACTTTCAGCTCAGCAATTTGAATAGGCATGTTTCCACCTTGGATGTTCTCTTCCAGAGGTCCTTGCTCTTCATCCTTTGTTTCCGGTTTTGGATTTGAGTTTGGTACAGTCTGCCCTTCAGGGTCCTCCAGTAGAATTTGTGTGTGAGGCTGCACTGTTTATTCTCACCTTGAAAGTTGCCTCCTTGGTGGCTATCGCTTCTGTCTGGCGTGTTTCTGAGTTGGCGGCTCTGTCCATTCAGGCCTCCTACTTTGAGAGACACCAAGACAGTGCCGACTGCGAAGACATGAAGTATCACTCTCTCGCAGGTGAGCGGGGCTATTAAAGCCTGCGGCCCTGTTGGACTATTCCCACCCGTCCTCGTTGTGATGTGCCTCTCAGCCTGGGCTGCGCTGGTCGGGTGAAGGTAGGCAGCACCACGCGTGCTTATGGAGCGCTGCTCCTCCGCAGTCCCCCACCAAAGGTTAGGCGGTGTAGGCTAATGGTGAGCCTCTATGGGATGCCCCTCCCGCATTACTGCCCCTTGCCCCGTGTAGCGGTGGGCCTTGTACTAAGGGCCGCCATCCTCCCTCGTTCCCCCCCGTAGTCGGGGGGGGGGAAAGAAAGGGGGAGTTGTGTGCCTGTGTGGTCTGTATAGGGTCTTTGCACGTATATGGCCTTTGTCTGTCTTTGGACTCTTATAGATATGGTGTCAGCCGCTGCACCCTTTATTCTAAGCATACAGCACGTCCTGCTCCATCTATAATAATTACACATGGGTAATACTCCGCCAGAGGGCGCTGCTCACTGCAGACATGCAAAAACAGGCTCCCCCCCGGCCCCCCACACACCCAGGGACCTCCCACAAATCCCCAGATTTCTCTGCAGTGCTGAACTGCGAAGACATGAAGATATCACGCTCTCGCAGGCGAGCGGGGCTTTACAGCCCGTGGCCCTGTGGGACTATTTCCACCCATCCTCTTTATGAAGAATATGCCTCCCAGCCTGGGCTGCGTTGGTCGGGTGAAGGTAGGCAGCACCTTGTGTGCTTAACGGAGCCATGCTCCACCGCAATCCCCCACCATAGGGTAGGCGGTTAGGCTGATGGTGAGCCTCTAGTGGATGCCCCTCCCGCATTGTTGCCCGTGCCCCTTACAGAGTTAATCCAAAACTGGACGCAGGTCCGCTTCTCCCTCGCTTCCTCCCGTAGCTTGGGGGAAAAGAAAGGGTTGGGGGGGGGGTATGTGTGGCAGTCCTAGTGTAATGTAACACGTTTAAGGCCTTTTGATCTTTCATTGTACTTGGGTGTCAGTGTCACGCTCCTTGCTCCACATAAGTTTATGGTTGCGAGCCTGTTTGTCCTTCATTACATGAGTGTACTGCCCAGTCGGCAGCATCATTGTCTAGCGTTACAGCAACTTTATGTATGGGCGTACTACCCACTACTACTTTTTCACTTTTCGTTGGTTAGAGCTTCGCGCTCTTTGGGGGAGGCGGGGACTCGGCATGACGCGTCCCGCGTCACAGCCAGATCAGGCCCGCCCCTCGAGGTTCGCTTGGCGCCATTTTGACGGTCTTCGCGCGCGCGTGGTTGCGATCCGCCTCCTCCCTTGGTCATATAAGTGCCCTCCGGGGCGTTTTTTTGTTCCTATGATTCTTTTATTCGAGCTGCGCATGGCACTGACACCCTCCCCCCCCCCCCCCCCTTATCCCATTATGTCTTTCAGACGCCAGGATTTCGGTGGCTTCTCCCGGCCTGACATATATTATAGCGGGTCCACATAACAAATTCTCCCACTTCCTAGCGGGTCTTGGGGCATCCAGCGTTGCCTATTGCGTAAATCCCTGCGGGCATACTGCTCAGATAATCACCATATGGAGGCATCTCAGAATTATGTACCCGGGGTCCCTTGGGGACATGACCGGCTGTGTGCAGTGTGTGGTCAGCTCCATGCTGATGCTGACAGAGCACGGGTCTGCGGACCGTGTGCTGAACAGGCACTGACCCTGCAATCAGGTTTGCCAGTGGCTGCACCTCCCTTCAATACACCTGTCTCCCCGGACCTAAATCTCTCTCCTGATGAGTCTCACTCGAGCGGGGATGACCAGCAAGTCGTGCCGCGCAGGCTGCCTACGCCTGAGCAGCTGCTGTCTAGTTTAGCGGAGCGTATGGGCCCTGGAAAGCAGCGGTTCCTAACGAAACCGATGAATCTGCTGCTATGCAGGACCTGGATCCTTCTGATGAAGGTGAGCTATTCTCCGATTCGGGCTCCTCGGATGGGATGCCCTGGAGCCGTGATGATTCTGGCCCCAGTTCTTGGGGCCTGTGTGACAGTGATGAACTACTTATAAAGATCTTTGAGGTTTTGTCAATCTTTCCTCCCGGAGAGGCTCCCAAGCCTAAGAGGGAGAGTTTCCACACAGCGACACCGCGCTTGGAATTTCTGGAACAGGAGCATTTCCAGGCTCTTATATCCAAAGAATGGGATTCGCCTTGTAAACTTGCAGGGGTTCCAGGGGTCTGGGATTGGAAGTACCCTTTTCCCCCTGATGTGGTTAACTTTTGGTCAGCACCTCCCGTGGTGGATGCACCAATTATAGGGGTTACTAACCCCCCCTTCATGACTGCCCCTCATTATCGTACCCTTCGGGATGCTGAGGACCGGCGCATTGACAGACTGGCTTCCCACGCCTTTTCGCGTGCAGGGACGGCTCTGCGCCCAGTCTGTGCTGCGGCCACCACTGCGGTGGCCGCCAGGACTCTCATTAGAAAACGACTTGATCACCGACCTGAGGACCTCCCCTGGGAGGTATTTAATGCGCTCTCAGACTGTGATGTGTTTGTAAGGTTTATCCTCTCACCCCTGGATGACACCATTAAGATGTGTGCTAGAACCTCTGCCCCTGTGGTAGCTCCGCCGCCTGGTCTGGCTGCGACAGTGGGGTGCTGACGATGATATGAAAAAGGCTCTTACTGGCCTTCCTTTCAGAGGACGGCGTCTATTTGGGGCCCGTCTGGACCTTTTTGGAAAAAAGGGTAAGGCACCCCTACGCAGAAGGCCGTCTCGGCCTCCTTGGGGCAGGGACACCCCTCCCCCTCCCTACGTGTCAAGCACGAACCTGAGGTGTGCTTCCAACTTTTCGGAGTGGATTTCCACCACGGGGTGGGCAGGCAACGACCTGGGCCCTCTGGCAGGACTAAGTCCAAATCTGCCAAGACTTCCCAAGCATGAAGGGACGCCCTCGCCCTTCTGGGCGAGGGGACTGCTACAGCAGCTGACTCCTATCTAGGAATGTATCTTCTCCTTCTGGTGGTCCCAGGAGGTAGTTCCCCTGGACACAGAATAGCATTTGCTGGGCGGCCCCCCTCAGTGGTTGTCAGGGTGCTTCTAGCCCCTGTTTTCCCCTCAAGAATTGGTGCAGGTCGTACTAGGCCTACAGAGTTTGGGCTTACTTACAGGTTGCCCTTAACAGAATGGGGCTATGGCCTCTATATTAACCATCCTCCTTCCCTCAACAGTATGAGGCAGTCTGGGCCACGCTGGCCTATGGTAGGCCTGGCAATTCTACTCTCACAGGTAGTCCCTATATGACATCTCTGTCTTGGGACACAGGCGCCCTGTGCAAGGGGGGCTTCCGGCATCCTGTGGAGTTCTAGATCTTCTTAGTTCCCCCTGTGTCTGCTGGACACCAAGACCGTTACTAGGCGGTGTTGCAGGACCAACCCTGCGGATTGAGGCATTGTTTGTGGCCTCTCTTTCGCTTCCAGGCTACTCGCCATGGCGCGAATGGGGGTGATGTCTCGGACATGCCTAGGGGGGAGTCCGCATTAGGATCTCCCGGGTCGTCTTTCCTTACTCCCCAATCTCTACGTCAGGCCGAGTGGATTGGTCGGCCGGCGGTGTCCCCTGGGAGTTACTGGATGGGTGCTCAGTCACCTCAATCCCTCATGGTCCCTTATCCGCTATCTCCATTCCTTGGATTCGGTTCAGGCTTGAGCCTTCTTCCTTGGCAACAAGTGGACTCCTGGTTACGGGGGCTCTGTCCCCCTTTGCTGACATCTTACTTTCACCAGGCAGGATTGCAGCTGGTGGGCCCGTTGGTGGCGTATCAGATGATGTCCCTTATATACCGAGCCCTTGGGCTCTTCGGCACAGTAGGTTATTGATCCTACATGGGGTTCCAGCACCCCTGGGGCTTGGTCTGTGCTCATTCCCCCTTGGTAAGGTGGTTCCTCTTGAGCTGATCATATTAAAGGGCCCTGTCAGGGGGCACCCCCTTCTTTGCTTGCATCTTCCTTTGAATGGTCACCTCGGGTACCAAGTCTCGCAGGTTGGCGGGGGGGGGGGGGGGGGGGGGAATTTCTTCCAAAACCCCCCGTGGTTCCTAGGTAGGGTCCCTTAGAGGGTCCATCTTACCTACTGGTTTGTTGAAACGGTGAGCCTTCCGTTGACTCTATACGGCTGGACTTCTCCTATTTTAGGACCTGTCTATTTGGGGACTCTTGGCCTGTTGGAAGACAATGGCCTGTTTTAATATTGGTCTGGAGCTTGAAGCAGGATGATCCCTTTGGAGGGTTCCTGATCCTGATCTGGGCGGGGGTCTGCGCCCCCTGCTTCTCAGCGGTATTCGCTCCAATGGATGCCTTTTAGTGGCAGGTTATGCTATACTGGTGTCGCTCTGAGAGCCAACTAGGGTGGCTCTGTTGGGTCTCGCTTATACCACAGGGGCTCCGCCCTTGTTTTTACTGTCCCAGAATATTCTGACTCTGGTCATGGGGGCTTAGTAAAATTATGCATAGACTTCTATTTTATATGCCTTCTCTTCGTTCACCCTACTATGTGGGGTTCTGCACACGGTTTTGCTGATAAAGAGACCAGATGCTTCTGCTGAGGTCTGCTGACCTGTACGCTCTCTCAGGAGTGCGGTTCTGCCCTTGTCAGGCCCCCAATATACAGACTCTAGTCTGGGGCTTGACAGCTAATTCATTCACCCCTTGGAGACGGGCTTATCTTCTGGGTGACTTGGTATATGGGGGGCTAGGAGCAAGCTTCCTTGGCTTCCTCTTCCTCCGTCTATTGTGGTTTATGGTATACCCATATTGATTGGCATGAGTCTTGGTCTCTTCCCTGTTGGACGTTCTCGGTTCCCAGGGTTCTGGAGTCATTACAGCATAGGTTGGGGTTGGCTCCCCATCTAGGTACTCTGAAGGTTCAGGTTCTGTCCTGGCTGTCTTCCTGTAGGAGTCTGGTTCTGTCTTCCTTGTGAGGAGTTCTCTTGGGGATTGCTTAGGTGCATCTCCCAAGTAGTTCTATGTTCCCTGTTGGGATCAATTTTCATTCTGTTTGCCCTGCGAATTGTTCCCTTGGGACTTATTCTGGATGCTGTCTGAGCTGTTTTGTAGCCCAAGTCGCTTCTCCGGGGGCTCTTGCTTCAGTCAGACGTGTGCCTGAGAAGGTGGATCTGATTACTTAGCCTTCGCTCGATATATGTATATATATATATATATATATATATATATATATATATATATATATATATATATATATATATATATATATACCATGACGTGGTGGTATTCCGCCTTACGCCGGACCCCTTGTCCAAGTGGTGTTTTATGATCATTATTTAAGTCCCTTTAGTCTGCCTATGGGCTTTATTCTTAATAATGCTGAAGTAAAGGGTCTACATTCCCTCAACAGGTGTTGAAATTTTCCTGGTTGTTTTCTTGTCCCTTAGGGGGACTGATGCCCTTTGGGGTCTGCGGGCGCTTCCTTATGTATGCGCCTGATCTTGTTTTCTTCCAGGGCCAATGCGCCCTTTGGACTGATCTTACTTGGATGGTTGCCTTCCTGGTCCTGAGTAAAGGTTTCGGCTTCTTGCTGATCCTTGTTAATGAAGGGGTCAGTATCCCCGCCTGTCTGACGGGAGACCAGTTTTCATTTCCCCGCTGGGGAAAGTTCTAAGTTTTACCGAGACTTCTGTTGCCTGTGGCTGGTTGGGTCGTTACACTGGCCTATTCCTTTTAGGGGTGAAGATTTTCCCTCTCTCGTTTATTCCGTTATATTGGTGTTTGGGTACCTTTGGCCCTTCAGCACCAGGTTTCTGTTGAATAAGTTGCTAGACCGCTGATTGTCTCTGTTCATACTTTTTCAAAGGTTTTGTTATGGGATTGACGTTAGAGCCTTTGCTCGTGTCGTACTTGGTAACAAGGTTTTGCAGGTGACCGCGCCTTTACTGTCTGCTGTGGCTTTTTTTGGGGGGATCCCACCCTACTTTATGGACACTGCTATTGGATGTCCCATGTGTAATTATTATAGATGGAGCAGGACGTGCTGTATGCTTAGAATAATACAATTCTGTGAAATACTCACCTGTAGAATTGGCACGTCCTGCTCCACCCCACCCTGGTTTTACATTTTTCTGGATCCCCTGTATGGTGATTGTTATCATTACTATTGTTAACAGTTGGTGGTTGGTTTCTCCCGGCTTCTTTTCTCACTGCTTTTCAATACTTGGGGTTTGTGGGGGGCCGGGGGGAGCCTGTTTTTGCATGTCTGCAGTGAGCAGCGCCCTCTGGCGGAGTATTACCCATGTGTAATTATTGTAGATGAGCAGGACGTGCTGTATGCGTATAATACCAATTCTACAGGTGAGTATTTCACAGAATTGTATTTTTTGTATTTTACTTGTGTGACTGCCGCCGCCGAGCGCGCTTTTGTCCTTCGTTGGATGTTCCGCGCCGGGCGGCGGCGTTACCTCAGACACCTCTGTGTCCTCATTGGCTGACTTCGCTCTCTTCGGGAGGGCGGGGTCTGGTTTGGCGCGCTCCGCATCATGGTACGCTCTGGCCCACCCTTCGAGGTACACGGCGCCATTTTGTCTGTTTGCGCGCGACGCGTGGGGCGTTCCTGCTTACCTTGGTACTGTAAGTGCCCTCTCGGGCGGCTTATACTCGTTGTAGTGTTTCGGTTCTGACACCATTCTCTTCTCCTTGTGTCTTTCAGACTGGTGAACACCATTGGCTTCTCCCGGCCCGGTGTAATTATAGCGGGCCTTGTAAAATCCTCCCACTTCCCTAGCGGGTCTTTGGGGCATCCAGGGTTGCCTATGGCATAAATCCCTGCTGGCATATTGTGCCTAAATAATCACCATATGGAAGCATCTCAGAATTATGTGACCGGGGTCCCTCTGGGACGAGACCGGCTGTGTATAGCGCGTGGACAACCCCATGCTGATGCTGACAGGGCACGGGTCTGCGGACCCTGTGCCGAGCAAGCACTGGCTCTGCAATCAGGTTTGCCAGTGGCTGCACCTCGTTTCAATTCACCTATTTCCCCATGCTTAAATCTCACTCCTGCTGAGTCGCATACAAGTGGGGATCTGCAGCCTGTTGCGTCTTCCAGACTGCCTACGGCTGAACAGATTATTGTGAGGTTGTCAGAGCGCAAGGGCCCTGGTAAGAAGTGGCACTTGACGCCTCATGTTACTGTTTTTCCTATGGGAACTGAGGAGTTCACTACTCCGTGTGACTATACCCCTTCTGATGAAGGAGAGCTATTCTCTGACTCAGGCTCATCTGATGAGAGGCCGAGGAGTCATGACGATTCTGGACCTGAATACTGGGCCCAGTGTGACACTGACGATTTGTTGATTAAGGTCTTTAAGGTTCTGTCTATCTCTCTCCCTGGTGAGGCTCCCAAGCCAAGAGGGGAGCGTTTCCATACAGCGACAGCACGTTTGGAATTCCTAGAGCAGGCTCATTTCGATGCTCTTGTGCTCAAGGAATGGGAATGCCAGGGGTCCCTGGGGACTGGGATAGGAAATACCCTTTTCCCCCTGAGGTGGTTAATTGCTGTCATCCTCCACCCCCCCCCCCCCCCCCCCCGTGGTGGATGCCCCGATCATAGGGGTTCCTAACCCCCCCTTTATTGCAGCCCCTGCTTATAATACCCTTCGGGATGCTGAGGACCGGCGCATTGATCTGCTGGCCTCCCACGCCTTTTCTTGTGCAGGTACGGCGCTGCCCCTGGTCTGTGCCGTGGCTATTACTGCAGTGGCCGCTAGAACCCTCATCAGAAAGATGCTTGACCATCACTCTGATGATCTCCCCTGGGATGCGTTTAATGCACTCTCCAGTTGTGATGTGTTTGTAAAATTTATCCTATTAGCGTTGGATGACACCATTAGAATGTGTGCAAGAACTTCTGCCCTTGCGGTGGCTATACGTCACTTGGTCTGGCTGCGACAGTGGAGTGCCGACGATGCTGCTAAAAAGGACTCTTACTGGGCTTCCCTTTAGAGGGCTACACTTGTTTGGGGCCCGTCTAGACCTGTTTGGTAAAAGGGGTAAGTCACCCCAACGCAGGCTGCCGTCTCGGGCCCCTTGGGGCAGGGCCACCCCTCCTCCCCCCTACCATAGTGTTAAACAAGAACCAGGTGTGTCCTTCGTGGGGGCTCGCGCAGACTCCTGCCCCGGGAGCAGCAGACAACGCTCTGGCCCCTCCAGCGGGGCTAAGCCTAAATCTTCCACCAAACCCCCTCAAGCATGATGGGGCACCCTCGCCCGTATGGGTGAGGGGATGGCTGCGGCACTTTGCTCTTGTCAGGAGGCATTACGCCTCATACTGGTGGATTCAGGAGGTAGTGTCCTCCGGATACAAGATAGAGTTTGCTGCGCGGCCTTCCCCAAGATTATCAGGTCCCGGGTATTCCTTGTCCCTGCCTCTGTTCAGGTGCTGGCACAGGCCATGCAAGGCCTGCGGGGTCTGAGGGTCACTTGCAGATTGCCCTTAAGAGGCAGGGGCCGCTACACCAACCTTTCCACAGTCCCCCAAAAGGATGGGTCAGTCTGGCCCATTCTGGATTCACAGGTTCTCGGCAATTCTCCAATTACAGGAAGTTTTCTGCATGGAAACTCTGAGATGGGCCACGAGCGCCTTGCGCCCAGGGGGCTTCTTGCCGTCTGTGGAGCTCTAAGATGCTTATGTTCACATCCCTGTGTCTTCTGGGCACCAAGGCTTTTCTGGTTCGTGTTGGAAGTCCGACACTGCTAATTGTGGCCTTGTTATCTGGCCTCTCTTCATTTCCCAGAGTCCCAGAGTGCTCACCAAGGTGCTGTCAGGGGTGATGTCTCTGATGAGACCAAGGGGCGTCCGCGTGCTGACCTACCTGGACGTCCTTTTTCACTTCCCAGTCTCTACGTCAGGCTAAGTTGGACGCTCGGCTGGTGGTGTCCATTTGGAGTCATTTGGATGGGTGATCAATCACCCCAAGTCCTCATTGTCCCCTTAATTGGTAACTCCATTCCTAGGAATGAATCTGGATTCGGTTCAGACGAGAATCTTCCTTCCTCAGCAATAAAGTGGACAATCTGGTTGCAAGGGCTCAGTCCCTCATTGCTGTCCCAGTCCCTTCACCAGGCAGGGATGCAGCTGGTGGGCCCGTTGGTGGCTTGCTCAGAAGAGGTCTCTTATGCTCAGTTTCCCTTGGTCCCTTCTGCGACTTCTATTGCTAGCACAGGACAGGGATCCAGCATCCCGAGAGCAGGGTCTGTGTGCCTTCCCCCCTGGTAAGGAGGGCCCTCTTGGAGTGGATGAACTCAAGGAACCTATCTGGGGGCAGTTCCCTTCTTGCCCCGTCCTGGAGACGGTCGCCATGGATGCCAATCTATCAGGTTGAAGGGGGGGAGGTTTCTTCTGAAACTCCCTGCGGTTCTGGGGGAGGTGGGGCCCTTAGAAGGTCCATACACCTATAGATGTTTGAACCAGTGAGCGTTTAGGTTGGTTCTATCTCGCTTGACTATTCCTCTTTAGGGCCTGCCTGTTCGGGGGCGCTCGGTCTGTCTGACGACAGTGGCCTACATTAATCATTTGGGAGGGACCTGGAGCAGGAGGGTCCTCCAGGAAGTGTCTTTGATCCTAATCTGGGTGGAGGACAATGTTCCCTGCATATCAGTGGTATTCGCTCCGGTGGGGGTCCCTCTGCGACAGGATGTGCTAATCCCTGTGTCACTATGGGGTCCAACCAGTTGTGGATCTGTTTGTCCCGCCACTATCACAAGCTCTCGGCCCTTGTTTCCCTGTCCCAGGATCCTCTGGCCGTGATCAGGATGCCTTAGTAACGTCATGGCTGGACGTTCTGTTCGGTATGTCTTTCTCCATCCCCCCTGCTAGGCAGGGTTCTGCGCAAGATTGCTATGGAAGGGGGACCAGTGATTCTGGTGGCCCCCTGGGTGGCCTAGTAGAGTGTGGTTTGCAGACGTGGTACCGAGGGCAGTAGTTCTGTACGTTCTGCCAGGAGTGCCAGCTCTGCTCACTCAGGGCCCCTTTACGTCACCCCAATCTACAGACTCTGGCCTAGACGGCTTGACTGCTGAAACATCCATCTTGATGGAGACAGGCTTATCTGTCTCGGTGATTGAGACTATGGGAAGACTAGGAGCAAGCTTCTTCTTCTTCTCCCGTCTGTTATAGGGTATAGCATACCCATATTGATTGGTGTGAGTCTAGGTCTCTTCCCTGTAGGGCGTTCTCGGTTCCCAGGGTTCTAGAGTTATTACAGCATGAGTTGGAGTTGGTTCTCCAACTCAGTACTCTGAAGGGCCAGGTTCTGCCCTGTCTGCCTTACTTTAGAAGTCTTTGTTCAGTTTTCCTTGGTTAAGACTTCTTTCAGGGGGTACTCATGTGCGTCCCCCAGGTGATCCTATGGTCCCTGTTGGGATTTGTATTTGTTTTGTCTGCTTTGCAGGATTTTTCCCTTTGGTCCTATTCAGGATGCTGTCCGGCTGTTCTTACCCTCAAGGTTGTCCTTCTGGTGACTGTTACTTCGGTCAGACAAGTGTCTGAGCTGGCGGCTCTGGCTATCTAGCCCCCATTCTTTGAGGTACACCAGGATAGATGGTGTTCCGCCTGAAGCCGGACTTCGGCCTAAGGTGGTGTCTTATGTTCATTCTTTCAAGATATTGTTCTTCCTTCCGTGCCTTATTCCTAGCAACGCTGAGGAAAGGGTTCTGCATTCCTTGAACAGGTGTTGGAAGTTTTTTCCTTGGTAGTCACTGTGTACTTTAGGAGAACTGATGTTCCTTTGGGCCTACGGCCACTCCATCCTGAATGTGCCCGATCTCTTCTGCTTTCGGGAGTTAGGCGGCTTTGGCCCTGGTCATTACTTGGATGGGATGGTTCCTTCTGGTCCTTGGAAAGGGTTTTTGGCTTCTGCCAAGTCTACTGTTAGCGTTTGGATTCGTCAGGCTACTCTGGCCTATTCCTCCAAGGGGAAGAATCTTTCCTTTCGCTTTATTTCTTATTTTACTCGTGCTTTTGGTGCCTCTTGAGCTTTTCAGCACCAGGCTTCCGTTGAACTGGTTTGCTAGGCCGCTACTTGGTCTTCTGTTCATACCTTTTCAAAGTATTGCAAGGTTGATGTTAAGGCCTCAGCTCATGCTGTCTTTGCCGCATGGTTATGCAGGTGACAGTGGTTTTAACTGTCTGCCGTTTCCTTTTTTGTTGGGGATCCCACCCTACTTTATGGACACTGCTATTGGATGTCCCAAGTGTAAGTACTATATCTGGAGCAGTACGTACTGTATACTAAGAATAATCACCTGTAGAATTGATATTTGTATACAGTACGTCCTGCTCCACCCCACCCTGGTTTTTGCATTATTCTGGATCCCCTGTATGGTGATTATTACCATTGTTATAGTTACCAGTTTCGGTGGTTAATTCTCCTGGCCTCTTGTTCACTGCTTTTCAATGCTGGGGATTTGTGGGAGGTCCCCGGGTATTTGAGGGGCCTGGAGGAGCCTGTTTTGCATGTCTCTGCAGTGCAGCGCCATCTGGCGGAGGATAACCCAAGTGTAAGTACTATATCTAGGGCATGACGTACTGTATACAAATAATATCAATTCTACAGGTGAGTATTTCACAGAATTGTATTTTTGTTTTTGGCTTCTCCTGTTCCCTTACTGCTTACTTATACTGGGAAATAAGTGGGAGGTCCTGGGTATATATGGACTGGGAGGGGTCTCTTTTTTTGCCATCTCTGCTGCAGTAAAGCGCCCTCTTGTGGACTATAACCCAGACGTAATGAATCATTCTGGAGCAGGGTGTGATGCATACTTATAATATCCATTCTACAGGTTAGTATTCGCAGAATGGTATTTTTGTGGAACCATTGTTGGTGAATTTGCACAGCAGTACACTGTGTTCCCTGATGGTGGCCGGCTCACATGAATCAGTAGGTTTCTCTGTTCTTGTGTGGGTTATTTAGAAAGAGGGCATCCCAAGCAGGCTGGTGGTTTGCTTAAATGTATTAAGCCAATTGTGAGATTGATTGGTTTAGGCATTTTTAGCTTGTTTTTTCTTATTTGTATGTTGATATTTTAGGAAAACATATTTTTTATTCAGTTTTTTTATGCATTTTTTAGCGAAACTCTGTGCAACCTAAGAATTCTTTAAAAGGTTACTTCCAGAAAGATGAGCCCACTACAACAAGCCAAGCTGGGTACGCTTAGAAAACTTAACATGTGTACTTTCAGGGAATAAAGGGTTTATGGTGGGGTATTCCAAATGTAAAGGGTTGTTTTGGTAGAAAAGCGCAAGGTGTGCTGAAATTTTCAAGTAAAATTACCGTTACGCACATGCTTTACTTTGGGGTGTTTGGCAACTCTTTCAATGACAGTAGCTATGCATGTTGGGTTTTTTCGGAAAATGTGGCTTTGAGTCTTCTTTTTTCGGGAAACTTTGTGCAAGAATTGGAGGGATTACTTCCAGAAATCTTCACCCATGTCAGCAAGCCTGGTTCGCCTAGAAAGCTTGGAAGAAGTGTGTACCTCCAGAGAATATTTCAAATGTATAGGGTTGTCTTTCTTGAGAAAACTGCAAGGTACGCATAGCACAGTTGTATTTTATCTGAAAATCTCCTAAAGCAATGTTTCAGTTTGGGGGAGTCTCGCTGTAACCGGGAGAAATTGGGATTTCAAACGCAATAAGATTTTATTGACAAACTTACATTTTTTCCAAGTGTACACGGCCTGTTTCATTTCAATCATTACTTCTGGGTATTCCACCACAAGGTTGGGCAGTTGACTGCAGAAGACTTGTGGCTCCTCCCGGCCCTATAAAATACCAGGAATCACCCATAGACCCCCAGTGTTTCTCTGCAGTCATGACTGCGAAGACCAGACGATGGCTCTCTATGTTTTTGCAGGTGAGCGGGGCAACCAAGCCTGTGGCTCTGCAAGCCTATTTCCACCTGCTTCCGGACCCTCTTGCCTCCCAGCCTTGGCTGACGGATGGGGTGATGGTAGGGGAGCACCTTCATTCCATTCCCCCAACCCCCTGCCCCCCCCCCCCCCCCGTCCGCTGATGCTGTTCCCACCGTTGTGTCCCCTCTCCTCTTCCTCCTCCCCCTCTACCCGGCGTGGCCGTTGTCGGTGGGGGGGGGGGGGGGGGCGCCGGTCGGGTGACGGTGTGCGCTGTTTCTGGCCTCCTTCCCCGGAGGGGCAGGCGCTATGGGCGTCGGCAGGGGTGCGTCCCCGCTAATGGCGCTGGGCGCCTTTCATATGCTGCCAGGGCGGCTTTGCACCCTTCGTTGGGGGCGGTGCCGCGGGATGACGCGTAACGCGCCATCTTCCCGGGGCCCGCCCCTCGAGGTTCCTTGCTGGGGCGCCATCTTGCTGCCTGTGCTGCCTATTGAGGGAGATTGTGTGCTGCTGTGGGGCCATTCTGCTCTGTCTGCTGGCTGCTCTGGACGCGCGACGGGCCCTTCCTGTGGTTCTATATCCGTTGTGTCGACCTGACGCTTCTGCGTGCACGGCGCTCGCCTTCACATTGGTCCATGAGTTTACTGAGGGATTATATTGTTGGTGCATGTGCTGCGGGATACTCATGGTTTTTCATGCTTATGTCTTGCAGCGGGATAGCAGTATTGTGGTTTCTCCCGGTCCAATACTCCCATCTTCCCCCCTGTCCCTTCTCCGTTGGGCATCCCTTGGGGGCATCCCGGGTGGCTTCTCTTAGCCCTTACCCTGTGTTGGCCTATTGTGCCTTTGATAATCCCCATATGGAGGCTTCTGGGGATAGCGAGCTTGGGGGCCCTTCGGGGCAGGCTCGGCTGTGTGTCATGTGCGGGACATCCTCTTTGAGTGGTGGTGGCGCGGTTTGTGTTCCGTGCGCCCAAAGTATTATTGCGGAATAGGTTGGAACGAGTGCATCTCTTTCTAGTCCTGTCCTTCCTACGGCATCCCCTACTCCCCTGCATCTGCATTTAGCCCCCAGTGAGGGGGAAGCTAGCAGGGGGTCGCAATCAGATCTGGCGCTGCGCGTAGCCATCATTAAGTGACAGCTGGCCCGACCGGCGGGCAAGTCCTCTAGCAAAAAGCGAGGACGAGGGCCTTGACATGTATGGTGGCCGTGACTCCCCGGAGGAGGGGGATTTGTTCCGGACTCCTCTGGGGATCGTCAGGGCGAGTACGTTAGTAACCTAGGGTCCTCCTCGGATGAGACCTGGCTCCCGGATGATACCGATAGACTCTTCCGCCCTGGCAGGAAACGCTTGGAGTTCCCGGAACAGGGCCATTTCTCAACTATGGTTCTTAGGGAATGGAAACGTCCTAATAGGTTACCCTCGGTGCCCAAGGGGCTGGATAGACGGTATCCATTCTCGACCGACTTGGTTAAGCGTTGGTCGTGCCCACCTGAGGTGGATGCTCCGGTCCTGGGGCTTTCTAACACTTCGGTCATGCCATCACCCGACACTACCACACTGCGTGATAATGCGGACCGGCGTATGGATCAGCTGGCTAGTCATGCTTTCACCTTTGTAGGGGCCGGTTTGCGCCCGGTCTGCGCTGTGGCTATTGTGGCCATTGCCATTAAAAGGAAGGTCAGGCGCCTTGCTGAGGCCGCCCGGTCTGGTAAAAAAAGGGAGGATTATAAGGACCTTTTGCTTTGCTCTAAATTCCAAATATACAGCACGTCCTGTTCCAGTAATTCCTTACACTTGGGTTATTCCGGCACAAGGTGGCACAGTGGACTGCAGAAAGACTTGTGGCCACTCCCGGCCCCATAAATAGCCAGGAACCTCCCACCAATTTCCAGTGTTTCTCTGCAGTCTGGGCTGCGAAGATAGAAGATGGCTCTCTATTGCGCAGGGAGCGGGGCTTATCAAGCCTAGGGCCCTGCAGGCTTATTTCCACCCGTTCTGGACCCACTGCCTCCCAGCCTAGGCTGACGGTTTGGGTGAAGGTAGGACAGCACTAGGGTCAGGTGCTGAAGAAGTGCTGTTTCGGGCCGCAAGACCCTGTACCAAAGGGTAGCCGACGACAGGCCTTCTATGGTGAGTCTCATTGGGATGCCCCAGCCTCAAATCTTGGGTCCTTGTTCCCTCTCCCTCACCCTGTCCCCCCTCCCCTCTAGAAGGTTGTGCGCGAACCCTTTGCTCAGCTGGCAGGGGGCGTTGTGTGTGCGGGCCGTTGTACGGCGCTCCGTGGTGTTGGCGCTATGTATTTTTTTTGTTCTGTCATGGCGCCGGCGTCTCACGTGATCACAGTTTCGCGCTCTTTGGGGGGGGGGGGGGCGGGAACTGCGGTTTGACACGTTCTGCGTCATGCGCTCGCGGCCCGCCCCTCTAGGTACTGCTTTCACCGCCATTTTGTGGCCTCGTCATTGTGGTGCTTCGATGCGGTCTGGCTGTGCTTTGCCTCTCTGGGCGATCTGTCCGCTTGGTCCGTGAGTCCCTTATGGGGTTTTATATATTGCTTTACTCTGTATGCGCTGGGGATGCTTATTTTGTACTTTGTGTCTTGCAGGCAGGTCACCTTTGACTGTGGTTCTCCCGGTCCTGCCCCTTACCAATCTCCTACCTTACCTAGCAGGCTTTGGGGGGCATCCCAAAAAGGGTGGCTGTTGCTAGCTGTGTCCCTGTACTGGCCGTTGCGCCTGTATCTAAAACCACCAAATGGAAGCTTCCGGGGATAATGTGCTTGGGGTTCCTTCGGGACAAGCCCAGCTGTGTGTTGCGTGTGGGGTATCCCCTGTGAGTGACGGTGTCAGGGTATGTTTGGCCTGCGCCCAGCATGTACTTGCGCTGCAGCCTGGGTCGTCTATGGGTCCTGGTGCTGCGCCCCCTTCTGCTTTGCCTACCCCCCCACGCTTGCATCTGACTCCCAGTGAGGGGCACACTAGCGGGGAGTCTCAATATGACTTGGCTTCACGGGTGGCCAGCATTGAAAAGCATATTGCTGGGTCAGCACCGCGTAAGGCTTCTACCAAGAAGCGGCATTTATCTCCCGCTGCTTCCCTCTTTCCTGTGGAGGATGAGGGACTTTACTCCTTTTCTGGTCTTTACCCCCTCGAGGAGGGGGAATTATTCTCTGATTCAGAATCCTCTGAGGAACAACCTAAGTTATATGGCGTTACTGGATCTCCTTTTGGAGAAGACTCACATTTTTGAAGTGCTTTGTATTTCCCCTCCTGCCGTGGCTCCACAGCAGCAGGGTGAGCTTTTCCATACTGTTAAACCACGCTTGGAGCTCCCTGAGCGGAATCACTTTAATAATCTGGTGCTCAAAGAATGGGAACGGCCTAGTAAGCTACCTGGGGTGCCCAAGAGTTGGAACAGGAGGTATCCCTTTTCTGCTGATGTAATTAAGCGTTGGTCACGTCCTCCCGAGGTGGACGTGCCTGTCCTAGGGTTGTCAAATACATCAGTCATGCACTCACCTGACACTACTACACTGTGGGATGGTGAGGACCGGCGCATGGACCAGCTGTCCTGTCATGCCTTTACCTGTGTGGGGTCTGCGCTGCGCCCGGTTTGTGTCTCTGCCATAACGGCTATTGCTATTAAAGGGCTGCTTAAGTGTCTCTTAGATGGGGCCTCTGATGACGCGGGAGGAGAGGATTATAGATCTCTCCTACTTTGCTATGAATTTGTTGCATGTGTTCTTTCTGCCATGGATGATGCCATTAGAATGTGTGGTAGGACTTCTGCCCTTTTGGTGGCTATACGACTCTCTGTAGCCTGTCTGGCTACATCAGTGGGTAGCCGATAATGCTACTAAGAAGGCTCTCGCTGGTTTTCCTTTTAAGTGGCTACGGCTCTTTGGTGAATGCTTGGACCTGTTTGCCAGGGGAGGTAGGCTGCCTCAACGTAGAAGGCTGTCTCGGCCCTTTCGGGGGACTGGTGCCTCTCCTTCCTTCCAAGCTTCCAGGGCTGGTCGAGGGGTGTCCTTTGCTGGGGCACGTGGAGACTATTGGGGCAGGGGTAGAGGACGTGGCCGTCCCGGTCTCTCATTGGGTCCCAAACCCAAATCCTCCCCCAAGCCCCCTCTTGCATGAGGAGGCGCCCTCACCCATCCGGGTGGGGGGACGGCTTCGGCTCTTTGCTCATGTCTGGAGGCTACGCGTAGCAGACAGGTGGATTCAAGAGGTGGTTTCCTCCGGTTACAAGATAGAGTTTGCAGTCTGGCTGCCCCCAAGATTCGTCAAAACCCCGTCAGCTCAGGGCTTGCGTCTTGCGGTCCGAAACCTTCTGGAGTTGGGGGGTCATCTGCCCTGTGCCTCTCGGGGAAAGGGGCAGAGGCTTCTACTCCAATCTATTCACGGTTCCCAAAAAGGAGGGGTCCCTCAGGCCCATCCTGGATTTAAAGCGCCTCAACAATTTTGTTGGATTCAAGCATTTTCAAGCATGGAGACCCTACGCTCAGCAGTCAGTACACTGCGCCCGCGCGACTTCATGACCTAGACATCAAGGACGCTTACCTTCATGTACCAATCTTCCCAGGTGATCAGAAATTTCTCAGGTTCGTTCTGGAGGATCAGCACTACCAATTTGTGGCCTTACCTTTTCGGTATCACCTCGGCTCCCAGGGTATTCACCAGGCCCAGTTCCTTCTTTCTTGTCCTCATCCCTCCATCCGGCAGGGGATGCAACTGGTGGGCCTGATGGTGTCTTTCTACGAGGCGGTTCTCTATGCTCAGTTTCACATGAGACCTCTTCAGCTACACCTCTTATCAGTGTGGGATCACAGGACCCTCTGGCCTTAGCCATGGATGCGCTAGCAATGTCTTGGAAGAACGTTCGGCTCCTCTATGTGTTCCCTCCGTTTCCTCTGCTGGGCAGGGTGCTGCACAAGATAGTCCAGGAAGGGGTGCCAGCCATCCTGGTGGCCCCTGTTGGCCAAGAAGGGTGTGGTTCGCAGACATCGTGCAGTTGGCAGTAGATCAATATGCCCTGCCCAAGGTTCCAGACCTGCTCATTCAGGGGCAGCTACGCCATCCCAATTTACAAACGCTGGCTTTAACGGCCTGGCTGCTGAGACCTCCATCTTAATGGAAAAGGGGCTGCCTGCCTCTGTTGTTACTACCATGATTCTGGCTAGGAAGAAGTCCTTGTCCTTTATCTACTATAGGGTATGGCATGCTTACATTGCCTGGTGTGAGTCTAAGTCTCTTCCCTGTCGGGTGTATTCTAAGTATGTCACACACCCCGCTTCAGGTTACTTAGATCATTAATCATGGGTTATACTCACCGCTAGGTGGCACTCTTGCAGAGAAGTCCAGAAAACAACAAGCCCCTCCCGGTCTATACATACCTGGTACCTCCTAACAAAACCCCAGTGTTCTTCTCTGCAAGGTGGCGACAAGACAGAAGAAAGAAGTCTCCTGCTTGCAGGTAGCCGGGGTAACACCCCGCCCCCCATGGTCTATTTCTGCCCGGGTTTAGTTCTTTTAGCCCTGACTAATTGGTAGCCTCCCAGCTTAGGCTGGTGGCCGGGCAATGGTAGATGGCACTTAGTAGTGCCCAGGAGGTTAGCTCCTCCACTCGTCCCCATATTATGGGGCATAGTGGTAGTCCGGCCGTGGTGATCCGGATGTGGGATGCCCCAGTGTGAGGTAGGACAGGTCCCCCTATTGGCATTCTCCCTGTCAGTTTTATTTTTGTACTTGTGTGTGTGTTTGTGCAACTTTAATACATGCTATGGCGGGGACGGGTGCCTGGTGGCCGGCCCGTCGGCTTGCCTGGTCTCTCTTTGTTGGGGGGGGCTTCATTAGCCCCCGGGATTGCATTTCTGTCGGTATTGGGGGGGGCGGGTCGGGCGGCGCAGTGCCGCCGGCCCGCCGCTCTCCTCTGGAGGACAGGCGCCATTTCTCGGCGCCCACCTCGCGGTTGTTCTCCAGGCCGGCGGTGGGCGGCCTGGCTGTTGGGGCGAGTGTCTCTGCTCGGCGCCCGCTGGCGGTGTTTATTGTGGCAGGCGGGTCCAGGAGGCATTCGCGCCGCCGGCCCGCCTGACGGCACTTGCGGGCGCAGTTTCCGTGGCGCCCGCTGTTGCCGCGATCCTGGAGGGGTGGGCGTGGCCGCGTGCTGCGCAGCCCGCGCCGTGTCCTTCTGGCTTGGTGAGGGGCGGGGCCACAGCGTCTCCCGCTTCTTGCTGGGCCCGCCCCTCTTCTCCTCTCGCTCCTCCGTGGCGCAGCCGCCATCTCTGAAGGGTTTCAGGTAGGCGGTTTTTCTTCTCCATCGTTGTTGGGGTACTGCTGGACAGGGGGGTGGGCTGCCTTGGTTTGGGCCCCCTTCCTCGCGATCAGGGGGGGCGGCCTTCCCTTTGTCCTGGTCCCTGGCCAGCTGGCAGGGAGCTACTGCGGCCCTGGTCCACATCAGCCTTGCCAGTGTATTTATATATATGTTTTTACATATATGTATATATATATATATACCCATATATACTCCCCACATAGGTATATATATATTTATATATATTTTATGCAGACTGCCTTGGTCTCATCATTGTTACAAAATCATCCAGGTGTTATGGTGTGCCTTTTTGACGGTTGTCTTTTGTTTTTCAGATCCCGGGATCCCACGCTGCGGGGCTCTCCCGGTCTTAGATACCTGGCTAGTTGGGGGGGCCATTGTTTGAATTGGGGTTTTTTGTGTCTAAATTCCAATTTTTTGAGGATAGCTATTTAGTCAGTACTGAAGGGGCATCCCGGGTCGCGTTAGGCGTAAATCCCTGGTTACTGCATATACCATAATTTCACCATATGGAGGCAACCAAAGATACCGGAAATGGCTCTTCGGGGCAGTCCAGGCTCTGTGGGGGGTGTGGGTCTCCGCTCCCAGGGGATGATGTCATTTTATGTATTCCATGTGCACAGCGGAACATTGAGCGCCAGTCCGGCACCCCGGTGCCCGGTACGTCCTCGGCCGCACCATCTCCCTCCCCTCCCCGCCTGTTCCGGACCCCGTGTGACGTTGTCTTTGGGGGTGATTCGCAGTCCGAGGTGTGCGCACGATTGGCCAGCCTCGAGAAGATGTTTTCCGCTGTGGTCGCTCAGAAGGCTCCGGCTAAGCGGAGACATCTGTCCCCGCCTCCGCCGGACTCAGATGAGGAGGTTATTGAGGATCTGGATTGGCCGGATCGGCCCCTTGAAGAGGGCGAGCTTGTTGAGGAATTTGAGGATCCCGAGGGCCAGCAGTTGCTGGGTGCTGAGGGTGATCAGTCTGAAGGGCCTGTCCTGGATACACCTTCCATTCTGGCCCAAATGTTTGAGGTTTTGGATTTGGATCCGCCTGAAGCTGCTCCTCTGCCTAAGGGTCAGCTTTTTGGGGTGTCCAAGCCGCGCTTGGAGTTTCCCAGTCAACAGCATTTTGAGGACATTGTCCTTAAGCAATGGGAGCAACCTACGCGTCTCGTTGGGGTGCCGCCTAGCTGGGATAAGAAGTATCCTTTTCCGGCGGACTTGGTCAAGCGTTGGTCTGTCCCTCCCGAGGTTGATGCTCCGGTTCTGGGACTATCTAACACGGCGGTTGTTCATTCGCCTGACACGACTTCTCTCAAGGACGGCGAGGATCGCCGGATTGATCAGCTGGCCCAGCATGGTTTTGTTTGCGCGGGTTCAGTTCTGAGGCCAGTCTGTGCTTCGGTGCTTTTGTTGATGGCGGTTAGGTCTATCATCAGGGATTTATGTTCAGACCTTAATCCCACTTGTGCTGAGTTTCTGGCTCTTAAGCGTTGTGATTCTTTTTTGTCTTTCATTCTGGCAGCCTAGAATGATGCCATGTTGATGTCGGGCAGGGCTACGGCTCTGTTGGTCGCCATTCGCCGTTCAGTATGGTTGCGGCAGTGGACGGCTGATTTTAATTCCAAGAGATCACTCACGTCTCTTCCCTTTATGGGTCTGAGGCTTTTCGGTGAAAAGCTGGATTCTGTTGCTAAGGGAGATAAGTTGCCTCAGCGCAAAAGTTTTCGTCGTTCCTTTCGGGGGGCGGCCCACTTCAATTCTTCCTTTCGAGGAGCCAAAGCTGGCAGGGGTGCGGGCTTCTCGGCTTCCAGGGGTGCTAGCTGGAACAGGGGAAGAGGCCGCGGTCGCCCTTTTCAGGTCTGGGGCGCCAAACCCAAGCCAGCTGCCAAACCCACTCAGCAATGAGGGGGCGCCCTCACCCTTACGGATGGGGGGACGGTTGCGACTCTTCTCCCGGGTGTGGGACCAGGAGGTCTCGGACAGGTGGATCCGGGAGGTGGTGCCGGCCGGCTACAGGCTGGAGTTCGAGTCCCGCCCTCCTCCAGGGTTTTTCAGGTCCCGTGTTCCTCCAGATCCCTTGGCCGCACAGGGGCTCCTGGCGGCGGTAAGGAATCTGCTGGAGTTGGCAGTCATCTGTCCGGTCCCGCCTTCGGAGGTGGGGTGCGGGTATTATTCCAATCTCTTCATTGTTCCCAAAAAGGATTGGTCGTTCCGTCCCATCCTGGTCTTGAAGTTTCTCAACCGGTTTATTCATCCCCGGAAGTTTCGCATGGAAACACTTCGGTCTGCGATCGCTTCGCTTCGGCAGGGGGACTTTATGACGTCCATAGACATCAAGGATGCATATCTTCACATTCTGATTTTTCCGGCTCATTAGAGGTTCCTTCGCTTCGTGGTGGAGGACCGGCATTTTCAGTTTGTAGCTCTTCCGTTCGGCCTCACCTCGGCTCCGAGAGTGTTCACCAAGGTGTTGGCGGGAGTTATGGTCTTGCTCAGAGTTCAGGGGATTCGGATTGTGCCCTACCTGGACGTTCTTCTCATCATGGCGCCTTCCTTCAGTCAGGCGGAAGGGGACACCAACATCGTTGTGTCTATGCTGGAGAGGTTCGGCTGGGTGATCAACTACTCCAAGTCCTCCCTGGTTCCGGCCAGGGTGGTGACCTTTCTGGGAATGTCCTTGGACTCTTACCAGCACAGAGTGTTTCTTCCTCAGGCCAAGGTTCTTTTGATTCAGGAATTGGCTCAGCTTCTTCTTTCCAATCCTCGCCCGTCCATCCATCTAGGGATGAGTCTGGTGGGGTTGATGGTAGCTTCGTTCGAGGCAGTTCCCTTCGCGCAGTTTCACACGCGGACGCTTCAGCTTCATCTGTTGGCATCTTGGGACCGGCGGCCGGGATCGTTGGATCGGTCCTTCCGGATGTCCCCCCGGGTTCGGCAGTCCCTTCGGTGGTGGTTGGTTTCGGACAATCTCTCGAGGGGCAGGTCATTTCTGACCCCGCTTTGGGAAACTGTCACCACGGACGCCAGTTTGTCAGGCTGGTGGGGCTTTTGGAAGGATCTTTGGTTCCGGGGGCGGTGGGGCCCTCAGGAGGCCCACTTGCCCATCAACGTTCTGGAGCTGAGAGCCATCAGGTTGGTTCTGTCTCACTTGACACAGCATCTACAGGGTCTGCCGGTTCAGGTTCGTTCGGACAATCGGACGGCGGTTGCTTACATCAATCACCAAGGAGGGACTCGCAGTCTGGGTGCCCACAGGGAGGTGTCTCTGTCTCATGTGCCGTGCATCTCGGCGGTGTACATTCCAGGAGTGGAAAACACGGAGGCGGACTCTCTGAGCCGGTGTTCGTCCCGCCGGGGGGAGTGGTCTCTCCACCCCCAGGTGTTTCGATCGCTTTATCTTCGGTGGGGGACGCCGGAGGTGGATCTGTTTGCCTCTCGTCACAATCACAGGCTTCCGACGTTCGTGTCGTTATCCCAGGACCCTCTGGCTCTGGCGGCAGATGCCATGGCTCTGAGCTGGAGGGACCTGGGGTTCCTTTATCTGTTTCCTCCGATTCCCATGCTAGGCAGGGTTCTGCGAAAGCTGGTTCTGGAAGGAGTTCCCGCCATTCTCGTGGCTCCAAGGTGGCCAAGGCGTGTGTGGTTCGCAGACATCGTTCGTCTGGCGGTGGATCAGTTCCAGCTGCCTCTTCGGCCGGATCTTCTCACTCACGGTCTACTGTGTTACCCCAGTTTACCAATGCTGGTTTTGACGGCTTGGCTGCTGAAACCTCCATCTTGAAGGAGGAAGGCCTTTCGGATTCGGTCATTCGGACTCTTATCAGTGCCAGGAAGAGATCCTCCTCTTCCATCTATTATAGGGCTTGGAGATCTTATATTGATTGGTGTGAGGCGAGATCTTTGCCCTGCCGGGTCTTTTCTATCTCTAGGATTTTGGAATTTCTTCAGTCTGGGCTGGACTCTGGTCTGCAGCTTAGTACTTTGAAGGGGCAGGTTTCTGCTTTGTCTATCTTTTTTCAGAGGTCTTTTGCCCTCCATTCTTTGGTCAAGACTTTTTTCCAGGGGGTTTTGCATCTGCGGCCTCCTAGGAAGCCTTTGCTTCCTGTTTGGGATTTGAATTTGGTCCTTTCTGCTCTTCAGGCTCCTCCCTTTGAGCCTTTGCAGGATGTTGCTCTTTCTGTGTTGACTCAGAAGGTTGTCTTTTTGGTGGCCATCACTTCGGTTCGGCGTGTTTCAGAGTTGGCAGCCTTGTCTATTCAGGCTCCTTATTTTGAGAAACATCAGGACAAAGTGGTTTTTCGTTTCAAGCCAGACTTTCTTCCTAAGGTGGTTTCTGCTTTTCATCTGAATCAGGACATTGTTCTTCCCTCCTTGTGTCCTAGGCCTGGGAATGACAAGGAGAGGGTGTTGCATTGTTTGGATGTGGTACGTTGTGTCAGGTACTATTTGCGTAATACGTCTTCTTTTTGTAAGACTGATGCCTTTTTCGTGGTGCCCTGTGGGGCTAGGAAGGGCTTGGCTCCGGCTAAGTCTTCCATTAGTAAATGGATTCGTCAGGCGATTGTTGGAGCCTACTCTGCCAAGGGGAAGGATCCCCCTTTTCGTGTTACCGCTCATTCTACTCGTGCGGTTGGAGCGTCCTGGGCTTTTCAGCACCAGGCTTCTGTTGATCAAGTTTGTAAGGCTGCTACTTGGTCTTCGGTTCACACTTTTTCCAAGTTTTACAAGGTTGATGTGCGGGCCTCAGCGGATGCTGTTTTTGGCCGCAAGGTTCTGCAGGCTGCAGTGGTTTGAGTTTCTGCATTATTGCCTGGTTGGATACCCGCCCTTTTTGGACACTGCTGTTGGATGTCCCATGATTAATGATCTAAGTAACCTGAAGCGGGGTGTGTGACATACTTAGAATAATACCATTTTGTGATTACTCACCTGTAAAATGGGTATTATAAGTATGTCACACACCCCGCTTCACCCGCCCTTTTTGGTATCCTGGTTCTTTATATGGTGAAGCTTTTTTGTTATACTTGAGGGTTACCGTTGTTTTTTTTCCTGGTACCTTGTCTTATTGCTGTTTGAATTACTGGGGATTTGTTAGGAGGTACCAGGTATGTATAGACCGGGAGGGGCTTGTTGTTTTCTGGACTTCTCTGCAAGAGTGCCACCTAGCGGTGAGTATAACCCATGATTAATGATCTAAGTAACCTGAAGCGGGGTGTGTGACATACTTATAATACCCATTTTACAGGTGAGTAATCACAAAATGGTATTTTTCTATTCCCAGGATCCTGGAATTCTTGCAACATGGTTTGGATTTGGGCCTTTAACTTAGTACCCTCAAGGGACATGTTTCAGCCTTGGCTATTTTCTTCCAAAGATCTTTTGCCAACCACCGTTTGGTTAAGACTTTTTTCCAGGGGGTTACTTACGTGCGCCCGCCATGTAAGCCTATGTTACCAGTCTGGGATTTGAATTTGGTCTTATCTGCCTTGCAGGGTCCTCCTTTTGAGCCTCTACGTGAGGCTGCTTTGCCTATTTTGACTCTTAAGGTAGTCTTTTTGGTGGCTATCACTTCTGCTAGGCGTGTTTCTGAGTTGGCGGCGCTTTCCATTAAACCTCCTTACATTGAGCGACACCAGGACAAGGTGTTGTTTCGGTATAAGCCCGATTTCCTGCCTAAGGTTGTGTCTGCTTTTAATCTCATTCAAGACATTGTTTTGCCTTCTCTGTGCCCTAATCCTAGTAATCCTAAGGAGCGGGTCCTGCATTATCTTGATGTTGTCAGGACCTTGAAGTTTTATTTGGTAGCTACTAAGTCTTTTAGGAAGACTGATGCTCTTTTTGTTCTCCCTTCTGGACCTAGGAAGGGTTTGTCTTCGGCTAAATCAACTATTAGTAAGTGGATTCGTGCGGTGGTGCAAGCCTATTCTGCTAAGGGGAGGAAGCCTCCCTTCTGCCTTACTGCTCATTCCACTCGTGCTATTGGTACCTCTTGGGCCTTTCAGCACCAAGCTTCTGTTGAACAAGTTTGCAAAGCTGCTTGCTTGGTCTTCTGTTCATACTTTTTCCAAGTTTTACAAGGTTGATGTTAGGGCCTCAGCTGACGCTGCTTTTGGCTGCAAAGTCCTGCAGGCGGCAGTGGTTTAAACTGCCCGCCGTTGCTCTTTGGGGATCCCACCCTACCTTACAGACACTGCTTTTGAATGTCCCAAGTGTAAGGAATTACTGGAACAGGGCGTGCTGTATACTATAAAATCAATTCTACAGATGAGTACTCACAGAATTGTATTTTTCCAGGTGTACAGCAAGGCTTGCTTCATTTCAATTCTTTACATGTGGGTAATCCGCCACAGGTGGCGCAATCGACTGCAGGAAGACTTGTGGCCCCTCCCGGACCATAAAGGGGCCAGAATTGCCTAGAAGACCCCAGTCTTCTCCTGCTGTCTGACTGCGAAGATGGTCTCTTTCTCTCTCTCTCCATGGACTTCGCAGATAAGCGGGGCATTACTAGCCCATCGGCCGCTGCAAGCCTTATTCCCACCTGCTTCCGGGACCCTTCTTGCCTCCCAGCCATGGCTGCGGATCAGGTGCAGGTATGGGGAACGCCGGGGGTCAGGGGTTTGGCAGAGCTACGCTCTGGGCCGCAGACTCTTCCTAAGTGTAAGCAGGCCATAGGCTATGGTGAGCCTATAGGCGGGGGGAGGGGAGGAACCACCCTTTTTCTCCCTTTTCATTATGTGTCCCACATGCTTTATTCTTGTGCATTTTATGCTGTGTGTTTTTCTCACGTTTTTTTACCTCACAATATACTTACCTTCCCCGCTCCTGCTCCTCTTGCGTTATGGCGTCGGGGGGGGGGGGCGCCCCTTGCGGTGCTTCTTGGGAAGGCTGGTGCCACTCTCCTCACAGAGTTTCCTGAGGTAAAGTTCACGTTTTTACCTCACGCCATCGCTCCTTGGTCTGCTGACAGGCTGCACAGGCTCTTCCCAGGCTCTTCAACTGGCTCCCGCCCCTTGAGGCGCTGATTGGGCAGGCCGGCGCCACTCTCCTCACAGAGTTTCCTGAGGTAAAGTTCCCATTTTTACCTCACGCTGTTGCTCCTTGGTCTGCTGACAGACTGCACAGGCTCTTTCCAGGCTCTTCAACTGGCTCCCTTTTGGTCTATAAGTCCGGTCTTTTCTTGTTGGTACCTTTTATTATTGTGTTTTTATATTGGCTGTGCATGCGCTGTGGGACGCTTATCTGCTTCCTTTTGTGTCTTTCAGAGTCCCATATTGAGGTTCTTGTGGTTCCTCCCGGTCCCTGCCCCCCCCCACCCTTTCCTGCCCTACCCCCCCTCCACCCTTTCCTGCCCTGTGGGTTAGGGTGCTGAGAGTCAAATTGTTTTTTTTTCTGTACGGTTCTGGGCCATCTTAGTGCCTTGAGACCCGTCTTTCTTATCATAATCACTATAATGGAGGCTTCTGGGAGTAGCAGGCTTGGGAACCCCCCCGGGACTTGTTAAGCTTTGTCTTGTGTGTGGTACATGCCCGCTGAGTCGTCGCAACGTGGTTTGTGTGCTCTGCGCCCAGCTATTGCGGATCAGGATGGGGCGAGTGTTTCTGGCCCCAGTCCCATTGCTCCTCCGGCCTTGCCGACTTTCCCACGCCTGCTTCTGGCCCCTAGTGAGGGGAGGCCAGCAGGGACTCGCGTAGTAATTTTGAGCTCAGACTGGCTAGCATTGAGCGTCAGTTGGCGTGTTCGGCCGCTGGCAAGGCCAAGATTAAGAAGCGGCATTTGGAGCCGGCTCGCGCCATTTATGACGATGAGGATTATGAGGCCTTAGGGGGCCGAGATTCCGCTGAGGAGGGTGAGTTGCTCCAGGGGTCCGACTCCTCCGGGGGTAGTCTGGGGGACCTTGACAGTCACCACGGGTCTTCATCTGATGAGAATGAGTGGTCCCAGGATGATACTTAGCAGCTATTGTCAGCGGTATTTGATACTGCACATTGTTCCTCCTAAGGCGGCCAAGAAGAAACAGGGGGACCTTTTTCGGCCGGAGAGACAGCGCCTTGTCTTTCCTGAAAAAGGCCACTTCTCTAACATGTTTTTTAAAGAATGGGAGAAGCCTAATAGGTTGCCGTCGGTGCCTAGGGGTCTGGACAGACGGTATCCCTTTTTGGAGGATTTAATTGGCCTATGGTCCCATCCTCCGGAAGTGGATGCTCCTGTTCTGGGGCTCTCCAATACCTCCGTTATGCCGTCTCCTGAGACTTCCTTCTTGCGTGATCATGTTGATAAGCGCATGGATCAGCTAGCCTGTCACGCCTTTACTTCTGTGGTGTGTGCCCTGTCTGTGCTGCAGCCATTGTTGCCATGGCCATTAAGAAGGTAAGACGTCTCGCTGATATTGCCAAATCTCACAAGCGAGCGGAGGAGTATGGGGAGCTTTTGGCTTGTTTGGACTTCCTTGCCTTTGTTATATCGGCCATGGATGACGCCGTCCGTTTCGGTGGTAGGGCTTCGGCTGCGATGGTCACGCTGCGCCGCATCTGGTTACGACAGTGGGAAGGGGATGCTGCCGCAAAAAAAGCTCTCACAGGTATTCCCTTCCTGGGACTTCGGCTGTTCGGGGAATGGTTGGACCTCCTGGCTAAGGACGGGAGACGTCCTCAACGTCGGAAGCAGGTACGGCCTTTTTGGGACTCTTCTTCCTTTCGTCCCTCTCGGGGAGGACGAGGATCTGCCTTTTCTGGTGGCCGCAGAGACTCATGAGGGCGAGGTAGTGCCCGAGGTCGTCCCGGCCTTGCCTGGGGATCCAATCCAAGTTTGGCCGCCCCCAAGATTCATTCGGTCCTGAATCTCCCAAAATCCTGTGACGGCGCAGGGCCTGAGGCTGGCCGTACGACATCTTCTGTCATCAGGAGTGGGGGGTTCTACTCTAACCTGTTCACGGTGCCCAAGAAGGACGGTTCCCTGAGATCCATCCTGGATCTAAAGGGTCTCAACAGATTTGTCAGGTTCAAACACTTCCGCATGGAGACCTTACGGTCGGCGGTGAGCTCTCTTCGGCCAGGCGATTTCATGACCACTGTGGACATCAAGGATGCCTATCTGCACGTTCCTGTCTTTCTGGGACTTCAGAGGTCCCTGAGGTTCGCTCTGGGGGATCAACACTACCAGTTTGTGGTCTTGCCGTTCGGCATTACCTCGCCCCCCCCCGGGTGTTCACCAAGGTGCTGGCAGGTGTCATGGCCCTTCTGAGGAACCAGGGCATTTGCGTTCTTCCTTATTTGGACGACCTTTTGATTGCAGCTCCATCTTTGCATCAGGCAGAGAGGGATACGCGGATGGTAGTGTCCACCCTCGAGTCCTTCGGTTGGGTGATCAATTATCCCAAGTCTTCTCTCTCTCCTTCATCGGTAAGATCCTTCCTGGGAATGACGCTGGATACTTCTCAGGTCAAGGTGTTTCTTCCTCAGCAGAAGGTGGAGGGCCTTCAGATGCAGGCGCGGGCCTTGTTGGCTTGCCATCATCCCTCCATCCGTCTGGGGATGCAGTTGGTGGTGGGGGCGCTCAGTTCCACATGAGACCCCTTCAGTTGAATCTCTTGACCGTCTGGGATCGGGGTCAGGAGTCCTTGAAGCAGGAATTCACTCTATCCCCTCTGGCTAGACAGTCCCTCTCGTGGTGGCTGGACTTGAGGAATCTTCTAGTGGGCAGGTGCTTTTTGCCTCCGTGCTGGGAGATTGTCACCACAGACGCCAGTCTGACCGGTTGGGGAGGGGTTTGGCAATCGCTGAAGTTCCAGGGCCAGTGGGGCCCTCAAGAGGCCCACGCGCCCATCAATATTCTAGATCTGCGGGCGATCTGGTTGGTTCTCTCCCAGTTGACCCCCCACCTTCGGGGTCATGCTGTACAGGTCCGCTTGGACAATCAGACGGCGGATGCCAACATCAATCATCAGGGAGCGAGCCCTCAAGGAAGTGTCCCTGATCTTGTCTTGGGCGGAGGAGACTGTTCCCTGCATTGCGGCGGTTTACATCCCAGGGGTGGAGAATCGGGAGGCGGACTCCCTGAGCAGTGGGACGTCTCGCCTGGGGGAATGGTCCCTCAGCAACAAGATCTTTCACGCCCTGTGTCGCCGATGGGGTCAGCCGGACGTGGATCTGTTTGCGTCCCGTCACAATCACAAGCTTCCAAGATTTGTCTCCCTGTCCAAGGATCCTCTGGCCTTCGACACGGACGCGCTAGGAATCCCTTGGACAGAGTTTCGGCTCCTCTATGTCTTCCCTCTTTTTCCTCTGCTGGATCGGGTGGTGCGCAAGATAGCCCAGGAGGGGGTACCGGCCATTCTGGTGGCCCCCCGCTGGCCGAGGAGGGTATGG
The DNA here is from genome assembly GCA_027917425.1 of Gastrophryne carolinensis. NCBI lineage: Eukaryota > Metazoa > Chordata > Amphibia > Anura > Microhylidae > Gastrophryne > Gastrophryne carolinensis. The sequence goes on from CM051237.1 coordinate 402,158,574, forward strand.
TTCGTAGACGGCGTACAGATGGCAGTAGATCGGTTCGCCCTGCCCGACGATCCAGAGCTTCTCATGCAGGGACAGCTACGCCATCCCAATTTACAAACGCTGGCTTTAATGGCTTTGCTGCTGAAACCTCCATCTTGATGGGCAAGGGTTTGCCGGCCTCTGTTGTCGATACCTTGATTCAGGCTAGGAAGAAATCCTCGTCTTTTATCTACTATAGGATCTGGCATGCTTACATTGCTTGGTGCGAGTCCAAATCTCTGTCTTGTCGGGATTTTTCCATTCCCAGGATTCTGGAGTTTTTACAGCATGGTCTGGATTCGGGCCTTCAACTTAGTACTCTCAAGGGACAGGTTTCGGCTCTGGCAATTTTTTTCCAAAGATCCTTTGCCAATCACAGGCTTGTTAAGACCTTCTTCCAGGGAGTTACTCATGTGCGTCTGCCACGTAAACCTATGCTACCGGTTTGGGATTTAAACTTGGTGTTGTCTGCTCTACAGGGGCCTCCTTTCAAGTCTATGCGTGAGGCTGCGTTGCCCATTCTGACTCTTAAGGTAGTCTTTTTGGTCGCTATTACTTCGGTGCGTTGAGTCTCCGAGCTGGCGGCGCTTTCCTTGAAACCTCCTTATTTTGAGCGGCATCAGGATAAGATAGTATTCCGCCATAAGACGGATTTCTTGCCCAAGGTTGTGTCTGCCTTTCATCTCAATCAGGACATTGTCCTTCCTTCCTTGTGTCCTACCCCTTCTAATTCTAAGGAACGGGCTCTTCATTCTCTGGATGTGGTTAGGGCGCTAAGATTTTATTTGATCGCCACTGAGCCATTTAGGAAATATGATGCTCTGTTTGTCCTTCCTGCTGGACCTAGGAAGGGTTTGCCTCCGGCCAAATCTACTATCAGCAAGTGGATCCGACAGGCGGTGGTGCAAGCTTACTCTGCTAAAGGGAAAGAACCTCCCTTCCATGTTGCTGCTCATTCTACTAAAGCTATTGGTGCCTCTTGGGCTTTTCAGCACCAGGCTACTGTTGAACAAGTTTGTAAGGCCGCTATGTGGTCTTCTGTTCATACTTTTTCCAAGTTTTCCAAGGTTGATGTTAGGGCCTCAGCTGATGCTGTTTTTGTCCGCAAGGTGCTTCAGGCGGTAGTGGCTTGAACTGCCTGCCGTTACTTATTGGGGATCCCACCCTACTTTTACGGACACTGCTATTGGATGTCCCAGAAGTAATAATTGAAATGAAACAGGCCGTGCTGTACACTTGGAAAAATACAATTCTGTGATTACTCACCTGTAGAATTGTTTTTACTGTGTACAGCCTGGCCTGTTTCATCCCTCCCTTGTTATCGTTATCCTTGGTTGCCTCTTTATGGTGATTTGTTTTAAAGTTTATTTCTTGAGGCCGTGAATTTTTTTTCTTTTCGTGTTTATATCCCAGTTTCTTGCATAACTGCTTTTCAACGCTGGGGGTCTATGGGTGATTCCTGGCATTTTATAGGGCCGGGAGGAGCCACAAGTCTTCTGCAGTCAACTGCGCCACCTTTTGGCGGAATACCCAGAAGTAATGATTGAAATGAAACAGGCCGTGCTGTACACAGTAAAAACAATTCTACAGGTGAGTAATCACAGAATTGTATCTTTATTACAAAAACACACTACAAAATGTAAAAAACAGATTTTGCACATATTTCACCTAAAAGTATAGCCGAAAAAAACGATATATGATTTTCCTGGGAAATCCCTGGAAACATGTGTAGTGCAAAATATTGAAACATGGTCTGGCAACAGAGGGTGACAGAAACTCTAGGTAGGCTGGCTCTTAAAGGGTTAAATGTTTTTAGTTTAATCTACAGGCGTCCTTTTAAAAATAATTTCTTTAAACTGACGCAACAGCCTTGCAACATGCCCCAAAAGTCGCCTGCATGCTACTGAATCATTGTCAGCACTTACATTTGCTCCTGCATCCACTCAAAGTTGAATTTCCTCCTCCCCAATTTTCTCCTGGTTGTGGCCATCTTGGAGCACCCGGGAAGCTTCTCCTTCTCAGCCATGCTGCTGCCTGGATTTAACTGACCTGTCGTATTTCTCGCCATATAAGATGCACTCACAACCCCCCTCCCAAAGTGAGGGGAAAATATGGGTGTGTCTTATGGGGTGAATGTGTGTGTGTGAGGAGGGAGCGCAATGAAGGGCTGGCAGGCAGGAAACAGTAAAACTAGGCTGGATTCCCCACTGAAAACAGGAACTCGAGCATTGGCAATGTGGGAGCGCTGCGAGGTACTGTATGTGTCTTTGTATATATGTTTGTGTGTTTGTTGGCTCTGCACATTGGAAGACCGGCAGGCAGGGAGCAAGTTTTACTGCTTCCTGCCCACCGTTCCGACTATTGTGCTCCCTCCTCACACATGTAGTTGGGAGGGGGATGCCACACACTGCCTGTATTGTGGGATGCTGCTCACTGACTATATTGGAGGATGCTACTCACTGCCTGTATTGGGGGATGCCGTTGATTGCCTGTATTGGGGGATGCCATTGATTGCCTGTATTGGGGGATGCCGTTGATTGCCTGTATTGGGGGATGCCGTTGATTGCCTGTATTGGGGGATGCCGTTGATTGCCTGTATTGGGGGATGCCGTTGATTGCCTGTATTGGGGGATGCCGTTGATTGCCTGTATTGGGGGATGCCGTTGATTGCCTGTATTGGGGGATGCCGTTGATTGCCTGTATTGGGGGATGCCGCTCACTGCCTGTATTTGGGGGATGCGGCACACTGCCTGTATTTGGGGGATGCGGCACACTGCCTGTATTTGGGGGATGCGGCATACTGCCTGTATTTGGGGAATGTGGCACACTGCCTGTATTTGGGGATGAGGCATACTGCCTGTGATGGAGGATGCCGCACACTGATGGGGCATATGGCCACTTTTGTCGGTCACAGTGACTGGCCACGTCCACTCTAATCACTGCAATGTTCTGAGGCCAGGCAGGCCCACTATTCACTGCAATGTTCTGAGGCCAGGCACGCCCACCCTATTGGAATGTACCTGTGGCTGATGCAGAGGGCGCTGTATAACATAATAGTTACCACTGAAGGATATTGAGGGTTTTCCTGCTATGGAAAGCCTGTGATGGAGAAATGGTGGGTATTGTGTGTATTCTTTGTCTGGACTGTCCCTTTAATGAGCTTTGTTTGTAATCAGGCCCGAGCCAGGCTGGAGCTGAGGGAGGAGGCCACCAAAGAGGATGCTGAAGATGTTGTTGAAATTATGAAATTCAGGTAAAACTATATTGAAAACCTGTTTCTTTAAGATCAAGTATTTTAGCCTGACCTTGGGCTTGATTTTAACTATTAGACTGAGGGCCAGGTTGAGATACCCTAGTACATAAGGGTGTGAATTGGCAAGAATCTGACGATACATATCGCGATGCACGTATGACGATACAATATATCCCGATATATATCCCCATTCTGCCTCAAAGACAATATATTGCATTTTTTTGTGTTGCCAGAGGATGGGAATAGATGGATAAACATACCCGCCCATAATGTGAGATCACGCTATTGGAGCACAAGGCCATGCGGCAGGGTGGCTGTCTGGGGGAATGAAGCTTAGAGGCTTTGTGGTCATCCCTTATAGCTGGGTTATCTCAGGACTACTCAGGATATGAATCATCTCATATATTAGCCTTCTCTAGTGTGGCAGCCAAAGAAAGAGTTACTAAAGTGCCATAAAAATTAAAGCGTATATGGAAATATGTAAACCTTCTTCCCAGTTTCCCACCTTCCCCCCCCCCCCAAAAAAAAAAATAAACAGTGCCCAATTTGGAGCAACGGAGCACCGCTGCCTCCAAAGCGTAGCCGGTTGCATAGCAACCAGAACATCGCAGTCTCCTGAAGAGGAGAGGGGCGGATGCCACGTTCACCTGGCTGGGCAAATCTGCCCGGCAACAAATGACTTGCGCACCAGGCGTCCTCTAATAGGCGTCTGGATCTTGCGAAGCTTACACTCTAGCCTAGACAGGGCTGTCGGTGCTCCATCCAGGCCGAAGTGTCAGCAGCCGACACCCGTCCCCGGAGGTGCTGGGAAGGAACGGAAGGCAGCAACAATTGGGGAAAGCGGAGAAAAAGAGGGAAAAGGAGAAATAAACAAATATCCGAGAGAAAGAGAGGCTACAGGAAAGCCATGTGACCTACTAGTCCAGCTTCCGGATTACCAGGCTCCAGGAAGCGGATGCCGAGTTGAGGAGGGCGAGAGCTGGAGAGCGTGCTTTTCCCATGTAATAGTTTGCAAAAGATCGATTCAAACCTATTTTGAATTGATACAAATATTGCCTATTTAAATATTACTATATTTAAATGAATCAATTTTTCTGACACCCCTACTAGCACATGAGAGAACTGAAAACCCACAGCAACGTGTGATTCATGAATGGGTGCCGGGAGTGAGGACATTTTAAAACGGGCCCAAAAACTTTCACTACGGCCCTAGAGCCTAAATGGCTCTTGGGCAGGTGAGGCCCCTCCCCAGGGGCACCCTGTTTCCTGCTTGCACCTAAGCCAGGCCTAACTGAATAGCTAGAGGCAGGTGCACACATCTGAAGTAAGCAGCAAGGGGAGAGTCACTGGCAATTCATGCCAGCGCTGTGGGAGTGGGGATCGAGATGAAATGTGGAGGATTTACACGCAGGGGCATCCCAAAGCCCAAGAGGCCCCTGTAAAAAGGGGCCTTAAACTGAAGTAAGTGAAAATCCTGGGTTTTGGTCAGCTTTAAATGGTTTTGCCCGCTGTCTGGTTTGCTGTCACAGTGCTCAAGGCAGAGTATCTCTGGATGCCCCAGAGCTGCGGAGGTGGATGGACCTCAAGTCATGTTTGCATCAATGACCCCTTCAAATGGCTGAATACATCTGGGTGACTTTATTATGGCTAGTTTTTCTAAAAATATACTATTAACAAATTATTAAAGAATAAACAAACTATTATTGATTCCAATGAGTCTGCCACCAGGAAGTCACAGCATAGCAATTAGAGGCTCTAGTGCATGTGGCAGCAGGTAGGCCCTATTCGAAATTAATAGGCTGGTCTGGATTTCTCCCTCAAAAAGTCAGGACATTTATGCAGATCTTCCGGGGGGAACCTGTTTTGCAAATTTAGAAGTAGAAACCATGGCTGTGTGTTAGTGAGATATAGTGACGAGGGGGCAATAACCTCCACTGTTATATGTCCAGATAAGCCAGTATGCAGCTAACATACTTAACCTGTGTTGGGGATACTGAGGTCGGTCTTAGCCTTCTGATGCTTCTAACCCTGTCCATTACAGTTACTGAAATAGTTGTTGATGCATTTCCCCTTTTACCTTCATGGAGAAGGGTTAGTCATTCTCTCATGCCGTGTCCCCCCAGCCTGCTTGGAACATACTCGGATGCATTTGGAAAACTGGATTTCAATAGATCCCAGCATGGCTCTGGAATGAGCAGCCGCTCTCAAGCAAAGAAGTTTGTCTCGGCTCTTAACACAATAGCGGAACAGACCTACAACAATCTGTTTGAATACCAGCAGCTTCGTCAGATTGCCAAAGAATTGCAAATACAGGTTTGTGTATGTTTCTAGGTATGGAAAAAATGTATTCTAAGTATACAGTATGTCCTGCTCCAGATATAATACTTACACTTGGGTTATCCAGCGCTGTGCACTGCAGACATGCAAAAACAGGCTCCTCCCGGCCCTTCATATACCCGGGGACCTCCCACAAATCCCCAGATTTCTCTGCAGTGCTGACTGCGAAGACATGAAGTATCACTCTCTCGCAGGTGAGCGGGGCTGCAGCCCTGTTGGACTATTCCCACCCGTCCTCCTTGTGATGTGCCTCCCAGCCTGGGCTGCGCTGGTCGGGTGAAGGTAGGCAGCACCATGCGTGCTTAACGGAGCCATGCTCCACCGCAGTCCCTCACCAAAGGGTAAGGGGTCTAGGCTGATGGTGAACCTCATAGTGGATGTCCCTCCCACATTATTGCCCCGTGTAAAGGTGGACCCTGTGTAAAGGGTCGCCGTCCTCCCTCGTTTCCCCCCGTATTCGGGGGAAAAGAATGGGGGTGTGTGTGTTGGCGGTCTCAGTGTACTGTATTGTCACGCTTATGGCCGTACTTTTGCCCCTGACTGGCAACTAGGTGTCAGAGCCGCGCTGCTTGCTCCTTCTATTCTGGCCGCCGCCGTTTGTTTCTGACCTTTCTCAATTTACTATGCTGGGTGGCGGCGTCGTTAGACTCTATGAGTATCCACTAGCAGATGCCTTTACTAGCATATTCTATGCTTGGCTTGTCAAGCCTTAACGGCTGCTTCAGAGCTTCGCGCTCTTTGGGGGAGGCGGGGACCTGGCGTGGCGCGCTCCGCATCACGCCCAGATTAGGCCCCCCCCTTCGAGGTTCGGTTGGCGCCATTTTGTTGATCTTCGCGCTCGCGTGTTGGTGGTCTTTCTCCTCCCCTGGTTAGGAAGTGCCCTCGCGGGTGATTTTCATCATTAGTATTTTTTTCTGCTGCGCATGGCCCTGACACCTCTTATTCCCCTTCTGTCTTTCAGACGTCAAAGACTCCGGTGGCTTCTCCCGGCCTAACATAACTCGTAGCGGGCTTACAAAAAATTCTCCCACATTCCTAGCGGGCCTTTGGGACATCCAGGGTTGCCTATTGCATAAATCCCTACTGACATATATTGCATTGATAATCACCATATGGAGGCATCTCAGGATTTTGTGTCCGGGGTCCCTCAGGGACAAGACCGGCTGTGTATAACGTGTGGCTATCCCCGCATTGGTGCTGACAGGACACAGATCTGTGTGCCGAGTGAGTACTGGTCTTGCAACCAGGATCGCCAGTGGCTGCTCCTCGCCTTAACACTCCTATTCCCCCAGGCTTAAATCTCGCTTCTGCTGAGTCGCATACGAGTGGGGAGTTGCTTCCGGCTGCATCTTCCAGACTGCCTACGGCTGACCAGATTATTACGGGGTTGACAAAGCGCTCGGGCCCTGGTAAGAAGCGGTCCTCGACGCCCCCTGTTTCTGCCTTTGCTAAGGGATCGGAGGAGTTCACTACTCCGCGTGCCTGCTCCCCTTCTGATGAAGGAGGGCTGTTCTCTGACTCGGGCTCATCTGATGAGGAGCCGAGGAGTCATGACGATTCTGACCATAAAGACTGGAACCAGTTTGACACCATTGGATTGTTGATTAGGATCTTTGAGGCCCTGTCTATCTCTCTCCCTAACGCGGCTCCCAAGCCGAGAGGGGAGCGTTTCCATACAGCGACACCGCGCTTGGAATTCCTAGAGCAGGCTCACTTCCATGCTCTTGTACTCGAGGAATGGGAACACCCCGGTAAACTTCCAGGGGCCCCAGGGGACTGGGATTGGAAATACCCTTTTCCCCCTGAGATGGTTGATTGTTGGTCATCGCCCCCTGTGGTAGACGCGCCGGTCGTTGGGGTTCCCAACCCCCCCTTTATCGCAGCTCCTGCTTATAGTACCCTTCGGGATGCCGAGGACCGGCGCATGGATAAGCTGGCTTCACACCCCTTACTTGTGCAGGAACGGCGCTGCGCCCGGTCTGTGCCGCGGCCATCACTGCAGTGGCCGCCAGAACCCTCATCAGACAGATGCTTGAGCATCACACTGATGATCTTCCCTGGGAGGTGTTTAATGCACTCTCCAGTTGTGATGTATTTGTAAGATTTATCCTTTTAGCTATGACACCATTAGAATGTGTGCGAGGACTTCCACCCTTGTGGTGGCTATGCGTCGCTTGGTCTGGCTGCGAGAGTGGGGTGCTGACTATGCGGCTAAAAGGACTCGTACCAGGTTCCCCTTTAGAGGGCAATGCCTGTTTGGGGCCTGTTTGGAAAAAAAGGGCAAATCACCCCAACGCAGGCGCCCGCCTCGGCCCCCTCGGGACAGGGACACCCCTCCCCCTCCATACCATAGCATTAAACAAGAACCAGGGGTGTCCTTCCGGAGTCTTAGTGCAGTCTCCTGCCCCACGAGCAACAGACAACGCTCTGGGCCCTCCGGCAGAGCTAAACCTAAATCTTCCACCAAATCCCCTCAAGCATGATGGGGCGCCCTCGCCCACCTGGGTGAGGGGATGACTGCAGCACCTTGCTCCTATTAGGAGGCATTTTGTCTCTTTCTGGTGAATACAGGAGGTAGTTTCCTCCGGATACAGGATAAAGTTTGCTGAGCGGCCTCCCCCATGATTGTCAGGGTACTCCTGGTCCCTGCGGGGTCTGGAGGTCACTTGCAGTTTGCCCTTAACAGGCAGAGGCAGGTGCAGCTACACCAACCCCTTCACATTCCCCCAAAGGGATGAGTCAGTCTGCCCTTCTGAATTCACAGGTTGTCGGCAATTCTACTATTTCAGGCAGTTTCTGCATGAAAAATCTGAGATGGGCCACCAGCGCCTTGTGCCTAGTGGGCCCTTGCCGTCTGGGGAGATCAAGGATGCTTATGCTCACATCCCCGTGTCTTCTAGACACAGAGGCTCTTCAGGTTTGTGTTGGAAGTCCAACACTGCTAATCTGTGGCCTTGTTATCTGGCCTCTCTTCTGCCGCCAGAGTGCTCACCAAGGTACTAATGGAGGCTATGTCTCTGATGAGACCAAGGGGCGTCCGCGTGAGACCTACCCGGTGGTCCTTTTCGCTTCCCAATCTCTACGTCAGGTTGAGTTAGCTACTCAGCTGGTGGCGTCCATTGGGAGTCATTTGGATGGGTGTTCATTCACCTAAAGTCCTCCTTGTCCTCCTGATTGGTATCTCCATTCCTAGGGATGAATCTAGATTCGGTTCAGGTGAGAATCTAACTTCCTCAACAATAAGGTGGACAATCTGGTTGCGTGGGTTCAGCCCCTCCTTGCTGTTCCAGTCCCTTCACCAGGCAGGAATGCAGCTGGTGGGCCCGTTTGGTGACTTGCTTAGATGAAGTCCCTAATACTCCTCTACCTGGGGCCTTTCTGCGACTTATATTGTTAATACTGGACTGGGACCCAGTATCCCTGGAGCAGGGTCATGTGTGCCTTCCCCCTTGGTTAGGAGTCCCTCTTGGAGTGGATTTACTCTAGGAACCTGTCTGGGGGCAGTTCCCTTCTTGCCCTTCCTAGAGACGGTCACCATGGATGCCAACCTATCAGGTTGATGGGGAAGTTTTTCTTCTGTAACCCCATGCGGGTGCGGGGAAGGTGGGGCCTTTAGGAGGTCCGTGCACCTATCAATATTGATACAGTGAGTTTTCAGGTTGACGCTATCTCGCTTGACTTCTCTTCTGTTTGCCTGTTTGGCGGCGCTCGGTCTTTCTGACGACTGTGGCCTACCTTAATCATCTGTGTGGGACCTGGAGCAGGATGTTCCCCCAGGAAGGTATATGTTCCTGATCTGGGTGGAGGACAATGTTGCCTGCATATCAGTGGTATTCGCTCCGGTGGAAGTCCCTCTGCGACAGGATGTGCTAATTCTTGTGTCACTATGAAGTTCAACCAGTGTGGATCTGTTTGGTGCCCCGTCACTATTTCAAGCTCTTGCCACTCGTTTCCCTGTCCCTGGATCCTCTGGCCGTGGTCATGATGATTTAGTAATTTTATGACAGGACATTCTGGTCTGTATGTATTATCTCCGTTCCCCCTGCTAGGTGGGGTTCTGTGCAGAATTGCTCTGGTAGGGGGACCATTGATGCTGGTGGCCCCTGGGTGGCCTAGTGGAATGTGGATTCGCAGACGTGATACCTAGGGTAGAAGTTCTGTACATTCTGCTAGGGGTGCCGCCCTGTTTCGCTCAGGGCCTCCTTTACGTCACTCCAATCTACAGTCTCTGGCCTAGCCGGCCTGACTGCTGGTTCTTCCGTCCTTATGGAGACAGGCTTCTCTCCTCTGTGTTTGTGACTATTGGAAGTCTAAGAGCAGGGCTCTTCTTCTTCCATCTCTTATGAGGTATGGCTTACCCATATGGATTGGTGTGAGTCTAGGTCTCTTCCCTGTTGGGCATTCTCTGTTCCCAGGGCTCTAGAGTTATTACAGCATGGCTTGGAGTTGGCTCTCCAACTCGGTACTCTGAAGGGTCAGGTTCTGCCCTGTCCGCCTTCCTGCAGAAGTCTTTTGCTTATTTTCCTTGGCTAAGCATTCTTTCGGGGGTTGCTCATTGCGTTCCCCACTTAATTCTATGGTCCCTGTTGGGATTTGAATTTTTTAGTCTGTTTGCCTTGCGGGGTGTTCCTTTTGGACCGATTCAGGATGCTGTCTGGCTGTCTTTTACCTTCAAAGTTGTCCTTTGGATCTGCTACTTCAGTCAGACGTGTGTCTGAACGGGCGGCTCTGTTTCACTAGCCCTCGTTCCTTGATATGCACCAGGATAAGGTGGTGCTCCGCTTTACACCGGACCTTCTGCCTATGGTGGTGGCTTAGGCTCATGTAGTTAAGACATTGTCTTTCTTCTGTGCTTTATTCCTAGTAACTCTGAGGCAAGGGGATTTACTTTCCCTCATCAGGTGCTGGAATTTTTTCCTGGATTGTCCCTGGTCCCTTAGGGGGACTGATGCCCCTTGGGGTTTGTGGGCACCTACCTCTGTATGTGCCTGATCTCGTCTGCTTCCAGGGGTTAAGCAGCCCTTGGCCTAGCCTTTACTTGGATGGTTTTCCCTTCTGGTCCTAGGGAAGGTTTGGCTTCTTCCTGGACTATTGTTAGCGTTTGATCTTGTCAGGCTGTTACTCAGGCCTATTCCTTTGAGGTGATGAGTTTCTTCTCACTTTATTCTGATTCTACTGGTGACTTGGTATCCTTGGGCTTTTCAGCACCAGGTTTTGTTGTACAAGTTTGCCAGACCGCTACTTGGTTTTTTGTTCATACCTTTTCAAAGGTTTTTTATGATGTTGACGTTGGAGCCTTTGCTAATGTCGCTTTCGGTGGCGAGGTTTGCAGGTGACAGTGTCTCTACTGTCTGCTGTGCCTTTTTTGTTGGGGATCCCACCCTACTTTATGGACACTGCTATTGGATGTCCCAAGTGTAAGTATTATATCTGGAGCAGGACGTACTGTATACTTAGAATAATACAATTCTGTGAAATACTCACCTGTAGAATTGGTATTATACGTATACAGTACGTCCTGCTCCACCCTCCCTGGTTTTTGCATTATTCTGGATCCCCTGTATGGTGATTGTTATTATTGTTATCATTACCAGTTTGTTTTGGTGGTTAACTTCTCCCGGCTCCTGGTTCACTGCTTTTCAATGCTGGGGATTTGTGGGAGGTCCCCGGGTATATGAAGGGTCGGGAGGAGCCTGTGTTCGGCATGTCTGCAATGCACAGCGCCATCTGTCTGAGGATAACCCAAGTGTAAGTATTATATCTGGAGCAGGACGTACTGTATACGTATAATACCAATTCTACAGGTGAGTATTTCACAGAATTGTATTTTTGTGTACAAAACCTCGCATAGGCCGCTTTGGAATCTTTTAGCGGCTGATTTTTTCACTGGGGATGCCCTGCTGTGTGAAACCTCCCCATACCCTGCCCCCCCAACTCAGGATGCCCCACTGTGTGAAACTCCCCCTTCCCCGGCACTGGTAGTAACTCACCTTTTCCCTGTCTAATGGTGCATGCGTGGGGTCTCGTCCAATCAGAGCCGTCTACCATGACTACATCATTCGGAAAACATTGTTTTCAATGGGGATCATGTGCTGCCACATCCCCTGCGGCCATTCAGAGCCCCCCCCCCCACGCCACCAGAGATACGAGCGATGTGCATTTAAAGTGGACCAAAACCCACTGGACTTATGAAATACATTTGACCAAAGCCCCTGCACATACTAGGGTGTAGAACTAGAAATGGTTATTTTCTCTTATCAAACACTTTTTTTTGCTCTCCCTCTCTGTAGGACTGCAAGTAATTAGCCATTGCATAGGTGTGGCAATTACATCATTGCCACACATAACAGAGGCAATGAATGGAGGAGGCTTTACAGCTAAAACAGGTGCCATTATCTGGGATTAGAGTAAAGGGGCGCAGTAAAAATAGGCAAAAGTTACTATTCGTGGGGGGACCAATTCAGGGGATGGTAGTTAAAAATGTGGGTTTTGGTTCGCTTTAATTCAATCAGAGTCCTTCCTGCCAAAGAATTTGAACATGACAAAGGGCTCTGATTAGACGAAAGCCCGCGCATGCGCCGTTGGACCAAGGAGAGGCGAGTTTTACTGGGTGAACTGGGGGTGTCACACAGCGGCGCATCCCAATTCGGACTGCCACAGGGGAACAGAACAGTACCCGGGATAGTCAAATTCACAGGTTTTGTTCTTCTTTAAGCAAATCTGGTTATGGTAGAGCAAAAGGGTATTATAATTATCTTAAAGATAGTCAAAATCCTGGGTTTTGGTCCTCTCTCCCGGGGCACCCCGGCCCCACTGACCACTCACTTCTTCCCGGTCGTACACCACATGCACAGTCGTTTGTCCAATCAGCGCGCTCGGAGCCGCTGACGTCACGTCATCTAAGGCAGCGGCTCAGAGCATGCTAACGGCTGCATCCCCCTCCTCCCTCTAACAGGGAGCGTTCCGGCACCGGCCATTCACAAGTGGTTGGCGTGCTCCCTGCTAGAGGGATAGCAGGGACGCAGCTCGCGCATGCGCTATTGGACCGGGAAACAAGCCTTCCACAGGTACACATACAGCATTCCTTAAAGGGGTTGTAAACCAAATGGCAATAGTAGTGCAGCAAGAAGATTACCTTCCGACTTTTCAGGGTGGAAAAGAGGGACAATTGTTAAATTAAGCCCCGCCCCCTCATTGAGGGATGGATAGGAGATAACAGTTACAACAATATAAAAACTTTGAATAGGCAAATAAAAAAATTATTGATGCAGATCTGCTGCATCATGTTACACCTCAAAGAGGGATAAATGAGAACAATGAGGTGCATGGAGACATGGGCTCAAAAGAGGGACAGTCCCTCCAAATCGGGGACATTTTTGGAGGTATGGATACCTGTCCCAACGTACCTTCCCTCGATTTCCTGCAGTGGTAAAAGCCATAGCAGGGCTCCAAAACTTTCTCTCCTTTCTATTTCATTCCTCCAGGACCATGCAATAAAGTGGTCTAAGTGGTACTCTCAGCGTGAGCAAGCCACAATGGTCCCACAGCAGAGCAAGCTCATGACTCACTCAGCGTCTGAAAGTGGCCTTGCTCAGAATACACAAGATTTATTTTTTTAAATCAGAATTTTTAAGATGCTTCGAAATATTAATTTAATACTGCTCCCAATGGGGGTTAAGGTGGAAAGATGTGTGTGTCTGGACGGCGGTTGTCTAGGCAGGAAAGGCAAGGCCTACTCCCCTCTTTGGGAGGCTTCAGTGTAAGGGAAGATTTTTTTTTGGGGGGGGGGGGCGTCCTCCCTTAAAACACTAAACATTTCTGAAATGGCTCACAAGGCTATCACTCTATTGCACAATCCTGGCCTCTGATCCAGCAATTTTTCAGGCTTCATGAACCCTAAATCGGTTCAGTAACTGTGTTGGAGTGGAAGAGGGGGGCCCCCAACTATCCCCCTAACTGTACAGGCATTAGTAACAAGTGTCACAATTATAGTACTCTGCTTGCTTTTGTACTGTAGTTAGGCTGCAGCATTGTACTATGTCGCTACCATCTGGTGGCGGAAGTGTAAATTACACATAAAGTAAATACAATTGTAAAGTCCAAGTCCGCTGGATGATGATGATGGTGATGTTTATTTCCTTTCTTTTTCAGGTTTCTGACTTTGAAGGATTTGTCGGCTCACTGAACGACCAAGGCTATCTATTAAAAAAAGGACCCAGAGTTTACCAGCTCCAGACCATATAGTTACATGTTTGATATTTGATTTGGAGATCTGTTTCCTTAGGTGTGCATTTGAAAACAGGCATAATCCATTGTCAGGTGACTAAATCAGCTCCTACAGACCTGTAGGAAAAATCGGTTTTAAAGTTAAAGCCTCATTTCCGGTTGGACAGAGAGTAGATATCAATAAATGTATTGTTATTGCTGTTTGTGACCCATGTTGGAGACTTACAGGTTGGCTAAATTCTTATCTTCTAAATTAGGTTGTGTAGAGCAGTGTTTCTCAAACTTTTTACACCAAGTAAAGGCAGTTCCCACTAGCGGCAGGCAGTTCCCAGCAAGTACTCCAAGGGGTGTGAATAATTATAAATAGTGCCAAAATTAGAAGACCATGGGCCTCGTGGCACTTTTGAAGCAAGGAGTGATAAGGTTTCACTTGTAAAATGATATACCAGACCAGTCAGAAGGTTGCCCCAGAACACTGCCATGTACCCCTGGGTTACGTGTACTGCAGGTTGAGAAACAGTGGTGTGGAGAGTTAAAACAGAAGCCTGTCCGCTGTTCTGCCCCCTCCCTTGCTATAAGCACAATTAGCACAATATCATACCAAGTACTTACCATTAACTGTGTAGCAGCATTTCCAGTTACCCAGCAGCCCCCAATGAGCTTGACCTACTGCTGAGTCCCCTGATCAGGGCTGCAGCAGCACAGTGATAAATGCATCACTGGAAAGCATCAGGGGGTGGGGCTGCTTGGCCAGGGAACAATATATATGGCCCTATGAGTATAGGTGCACTTGAAACCCCCACTCAAACTGCATCAGTGTGCTCCAGTGGCGTCTGTTCTCTTTTGTATAGTTAAATAGTAGCAGACTAAACATTGGCATGGTCTTTGTATACGCAATTATTAAAATGCATATTAATGTGGAACAAAGCCCAGGATTTTGACTATCCCTGGTTTTGTTTCATGCACTCCGATTTGTGAAACCCCCCAGTTCACGCAGTGCTGAGAGAGCGGGGGTGCTGGCGGATGGCAGATCCCTGCTAAGTCATTGGAGATGGACATGCCAAATCCCAGAAGTAGTTAAGTGGTCACAGCTGTTAGTTAGCAGGAAATAATGTGGTGCATCCCAGTTTGGATGCCTCCTAGGGATCAGGAACAGCTCAGCTGCAGACATTCTTAAATTAGCCCCCCCCCCTCCCCACACACACACACACACACACACACACACACACACACACTTTGTAGTTCTTGAATTCTCGCAATGTCCAGCATTGATATGGCCAAAAAACAAGGGGAGGCGATGCCCTTTTGGTAAGGTGCTTTTACTGTCATACTGGCACTAACGTAAATGCAACAGGAGGGCGAGAGACTATAGATCAGAAATGATGGGTGCATGAACCGAGGAAAAAAACTGTTAAATACTGGTCTGTTAAGGGGTTAAAGTGGTCTGTTCTCCTGGGGTATTTTGATTTGGGATGCCCCGCTGTGTGAGACCCCACCGATCGCCTGTCTTTCTTCTCTTTCCTCGAGCCCTAATAAACTCTGGGTGCGCATATCAATGTGCAGCATTGAATTCAGGCAGAATAGAATTCGCACGCATCGGCGGCGCTCTCCATCACGCACAGCCATTTAGTTGTGTTGAGCGCGACTAGGCACAGCCGAATAGGAAGCGGGTGATGCCGCTGATGGCCAATCATGCGCAGTGGGCTCGTTGGAAAAGTCAGCTAATCGGGCGATTATGGGGTTTCACCATTTTGGTCCGGTTTAAACTGTGGAAGAAAGTGCTCAGATATATCCTTTAAAGTGGACCAAAACCCAGGATCTTGACTATCCTGGGCTTTGGTCCTTTCCCCCACTGTGTGAAACCCCCCAGGTCGCAGAGACCAACTCACCTCTTCCCGGTCCCACAGTGCGTCTTAAGAGCAGTGGCTTTAAGTGCCCTAGCGGTCGCATCCTCTGCTTCCCACTAACAGGGAGCATGCCCGTCCCAGCCATTCACAAATACCTGGCGTGGGCATGCGTCCTGATAGCGGGATGCTGCTGGATGTCCTGCGGGGGGAATCAGTCTGCTCCGGAATCCTGATCTGTGAGTTTTGAGCCACTTTAAAGCAGTTTTACTCTCTTCTGATACATTTGTAATGATTTATTGTTCTCTCAATGTATGTACTGTACATATTTTATATTATATATAAACTGTAATATATTGTGGAAGAACTGGCGTGTGTTGTCCTTATTTAACTCTTTTAGTGTCAGCTACGAGAGTCTCACTTAGCTGACTTTAAACCCCTACAAAAGTTAAAAACTCACCTGACCCTGTGTTGGATTAGGCCGGGCCTTCTATTCACCCGGGGGGCATCCAATCCCCCCCCTCCCTCCGGGGCTCTTCTCCCTTCAGGAGGGCGCACGAAATAGCGCTTCGCTTCGGCCGCTGTAACTGTATGCGGCCGCGATCCCTCCCGCAGGGTCTCCTCTTCACCGCCCCCCAGGCTCTTCTGTGGTGAGAAGAGGGCGAGAAATTGCCCACTCGCTCACTTCCTGGTTCGTGGCTGTTAGCCCCGCCCCCTTGGTGACGTCACCTGACAGCCGGCTTCTGTGCCAGATGATCTTCACTCAAGATCATCAGTCTTGCCGGGTGCTCCGAGGAGAGAGCACGGAGGGAGCAGAGGGCTGTGATCCTCCCCCCCCCAGGCTCCCTCCACGGAGCACCCTGCAGCTGTCATCGGGGATCACCGGGGATCGGAGGTGAGTAAACGAAAAAAAAAAGACTTTTTTTTTTTATTGTGTGTGTTTTTACATTTTACATTTAACCCCTTGTGAACTGGTAAGGGATCCATGAGATCCCTATACCAGTTCACAAGGCTGGGGGCTGGCAAGTCACCTGCAGCTAGCGGGTGACTTGCCATTAACCCCCGCACCCCCAATTATCTGCCTCCCCAAAGGGGGGGCAGAAGAGCCCGGCCTGCGTCTATGTGGGCTTGTAGCCTGCAGGGCGCAGAGGCCACCAAAGCTGGCCCCTGGTCCTGTTCCTACAAGCCCCCATAGCTGGTCCCGGGCTGGTTATTTCGGGTAGGGGGGACCCCATGTTTTTTTTTTTTTTTACCCTTAAAATTAAAAAAAAAAAAATGGGGTCTCCCCCCCCCCTGGGAGGGGGGACCCTATCAGCGTTCCCTCCAAGCTGCGCGCGCGGCAGCTCCTCAGCGCGCCGCCCGCGCATTTCTGTCAGCAAATAAAAAAAGAAAAATTGCTCACTCAAGTCCGCTGCCGCCGCTCACAGCTGCTCTCGCTGTGAGTTGTTGCGGCTTTATGTATAAACCTCGCCCCTCCACGTATGTCATGCCTAGGTTTTCCCCTATTGGTCAGCAAGGCTTTCTCTCACACGAAAATGACAGGCTCGCTCACCACGTCATCCGGCATATTTAAGGGAGTGAGCGAGCCCGCCATTTTTGTGTGAGGGAGTGAGCAGCGTGTGAGATAAGGCGCAACAATTCGTCTTGTGTGAGGGAAGGAGCAGCGGTCTGAGGAGCAGGTAAGTTTTAGGTATTAGAATACAAGGTAAAATGGGAGCGAGAGAGGAAGGAATGTAGAAAAGAGGGACAAAGAAAAAAGTAAGTAATGTGGAAAAGAGAGAAGGGGGATGAGGAAAAGACAGAGGAGCAGGGAATGTAAAGAAGATAAATAATGACAAAATCAATGTGACAATAAAGGAAAAGGCAAAAATAATGCAGAAAAGAGGTAGGAAAAATATAAAATCAGCTTAAAGTGGACCAATACCCTCCTTGATCCGCCAGGGAATCTATAAGATTCCCAATCCGATCCCTCCATGCGAGGCATCCAAAATCCGGATGTCCCGCTGTGTGAAACCCCCCAGGATGCCCTGTAACCAAGGCTGTGTTTAGAATTTATGCTGGTCTGCGCCTGAGGGGGGCCTGCCTGTCACCATACTAACAGTAAGCACTTGTTTGTTGTGTGTTGTCTGTTGTCTGTGTGCCCTTGCTCTTTGTGAATGGGCTTAAATATTTTGCACAAGGGACTATTTGTGATGGAAGCACTGGCACTTTATTAGGGTGAGGATATTAATTGTGAATTGTATATTAAGTTTTAGAATAGTTGTATATATATGAATTTATTGATAGATTAGCACAGAATCACTTTGAAATTACTTATATGTATATGAGATTGTATTGTTAATGAGGGAGTGCGCCCCCTGGTGGCTTACCATGCATATGGTTCAGTAAAATTGTTTTTAAATTGGTTTTAAACAATATGCTACAATAAAATGGATTTATAAATTGATTGTTTGAGTGCAATAGTGAGTCTCTGTTGGGCTTTTTGGCAGGGGGTGTAGAGGTTACCCCAAACTAATACAATTGGTTTTTGGGTATTAACCCACAGAGCAGTGCACCTATAGAAATATTTACTGGTGCTGCCCACATTTCTTATCCGTAGCCCAAACGGATGTCTATTACTGGTTGAAAATAATCTTAAAGTGGACCAACACACGATGCTGATCGGCCCCGGATCCGGGGTGCCCCACTGTGTGAAACCCCCCAGAAAGCCCCGGAATCCCTACCTGCTCCTCGATCCAGCGGCGCATGCGCGAGCCGCCGCTAGCGCATCCCTCTAGCAGGGCGCGCACCCGCGCCGGCCGTTTGTGAATGGATTGGGGTGCCCCACCGAAGTGGACCAAAACCCAGGGTAGTCAAAATCCTGGGTGCTGGTCCACTTTAATCTAACATTTATCCAGTATTCTTTGCTAAGCCACTTGACGTCTGACTGGCATCATAGAGATAAACTGGATGCTCCCCTGTGTGCCCACTCCAAAATCCCCCACAACGTCCTTACCCTACTCCTGGTCCAACGGCGCATGCACAGACTGCCCACCTTTAATCGCGCATTGCCCAGCTCCCTCGCTACTCCGCCCAGCAGCTGCTCCGGCTTAGAGGGAACATTGGACCCTATGTCATTTTTTTTAATTAACCCCTTATGTTTATAGTGTGGATAGTAGTTATATGTAGATAGTATGTTATAAAGTGCTCTTTTCAGTTTGGGGGTCTCCTGGGCAAGAATGGGGGGGGTACCGTTGTAATCTGGAGAAATGGGGCTTTCACATGCAATATGGTTTTCATTAATAAAACAAATGTTTTATTTAAAATAAAGGCGACAATCTAAAAAATATTTATTTATTTATTTATTTTTTTTAATGCAAAAAATATTTTTAAAAAATGGTAGAAAAATTACAAACAAGACATTTCATGTTAAAGCCTAAACTCTGCTGCTAAAATATATATATATAATTTTCCTGGAAATTCCGGCAAAAATCATGGTTAAACATTGCGCAAAATGGGGAAAAAATACTTGTCAAAAGAGGGTGACAAAACTTCAAGTAGTCTGGCAATTAAAAGGGTTAATAGTACCTATGCATGTTGGGTATTGTTCTGCTCGGGGGACCTTGCGCTTTCATATTTAGCTTGTTTTTTCTTGTTTGCATATTGATATTTTAGGAAAACATTTTTTTATTCAGCTTTTTTATACTTTTTTTAGGGAAACCCTGTGCAACCTTAAAATTCTTTGAGTGATTACTTTCAGAAAGATGATCCCCCTACAAGAAGCTAGGTACGCTTAGAAAGCTTAACTTGTACTTTCAGGGAATATATAGTTTATGGGGGATATTCCAAATGTAAAGGGTTGTTTTGGTTGAAAAATTGCAAGGTGCGCACTTTGTCTGCAGAGCAGAAATTTTCAAGTAATATTACCGTTATACGCATGCTTTACTTTGGGGTGTTTGCCAACTCTTCCCTTGACAGCTATGCATGTTGGGTGTCAGGAACCACTTACCTGATCCCCGTTCCAGCGACGTCTCTAGGCGGCCAGCCGCAGCTGTCACTGTGCGGCGGCCGCGAGCACGTGCCTGTTATGCTCTCCGGCGGCGCTTTGCTGTGCGCGCCCGCCGGAGGATCAATTAAAGGGCCAATGAGCCCTAGGGGATTGAGGGCTTCGCCCTCTTCTGCTCTGCGGGCCAATCAGCCCCATTGATATCTTGGCCCTTTCCTCCTCCCTTCTTGCCAGCCAATTACCCTTAGGAATCCTACGTGCACCAATCAGTACACCGCTCCCTCAGACCTGTCCCTATAAAGGCAATTCCCTCTCAGTTGTGAATTGCCTGTGATAGCGCTCAGAACCCTGTGTTACCTTTTCCTGTGAAGTCTAGCCTGTTGCCGATTTGTTTGTCCGACCATTCTCGATCCTGAATCCTTGTTGCCGACCTCTGCCTGTATTGACGCCTCTTGATCCTGGACCCTTGTTGCCGACCTTTGCCTGAACTGACGCTTCTAGATCCTGAACCCCAGTTGTCGACCTCTGCCTGTACCCCGACTACGTCTTGCCTGACCCCTGGTGCCGCTACGATCTCTGCCTTCCCGTTATCGACCTATTGCCTGTCTCTGGACTTCCGTCACTCACGCTCCAGTTATTGGTTCTCCAGATCTCTCCATATAAGCTTGCATCCTTTGAGCCAATAAGTCCTGGGGGCAACCGATCCTGGGTAGGCGTAACTTGCGTCCCGGCAAGCAGGGGCTCCTACAGGTGAAGCTGGCTGTGGAGATTGGGGGTTGCGAGCTCATCAAGAGGTCTAGAGTTACCCCCCAAGTGTGACATTGGGTATTTTTCTGTTTCAGTTGCACTGTTGCTTTTTCAGATTTTACTTGTTTTTTTCTTGTTTGCATATAGTTTTGTTTTTAGGAAAATGTGGCTTGAGTCTTCCTTTTTATTCTTTTCACTATATCCAGTCCAGGTTGTCCCAGAAATGATGACAGTTGGGTAGTCCGCCACCAGGTGGCACAGTTACTGCAAGATCAAGAGCTGTAACTCCTCCCGGCCCCTCCTTTATTGAGCTGTCTCAATAGAATTCATCTTACAGTGTTGCTGCTAGGATCGTCATTGGATACTCTCTCTGGATACTGCAGCTGAGCGGGGCCTTTTAGGCCTGTGAGCCGCTGCACCCCTATTACCACTGTTCCCGTGGACCCACTTATGCCTCCCAGCCTCGGCTGATGGGACAGGTGAAGGTAGGGAGAATGCCGGGGTCAGGCATTGTCAGAGCTAGGCTCTGGGCCACAGACCCTCCCTAAAGGGTAGGCCATAGGCGATGGTGAGCCTATTGGGGGGGGGGGGGGAAGGAACCATCTAAAATGCCCGGAGTATGCCCTCATCTGTGCCCACAAGCTTTATTGTCATGTGCTGTGTTTTTCACTTTTTACTGTTCACTGCTGGCATCTGTTGGATACCTGCCCCCTGGTTCCCTCGCCTCCTTTTCCTGCCCCTCCATCTTGACGGCACTGTGAGGGGGGGGCGGGAGCGCGCCTTGTCAACATTCTTCTGAGGCCTCGCGTGTTGTGCGGGGCGCGCTGTGCTCCGCATCGGGAGCCCTCCGTATGCTGCCCTCCCTCCCTGCGTCCTCGGCGCCATTTTAGGTGCGGTGGGCGCTCCTTTTCGCCCCTCGAGTTCGTGTGTGGACCCTCTGGCGCCATTTTCTGCTGCTGCTCTGGTGCGTTGCCATCTGCGTGACCCTGCTGGTCCCTATCGTACTGGGCGCCATCTATTGCCTGCAGCTCCTGTGCCTGCCATCCGGACTCCCCCTACTTTGGTCAGGTTCCGTGAATCCCTCTCTTTTTCTATTATGTTTTTTATGGTGCATGTGCTGTGGGATGCTCTTGGATCCTCTGCTTGTGTCTTCTAGGTGGGGCCCCCCCTTTGCCTGCTGAGGGTTGTGGTTCCTCCCGGTCTCCTACCCCCCTCCCTCTCTCTCCGCACCCTTCTCCCTTAGGAGGGATCACAAGCAGAGGGACTAAATTGGGGATTGCTCAGGTTTGGGCCGTTAGTGCCTTGTAACCTGTAAGTTTTCACTATAATCACCATAATGGAGGCTTCTGGGGATAGTGAGCTCTGCCCATTGTGCGTTACCAGCCCCCTGGGCGGACTCAGCACTGTCTGTGTCACTTGCGCCAGGAGCGTGTTTTTGGAGCATGATAGGGCGGGCGTTTATGCCCATAGCCCTCCTTTGACTCCCCCATTACTGCATTCAGCCCTCAGGGAGGGGGAAGCCAGCAGGGGGTCCCAAGCCGATTGGCATACCGGGTGGCCAGCCTGGAGAGACAGTTATCTTGCACGGCTACTAGGAAGGCCACGAGTAAGAAGCGGCACCTCAAGCCGGGTCACTCAGATTTTGCTGATGATAATGAGCCTTTTGGAGGTCGGGACTCCATGGAGGAGGGAGAGTTGTTTAAGGACTCCGTTTCCTCAGGGGATCAGTCTGTTGGCTATGACAGCGAGCCTGGTTCCTCCTCGGACGAGGATATGTGGCTCCCTGATGACACCGAGAAGTTGCTGTCTTCTCTGTTGAGACCTTGCATATTGTCCCTCCTAAGCGGCTAAGGAAGCTAGGAAGCAGGGTAATTTATTTCGGCCTGAGAGACGGGCTCTTTTCCAATATTCTAACCTTTCCAATATGGTGTTTAAGGAATGGGAAAAACCTATTAAATTGCCATCGGTGCCTAAGGGCCTGGACAGGCGGTATCCCTTCCCTGTGGAGCTGACCCGCCTCTGGTCCGTCCCCCCCGAGGTGGATGTCCCTGTGTCGGGTTTATCCAACACTACGGTTATGCCGTCACCCGATACTGCTTCCTTGCGCGACCCTGCTGACAGGCGCATGGATCAGCTGGCTTGTCATGCATTCACCTTTGTGGGTGCTGGGCTTCGCCCTGCACCCGCCGCGGCCATTGTCTCTTTGGCCATCAGGCACCTTGTTGATTTTGCCAAGTCTCGCAAGCGGGCGGAGGAGTATAAAGACTTCAAAGCCTGTGTGGATTTTATTGCTTTTGTAGTCTCGGCCATGGACGATGGTGTCTGGCTTGGCGCCAGGGCTTCGACCCTGTCTGTGGCGCTTCGCCGCTCGCTCTGGCTGCGGCTGTGGTCGGCTGATGCTGCGGCCAAAAAGATGCTCACTAGTATCCCCTTCCTGGGGCTCAGGTTATTCGGGGAGCGGCTGGACCTTCTGGCCAAGGATGGAAGACTCCCTTAGCGACGGAAGCCTGCGCCGCCCTTTCAGGGTTCATCTGCCTATCGCTCCTTTCGAGGAGGAAGAGGCTCTTAATTTTCTGGTGGCCGCTAGATTCCTGGGGACGAGGTAGGTCTCGCGGCCGACCCAATCCCTCCTGGGGGAGCTAAATCCAAACCCCCTGCCAAGCCCTTTCAGGCATGAGGGGGCACCCTCACCCATCCCATGCTATTTGCTCACATCTGGAGACAGCACATCTCGGATCGGTGGATTCAGGAGGTGGTTTCCTCCGGGTACAAATTAGAGCTGGCAGTTTGGCCGCCCTCAAGATTTCTTCGGTTGCGGTTTTCCCAGAACACATTTACAGCCCTAAGAATGGCCGTTCAACGCCTTCTGCTTTCAGATGTGATTTGCCCTGTGCCTCGCCAGGAACGGGGTCGAGGTTTCTGTTCACGGTGCCCAAGAAGGTCGGAAAGCTGAGACCTATCCTGGATCTGAAGGGTCTCAACAAGTTTGTCAGAGTCAGACATTTCCGCTTGGAGACCTTACGGTCCGCGGTGAGCTCGCTTCGGCCCAGCGACTTCATGACCACAGTGGACATCAAGGATGCTTATCTGCACATCCCGATTTTTCAGGGACATCGGAGGTTCCTGAGGTTTGCGCTGGAGGATCAACATTACCAGTTTGTGGCACTGCCGTTCGGGATAGCCTGTGTGTTCACCAAGGTGCTGGCGGGCAGCATGGCTATCCTGAGGGACCGAGGCATTCATATTCTTCCTTATCTGGACGATTTGCTGATGGCAGCTCAGTCCCTTCAGCAGGCCGAGAGCAACACCCGGACGGTGTTATCCACTCTCAAGGATTTCAGATGGGTAATCAATTACCCTAAGTCTTCTATCACTCCCTCAATGGTGAGGTCCTTCCTGGGCATGACGTTGGACACCTCAGGTCAAGGTATTCCTGCCCCAGCAGAAGGTGGCGGACCTCCAGACGCAGGTGCAGGCCTTACTGTCTTGTCAGCGGCCATCGCTCCGTCTGGGGATGAAACTGGTGGGCCTAATGGTGTCATGCTTCGAGGCAGTGCCCTTCGCTCAGTTCCACATGAGACCTCTTCAATTGAATCTGTTGACCGGCTGGGACCGGACGCTGGAGTCCCAGGAACAGGAATTTTCTTTGTCCCCCCTGGCCAGACAGTCCCTCTCGTGATGGTTGGACCCCAGAAATCTGTCGGTGGTCCTTTCTGACTCCCCGATGGGAGATTGTCACCACAGACGCCAGTCTGACCGGCTGCGGAGGTTTTTGGCAAATGCTGAAGTTCCAGGGCCAGTGGGGGGCCACAGGAGGCCCACTTGGCCATCAATCTCCTGGAGCTGAGAGCGATCCGGTTGGTGCTTCTTCACTTGACTCCTCATCTTAGGGGTCGTGCGATCCAGAACCGCTCCGACAATCAAACGGCGGTTGCCTACGTCAATCACCCGGGCAGGACTCGGAGCAAACAACCCCTCCAGGAGGTGACCCATATCCTGACTTGGGCAGAGGAGACTGTTCCCTGCATCTCGGCGGTTTACATCCCCGGGGTGGAGAACCAGGAGGCAGACTCCCTGAGCAGGGGGGCCTCTCGGCTGGGGGGCATGGTCTCTCAGCAACAAGATCTTTCTTGCTCTGTGTCTCCGCTGGGGTCTACCGGATGCGGACCTGTTTGCGTCCAGACGCAATCACAAGCTCCTAAGGTTTGTCTCCCTGTCAAGGGATCCTCTGGCCTACGCCATAGACGCTCTGGCAATTACTTGGACGGAGTTCAGGCTCCTTTATGCATTCCCTCCGTTTCCACTCCTGGGCCGAGTGCTGCGCAAGATAGCCCAGAAAGGGGTTTCAACCATCCTAGTGGCTTCTCGCTGGCCGAGACGGAGTTGGTTTGCGTACATAGTTCAGATGTCAGTGGATCGCTACATCATGCCCGACGACCCAGGGCTTCTCACTCAGGGGTCGCTGCGGCTCCCCAATTTACAGACGCTGGCTTGGACGGCATGGCTATTGAAACCTCAATGCTGACGGAGAAAAGGGTTGTCTGCTAAGGTTGTTCAGATCATGATTCAGGCGCGGAAGAAATCTTCTTCCATGATTTACTACAGAGTTTGACATGCCTACATTGCTTGGTGTGAATCCAAGAGTTTCCCTTGTCGCGCTTTCTCTATTTCGAGGATTTGGGAATTTTTACAACACGGCTTAGACTTGGGTCTACAGCTGGGCACCCTCAAGGGCCAGGTCTCGGCCTTGGCCATCTTCTTCCAAAGATCCTTTGCCAATCATAGATTGATCAGGACTTTTTTCCAAGGAGTTACCCTTGTACGTCCACCGCGTAAGCCTGTATTACCAGTGTGGGATTTGAATTTGGTGCTTTCTGCTCTCCAGGCCCCCTTTGAGTCTTTGTGCGATGCTGCATTGTCTATTTTTACCCTAAAGGTGGTCTTTTTGGTAGCTATCATCTCGGTGCGTCGCGTGTCCGAACTGGCCGCGCTTTGTATGAAGCCTCCTTACTTTGAGCGGCATAAAGATTTTTTGCCTAAGATCGTTTCTCCCTTTCATCTTAATGAGGAAGTTGTTTTGCCTTCCCTGTGTCCAGAACTGTCTAATTCTAAGGAGGACCCTCCATGCTTTGGTTGTGGTCAGAGCCATTAAGTGCTACCTGGTTGCGACTGAAGCATTCAGGAAATCGGATTCGCTTTTTGTTCTCACTGAAGGTTCCAGAAAAGGTTTTGCCTCCGGCCAAGTCCACTCTCAGTAAGTGGATTAGACAGGCGGTGGTGCAAGTATATTCTGCAAAGGGGAAGGAACCCCCTTTTCGTTTTACAGCTCATTCTACTAGAGCTATTGGTGCTTCCTGGGCTTTTCAGCACCAGGCCTCTGTTGAACAAGTTTGTAAGGCCGCTACTTGGTCTTCTGTTCATTCCTTTACAAAGTTTTACAAGGTTGACGTTTGGGCCTCAGCTGATGCTGTCTTTGGCCACAAGGTGCCTCAGGCGGTAGTGAAATGAATTACTTGCTGTTCCGCACTGGGGATCCCGCCCTAATGGACACTGCTTTTGGATGTCCCAACTGTCATCATTTCTGGGACGACCTGGACTGGATATAGTGAAAAATACAATTCTGTGAAACTCACCTGTAGAATTGTTTTTGAATATATCCAGTCTAGGTCGTCCCACCCTGCCCTTGGTTCATTATCTCTTGCCTGTTTACTTCTTATATTGGACCATTGTCCTGGTTTTTTGTTGGAGAGAGTACATGCTGAAGCTATGTGAGTTATAACATGGTTTTCTTGGCCTCCCGGCCTGTCTCTTTATTACTGCTTTTTGAACACTGGGAATTCTATTGAGACAGCTCATTTTATAGGGGGACGGGAAGAGTTACAGCTCTGGATCTTGCAGTAACTGCACCACCTGGTGGCGGACTACCCAACTGTCATCATTTCTGGGACGACCTGGACTGGATATATTCAAAAACAATTCTACAGGTGAGTTTCACAGAATTGTATTTTTTAGGGAAACTCTGTGCAACCAAAGAATTGATTGAGGGATTACTTCCAGAAAACTACGCCCACATAAACAAGCCTGGTACGCCTAGAAAGCTTGAGGTTTGTACTTCCAGAGAATATATAGTTTGTAGGGGGTATTTCAAATGTAAAGGGTTGTTTTTCTGGAAAAAGTGCAAGGTGCGCATAGCACATATCAGTTGTATTTTATCTGAAAATCTCCTAAAGCTCTGTTTCAGTTTGGGGGAGTCTCCTGGGCAGGAAAGGGTGTCTACCTATACATATGTTGTACCGCTGTGACCAGGAGAAATTGGGGTTTCACATGCAATAAAATTTTATTGACAAACTTACATTTTTTATTACAGAAAAACACTACAAATTGCAAAAAATAGATTTTTAAACATTTTTTTGCATATATTTAACCCAAAAGTATTGAAAATCCACTAAAAAATGGCATACAAGACATTTCATGTTGAAGCACAGACTCTGCTGAAAAAAAAACTATATATAATTTTCCTGGGAAATCCCTGGAAATTCCTTCAAAAATCAAGTTTGAACGTGTGTAGCGCAAAATAGTGAAACGTAGTCTGGCACTTAAGGGGTTAAACCGGACCTTCAGCATGATTTAATGAAAAGCCCGAACTCTTAAAAAACGGTTTCCCAGCATCTAAAATTAATATATTTTACGTTTTTAGGCACTAACTTATTATTCTTTCCCCCACTGGGCTGAAACTCTGTTCAGGAATTTAGGATACGGGCGCCGCCATCTTGACTCAGAAGCATCACACTTACTGAGGAGAGGAGAGTGGGATAAGGTACAGGGGGGCGGGTTATAGCTGTGCTTTGCTCAGACAGAGCAGAGCTGGGGTCAGGTAACGGTCAGCAGTCCCAGAATGCAGAGCAGCACAGTCAGGAGGCACTTCCTGTTTGCAGGCTGCCTGATAAGATGGCGGCTTCCATAAGCCGCCATCTTGGATGTTTAAAGGCTCATAACATGCAGTAGATGCAGGTAGGATGATTTTTAATGTGGACAGTCTGTATGTACAGGGTGTGGGAAACATATAAGATAGACTCTTATTCAGAGTGAAGGTCCGCTTTAAGCCAAGGAATACATGCAGTTATTCAATGTTTTGTATTCAATGAACTTCAAATGAACTGTCTATATTGATTAGGTAAGTCATCACTCTATGCAGTCAATCTGTGATTTGCCTAAAGAAATAGCTTGACAAACATTAGCAAATGTACTTGTTTGAGCAGCATTTAGTACCTGAAGCAATGGATATATTGTACTCACAGCACTTAACCAGCTCACATCTGCTTTTCTCTGTAAATGCTATTTTAGCTTCTTACCAGTAATTTGTTAGCTAGCACCTCTCTTGCAAGAAACACGGCTTCGCCTCCTACAAGCCTTGGCTTTTATTCCATCATTGAAATAAAAAAAGCAGGGGGCCAAATATGAACCATATCTGTGGGGACAGAGTGGGGTGCAGGAGCAATGACAGTGCTAGTCAAGGTTTCAGTAAAAGGATAAGACTGCGCATCAAGGAAGCTCACTTTCATGGGACTGCATTCTTCCAATCATTAAACATATATATCTACAGCAACCAGTGCTATGCAAGATAATATCAGGTGAAACGTTAGTCTAATATGTACCCCAACCCAATCTGCTGCCATAAATGCTTTACACATGCTCCATAAAAATAAAACTGTTCCACAGAATACTCGTTATGTGTATGTTTGTATGCAACATTTAAATGGCTGTTTTTGATGTATTTGTTTAAAGCGGGCCAACCATGGGTGCACTGTGAGTGCTGGGCCTAAGGAAATGTCAATAAAGAGGATCCCTTTTCCCCAGGCCTCTAGCAATTCTTGCCAGTTGGGACATAACCAAGGTAGTGCTGGGCATGGGCTTTAGCTGGCACCAAGTGGGCTTTGGTCACCTCTGTCTAAGAGCAACAGATAACAGCCACTTCAGTACGGGGAAATTCTTGTCCTTCCAACCATTGAGCTCATGAAAAGCATGATGGCTCTAGAAACAAGGGGTCGTGACCAGAGCTGTACTCACCATTGGGCAACCCTAGGCATGTGCCTAGGGTGGCCATTTGCAGGGGTGGTGCTATATGGATAAAAAAACCCCCTTGCTGGCCCCTTAATGCCCCATCACGTGTGCCCCACCCTATCCACAGAAAGACACTGTGTGTGTTCGCAGGGGGAGACCGCAAAGGGTTAAACCAGACCTTCATCATGTTTTAATGAAAAGCCCAAACCCTTAAAAAACTTTTCCCCAGCATCTAAAATTAATATATTTTAAGTTTTGACTTCTTTCTCCCACCGGGCTGCAACTCTGTTCAGGACTCTAGGATACAGTCGCTGCCATCTTGACTCAGAAGCATCACATACTGAGGAGAGGAGAGCGGGATAAAGTACAGGGGGTGGGTTATAGCTGTGCTTTGCATAGACAGAGTAGAGCTGGGGTCAGGGAAAGGACATCAATCCCAGAATGCAGAGAGACACAGTCAGAAGACACTGCCTGTTTGGAGGCTGCCTGATGCTCCATGAGCCGCCATCTTGGATGTTAAAAGGCTCATAACATGCAGTAGATGCAGGTAGGATGATTTTAAATGTGGGAAATCTGTACGTATAGGGTGTGGGAAACATATAAGATATGCTCTTATTCTAAGTATGTCACACACCCCGCTTCAAGACGCTCATTACATGTGGGTATACTGACCTGTAGATGGCGATCTTGCAGAGATGTCAATAAAAAAAGTTAGAGCCTCCCAGTCCATAAATACCTGGGACCTCCCACTCATTCCCCAGTCTTTCATCTCTGCAGACGGCGAGCAAGTCAGAAGATGGATGTCTCCTCCTTGCAAGGTAGCTGGGATGACTCCCGGCACTCTATTTGATCTATTCCTGCCCGGATTCTTTATTGATTTTACTTGCCTCCCAGCCTAGGCTGCTGGTCAGGGCAAGGGTAGATGGCACCCTAGGTGCTCAGGCGCTACACTCCGCCGTGAGACCCCATAACAAGGGGTAGGCGGCTAACCGGGTTGGTGACCCCGGTTTGGGATGCCCTTGGCCTTCCACCCTAGCATGGATTCCCCCTCTCCCGGATACCCTTAGAGGGGGGGGGCCTGGTCTCTTATAGATTCATTTTTTATTGTAACATGTGTGTGTTTTGTTACATGTATTTTTGCAGTACTTAGACCGGCGCCGGCGGTCCCGCGCCGCCGGCCTCTGTGGCTTGTCATGGTGGCTGTTCACGGTGCCCAGGGGGAGCTTCTTCCTCTCAGGGCGGGGCCGGGCATTCGCGCGAATGCCTACGGCCCGCCTTCCTCTGCCTACGCGCCTTTTCCTTCCCTGCCAAGCGTGACGGTCAGTGAGTGGCCTGTGGCCCCATTAGTTTTGCTATGTATAGTTATTCATGCCCCTCCGTGGGGGCAACGCTTCTGTTATTAACCCCTTTGGACATTTCTATGGTCTGGTTGCTGTGTTTGTGTGTTCCAGGTGGACCATTGTTCCTATTAAAGGGGGGTTCTCCCGGTCCTAGGGTCCCTGGTTAAATTTAGGGGTCTGTAAATTCCTCCCACGCGGGACTTAAAGGGGCACCTCGGGTTGCACTACTGCGTAATTCCCTAGGGGCATTGTGCCTAAATATAAAAAATCACCATATGGAGGCTTCCCCGGATACTGGGCTGGTGCCCCCCTCGGGGCAATCCAGGCTGTGTTTGGGGTGTGGGGTATCCCTTTTGGGGGATGATGTATTTCTTTGTGTACCCTGTGCGCAACGGTCTATTACGTGGCAGTTCGGATCTTAGGCGTCTGGTTCTGCTCCGCCAGTCTCCTCTCCGTCTTCCCCTCGCTTGACACGTACCCCATGTGATGTGGTCATTGGTGGGGAGTCGCAATCTGAGGTGTGTGCCAGATTGGCCAATCTTAAAAAATTGTTTTCCAGTGCTGTTGACAAAAAGGCCACGGCAAAGCGAAAACATTTGTATACAGCCACGCAGGCCTTTGATATGGAGGAGTTTGACTCCCTGGATTGGTCTGATTGTTCCCCGCTTGAGGAAGGGGAGCAGTTTGTGGGTGCTGATACCGAGCAGGGCCAGGGGGATTCCTTGGATACCTCTAGGGTCCTGGCTCATATGTTTGAGGTCCTGGCTATTTCTCCTCCTGAGGCGGCTCCTCCGCTGAAGGGGGAGTTCTTTGAGGTGACCAAGCCGCGCTTGGAATTTCCTTATCAAAAGCATTTTGATGGTATCATTCTCAAGGAATGGGAGAGGCCGACTCGGCTCCCGGTTGTCCCTCCGGGTTGGGACAAAAAATATCCCTTTCCGGTGGACGCGGTGAAGCACTGGTGTTCCCCCCGCGAGGTGGATGCTCCTGTTTGGGGTTGTCCAGCACCTCAATCCTGCATTCTTCGGAGTGCACTACTCTCAAGGATGGTGAGGATAAATGCATTGACCAGATGGCTTGTCATGGTTTTGCCAGTGTTGGGCCGGCCTTGCGGCCGGTTTGTGCTTCAGCGCTTTTATTGGTAGCTGCCAGGTCGGTTGTTAGTGGACTGTTGACCTCTTCCGGGCTTGACCTGGCTAGTGAGGAGTTTACCGCCCTTAAGCGATGTGAGTTGTTTTTATCCTTTGTGCTGACCGCCTTGGATGACACATTGGTGATGTGTAGCAGAGCTTCGGCCTTGCTTGTGGCTATCCGGCGGCCGGTTTGGATAAGCCAGTGGGCGGCTTTTGTGTCCAAAAAGTCGCTTAAGGCCCTTCCCTTTGTGGGGTTACGGCTCTTTGGAGAAAAATTGGATTCGGTGGCAAAGGGAGGTAAGTTACCTCAGCGTAAGAAGCAGCGTCGCCCCTTTCGGGGGGGGCGGCTTCCTTCACTCAGTCCTTTCGTGGGGCTAGAGTTGGCAGGGGTTCGGCTTTCCCCTCTTCCAGAGGTGATTCCTGGTCCAGGGGCAGGGGTCAGGCCCGTCCAGGACACAGCTGGAGCTCTAAGCCTAAAGCCGCTGCCAAGCCGGCTCAGCAATGAGGGGGCGCCCTCACCCTTGCGGGTGGGGGGACAGCTGCAACTCTTCTCCTGGGTCTGGGTCCAAGAGGTCTCGGACAGGTGGATTCAGGAAGTGGTGTCTTCCGGTTACAAGCT
The DNA here is from genome assembly GCA_027917425.1 of Gastrophryne carolinensis. Lineage (NCBI taxonomy): Eukaryota > Metazoa > Chordata > Amphibia > Anura > Microhylidae > Gastrophryne > Gastrophryne carolinensis. The sequence continues at coordinate 402,190,137 of CM051237.1, forward strand.
GGAGTTCAAGTTCCGGCCCCCTCCCAGATCCTTCAGGTCTCGGGTGCCGTCAGATCCTCTGGCCGCTCAGGGGCTTCGGGCGGCAGTAGCAAGTCTCTTGGACATGGCTGTCATCTGTCCGGTGCCCCCCTCGGACCGGGGCCTGGGCTTCTATTCCAATTTGTTCACGGTGCCCAAGAAGGACGGATCCGTTCATCCCATTCTGGATCTGAAGACAGGTTCGTCCGTCCCCAGAAATTCTGTATGGAAACTCTGCGCTCAGCCATCCACTCACTTCGTCAGGGGGACTTCATGACATCCATAGACATCAAGGATGCTTACCTGAATATTCCAATATTTCCGGCACACCAGAGATTTCTCAGGTTTGTCGTGGAAAATCGACATTTTCAGTTTGTGGCTCTTCCGTTTGGCCTTACCTCGGCTCCAAGGGATTTCACCAAGGTGTTGGCGGGAGTGATGGCCATCCTCAGAGCCCGGGGTATCCGCATCGTGCCATATCTGGACGACCTTCTCATCATGGCGTCTTCCCTCAGTCAGGCGCAGCTGGATACCAGGACCGTGGTGTCCACTCTGGAGAGTTTCGGTTGGGTGATCAACTATCCCAAGTCCTGCCTCTCTCCCTCCAGGGTGGTGGAGTTCCTGGGAATGTCTCTGGATACTTCTCAGGCCAGGGTGTTCCTCCCCCGGGCCAAGGTTCTTCTGTTTCAGGAATTGACTCAGCGTCTCCTATCTATCCCCCGCCCGTCCATCCGGCTGGGGATGCGACTGGTGGGATTGATGGTGGCATTGTTCGAGGCGGTTCCCTTTGCTCAGTTTCACACAAGGACGCTCCAGCTCCATCTCTTGGCGGCCTGGGACGGGTCCCCGCTGTCATTGGATCAGTCTTTTCTGATGTCCCCCCGAGTGCGACGTTCCCTTCGGTGGTGGCTGAAACCAAGCAATCTGACGAGGGGCAGGTCCTTTCTGACCCCTCGTTGGGAGACGGTCACCACAGATGCCAGCCTGTCAGGTTGGGGGGGATTTTGGAAAGATCTTCAGTTTCAGGGACTGTGGGGACCTCTGGAGGCTCACGATCCCATCAATGTTCTGGAGTTGAGGGCCATCAGGTTGGTTCTGGCTCACTTGACTCATCAGTCGCGGGGCCTACCGGTTCAAGTTCGGTCGGACAATCGGACGGCGGTCGCCTACATCAATCACCAGGGAGGGACTCGCAGCAGGCGTGCCCTCAGGGAATTGTCCTTGATCCTTGCTTGGGCAGAGAGCAATGTCCCATGCATCTCAGCGGTGTACATTCCGGGACTGGAGAACACGGAGGCGGACTCCCTGAGCAGGGGGTCATCTCGCTGGGGCGAATGGTCGCTCAGCCCCAAGGTGTTTCGGTCGCTTTGCCACCGGTGGGGGACTCCGGAGGTGGACCTCTTTGCCTCTCGTCACAATCACAAGCTTCCGGCATTCGTGTCTCTCTCGTGGGATCCACTGGCTCTGGCAGCGGATGCCATGTCTCTGAACTGGAGGGATCTGGGGTTTCTGTACCTGTTCCCTCCGTTTCCCATGGTGGGCAAAGTGGTGGCCAAGCTGGCCCTAGAGGGCGTGTCAGCAATCCTGGTGGCTCCAAGATGGCCAAGACAGGTTTGGTTTGCAGACGTGGTAAGGTTGGCAGAGGATCAGTTGGATCTGCCCCTTTTGCCGGATCTGCTCACTCAGGGTCCACTGTTCTACCCCAATTTACCAACGCTGGCTTTGACGGCGTGGCTGCTGAAACCTCCATCTTGAAGGAGGAAGGTCTTTCTGATGCTGTCAGTCAGACTCTGGTTAGGGCTAGAAAGAAGTCTTCCTCTGCCATCTACTATAGGATTTGGAGGTCTTATATTGATTGGTGTGAGGTCCGAGCCTTGCCTTGCAGGGCGTTTTCTATCCCTAGGGTTTTGGAATTTCTGTAACATGGTCTGGACCTAGGTTTGCAGCTTAGTACCCTGAAAGGGCATGTTTCTGCCCTGGCGGTTTTCTTTCAAAAGTCTTTTGCTCTTCATCCTCTGGTTAAGACCTTTTTCCAGGGGGTTACGCATGTGCGGCCTCCTAGGAAGACTTTGCTCCCAGTTTGGGATTTGAACTTGGTTCTTTCTGCCTTGCAGGGTCCTCCTTTTGAACCTTTGCAGGATATTGCACTTTCTACGCTTACTCAGAAGGTTTGTTTTTCTGGTTGCCATCACTTCCGTTCGGTGTGTATCGGAGTTGGCGGCCTTGTCCATTAAGGCCCCTTGCTTTGAGAGGCATCAGGACAAGGTTGTTTTCCGCTTCAAGCCAGATTTCCTTCCTAAGGTGGTCTCTGCTTTTCATCTTAATCAGGACATTGTTCTACCCTCCTTGTGTCCTAAGCCCAGCAATGACAAGGAGAGGGTTTTGCATTCTTTGGATGTGGTTCGCTGTGTGAAGTACTATTTGGTGGCTACTTCCTCTTTTCCTAGTACTGACGCCCTTTTTGTGGTGCCCTCTGGGCCTAGGAAAGGGTTGGCTCCCGCCAAGTCTTCCATTAGTAAATGGATTCGCCAGGCCATTGTTGGGGCCTATTCTGCCAAGGGGAAAATTCCCCCTTTTCGTGTTACTGCTCATTCTACTCCTGCTGTTGGGGCGTTCTGGGCCTTCCAGCACCAGGCCTCTGTTGAGCAGGTCTGTAAGGCTGCTACTTGGTCTTCGGTTCAGACTTTTTCCAAGTTTTACAAGGTTGATGTGCGGGCCTCAGCGGATGCTGTTTTTGGCCGCAAGTTTCTGCAAGCTGCAGTGGTTTAAGTTTGTGCCTTGTTGTCTTGTTTTTTGGATCCCCACCCTTTATGGACACTGCTATTGGATGTCCCACATGTAATGAATGTCTTGAAGCGGGGTGTGTGACATACTTAGAATAATACCATTTTGTGATTACTCACCTGTAAAATGGGTATTATAAGTATGTCACACACCCCGCTTCACCCTGCCCTTTGGTATTCTGTATCCTTTATATGGTGAACCTTTGTTAGTTTTAATTGGCTTTCCTGGTCCCTTTACCTTACTGCTATCTTTATACTGGGGAATGAGTGGGAGGTCCCAGGTATTTATGGACCGGGAGGGTCTTACTTTTTTTATTGACATCTCTGCAAGATCGCCATCTACAGGTCAGTATACCCACATGTAATGAATGTCTTGAAGCGGGGTGTGTGACATACTTATAATACCCATTTTACAGGTCAGTAATCACAAAATGGTATTATTCAGGGTGAAGGTTCTCTTTAAAGCGGAACAGAAACTGGCATTTTTACTTTCCCAGGTATGGTTGCTTGCTCCAATACATCCTGATTTGTGTAACCCCCTAAATTGCCCATAAAAACTTACCCTTCCCCAGTCCTATGGAGAATGTGCAAGTTCTTGTCCAGTCAAAGCCTTGAATATAAAGCTTTCACACACACAGCTTGGCATCTGCATCCCCAGTGACCCTTAGATTGGGGCACTTAGCTGCCCCCAGCCTATCTTTTGTCTCCCCCCCCCCCCCATCCTTTAGACTGTAAGCTCACAAGGGCAGGGCTCTCTATTCTTAGTATACAGTACGTCCTGCTCCAAATCTAATACTTGCACTTGGGATATACTCCGCCAGATGGCACTGGACTGCAGAGACATCGAAAATAGGCTCCTCCCGGCCCCTCAAATACCCAGGGACCTCCCACAAATCCCCAGAATTTCTCTGCAGTCTGGCTGCGAAGGACGAGAAATGGCTCTCTACTCACAGGTGAGCGGGGCAATTAGCCTGCGGCCCTGTAGGACTATTCCCAGTATGTCACACACCCCGCTACCGAATATTCATGACACTTGGGTAACTGTCCTGTAGAGGGCGATCTTGCAGAGATTACATGAAAAAAAGGAGCCCCTCCTGGCCCATAAATACCTGGGACCTCCCACCATTCCCCAGTCTTTCGTCTCTGCAGTTGTCGAGCAAGTCAGAAGATGGTTGTCTCCTCCTTGCAGGTAGCTGGGGTAACCCCCCTGGCCTTTTGTTTCTATTGCTGCCTGAACCTTTTTTAATTTAAAATATAGCAGTATGCCTCCCAGGCTAGGCTGTAGGTCCAGGCAATGGTAGGTTGCACCTTGTGGTGCATATGGGAGCTTACTCCCCCGTGAGACCCCATACAAAGGGGTAGGCGGTGTCTGGGTTGGTGATCCTGGCTTGGGATGCCCCGTCCCTCTTACCCTTTCACCTATTGATGTGGGTTCTCCCCCCTACCGTGTCCCTCTGTGCCCCTTGGGGGGGAGGCCTTTTCTCCTGTGGGTTGTTTTACTTTATTTGGGGGAAAAGGTGTGTGTGTGTGTTTGTATGTGTTTTTGCAGCCGTTGTTGCTGGGCCGGTTTTCACTTTTTAACAGGTGCTCGTTGTGGCCCGTCCACCCCCACCCCACCCCCTCGAGGCCGGCTTCTCTCAAGCACTCTTTCCGGCCTCGCTGCCTACTTTGCTGCTCTCCCTATTTCACCATTTTTAACGTCTTATATGGTGGGTGATGTGCATGTTGACACTTATGTCTGTTCTCATGTCTTCTAGGTGGGATACCTTCTTTTGAAGTTTAAAGAGGGAGTTCTCCCGGTCCTAGGGTCCCTTAGAGTTTAATTTAGGGTTCCCAAAATAAAAAAAAAATTGTTTTAAATTAAAAAAAAAAAAAAATCCTCCCACTTGGGACCTGAAGGGGCATCCCGGTTAGCTTAATAGCGTAAATCCCTCTGGTCATTGCGACTACATTAAAATATGGAGGCTTCTCAGGATACCGGGCTTGGGCTCCCCTCGGGCAACCCCGGCAGTGTGTGGGTTGTGGGGCATCCCTTGCGGGGGATAATGTACTTGTTTGCATACCTTGTGCTCAGCGGGCCATAACACAGCAGTCGGGGACCCAGGCGTCTGGGTCCGGGGTCCCGGCCTCATCTCCTTCCCCATCCTGTCTTATCTGTACCCCTAGTGATGTTGTCACAGGTGGGGAGTCGCAATCTGATGTATGTGCCAGACTGGCTAATATTGAGAAATGTATTTCTGGCTCTGTTGCCAGAAAGGCCTTGGCTAAGCGAAAGCATTTGTCTCCAGCCGCGCCGGCCTTTGAGTTTGATGATTTCCTTGACTGGTCTGATTATTCCCCGCTAGAAGAGGGGTAATTATTTGAGGATTCTGAGAGTTCTGACAATCAGCAGTTTGTTGGTGCTGATACTGAGCAAGGGCAGGGGGATGCTGTGGATACCCCGAAGGTCTTGGCTCACCTTTTTGAGGTTCTGGCAATTTCTCCTCCTGAGGAGGCCGCTCCTCAAAAAGGGGAATTCTTTGGGACTTCCAAGCCATGCCTGGAGTTCCCAAATCAAATGAATTTTGATGGCATTATTCTTAAGGAATGGGAGAAGCCTACTCGGCTTCCAGGTATTCCTCAATGTTGGGATAAAAAGTATCCCTTTCCGGTGGACGTGGTAAAACGATGGTCGTCCCCTCCCGAGGTGGATGCCCCGGTGCTCGGGTTATCCAATGCTTCTATTTTGCATTCTCCTGACTCCACCACTCTCAAAGATGGTGAGGATAAACGCATTGATCAGATGGTTTGCTATTGTCGGTTCAGCCTTGCAGCCTGTTTGTGCTTTGGCGCTTTTGGCAGTGGCTACCAGGTCTGTGGTTAGAGACCTGTTGAGTACCTCCAGGCTTGACCCGGCTAGTGATGAGTTCACCGCCCGTAAGCGGTGTGAATTGTTCATGTCCTTTGTGCTTGCCGCCTTGGATGACACCATGGTCATGTGTGGTAGAACCTCGGCCTTGCTTGTAGCTATTCGGCGGTCGGTATGGTTGCGCCAGTGGGTGGCTGATTTTGTGCCCAAAAAGTGGCTTACAGCACTTCCCTTTGTGGGATTGCGGCTCTTTGGAGAAAGATTAGATTCTGTCACGAAAGGAGGGAGGTTACCTCAGTGTAAGAGGCAACGTCGTCCCTTTCGGGGGGTGGCCTCCTTTAACCCTTCCTTTCGTGGTGCCAGAACTGGCAGAGTTTTGGCCTTCTCTACCCTCAGAGGTGATTCCTGGAGTAGAGGCAGAGGTCGTGCCCGTCCAGGTCACAATTGGAGTTCCAAACCCAAGCCCGCTGCTAAGCCATCTCAGCAATGAGGGGTCGCCCTCACCCTTGCGGGTGGGGGGACAGCTGCGGCACTTCTTCCAGGTCTGGGACCAGGAGGTCTTAGACAAATGGATTCTGGAAGTGGTGTCTTCTGGTTACAAGCTGGAATTCGATATCCGGCCTCCTCCCAGATTATTCAGGTCTCGAGTGCCTTAGGATCCACTGGCCACACAGGGGCTCCGGTCGGCAGTAAGTTATCTGCTGGACATGGCTGTCATTTGCCCAGTGCCTTTCGCGGAAAGGGGCTTGGGATTCTATTCCAATCTATTCACGTTGCCCAAGAAGGATGGCTCTGTTTGACCCATTTTGGATCTGAAGCTCCTCAATTGGTTTATCCGCTTCAGGAAGTTTTGCATGGAAACCTTGTGGTCAGCCGTCGATTTTCTTCGTCAGGGGGACTTCATGACGTCCATAGACATCAGGGATGCTTATCTGCATGTACCTATCTTCCTGGCACACCAGAGATTCCTCAGGTTCGCGGTGGAAGATCAGCATTTTCAGTTTGTGGCCCTTCCATTCGGGCTTACCTCGGCTCCTAGGGTGTTCACCAAGGTATTGGCGGGGGTGATGGCCCTCCTCAGAGTCCAGGGCATTCGCATTGTACCATACCTGGACAACCTTCTTATTTTGGCTTCCTCTCTCAGCCAAGCGGAGCTAGAGACCAGAGTGGTGGTATCCACGCTGGAGAGGTTCGGTTGGGTGATCAACTATTCCAAGTCCTCCCTCTCCTGGTCCAGGGAGGTTTCGTTTCTGGGCATGATTCTGGATGCCTTTCAGGCCAGGGTGTTCCTTCCTCAGCCCAAGATTCTTCTGATCCAAGATTTGGTTCGGCTTCTGCTTTCCAATCCTCGCCTGTCTATCTGGCTAGGGATGAGATTGGTAGGTCTGATGGTGGCTTCCTTCGAGGCAGTCCCTTTTGCCCAGTTTCACATGAGGACGCTTCAGCTCCATCTTCTAGCGACTTGGGACAAGTGTCCGCTGTCATTGGATCAGTCTTGTCTGCTGTCTCCCCGGGCTCAGCAGTCCCTTCAGTGGTCACTAGTATCAAGCAATCTATTGAAGGGCAGATCCTTTCTGACCCCTTGTTGGGAAACGGTCACCACGGACGCCAGCCTGTCGGGCTGGGGGGGCTTCTGGAGAGAACATCAGTTCCAGGAGTTATGGGGGCCTCGGGAGGCTCATACCCCTATCAACGTTTTGGAGCTACGGACCATTTGGTTGGTTCTGTCTCGCTTGACTCTTCTATTGCAGGGATTGCCAGTTCAAGTCCAATCGGACGGCGGTCGCTTACATCAATCACCAAGGAAGGACTCGCAGCAGGAGTGCCCTCAGGGAGATATCTCTGATCCTTGTTTGGGCAGAGAGCAATGTCCCATGCATCTCAGCCATTTACATCCCGGGAGTGGAGAACACAAAGGCGGATTCCCTGAGCAGGAGATCCTCTCGCCGAGGAGAATGGTCTCTCAGTTCCAAGGTATTCCAGTCCCATTATCACAAGTGGGGGACTCCGGAGGTGGATCTTTTTGCCTCTCGTCACAATCACAAGCTTTTTGCCTTTGTGTCTCTGTCTAAGGATCCTCTCGCCCTAGCAGTGGATGCCATGTCCCTGGCATGGAGGGAACTGGGGTTTCTGTACCTGTTCCCCCTTTCTCCATGGTGGCTCCAAGGTGGCCAAGACGAGTGTGGTTCGCAGACGTCGTGCGGCTGGCAGTAGATCAGTTTTATCTGCCTCTTCTTCCGGATCTTATCACCCAGGGTCAGCTACGCTACCCCAATTTACCAACGCTGGCTTTGGCGGCGTGGCTGCTGAAACCTCCATCTTAAAGGAGGAAGGTCTTTCGGATGCGGTGGTTTGGACTCTTGTTAGAGCTAGGAAGAGATCTTCCTCTAACGTCTACTATAGGACTTGGAGGTCTTATATTAACTGGTGCGAGGCTAGGGCCTTGCCTTGTAGGGTGTTTTCTATTCCCAGAATTCTGGAGTTTCTTCGACATGGTCTGGACTTGGGGTTCCAGCTTAGTACTTTGAAGGGGGCAGGTTTCTGCCCTGGCGGTTTTCTTTCAAAGGTCTTTTGCCCTTCATCCCCTGGTTAAGACATTTTTCCAGGGGGTTACTCATGTGCGGCCTCCTAGAAAGCCCTTGCTGCCGGTTTGGGATTTAAACTTGGTTCTGTCGGCTCTCCAGGGGCCCCCTTTTCAGCCGGTGCATGATATTGCTCTTTCTCTGCTCACTCAGAAAGTTGCCTTTTTGGTGGCTATTACCTCTGTTCGGCGTGTCTCTGAGTTGGCGGCCTTGTCTATTCAGGCTCCTTACTTTGAAAGGCACCTGGACAAGGTAGTTTTCTGCTTTAAGCCGGATTTCCTTCCTAAGGTGGTTTCGGCCTTCCACCTCAATCAGGATGTAGTTCTCCCTTCCTTGTGTCCTAAGTCTAGTAATGACAAGGAGAGGACCTTACATTCTTTGGATGTGGTTCGATGTGTGAAATATTATTTGGTGGCTACTTCTCCTTTTCGTAAGACAACGCCTTTTTTGTGATGCCCTCCGGGCCCAGGAAAGGTCTGGTGCCCGCTAAGTCTTCCATTAGTAAATGGATTTGACAGGCCATTGTTTGGGCCTATTCTGCCAAGGGGAAGGTTCCCCCTTTTCGTGTTACTGCTCATTCTACTCGTGCTGTTGGAGCATCTTGGGCTTTTCAGCATCAGGCTTCTGTTGAACAAGTTTGTAAGGCTGCTACTTGGTCTTCTGTTCATACTTTTTCCAAGTTTGAAAGGTTGACGTGCGGGCCACAGCGGATGCTGTTTTTGGCCGCAAAGTTCTGCAAGCTGCAGTAGTTTAAGTTTGCATTATTGCCTTTTTGGGATCCCACCCATTATGGGCACTGCTATTGGATGTCCCAAGTGTCATGAATATTCGGAAGCGGGGTGTGTGACATACTGGGAATAATACCATTTTGTGATTACTCACCTGTAAAATGGTTATTACAAGTATGTCACACACCCCGCTTCATCCCACCCTTTTTTGGTTTTCTGGGATCCTTTATATGGTGAACCTTTTTCTTTGCTGTTCACATTTGGCTCTTCCTGGTCCGTTTACTGCTGTCTTATAATGGGGAATGGTGGGAGGTCCCAGGTATTTATGGGCCAGGAGGGGCTCCTTTTTTTCATGTCATCTCTGCAAGATCGCCCTCTACAGGACGGTTACCCAAGTGTCATGAATATTCAGAAGCGGGGTGTGTGACATACTTGTAATAACCATTTTACAGGTGAGTAATCACAAAATGGTATTATTCCCACCCGTTCCACTAGTAATATGCCTCCCAGCCTTGGCTGCGCTGGTCGGGTGAGAGTAGGCAGCACCGCTGTTAGGTGCTTAAGAAAGCTGCTCCACCGCAATCCCCCACCAAAGGGTAGGCAGTTCAGGCTTATGGTGAGCCTCTATGGGATGCCCCTCCCGCACTAGTGCCCCTTGCCCCTGCCTATCGGTGGGCCCTGTTTAAGTGGCCGCTGTCCTCCCTCATTCTCCTTGTAGCCTTCGGGGGAAAAGAGGGGGGGGGGGGTGTAAATGTGTATGCTATGCATTCTGTGTATTCTCAGTGTGTCACACACCCCGCTTCCCCTTTAATTCTTACGATCAGGTTACTCCACCAGCAGGTGGCGACGTTGCAGAGAGAAGTCTTGAAAACGAGCCCCCTTCCGGCCTATATATACCTGGGACCTCCCACTTAACACCCAGTGTTTTCTCTCTGCAAGATGCGACAACACAGAAGAAAGAATTCTCCTGCTTGCAGGTAGCCGGTGTCAAGCCCCGGCACCCCCTTTTGGTCTATTTCTGCCCAGTTCTATTGTTTACATGCCTAGATGGTTAATGGAAGCCTCCCAGCCCAGGCTGCTGGCTGGGCAATGGTAGATGGCAGTATAGGTGCCTAGGAGCTTATCTACTCTGCTCGACCCCACGCGTGGGGCAATGCGGCTATCCTGCATGGTGATCCGGATTTCGGATGCCCCTGTCCCGATGTTCCCCTTGGCCACCTTCTCCCGCTTGGTCCCTTCTCCCTTCACTTTGGGGGTGGGGGGGTGTTGCATGGGGTGCTTTTACTGTTGTATGGTGTATGTGTGAGAGCGCTGGCAGACGCAGGCTCAGCGCTGCGGTGGGGCTCTTTCTTTGTACTTTTCACTTTTGAATTTCCCTCCGTTTTTTGCCTGCGGCACCGCCATTGGGCGGGCCGCGTTACGCGTATCCTGGGGGCGGGGCCGAGTCCTCTGTCGGCCCTCGCTCTATGACTCCCTGCAGGGGGCGTGGCCGGGGCGCGTCGCTGAGCTCGGGCCCGCCTCACTTCCTCTTCCTCTGTCTCATTACTGAGACAGGTGCTGCTAAGCTGGGGAAAGGTGTGCGGTTTAGCTGTCCTTTGCAGCGGCAACAGGTAACGGTCCCCACCTCGCGCTCGTGGGGCCGTCATTTGGCTGTACTGTTTTCTTTGGTAACTGTGTGTAGTCATGTTTAAAGTTTGCCTGGCACTCTAGCGTTTTCCCTGGAGGCACTTATCACTTGATATATATATATATATATATATATATATATATATATATATTTATATTTTTATACATGTATAGTTGAATTCATGTTGTATACTCTGCCCTTATATGGTTTACCATTACTTTTTAATGAGTATGAGTGTGATGCATGCTGGCTATTTTTCCTGGGGGACTGACTGTGGTCTCTTTTCCCCTACAGATCCTGGGATCCCCTCACTGCAGTGGCTCTCACGGTTCTGATATACCTGGCTAGTCTTAGTCTTTAAATTGGGATTTTCCTAGGTTTAAAAAAAAAAAAAAAAATCCTCCTATTCCCGGGACATTAATTATAAAGGGGCATCCCAGGTTGCTTAATGCGTAAAACCCTGGGTTGTTGCGAATACCATAATTTCACCATATGGAGGCTTCCGACGTTACCGGAAATGGCTCTTCGGGGCTATCCAGGCTGTGTGGGGGTTGTGGGGCTCCGCTCCCAGGCGATGTCATATTATGCGTTCCATGTGCAAAGCAGAATATTGCGCGCCAGTCCGTCGCTCCGGCTTCTGGCTCCTCGCAACTTCCATCATCTCCTACCCCCCCTCCCTTATTCCGGACCCCGTGTGACATTGTCAAAGGTGGTAATTCGCAATCCGAGGTGTGTGCACGATTGGCCAACCTCGAGAAGATAATTTCTGCCACGGTAGCTCAAAAGGCTACGGCGAAGCGGAAGCACCTCTCTCCGGCCGCGACTGTTTCAGAGGATGAGGTGTTTGAAATATTGGATTGGTCCGATTGTCCCCCTGATGAGGAGGGGGAACTCCTTGAGGAGTCGGATGAGCCTGCAGACCAGCTATGGGATGACTCTGCTCAGGCTGCGGGGGTGTCTCTTGACACTCCTTCCATTTTGACTCAAATGTTTGAAATTTTGGATTTGGATCCGCCCGAGGCGGTCCCCCCGCAAAAGGGTGAGTTGTTTGATGTGCCCCAGCCGCGTTTGGTGTTTCCCAGGCAACAACACTTTGTGAGGGTTGTCCTTAAGGAATGGGAACAACCCACGCGGCTGGCTGGAATTCCTCCTAGTTGGGTTAAACGTTATCCCTTTCCGGAGGATTTGGTGAAGCTTTGGTCAGTTCCCCCTGACGTCGATACTCCTGTGTTAGGGCTGACCCTTGTCTGACCCTTCTTACACCCTGCTAGGTGGGGTTCTGCACAGGCTTGCTGTGGCAAGGGTGAACTGTTGCACTGGGGGCCATGAATGGCCCTATGTGGTTTGGTTCGCATTTTCTGCTGGAGACAGTTGTACTGTGAGCCCTCTCATGTGGGCTGTTATACCTAGTGGGTCTAGATCCCTCCCTTTTTTATTCTTCTCCCTTTCTAACAGCTATGTTGGGAGTTGGCGTCCTAGTTGGATGGCTGGGACTAGCTCTCTATTCCCAATGGAATGAGGCCTTACCCATGGGTACTAGAGCTCTTATGGCATGGCTGGAGTTGGTCTCCCAACTCAGTTCCTTGAGAGGTTCCAGTGCTCGCCCTGTTTGTCCTCGGTAGAGACTAGTTTCAAGCTTCGGCGTTGAGCTTTCCTCAGGGGTGGCTCAGGCGAATTCCCCAGAGAATTTTAAGCTCCCTTGGGGGGGGGGGGGGGTTGCTTATCCTATTGCCCTGCCTAGGGTTTCCCTGGGTCTTATTCAGGTTCTTGTCTGAACTGTTCCCTGCCTCAGATGACTCCTTCGGGGCGGGTGCCTCAGTCTGGGGCGTGCCATAGGAGACGGCCTTCTTAGCCTAATCCTTTTTATATTTTTTACAGCTCTTTATATCTGTACACCGTCTGGTGAGGATGTGTCCGCCTTGCACCAAGCTTGAGTCCAGGCGGAGGGTTGTTATTCTTCTCTATTCCAGAACCTATGGTCTTTGGACTGGTGTTCTGCTTACTCTGAGCTTAAAAGGGATCTGTATCCCTCAATAGGCGTTGGGAACCTCTGGACTGCTTCCTGTCCAGGGTTGGGGCTAGGCCCGTTGGGCTTATAGACGTCACCGTCCTCCTTGCAGCAGGATCTGGTTACTCCCATGAGTATGGGAGCCTGTTGGATTGGTCTTGCTTGGCTGGTTGCCCTTCTGAGCTCCTGATTATCATGTTGGCTCTTGAGGAGCCTTGTTAGCTCGTGTTCAATATTACATTGGTCTCTCCGAGACCAGGGTTAGTATTCCCTGACGGGAAAGGTTCTATGGTTGCCATGGCTACCCTGTTATCGTTAGTAGCATGGTTAGGCGGTTACTCTGGCCTGTTTGTTAAGGGAGATTCATTCTTCTCTCTTGGTTTGGATTTCTTCTACCGGTGCTTGGCTTGGGCCTTATGCACTTGGTTGTTGAGCAGGCTGACTAGTTCTCTGCTCCCGTTTCATTAGCCTTGCAAGGCTTCATAAGTTTAGTTAGAGCTTTGCTCTTGTTGCTCCTGGTAGCAAGGTTACAGGCGATAGTGCTGTCTTGGCTGTGCCTTTTTTCATGGGGATCCCAACCTACTTATGGACACTGCTATTGGATGTCCCACATGTAAGGACTATGTCTGGAGCAGGACGTGCTGTCTGCTTAGAATAATACAACTCTGTGAAGTACTCACCTGTAGAGTTGGTATTATATGCAGACAGCACGTCCTGCTCCACCCCACCCTGATTCACCTTGTTCTGGATCCCCTGTGTGGTGATTATTATCTTGGATATTATCGCCAGTCTCTGGGTGGTTGTTTTCCTCCTGGCTTCCTCTCTCACTGCTTTTCAATGCTGGGGATTTGTGGGAGGTCCCTCGGTATATGTAGGGCCGGGAGGAGCTTGTTTTCTTCATGATTCTGCAGTGCACAGCGCTGAAGGTGGAGGTATACCCACATGTAAGGACTATGTCTGGAGCAGGACGTGCTGTCTGCATATAATACCAACTCTACAGGTGAGTACTTCACAGAGTTGTATTATTTCCTTTGTATTGACCGCCCAGGACGATGCGCTTGCAATGAGTAGCAGGACAGCCGCACTGCTGGTTGCTATTCGTCGGTCAGCTTGGCTGCGCCAGTGGATGGCGGACTTTATCTCTAAAAAGGCGCTTACAGCGCTCCCGTTCTCAGGTTTGCGCCTGTTTGGCGATAAATTGGATTCAGTTACCAAGAGTGGTAAATTGCCTCAACGCAAGAGGCCTCGTCGCTCCTTTCAGGGTGCAAGTTCCTATAATCCCTCCTTTCGGGGAGTCAGAGCGAGCAGAAGGGTTTCCTTTCCCGCTACCAGGGGTGCAGGTTGGACCCGGGGGAGGGGCCGTGGCCGTCCCGGTCAGTCCTGGGGCTCCAAGCCCAAGCCTGCTGGTAAGCCCGCTCAGCAATGAGGGGCTGCCCTCACCCGTGCGGGTGGGGGGACGATTGCGACACTTCTCCCTGGTTTGGGACCATGAGGTTCCGGACAGATGGATCCGGGAGGTGGTGTCGTCCGGTTACAAACTGGAGTTCGAGTCTCGCCCTCCTTCGCGTTTTTTCCGGTCTCGGGTGCCCACCGATCCTTTGGCCGCGCAGGGGCTCCTGGCGTCGGTAAGGAATCTTCTCTAAATGGCGGTCATCCGGCCGGTGCCGCGCTTAGAGGTGGGCCTCGGTTTTTATTCCAATCTTTTCACAGTCCCCAAGAAGGACGGGTCAGTTCGCCCCATCCTGGATCTGAAGTTCCTCAACAGGTTCATCCGTACTCAGAAGTTTCGCATGGAAACTCTGCGCTCGGCCGTCGGTTCTCTTTGGCAGGGGGACTTCATGACGTCCATAGACATCAAGGATGCTTACCTTCATGTTCCCATCTGCCAGGCTCATCAGCGCTTTCTTTGGTTCGTGATGAAGGATCGGCATTTTCAATTCGTGGCACTTCCGTTTGGCCTTACCTCGGCTCCAAGAGTGTTCACCAAGGTACTGGCAGGGGTGATGGCCATTCTCAGATCTCGGGGCATTCGTGTCGTACCTTATCTGGACGACCTTCTCATCATGGCTCCGTCCCTCATTCAATCGGAGACCGACACCAGGATGGTGGTCTCCACGCTGGAAAGCTTCGGTTGGGTGATCAACTTTCCCAAGCCCTCCCTCACTCTGGCCAGGGTGGTGTCCTTTCTGGGAATGCGGTTGGATTCTTGTCAACACAGGGTGTTTCTGCCTCAGTCCAAAATTTGTCTGATTCAGGAATTGGCTCGGGTCCTTCTTTCCAATCCTCGGCCATCCATCCGTCTGGGGATGAGGCTGGTAGGGTTGATGGTTGCCTCGTTCGAGGCAGTTCCTTTTGCTCAATTTCACACGAGGACGCTTCAGCTTCATCTGTTGGCGTGCTGGGGACCGGCGGCCACGGTCGTTGGAACGGCCCTTCCAGTTGTCCTCCCGGGTCCGGCAGTCCCTCCAATGGTGGTTGGTCTCGACCAATCTTTTGAGGGGCAGGTCTTTCGTGACTCCTCTTTGGGAAATTGTCACCACGGACGCCAGTCTTTCGGGATGGGGGGGTTTCTGGAAGGATCTCCAGTTCCAGGGGCGGTGGGGACCTCGAGAGGCCCACTTGCCCATCAATATTTTGGAACTGAGAGCCATCCGTCTGGTTCTTGTTCTTTTGACTCAACATGTTCTGGGCCTTCCGGTTCAGGTTCGCTCGGACAATCGAACAGCGGTTGCTTACATCAATCATCAGGGAGGGACTCGCAGTCTGGGTGCCCTCAGAGAGGTGTCCCTGACCTGGGCGGAGGCCCATGTTCCTTGTCTCTCGGCAGTTTACATTCCGGGTGTGGAAAACAGGGAAGCGGATCTGTTGAGCAGGTGCTCTTCCCGTCTGGGAGAATGGGCTCTCCATCCTCAAGTCTTTCGGTCGCTGTGTCTCCGGTGGGGGACACCGGAGGTGGACCTGTTTGCCTCTCGTCACAATTGCAGGCTCCCGACCTTCGTGTTGCTCTCCCGGGATCCTCTGGCTCTGGCGGTGGACGCCATGTCCCTGAGCTGGGGGGATCTGGGGTTTCTGTACCTGTTTCCTCCGATATCCATGCTAGGCAGGGTGGTACGGAAGCTGGTTCTGGAAAGGGTGTCCACCATTCTCGTGGCTCCAAGGTGGCCAAGGCGAGTATGGTTCGCAGACATCGTTCGGCTGGCAGTGGATCAGTTCGTTCTGCCTCTGCGGCCCGATCTGCTCACGCAGGGTCGGCTGTGTTACCCCAATTTACCAACGCTGGGTTTGACGGCTTGGCTGCTGAAACCTCCATCTTGAAGGAGGAGGGTCTTTCTGACTCGGTCGTTAAGACTCTGATCAGTGCCCGGAAGAGGTCTTCTTCTATCATCTATTATAGGACTTGGAAAGCCTATATCGCTTGGTGTGAGATTAGATCTTTGCCTTGTAGGGTCTTTTCGGTCTCCAGGGTTCTGGAGTTTTTGCAATCAGGGCTGGACTCTGGTCTTCAGCTGAGTACTTTGAAAGGGCAGGTTTCTGCCTTATCTATCTTTTTTCAGAAGCGTTTTACGTTTCATCCTTTAGTTAAAACTTTTTTCCAGGGGGTTACGCATGTGCGGCCTCCCAGGAAACCATTACTCCCGGTTTGGGACTTGAACTTGGTTCTCTCTGCTCTTCAGGCTCCTCCCTTTGAGCCCTTGCAGGATATTGCTTTGTCTACCTTGACTCAGAAGACTGCCTTCTTGGTAGCCATCACTTCGGTTCGGCGTGTCTCGGAGCTGGCGGCCTTGTCGATTCAGGTGCCCTACTTTGAGAG
The DNA here is from genome assembly GCA_027917425.1 of Gastrophryne carolinensis. Taxonomy (NCBI): domain Eukaryota; kingdom Metazoa; phylum Chordata; class Amphibia; order Anura; family Microhylidae; genus Gastrophryne; species Gastrophryne carolinensis. The sequence goes on from CM051237.1 coordinate 402,206,542, forward strand.
GCATCCGGACAAGGTGGTCTTTCGTTTCAAACCAGACTTTCTTCCTAAGGTTGTTTCTGCTTTTCATTTGAATCAGGATATTGTTCTTCCCTCCTTGTGTCCTAAGCCTAAGAATGACAAGGAGAGGGTTTTGCATTGTTTGGATGTAGTACACTGTGTTAAGTACTATTTGATTATTACTTCTCCTTTTCGTAAAACTGACGCCTTTTTTGTTGTGCCCTGTGGGCCTAGGAAGGGTTTGGCTCCGGCCAAATCTTTCATTAGCAAATGGATACATCAGGCCGTTATTGGGGCCTATTCTGCTAAGGGGAAAGTTCCCCCTTTTCGTATCACTGCTCATTCTACTCGCGCCGTTGGAGCGTCTTGGGCTTTTCAGCACCAAGCTTCTGTTAAACAAGTTTGTAAGGCTGCTACTTGGTCTTCTGTTCATACTTTTTCTAAGTTTTACAAGGTTGATGTGCGGACCTCAGCGGTTGCTGTGTTTGGCCGCAAAGTTCTGCAGACTGCAGTCATTTAAGTTATGCTTCATTTTTGCCTTCGGATACCCATCCCTTGTGGACACTGCTTTTGGATGTCCCGATCGTAAGAATTAAAGGGGAAGCGGGGTGTGTGACACACTGAGAATAATACCATTTTGTGCGTACTCACCTGTAAAATGGATATTGTCAGTGTGTCACACACCCTGCTTCACCCGCCCTTTTCGGTATCCTGGATCCTTTATATGGTGAAGCTTTTCTTTATTTTGAGGTTACCATTGGATTTCCTGGTACCTTGTCTTTCTGCTTTTGAATTCACTGGGTGTTAAGTGGGAGTTCCCAGGTATATATAGGCCGGAAGGGGGCTCGTTTTCAAGACTTCTCTCTGCAACGTCGCCACCTGCTGGTGGAGTAACCCGATCGTAAGAATTAAAGGGGAAGCGGGGTGTGTGACACACTGACAATATCCATTTTACAGGTGACTACTCACAAAATGGTATTTTTACACTCTTTTTCCATTCTGTATAGTTTTGTGTCAGCCGCCGCCACCCTGACTTGCCTTTACTGTCTTTTTAAAATTGCCGCCGCTGCGCGCTGACTTAGTTCTGCGCTTGGCTGCACCTCGTTTCACTTCGCCTACTCCCCCAAGCTTAAACCTCACTCCTACCGAGTTGCATACTAGTGGGGATTCTCAGCCTGATGTGTCTTCTAGACCGGCTACTGTTGAGCAGTTGATTGCTAAGTCCTTAGCGCGTAAGGCCCCTGCTAAGAAGCGGCACTTGACGCCTAATATCACTGTTTTCCCTATGGGAACTGAGGAGTTTTTGGATCTTTGTGGCTATACCCTGTCTGATGAAGGTAAGCTCTTTTCTGATTCAGGCTTATCTGATGAAAGACCAAGGGGTCATGACGATTCTGGATCTGACCCCTGGCCCCCGGATGACACTGACCGATTATTGACCCAGATTTTGAGGTTCTGTCCATATCTCTCCCTGTTGCGGCTCCCAGGCAAAGAGGGGAGCTTTTCCATAGTTGGGATAGGAAGTATCCCTTTCCTGCTGAGGTGGTTAAATGTTAGTCCCCCCCCGAGGTGGATGCCCCGATCTAACACCTCTGTAATGCATTCCCCTGACTCCACTACCCTGCGGGATGCTGAGGACCGGCGCATTGACCAGCTGGCATCCCACAACCTTTGCATGTGCGGGGACGGCGCTGCGCCCAGTCTGTGCCTCTGCCATTACTGCTGTGGCCACTAGAACCCTTATCAGAAATATGCTTGATAGTGCCCCTGATGATTTGCCTTGTGAGGTGTTCAATGCACTCTCCAGTTGTGATGTTTTTGTAAATTTTGTCCTCTCAGCTTTGGATGACACCATCAGAATGTGTGCCAGAACTTCTGCCCTCGTGGTGGCTATACGCGGCTCGGTTTGGCTGTGCCAGTGGGCTGCTTACAACGCTGCCAAGAAGGCCCTCACTGGGTTTCCCTTTAAAGGACTGCGCCTGTTTGGGGACCGCCTGGACCTTTTTGCTAAGGGAGGCAGGTTACCCCAGTGCAGGCGGCAATCTCGGCCCTTTCGGGGTCAGGGTTCCTTCTCCCATTACCGTGGTGCGAGACAGGGAAGGGGGGGTTCCTTTCCTGGGGCCCGGGGAGATTTCTGGGGTAGGGGCAGAGGACATGGACGTCCTGGCTCCTCCTGGGGTCCCAAAGCAAAATACTCTCCCAAGCCTCCTCAGGCATGATGGGGCGCCCTCACCCATCCGGGTGGGGGGACGGCTGCAGCACTTCGCTCACGTCTGGAGGCTTCATGTCTCAGACCGGTGGATTCAGGAGGTAGTGTCCTCCGGTTACAAGTTGGAGTTTGCTGCCTGTCCCCCTCCAAGATTCATCAGATCCCGGATTCCTCAGGACCCTGTGTCAGCTCAGGAGCTAGTGCAAGCAGTGCAAGGCCTCCTGGAACTGGGGGTCATCTGCCAGGTCCCCTTAAGAGAAAAAGGCAATGGCTTTTATTCCAACCTATTCACAGTACCCAAAAAAGATGGTTCAGTCAGGCCCATCCTGGACTTGAAGATCCTCAACAAGTTTGTCAGGGGAAGGCGCTTTCGCATGGAAACTCTGCGCTCTGCCATCAGTTCCCTGCGCCAAGGGGATTTCATGACTTCCGTGGACATCAAAGATGCTTACCTTCATATTCCTGTGTTCCCAGGTCATCAAAGGTTCCTCAGGTTCGCTCTGATGGATCAACACTACCAGTTTGTGGCCTTGACCTTTGGCCTCACTTTAGCTCCCAGGCTGGCGTGATGTCTCAGATGTCAGGGCGTCCGCGTGCTTCCCTATCTGGACGACATTCTCATCACTTCCCGGTCCCTACATCAGGAGTTGGATACTCAGCTGGTGATGTCCAATCTGGAGTCATTTGGATGGGTGATCAACCACCCCAAGTCCTCGCTGTCCAGAAGTACTATCTGGTGGCTACTGCACCTTTCAGGAAAACTGATGCTCTTTTTGTGGTCCCTTCTGGTCCTAGGAAGGGTTTGGCTCCTGCCAAGTCTACTATCAGCAAATGGATTCGTCAGGCTGTGATTCAGGCCTACTCTGCTAAGGGGAAGAATCCTCCCTTCCGCCTTACTGCTCATTCCACTCGTGCTATTGGTGCCTCTTGGACTTTTCAGCACCAGGCTTCTGTTGAACAAGTTTGCAAGGCCGCTACTTGGTCTTTTGTTTCATACCTTTTCAAAGTTTTACAAGGTTGATGTTAGGGCCTCAGCTGATGCTGCTTTTGGCCGAAAGGTTCTGCAGGCGGCAGTGGTTTAAACTGCCTGCTGCTGATTTTTCTTGGGGATCCCACCCTATTTTATGGACACTGCTATTGGATGTCCTAAGTGTAAGTATTAGATTTGGAGCAGGACGTATTGTATTCTAAGAATAATACAATTCTGTGATTACTCACCTGTAGAATTGGTATTATGAGTATACAGTACGTCCTGCTCCACCGACCCTTGGTTTGCATTATCTTGGATCCCCCTGTATGGTGATTGTTATCATTGTTATAGTTGATAGTTTGGATTGTTTAATTCTCCCGGCTTCTCATTAACTTTTTCAATTCTGGGGATTTGTGGGAGGTCCCTGGGTATTTGAGGGGCCGGGAGGAGCCTATTTTCGATGTCTCTGCAGTCCAGCGCCATCTGGCGGGGTATTTCCCAAGTGAAAGTATTAGATTTGGAGCAGGACGTACTGTATACTCATAATACCAATTCTACAGGTGAGTAATCACAGAATTGTATTATTCTTGGTGTGCCACACACCCCGCTTCACTTCTTAAATATTCATCACTTAATGGGTTAATCCACCGCAGGTGACGTAGTGCAGAGAGGAAGTCTTGTAACGAGCCCCCTTCCGGCCCATATATACCTGGTACCTCCCTTCAATCACCAGTATTTTTTCTCTCTGCTTGCTGACAAGTCAGAAGATGGAAGTCTCCTGCTTACAGGTAGGCCGGGGTATTCTTACCCCGCCACCCCCCTTTTGGTCTATTTCTGCCCGGTTTGAGTTTGTATACCTTTATGGTGAAATGGAAGCCTCCCAGCCTTGGCTGCTCACCGGGCAAATGGTAGATGGCACTTTAAGTGCCTAGGAGCTTATCTCCTACCGCTCGACCTCATGCGTGGGGCAATGCGGCTAACCGGCATGGTGATCCGGAAATGGGATGCCCCTGTCCCGAGGGTCCCCGTAGCCCCTTTTCGCTCCCGTTACGGTCCCTTCTCCCTTCACTATGGGGGGAGGGGGGGGGTGGTGAGGGTGTGCTTTTAGTATGTGTGTTTCACTGTATCACTGCATGTTAACATATATGTCATGTTTATACATTCACTGTAGCATGTGTATATTTTGGGTCTGCTTTAAGGGCAGCTTGCGCTGGGTAAAGGCTGGCCACTTCTCTGGCAGTTTGTTGCTTTGCGCTGACGATGCGCTGACTATGAGTAGCAAGGCTTCAGCTATGCTGGTGGCTATTCGCAGGTCAGTATGGCTGCGTCAGTGGTCAGCAGACACGGCTTCCAAAAAGGTACTCACAGCTCTCTCCTTTTTGGGGTTGCGTCTGTTTGGGGAGAAAATTGATTCAGTCGCAAAATATGGTAAGATGCCACAACGCAAAAGGCCTCGTGGTCCCTTCAGGGGGACAAGTTCCGGTAGGCCTTCCTTTCAAAGGTTCGGAGCGGGCAAAGGTACGTCCTTTCCCGCTACCAGTGGCGCAGGTTGGACTCGGGGGAGGGGCCGTGGCCGGCCCACTCAGTCCTGGGGCACCAAGCCCAAGCCTGCTGATAAGCTCACTCAGCAATGAGGGGCTGCCCTCACCCGTGCGGGTGGGGGGACTATTGCGACACTTCTACCATTGGAACCATGTGGTTCTAGGCAGATGGATCCAGGAGGTAGTGTCGACAGGTCACAACCTGGAATTCGAGTCTCACCCTCCCTCGCGGTCCATTCAGGGGTCGGTTCATCCCGGCCTGAACTCTCATCAAAACGGAGTGTGTCTTTCTTTTGCCCAAATTCACACAAGAACGCTTCAGCTATTTCTGCTAGTGTGTTGGGTCCAGCAACCTCTGTTGTTGGATCAGTCCTTCCAATTGTCCTCCCGTGTACGGCAGTTCCTCCTGTGGTGATTGGTCTCGACCAATCTTGTATAGGGCAGGTCTTTCCCGACCCTCCCTTGGAAAGGTGTCACCACGGACACCAGTCTGTCGGGATGGGACAGATTCTGGAAGGAGCTGCGGCTTCAGGGGCAGTGGAGGCCCCACTTACCCATCAGAGAAATGTCCCTGATCCAGACATGGGCAGTGTTCCATGTTCCCTGTCTCTCGGCGGTTTACATTCCAGAGGTGATGGAACAGGTAGCGGACCGGTTGAGCAAGTGCTCTCCCCGTCTGGAAGAATAAGCTCTCCATCCTCGGGTAGTTCTCTTATTGTGTCTCCAATGGGAGACTTCGGAGGTGGACCTGTTGGCCCCTCATCACTATCACAGGCTCCCGAGCTTCGTGTCACTCTCCCGGGATCCTCTGGCTCTGACAGTGGACGTCAGGTCCCTGAACTGAGAAGCTCTGGGATTTCTATACCTGTTTCCTCCTTGGCCCTTGCTGGGCAGAGTTCTTCAGGAGTTGGCTCTGGAAAGGGTGTACGCCGTTCTCATGGCCCCAAAGTGGCCAAAACGAATAAGGTTCGCAGACATCGTTTGGCTGGCAGTGGACCAGTTCGTTCTGCCTCTTCGGCCCGATCTGCTCACTCAGGGTCAATTGTGTTACCCCAATTTACCAGCGCTGGGTTTGATGGCCAGGCTGCTGAAACCTCCATCCTGAAGGAGGAGGGTCTTTCTGATTCAGTCGTTAAGACTCTGATCAGTGCCCGGAAGAAGTCTTCTTCCATCACCTACTATAGGACTTGGAAAGCCTATATCACTTGGTGTGAGATAAGATCTTTTCCTTGTAGGGTCCTTTCGGTCCCCAGGATTCTGGAGTTTTTACAATCAGGGCTGGACTCTGGTCTCCAGCTAAGTACATTGAAAGGGCAGGTCTCTGCCTTATCTGTCTTTTTTCAGAAGCGTGTTGCGCTTAAACCTTTAGTTAAAACTTTTTTCCAGGGGGTTACGCATGTGCGGCCTCCCAGGAAACCATTACTCCCTGTTTGGGATTTGAATTTGGTTCTTTCGGCTCTTCAGGCTCCTCCTTTTGAGCCTTTGCAAGATATTGCTTTGTCTACCCTGACTCAGAAGATTGTCTTCTTGGTAGCGATCACTTCTGTCCGGCGTGTCTCAGAATTGGCGGCCTTAACTATCCAGGCGCCCTACTTCGAGAGGCATCAGGATAAAGTGGTCTTTCGGTTCAAGCCAGACTTTCTTCCTAAGGTTGTTTCTGCTTTTCATTTGAACCAAGATATTGTTCTTCCCTCCTTGTGTCCTAATCCTAAGAATGACAAAGAGAGGGTTTATGCATTGTTTGGATGTAGTACGCTGTGTTAAGTACTACTTGATTATCACGTCTCCTTTCCGTAGGACGGATTCCTTTTTTGTTGTGCCCCATGGGCCTAAGAAGGGTTTGGCACCAGCCAAATCTGCCATTAGCAAGTGGATACGTCAGGCCGTTACTGCGGCCTATTCTGCTAAGGGAAGAGTTCCCCCTTTTCGTATTACTGCTCATTCCACTCGCGCTGTTGGGGCGTCTTGGGCTTTTCAGCACCAAGCTTCTGTTGAACAGGTTTGTAAGGCCGCCACCTGGTCTTCTGTTCACACTTTTTCTAAGTTTTACAAAGTTGATGTGCGGGCCTCAGCGGATGCTGTTTTTGGCCGCAAAGTTCTGCAGGCTGCAGTCATTTAAGTTATGCTTCACCTGGCCTTGAGATGCCCTTCCCTTGTGGACACTGCTTTTGGATGTCCCATTAAGTGATGAATATTTAAGAAGTGAAGCGGGGTGTGTGGCACACCAAGAATAATACCATTTTGTGAGTACTCACCTGAAAAATGGATATTGTTGGTGTGCCACACACCCCGCTTCACACCCGCCCTTTTCGGTATTTCCGAAGCATTTATATGGTGAAGCCCTTTTTTATTTATATCAAAATTGATTTTGGAGGTTACTGGTGGAATACTGGTACCTTGTATTACTGCTTTTTGAATATACTGGTGATTGAAGGGAGGTACCAGGTATATATGGGCCGGAAGGGGGCTCGTTACAAGACTTCCTCTCTGCACTACGTCACCTGCGGTGGATTAACCCATTAAGTCAGGGGTGGGCAATTATTTTTTCCATGGGGCCACATGAGAAACTAAAAATATTGTGGAGGGCCGCTGAGCTATGGGGCGTCTAAGCAACGTCTAAGCTCAGCGGCTCTGAGTGCGCTGGCGGCTGCATCTCGAGCTTCCCTCTAACAGGGAGCGCGCCGTGCTGGCCATTCTCAAATGGCCGACACAGGCACGCGCCCTGCTAGAGGGATAGCGGGCATGCGGCCGCAGCTCGTGCATGCGCCGTTGAACTGGGAAAGAAGGTGAGTTTATGGGCGACCTGGGGGTTTCACACAGCGGGGCATCCCGATTTTGGATGCCCCGCGGGGAGGGGATCTATAAGATTTCCGGGCTGATAAAGCAGGGTTTTGGTCCACTTCAAACGTTCTGATGTGATAATTTCCCAGCCAATCAGAGAAGCCCTTGGCTTCTGGCAGTCTGGAAGGAAAGTTCAGATCAGCTGGGGCAAAGTGTAAGAATGGTGGGCAGCAGGAAGGGGGCATGGTGAGAGCATGGTGGACAGCAGGAAGGGGGCATGGTGAGAGCATGGTGGACAGCAGGAAGGGGGCATGGTGAGAGCATGGTGGACAGCAGGAAGGGGGCATGGTGAGAGCATGGTGGACAGCAGGAAGGGGGCATGGTGAGAGCATGGTGGACAGCAGGAAGGGGGCATGGTGAGAGCATGTGGACAGCAGGAAGGGGGCATGGTGAGAGCATGGTGGACAGCAGGAAGGGGGCATGGTGAGAGCATGGTGGACAGCAGGAAGGGGGCATGGTGAGAGCATGGTGGGCAGCAGGAAGGGGGCATGGTGAGAGCATGGTGGACAGCAGGAAGGGGGCATGGTGAGAGCATGGTGGACAGCAGGAAGGGGGCATGGTGAGAGCATGGTGGACAGCAGGAAGGGGGCATGGTGAGAGCATGGTGGACAGCAGGAAGGGGGCATGGTGAGAGCATGGTGGACAGCAGGAAGGGGGCATGGTGAGAGCATGGTGGGCAGCAGGAAGGGGACATGGTGAGAGCATGATGGGCAGCAGGAAGGGGGCATGGTGAGAGCATGGTGGGCAGCAGGAAGGGGGCATGGTGAGAGCATGGTGGGCAGCAGGAAGGGGACATGGTGAGAGCATGGTGGACAGCAGGAAGGGGGCATGGTGAGAGCATGGTGGGCAGCAGGAAGGGGGCATGGTGAGAGCATGGTGGACAGCAGGAAGGGGACATGGTGAGAGCATGGTGGGCAGCAGGAAGGGGGCATGGTGAGAGCATGTGGGCAGCAGGAAGGGGACATGGTGAGAGCATGGTGGGCAGCAGGAAGGGGGCATGGTGAGAGCATGTGGGCAGCAGGAAGGGGGCATGGTGAGAGCATGGTGGACAGCAGGAAGGGGGCATGGTGAGAGCATGGTGGACAGCAGGAAGGGGGCATGGTGAGAGCATGGTGGATAGCAGGAAGGGGGCATGGTGAGAGCATGTGGACAGCAAGAAGGGGGCATGGTGAGAGCATGGTGGATAGCAGGAAGGGGGCATGGTGAGAGCATGGTGGACAGCAGGAAGGGGGCATGGTGGACAGCAGGAAGGGGGCATGGTGAGAGCATGGTGGACAGCAGGAAGGGGGCATGGTGAGAGCATGTGGACAGCAAGAAGGGGGCATGGTGAGAGCATGGTGGATAGCAGGAAGGGGGCATGGTGAGAGCATGGTGGACAGCAGGAAGGGGGCATGGTGAGAGCATGGTGGACAGCAGGAAGGGGGCATGGTGAGAGCATGGTGGACAGCAGGAAGGGGGCATGGTGAGAGCATGTGGACAGCAGGAAGGGGGCATGGTGAGAGCATGGTGGACAGCAGGAAGGGGGCATGGTGAGAGCATGTGGACAGCAAGAAGGGGGCATGGTGAGAGCATGGTGGACAGCAGGAAGGGGGCATGGTGAGAGCATGGTGGACAGCAGGAAGGGGGCATGGTGAGAGCATGTGGACAGCAGGAAGGGGGCATGGTGGACAGCAGGAAGGGGGCATGGTGAGAGCATGGTGGACAGCAGGAAGGGGGCATGGTGAGAGCATGGTGGACAGCAGGAAGGGGGCATGGTGAGAGCATGGTGGACAGCAGGAAGGGGGCATGGTGAGAGCATGGTGGACAGGTACATGGTGAAAAAGAGACAGCAGGCAGGAAGGGAAAACACAAGCAAACTACATAATCTTTCTGAGCAGACTTACTGATGCTCTGGAGCTCCTACTCTGCCCTTTCAAAGTCCCCAGGTCTCTATCACCTGCTCATCGGGTCTGGCTTCCTCAGAGGAAGGGAGAATGTGCCAGACCCGACGAGCCGAGCGGCCGATCAGCTGCTGCTTAACCTAAGCCTCTCGCACTGTACACAGGCGATCACCTAAGTTAAGCAGCAGCCGATTGGTCACTCGGCTCGTCGAGTCTGGCATGTTTTCCCTTCCTCTGCATCTCTTACTGGCCAGCTCAGCCCGGGCCGGTAAGAGCCTAGCAAAGGGCCGTATACGGCCCGCGGGCCGTACATTGCCCAGGTCTGCATTAAGTGATGAATATTTAAGAAGTGAAGCGGGGTGTGTGGCACACCAACAATATCCATTTTTCAGGTGAGTACTCACAAAATGGTATTTTTCTATTGTTTCATGTTCTCACAACATTTGACTTGAACTTTGTTGCATCTAGTTTACATTGGTCATTGTACAGTATGTATTCTTAGTATACAGTACGTCCTGCTCCAAATAGAATACTTACAAGTGGGTAATACTCCGCCAGATGGTGCTGTACTGCAGAGACATTGAAAACAGGCTCCTCCCGGCCCCCTCTTCTCGCAGGTGAGCGGGGCTATTAGCCTGTGGCCCTGTAGGACTATTCCCACCCGTTCCATTAGTAATGTGCCTCCCAGCCTTGGCTGCGCTGGTCGGGTGATGGTAGGCAGCACCACTGTTAGGTGCTTAAAGGAGCAGTATCGCAAATTTTTCTTGGTGACTTATATTTAAATGGTACTTTGAATGTAGGTAATTGTTGGAGCAAGAATTACAAATATAGAAAAAATGATGTGTGTGTTGTGCAGCTGGAGACTAATAGCTCATGTTTATGTCTGCTGAGTGTCGGGGCCCGACACTCTCGCCTGTTTCACGCTGAGGAGAGGGGGAAACAGTGTAACAAAGTAATCAGTTGTTCAGTGCTGGCAGCCGTCCAGCATAAGATAACAACATTGCCTGGCCAGAAATATCTAAAACATAGTGAAAAGCTCTAGAAGTCATTTAGCTCATTGGTAAATTCAATGTCAGTCATTGGTTCGAATCTCAGAATCACCAGTTTTTTTGGGGGGGGTTATTTTATTTCAGAATTGGATTTTTATGTTTACATCCTGTTTTTTTGCTCTAAACATTTTTTATTTTGACAGTTTTCCCTTCATGTTGGCTCTGCTGCAGTCTGCAATCTTTCAGTTTACCGTTATCTCTTTCATATTCTTACAACACATTTTTCCATATGATCTTTCTTTCAGCTTTGTGTGTTTTGAGCAAAGCCCAACCCAGGATTTTCACGAGTTTTGTTTTGTGCCCCTAGGGGCATCCCGACCTGGGATGCCCTGATATGTGAAATCCCCATGTTCGCCTGTGAAAATGTACCTTTCCCTGTCCCACAGCGCATGCGCGGGCTCTCATCCAATCAGCTCTGTTTGCACGCAGATGGGGAGCCTGAGCAGTAATCTTCCTGGCCGCCCGGCCTGTCTAAATGACTATCTGCGTGAGCGCGCCAGAAAAATGGGGGGATCTGTGGTTATCCAGGGGTCGTTTCACACAGTGGGGCATCCCGATTTAGGATGCCCAAGGGGCAAGGTCAATGGCCGGGGCTTATAGACTTCAGGGTCGGCCACTCAGGGTTTTGTTCCACTTTAATACCTTTAGATTTTCCTGCACAGTTATTCAAAGAAGAATTTCAGTCATTTTCAGTCAGTTTAGTTTATTTTGTATAGATTTTACACATTTGAGTCACCTGGTCTCATAACAAAAGCAGCACCTCACAGCCGTTACAGTGTCAGACTCTGAGGTAAAGTGTTGCTAGGAGACCAGTGGGCTAAATGAAGCAGCTCACTAAATACAACCAGGGGCGTAGCTATAGGGGTCGCAAGGGTCGCCATTGCGACTGGGCCCCTAAGCCAGGGGGGGCCCGCAGGGCCACCCCCCCCCCCCCCCCCCCCCCCACTGTAACTGTCTGCCGCCGCGGGCCCGGAGGAGAGACAGAATGGGCTGCCTGGCAATGGATGAATGAGAGGCCTCAGCCCCGCCCCTCGCTCCTCAACAGGCTGCCTGGCAATGGACCAATCAGAGGCCTCAGCCCCACCCCTGGCTCCTCTACAGGCTGCCTGGCAATGGACCAATGAGAGGCCTCAGCCCCGCCCACTGACTCTGCAGGGGCAGCTGGGAAAGAATGATGTCTGTCACAGCGCGCTATTTACTGAAGATGCCGAGTGCTGCAGGCGAAGCCACAAGGTAGGAAGTGCAATAACTGGAGGAGCTGAGAAACAGGGGAGACAGGGAGGGGGAGCAAAGATATCTACTGAGCCACCAATGCTAAGCTGTGTAATGTAACTAGAGGCCATTGTAGAGTAACCACGGGGGAGGGACAGAGAGAGGATGGCTGCACTGTGTGTAAAGGTCATGTCTGTTCTTTATTTCTGGCTACTTCACTCCACAAGTTTGTTTATCCCTCTGTCCATTTATTTATCAACCTCTCCCTCTGCCTGTCTATCTATCCACCCACCCCTGTATCCATCCATCCATCCATCCACCCCTCTGCCAGTACATCTATCTATCTATCTATCTATCTATCTATCTATCTATCTATCTATCTATCTATCTATCTATCTATCTATCTATCTATCTGCCAGTCTATCTATCTATCTATCTATCTATCTATCTATCTATCTATCTATCTATCTATCTATCTATCTATCTATCTCTCTGCCAGTCTATCTATCTATCTATCTATCTATCTATCTATCTATCTATCTATCTATCTATCTATCTATCTCTCTGCCAGTCTATCTATCTATCTCTCTGCCAGTCTATCTATCTATCTATCTCTCTGCCAGTCTATCTATCTATCTATCTATCTATCTATCTATCTATCTATCTATCTCTCTGCCAGTCTATCTCTATCTATCTATCTATCTATCTATCTATCTATCTATCTATCTCTCTGCCAGTCTATCTATCTATCTATCTATCTATCTATCTATCTATCTATCTATCTATCTATCTCTCTGCCAGTCTATCTATCTATCTATCTATCTATCTATCTATCTATCTATCTATCTATCTCTCTGCCAGTCTATATCTATCTATCTATCTATCTATCTATCTATCTATCTATCTATCTATCTATCTATCTCTCTGCCAGTCTATCTATCTTTCTATCTCTCTGCCAGTCTATATCTATCTATCTATCTATCTATCTATCTCATATCTATCTATCTATCTATCTATCTATCTATCTCATATCCAGGGGCGTAGCTATAGGGGTCGCTGTCACTGATGATGGGGGGGGGGGCCCAGTTTGACTCCTCGCACCGGGGCCCACAAGACTTTAGCTACGCCCCTGAATACAACCCAGCAGACCCCCTATTCAGCAAATGGACTGAGCCATTGTCATTATATAATTTAAAAGAAAGGCAGATATTTTTTCCTTTTTCTATCGCCGCATTATTTATACACGTTAGAAGCTATTGTGTGGCTATTTAATTATTTATCTTTGTTAATGCAAATTTTGCGATACTGCTCCTTTAAGGAGCGCTGCTCCACTGCAATCCCCCACCAAAGGGTAGGCGGTATAGGCTTATGGTGAGCCTCTATGGATGCCCCTCCCGCTCTATTGCCCCTGTCTATCGGTGGGCCCTATCTTAAATGGCCGCCGTCCTCCCTCATTCTCCCTGTAGCAATTGGGGGAAAAAAGGGGGGGGGGGGGGTTGTGTGCGTGTGTGTATATATGCATTTATGTGTATTGACTTATGCTTATCACTTTGTCATTGTGTCAGCCGCTGCGCTGACTTGCTTTATTATTACTATTTTAGAGTGCCGCTTCAAGAGTGCGTTACCTCAGGTGCTCGCGCACTGTCATAGGCTGGCTTCGCGCTCTTCAGGGGGGCGGGGCCTGGCTCTGGCGCGTTCCGCGTCATTGCTTGTACAGGCCCGCCCCTCGAGGTATACCGACGCCATTTTGTCTGATTGTGGGCTCCTACGTGACAGTTTCTACCTACCGCGGTCCGTAAGTGCCCTCGCGGGCGGCTTTATTAGCATTTTTCATTGTATGTTTGCTTACGGCCCACTTTCATTATGTCTTTCAGACAGGCGAATCCATTGGCTTCTCCCGGCCCTCTGTTAATTGTTTAACTTGTGCAGCCTAGTGTAATTACTCCCACTTCCCTAGCGGGTTATTGGGGCATCCAGGGTTGCTATATAGCGTTAATCCCTATTGGCATATTGTGCCGTTATAATCACCATATGGAGGCATCTCAAGATAATGTGTCCGGGGTTCCTTCAGGACAAGCCCGGCTGTGTGTAGCTTGTGGGGTCTCCCCTATTAGCGGTGACAATGCACGGGTCTGTGTACCTTGCGCCCAGCAGGTGCTAGCGCTGCAATCTGGCCTTCCTGTGGCTGGGCCTGCACCTCGCTTCACCTACTCCCCCAAGCTTGAGGCTCACTCCCACTGATGTGTCTGCTAGACTGGCTAGTGTTGAATAGTTGATTGCTAATACCCTGGCGTGTAAGGCCACTGCTAAAAGCGGCACTTAACGCCTGATGTCACTCTTTTCCCTATGGAAACTGATGAGTTTTGGCATTTATGTGGCTATACCCCCTTGGACGAAGGGGAGCTTTTCTCCGATTCGGGGTTATCTGATCAGAGGCCCAGGGGTCATGACGATTCTGGCTCTGATCCCTGGGCCCCGGATGATACTGACAGATTGCTGGCCCAGAGCTTTTTCATACTGCTAAATCACGTTTGGAATTTCCCGAGCAAGCTCATTTCAATAATCTTGTGCTCAAGGAGTGGGAACGTCCCAGTAGACTTCCCGGTGTGCCTAAGAGTTGGATGCCCCGGTTCTAGGGTTGTCTAACACCTCTGTCATGCACTCCCCTGACTCTACTACTCTGCGGGATGCTCAGGACCAGCGCATTGACCAGCTGGCATCCCATGCCTTTGCATGTGTGGGGACGGCGCTGCGCCTGGTCTGTGCCTCGGCCATTACAACTGTAGCTATTAGGACCCTAATCAGAAGTGTCCTTGATGGTGCCCCTGATGATTTGCCTGCTGACGTGTTTAATGCACTCTCTAGTTGTGATGTTTTTGTAAATTTTGTCCTCTCTGCCTTGGATGACACCATTAGAATGTGTGCCAGAACATCTGCCCTAGTGGGGGCTATACGCCGCTCGGTTTGGCTGCGTCAATGGGCTGCTGACAACACTGCCAAAAAAGCCCTCACTGGTTTTCCCTTCAAAGGACTACGTCTGTTTGGGGACCGCCTGGACCTTTTTGCTAAGGGAGGCAGGTTACCCCAGCGTAAGCGGCAGACTCGGCCCTTTCGGGGTCAGGGCTCCCCCCCCCCCCTACCGCGGTGCTAGACAGCGGTGCTTTACTGGGGCCCGGGGGGACTTCTGGGGTAGGAGCAGAGGACGTGGACGTCCTGGCTCCTGGGGCCCTAAGCCTAAGTCCTCTCCCAAGCCCCCTCAGGCATGATGGGGCGCCCTCGCCCATCCGGGTGGGGGGACGGCTTCAGCACTTTGCTCATGTCTGGAGGCTTCAAGTCTCAGACCGGTGGATTCAGGAGGTAGTGTCCTCTGGTTACAAGATAGAGTTTGCTGCCCGGTCCCCCCCAAGATTCATCAGATCCCGGATTCCTCAGGACCCTGTGTCAGCTCAGGATCTAGTGCAGGCAGTGCAAAGCTTCCTGGAGCTGGGGGTCATCTGCAAGGTTCCTTTAAGAGAAAAAGGCAAGGGCTTCTACTCCAACCTTTTCACAGTGCCTAAAAAGGATGGGTCAGTCAGGCCCATCCTGGACTTGAAGATCCTCAACAAATTTGTCAGGAGCAGGCGCTTTCGCATGGAAACTCTGCGCTCTGCCATCAGTTCCCTGCGCCCAGGGGATTTCATGACGTCTGTGGACATCAAAGATGCTTACCTTCATATTCCTGTGTTTCCAGGTAATCAAAGGTTCCTCAGGTTCGCCCTGAAAAATCAACACCACCAATTTGTGGCATTGCCCTTTGGTCTCACTTCAGCTTCCAGGGTGTTCACCAAGGTGCTGGCAGGAGTGATGTCCCTGCTCAGGTCTCAGGGCATCTGTGTGCTGCCCTACCTGGACGACATTCTCATCACCTCCCAGTCTCTACATCAGGCAGAGTTGGATACTCAGCTGGTGGTGTCCACCCTGGAGTCATTTGGCTGGGTGATCAATCACCCCAAGTCCTCTCTGTCCCCCTCCTTGGTGACTCCATTCCTGGGAATGACTCTGGATACAGTTCAAGCAAGGATTTTTCTTCCTCAACAGAAGGTGGACGGTCTGATTGTGCAGGTCCGGTTCCTGCTATCTTGTCATCATCCCTCCATCAGGCAGGGAATGCAGCTGGTGGGCCTGATGGTGGCGTGCTTCGAGGAGGTGCCTTATGCTCATTTCCACTTGAGGACTCTGCAACTTCACCTCCTGTCAGTATGGGACAAAGACCCAGCGTCCCTGGACCGGGTCTGTGCACTTTCCCCCCTGGTCAGGCGGTCCCTCTCGTGGTGGCTGGACACCAGGAACTTGCTGGGGGGGCAGATCCTTTCTGGCCCCCTCCTGGGAGACGGTCACCACGGATGCCAGTCTGTCAGGATGGGGGGGCTTCTGGAAGTCCCCGCGGTTCCAGGGGAGGTGGGGCCCTCAGGAGGCCCACACACCTATCAACGTCTTGGAGCTGAGGGCGATCAGGTAGGTTCTGGCTCAGCTGACTCATCACCTTCGGGGTCTGCCTGTTCAGGTGTGCTCGGACAACCAGACGGCAGTTGCCTACATCAATCATCAGGGAGGGACCCGGAGCAAGGGGGCCCTCCAGGAAGTGTCTCTGATTTTAACCTGGGCGGAGGCCAATGTTCCCTGCATATCAGCTGTGTACAGCCCGGGGGCAGAAAATCTCCTGGCATATGCACTGAGCAGGGGGACCTCTCGCCAGGGAGAATGGTCCCTCTGCAACAGGGTTTTCCAATCTCTGTGTCACCGTTGGGGTCTACCAGATGTGGATCTGTTTGCGTCCCAACACAATCACAAGCTCCCGGCCTTTGTCTCCCTGTCCCAGGACCCCCTGGCCTTGACCACGGATGCCCTATCCATGTCATGGCAGGACTTTCAGCTCCTGTATGTCTTTCCTCCATTCCCCCTGCTGGGCAGGGTTCTGCGCAAGATTGCTCTGGAAGGGGTGCCAGCAATTCTGGTGGCCCCCAGCTGGCCAAGAAAAGTGTGTTTCGCAGACGTGGTGCAGCTGGCAGTAGATCAGTACGTTCTGCCCAGGGTGCCAGATCTGCTCACTCAGGGCCCCTTACGCCATCCCACTTTACAAACTCTGGCTTTGACGGCCTGGCTGCTGAAACCTCCATCTTGATGGAGAAGGGGCTGTCTACCTCGGTGGTTGATACCATGATAAAGGCTAGGAAGAAGTCTTCCTCTTCCATTTATTACAGGGTTTGGCGTGCCTACATTGACTGGTGTGAGTCTAAGTCTCTTCCCTGTCGTGTGTTCTCTATTCCCAGGATTCTGGAGTTCCTGCAGCATGGGTTGGAGATGGGGCTCCAACTCAGTACTCTGAAGGGTCAGGTTTCTGCCCTGGCTGTCTTCTTCCAGAAGTCTTTTGCTCAGCATTCTTTGATCAAGACCTTTTTCCAGGGGGTCACTCATGTGCGTCCCCCACGTAAGCCCATGGTGCCTGTTTGGGATTTGAACCTGGTTTTGTCTGCCTTGCAGGGTGCTCCCTTTGAACCTCTGCAGGATGCTGCTCTGGTCATTCTTACTCTCAAGGTTGTCTTTTTGGTGGCTATCATTGGCTATCATTGTTATCATTGTTATAGTTACCTTTTTGGGTTTTTTTTGTTTTTAAATTCTCCCGGCTTCTCGTTAACTGCTTTTCAATGCTGGGGATTGTGGGAGGTCCCTGGGTATTTGAGGGGCCAGGAGGAGCCTGTTTTCAATGTCTCTGCAGTACAGCGCCATCTGGCTGAGTATTACCCACTTGTAAGTATTCTATTTGGAGCAGGACGTACTGTATACTTATAATACCAATTCTACAGGTGAGTAATCACAGAATTGGATTTTTTACCTTGTCTGTATATACATCTTGTACATTGCTACGGAAGAAGACGGCACTATAGAAATAATATTAAAACTGTCGGGGGGCGTGCCTCAGTCCAGAGATGCTGGCAATGCGGACGCTGCAGTTTACATCACCGAGGGAGACCCCAGGAAAAATTTATTTTGCAGGTGACCCCCTTTTACACAGCATTATCCAGATTTGGGATGCCCCAGGGAAGGCCAACAGTCTTTTAGACTCCACAAATGTCCGCTTAGGGATTTGCTCTGCTTCAAAGCGGAACAAAGCCCACCAGCGGCCGGTCTAGAATCTAAAATATTCCAGGGCCAGCAGCAGGCCTTTCCCTGGGGCATCCAGAATTGTGATGCCCCACGGTGTGAAAGCCCCCAAGGCACATGTACAGGCGCTCGTCTGATCAGAGCCCTTTGCCATGTTTACTTCCTTTTGGCAAAGGGTTATGATTGTTGTGAATTGGGTGAGTGAGCAGCTGCATCCCCGGTGTTGTGCGTGTGCTCTTCCCCAACCCCCATTCACATGAGGTGTGCGCATACGGCTGGGAATGTGGCAGCAAGCGCTCCCCATTCAAGTCTATGGGAGCCGCCCCCCAAATGGCATAGTCACAGCAGGTGGCTCTCATTGGACACAAGCCTGCACATGCGTGGTTGTAGTGGGCCAACTGGGGGTCTTGCACTGCGAGGCATTCCAATTCGGGATGCCATGGAACAAAAGCCAGGAAAGACAAATTCCTGGGTTTTGTTAAGCTTAGATAGTTGTCAGGGATTAAAAAAGAAATCAAAAGAGCTGTGATGTTGGGTCTGTCTGACTAGGATGATCAGACTCATTAGATGAACAATCAATCAAAAACAACAAACTCAGACCAGAGACCAGAGTTCTGATCAGCAACAGAGGTAATGGCTGCCAACAACAAAGTGCTAACCTACATTGGATCAAAATACAACCATGTGATCACAGTGGGTCTGGGTCACTGATTTCCAATAATACAAATGCTAAATGAAACGATACAAAGTGTATACTATAGGTTAACAAGGCAAAATCAGAAACTTGGAAATCCTTTACTTTAAACAAGAGCTCTTCTAGATAAGCCATTATTTTCCCATTGCATGGCACGGCCTGCTTCATAAATTCATTATAACTGGGTAATCCGCCACAAGGTGGCGCAGAGTTGTGGCTCCTCCCGGTATCATATAAAAACGGAATTACCATAGACTTATACAGTTTTTTCTCTGCAGTGATTCTGCGAAGATAGAAGATGGCTCTCTCTATTGCGCAGGTGAGCAGGGCTACCAAGCCTGCCTGGCTATTTCCACCCGTTTTCGGACCCTCTGTGCCTCCCAGCCTCGGCTGACGGATCGGGTGAGGGTAGAGGAGCACTAGGGTCAAGTGCTCAAGGAGCGCTGCTCCAAGCCGCAGATCCTGTACTACAAAGGGTAGCCGGCCATAGGCTTTATGGTGAACCTACTAGGGATGCGAAGATCCTGTACTAGCTTCTGAGGGAGTGAGTGTCTTGGGACTATGTACTTTTACTGGCGTTTTGGGGTCCCCCCATCCCTGGCCAGGGCTCTCGCCGCTGCTCGCTCCTCTCCCCCTCCCCGTTGTGTGGGGGAGGGGGGGCGGGTGGTAGCGGCGAGGGTGTTTTTAGCCTTTCAAACTGCCGCTTTGTACTACGCTCCGTGGTGGGCGGCGCTATATCCGTTTTTTCTACTGTGTGATGACGTTGGCGAGGTCACGTGAGCGCCGTTTTTGCACTCTTAGGGGGGGGGGCGGGGCCGGAGGATGATGTGTATCTCGTCATCCTCCCGCGGCCCGCCCCTCAAGGTTCCTCTGCCGGTGCCATTTTGACTCTGCTGCGCGTCTGGGGCCCTTCTTCATCCCGGAGCTGCGGCGGTGATCCCTGTCTGTTGTCGCCTCCTCCTGTGGTCTGGCGGCTGGTGCCCTTGCCCTGCTTGGCCCGTGAGTCCCCTTCGGGGGGTTTTGGTTCCTTGGGGCATGTGCTGCGAGATGCTTATGTGTCTTTACTTATGTCTTTCAGGCGGGACAACTGTGGGTTGTGGTTTCTCCCGGTCCTACCCCTTACCATCCCTCATCTTTCCTTACTGGCTTCTGGGGGCACCCCTGGTGGCTTTTATTAGCCTTCTCCCTGCGCTGGCCTGTTGCGCCTGTGTTAATCACCATATGGAGGCTTCTGGGGATAGCGTGCCTGGGGGTCCTTCGGGGCAATCCCGGCTGTATTCCATGTGTGGGGTATCCCCTGTGTCACGTTGTGCGTGCCGTGTGCCCCAGGTATTCTTGCGCTCCAGGCTGGGCTGTCCGCATCACTTCCCAGCTCTGCGCCCCCTTCGGCATCGCCTACCCTGATGATCTGGCACTGCGTGTGGCCAGTATTGAAAGACAGCTTGCCAGGCCTGTTCCACGTAAGGCCTCTGTCAAGAAGCGGCACCTAGCTCCCGTAACATCCCTCTTTCCTGAGGAGGATGAGGGACCTGATACTTTTGTTAGCCTTTACCCCCTTGAGGAGGGGGAACTCTTTCAGGACTCTGACTCCTCTGGGGACCAGCAGGAGGGTTACGGCAGTGACCCTGGGTCTGCATCTGGGGAGGACTCATGGTTCCCTGAGGACACTGATAGCCTGTTAGCTCACATTTTTGAAATCTTGCACATTGTCCACCTGAGGTGGCTAAGAGGAAGCAGGGTGAGCTCTTTCGTCAATTTCACTAATATGGTGCTCAAGGAGTGGGAACGTCCTAGTAGATTACCCGTGTGCCCAAAGGGTGGGATAGGAGGTATCCCTTTCCTGCTGACCTGGTCAAGCGATGGTCGTGCCCCCCTGAGGTGGACGCTCCCGTGCTAGGGCTGTCCAACACCTCGGTCATGACTTCCCCTGGCACTACTACACTGCGGGACGGCGAGGACCGGCACATGGATCAGCTGGCCTGCCATGCTTTTACGTGTGTGGGGGCTGTGCTGCACCCGGTCTGTGCTGCTGCCATTACAGCTATTGCCCTTAAGAAACAGCTCAAGCGTCTCCTTGATGGCGCTACGGCTGGTAACAGGGGGGAGGATTATAGGTCCCTTTTGCTTTGCACTGATTTTGTTGCCTTTGTCCTTACTGCCATGGATGATGCGGTACGAATGTGTGGTAGGGCCTCTGACCTTTTTGGTGGCTATGCGCCGCTCTGTTTGGCTGCGTCAGTGGGCGGCTGATGCTGCCGCTAAGAAGACTCTCAATGGGCTCCCCTTTACGGGGCTGCGGCTCTTTGGTGAGCGTCTGGATGTTTTAGCCAAGGATGGTAGGCTGCCTCAACGTAGGAGGCAGCATTGGCCTTTTCGGGGGCCCCCTTCTTCCCTCCCCTTCTTTCGTGCCCCCAGAGGAGGTCGTGGCTCCCTCTTTTCAGGTACCCGCAGGGATTCCCGGTCTCTCATGGGGCCCCAAGCCCAAACCTTCCCCCAAGCCCCCTCAGGCATGAGGAGGCGCCCTCACCCATCCAGGTAGGGGGGACGGCTTCGGCTCTTTGCTCACGTCTGGAGGCTACGCGTCTCAGACCGGTGGATTCAGGAGGTGGTGTCCTCCGGTTACAAGAAAGTTTGCAGCCTGGCCGCCCCCAAGATTCATCAGATTCATCAGAGTTTCAAAACCCTCTGTCAGCTCAGGGTTTGGGCCTTGCGGTTCAACGTCTGTTGGAGTCAGGAGTCATTTGCCTTGTGCCTTCCCAGGAACGGGGTCGAGGATTCTACTCCAATCTGTTCACGGTCCCTGAGGCCCATCTTGGACTTGAAGAGTCTCAACAAGTCTGTCAGGTTCAAGCTTTTTCGCATGGAGACTCTCGCTCGGTGGTCAGTACCCTGCGCCCAGGCGACTTCATGACCTCAGTGGACATCAAGGATGCCTACCTTCAGGTGCCAATCTTTCCAGGTCATCAGAGATTTCTGAGGTTGGCTCTAGAGGATCAGCATTACCAGTTTGTGGCCTTACCGTTCGGTATCACCTCGGCCCCTCGGGTGTTCACCAAGGTGCTGGCGGGCGTGATGGATCTGCTGCGGAATCAGGGCATTCGCATCCTTCCTTACCTGGACGACATTCTGATTGTGGCTCAGTCTCTTCATCAGGACACAAAGGATACTCTGGTGGTGACCTCCACTCTCAAGTCCTTTGGCTGGGTGATCAACTATCCCAAGTCTTCACTGTCTTTGTCCTTGGTGAGGTCCTTTCTGGTCATGACTCTGGATACCTCTTAGGTCAAGGTATTCCTGCCTCAGCAGAAAGTGGGGGGCCTTTAGAAGCAGGCACGGACTCTGCTCGTGTCCCCATCCCTCCATTCGCCAAGGGATGCAGTTAGTGGGTCTGATGGTGTCTTGCTTCGAGGCAGTCCCTTTTGCTCAGTTTCACATGAGACCTCTTTAGTTGCACCTCTTGTCAGTCTGGGATCGGAACCCTGTGTCCCTGGACCAGGAATTTACTCTGTCCCCCCCTGGCCAGACAGTCCCTCTCGTGGTGGATGGTCTCAGGGAATCTTCTAGTGGGCAGGACCTTTCTGCCCCGGTGCTGGGAGACTGTCACCACGGATGCCAATCTGACCGGTTGGGGGACTTTTGGAAGTCTCTGAAGTTCCAGGGTCGGTGGGGCCCATGCTCCCATCAATGACCTGGAACTGAGGGCGATCAGGTTGGTTCTGTCTCAGCTGACCACGCACCTTCTGGGTCGGGCTGTTCAGATCCGCTCGGACAATCAGACGGCGGTTGCCTACATCAATCATCGGGGAGGGACTCGGAGCAAGCAAGCCCTCAAGGAAGTGTCTCTGATACTGTCTTGGGCAGAAGGGAATGTCCCTTGCATCTCGGCGGTTTACATTCCGGGGGTGGAGAACCAGGAGGCAGACTCCCTGAGCATGGGGACGTCTCGGCTGGGGGAATGGTGTCTCAAGCAACAAGGTATTTCACTCCCTGTGTCACCGCTGGGGTCATCCGGATGTGGACCTGTTTGCGTCCCGCCACAATCACAAGCTTCCCAGGTTCGTCTCCCTGTCACAGGACCCTCTGGCCTTCGCCACGGATGCGCTAGCAATGCCTTGGACAGAGTTTTGACTCCTCTATGTGTTCCCTGCTTTTCCTCTGCTGGGCAGGGTGCTGCGCAAGATAGCCTAGGAAGGGGTACCAGCTTTTCTGGTGGCCCCCTGTTGGCCAAGGATGGTGTGGTTCACAGACGTTGTGCAGTTAGCAGTAGATCAGTATGCCCTACCCAAGAATCCAGATCTGCTCACTCAGGGATAACTGTGCCATCCCATTTTACCAACGCTGGCTTTAACCGCTTGGCTGCTAAAACCTCCATCTTGATGGATAAGGGTTTGCCGGCTTCTGTTGTTGATACCATGATTAGGGCTAGGAAAAAATCCTCGTCCTTTCTTTACTACAGGATCTGGCATGCTTACATTGTCTGGTGTGAGTTCAAGTCTCTTCCTTGTCGGGTGTTTTCTGTCCCCAGTATTCTGGAATTTTTGCAACTTGGTTTGGATTCAGGCCTTCAACTTAGTACCCTCAAGGGACAGGTGTCAGCTCTGGCAATTTTTTTCCAAAGATCCTTTGTCAATCACCACTTGGTTAAGACTTTTTTCCAGGGAGTCACTCGTGTGCGTCCGCCACGTAAGCCTATGCTACCAGTTTGGGACTGAATCTGGTGTTCTGCAGGGTCCTCCCTTTGAGCCTATCCGTGGGGCTGCTTTTCCCATTCTGACTCTTAAGGTGGGCTTTTTGGTGGCCATTACTTCTGTCAGGCGAGTTTCTGAGCTGGCGGCGCTCTCCATTAAGCCTCCTTATTTTGAGAGGCATCAGGATAAGGTGGTGTTTCGGCTTATGCCGGATTTCTTGCCTAAGGTTTTGTCTGCTTTTCATCCCAATCAGGATATTGTTTTGCCTTCTTTGTGTCCTAACCCTGCTAATTCCAAGGAGCGGACCCTTCATTCTTTGGATTTTGTCAGGGCTCTGAAGTTTTATTTGGTTGCTACTGAGTCTTTCAGGAAGTCTGACGCTCTTTTTGTTCATCCTGCTGGACCTAGGAAGGGTTTGCCTCCTGCTAAATCCACTATCAGCAAGTGGATCCGTCAGGCGGTGGAGTAGGCCTATTCTGCCAGAGGGAAGGTTCCTCCTTTTGGGGTTACTGCTCATTCCACTCGTGCTATTGGTGCGTCTTTGGCTTTTCAGCACCAAGCTTCTGTTGAACAAGTTTGTAAGGCTGCTTGGTCTTCTGTTCCTACTTTCTCCAAGTTTTACAAGGTTGATGTTATGGCCTCAGCTGATGCTGCTTTTGGCCGCAAGGTACTTCAGGCGGTAGTGGTTTAAACTGCCTGCCGTTACTCTTTGGGGATCCCTCCCTACTTTATGGACACTGCTTTTGGATGTCCCAGTTGTAATGAATTTATGAAGCAGGCCGTGCCATGGAATGGGAAAAAGACAATTCGGTGAGTACTCACCTGTAGAATTGCTTTTACCATGCATGGCCTGCTTCACCCCACCCTTGTTATCGTTGTTCTTGGTTGCCTCTTTATGGTGATGGTTCCAAGTTAGTTGGGGTTTTTTGTTATCTTTTTTGCCTTTATTAGCTCCCAGTTTCTTGAATAACTGCTTGTCAACATTGGATAAGTCTATGGTAATTCCGTTTTTATATGGTACCGGGAGGAGCCACAACTCTTCTGTGGTACCCGTGCCATGCATGGTAAAAGCAATTCTATAGGTGAGTACTCACAGAATTGTCTTTTTCGATAGAGAATAAATATAAATAAAAAAAAGTTAACAGTGCTATTAAAAAGGAAAAAAAACTATAGCTGTTTAGAAATGTAAGGCTATAGATCAGTGGTACCCAACTGGCGGACCTCGGCGCCATATTCTGGAGTCCTGCCCTATCAGCCCTGCACTCAGTTGATTTTGTTTTGCTTTGCTCCGTGCTGCCCCCTTTACTTGATCTGCAATGTAGTGTTTAGTCTCCCTGCCAGTGTCATGGCTCTGCTGCCTGGCACCTAGCATTGCATAAGTACTGAACAGGCTGGAAGTGGCATTGCAAGGTACACACACAAAAGGTACAGCCCCATCTATTCCTGTCCTATCATCTCTGCCCTATCCATTCCTGTTCACCCAGCTGTGCCCCACCCATCCCCTCATCTTTGCCCCACCCATCCCTGCCCCTCATCTTTGCCCCACCCATCCCTGCCCCTCATCTTTGCCCCATCCATCCCAGCCTTTTTTAGTTTTGCCTGCGGAATCTATAACCCCCCAGTGCACTGTTTCTAACTATCCACCCACTCCTCCGGACCTTCACCTCTCACCAGATGCCTGTATATGGACCTTTACAAGAAGTGGTTGAGTACCCCTGCTATAGATGGATTAAACTCTACTGAATAGTAACAGTGGAAATAAAAAGGGAAAAAAATTGGATGCATTTAACCATTTCGGGGTTTGGTCCACTTTGCTGGGCATCCCAATTTGGGATGCTCTTCTGTTTCAGCCCCACCAGATTGCCCTAAAAACGTACCTCTCCGCTGTTCCCAATGTGCATACATGGCTCTCATCCAGTTGAATCCGCGCTGTAGGCCAGAAATAAATTGTGTGCGGCCGACCATTAAGTCTAGCCTCCCCCTGGGACATCCCAAATCATGATGTCTAGCTGTTTGAAACACCCCAATCCCCCCCCCCCCCCTTTACCGGGTCACTGCAAAACTCACCTTTGCCCTGGCACTCTCGCCCATGTAATTAATTCAGGCCACATCCCCAGCATCTCTGGGCTGAGGTGCGCTCCTGCACCCAGCCATTCAGATCTGGGGACGGGCGCGCTCCCCTGTCTAAAGAGAAATTGGGAATGTGGCCCTCCCTATTGCCGAGCTCTGTGTCTAAACAAAGCCATATTCTGGGCATAATTATGCACGACATATGGCACTGATTGGACAACAGCATACGTATGCTCTGTGTGGCCCAGGGAAGGTGATATTTTTGGCCTCACATATTGGGGTCTCACATAACCGGGTTGCCCCTGCAGCAAGGAACAAAACCCAGACTATAGCCGATTAGAAATGGCAGGCTATAGATGGACTGTAAAGCAACAGTGGATATAAAGGATATAAGAAGGTTCCTCCCAGTAAAATGCTTCTCCTCCAGGTCCAACAGTACATAGCTCTTGTCATATGAGCTTCTCGGGCGGTGCATATATATATAAACAGCTGGAGAAGCTGAATGGAATCGCAGCCATCGAGTCACCCGCGCACAGTCATTCAGTTGTGGCTGTGCACAGCCCAAAGTGGATGCAAGTGATGCCGGTCGCACATGCACCTTGGGCTCCTCAGACAGGTAAGAATTCCGGGCAAACGGCAGTTCCAGGAGAGGAAATCAGCTGGCCCTGGAGTTTTTGGTCCGCTTTAATAATCATGGGTTTTGGTCCACTTTTCTTTTCACTTTTCCCATGGTGTGTACATGGGCTCTTGTTCAATCGGCGCTCTGTGCTGTGCATATTGATTATGTAAGGCATAAGGAGCCTCTAAGGAGCCTTTTTTATGAGAGCCTGGCTTAGAAAAGCATGTCTCCCTGTGGTCAGCTATGTGAATAGCTGGGCTTAGGAAATGCTCTCTACAAAGAGACAGGCCTTAATATGCACATTTGGTCCACTTTAGAGAGAACTATAACCCCTTAGCCCCAGCCCTTGTGTCTAAAAGACTTGGAGGCCAGGTAATTCCCTATCTTGGGTGGTATCTGAATTTGGCATGTCCCATTCTGAAATCCTGGGTTGCCTGGTATACCCACTGACCCAGCGATCCCATGGCACATGCATGGGTTGCAGCACCCCTCGGCTCCTGAGCCAGGTCTATCTGAATGGCCAGGCCATGGGCACAGCTATACGGGGCACCCAGGATTCAATTCATTTACAACAGATTGCCAGATTACTCAATCTATTGTCATTGGAGGAGAATGTGTTGTGCAATCGCAAGAGAAGTATATTGAGGGGCAGGTGCCACCACTGGGGGTTACAGGGGCAGGTGTCTGGGCCCACTTCATTCCCTCTCCCCCGTGCAGCCCCTATGCAGGACACAGGGCTATGCAATAACCAGGACTAATGACTGTCAGCCAGGGGCAGACTGGCCAGTTTGTCAGTCTTATTCCTTGTTTCTTCCCTTCTATTCTTTTCTTTTCATCTATTCTTTGTTTCTTGCGTTCATCTTTCTCCTGTTATCTCTGGCAGTCCTTTTTTTGCTTACTTCCTTCTAGACTTTTTCTTTTCATTTAGTCTTTGTTTCTTTCATCAGTTATATCTGCCATTCCTTTTCTATTCTTAGTATGTCACACACCCCGCTTCAAGAATCCATAACATGTGGGTAATATCGTCCTGAAGAGGGCGTTCCTGCAGAGATGATAGCAAAAGAAAGCCCCTCCCTGATCCATAAATACCTGGGACCTCCCACTCACTACCCAGTTTTCCATCTCTGCAGACGGCGAGCAAGTCAGAAGATGATGGCTCCTCCTTGCACAGGGGGATTTCAGGTAGCCGGGGTAACTCCCGGCCTCTTATGTTGTTTATTTCCGCTCGGACCCCTTTTGTCCCAAAAATTTACCTCATATTACATGCCTCCACAGTCTTGGCTGCTGGCCCGAGCGAGGGTACATTGGCACCTCTGGTGCTGAGGAGCAGAGCTCCACCGTGAGACCCTAAAAGAGAGGGTAGGCGGTCATACCGGGTAGGTGATCCCGGTTTGGGATGCCCCGTCCCTTGACCTTTCCCCTGGGGGGGGGGCCCTTCCCTTTACCAATTATGGGGGCTGGGGGTTCCTCTCATAGGGGTTAGCTTATTCACTTTCTCTTTATTACTGTCTCTTTATTGATGTGTGTATCTAGAGTAGTCCCTCAATGTGTTTTTCTCTTGTTACTATGTCCCAGCACCGCGGCTGTCATTGCAGCCGGGTGCCGGGGTTTTTCATTCTGTGAGGTGATTTTTCACCTCACGCGCGTTGGGGGGGCGGGGCTGGCACTCGGCGCTCTGCCGCGGCCAGCCCCCGTTCTCTCCTTCACTCCTCGCCGCAGCGAGCGGGGCGGGTGCTCCGCTAGTGATAGCGGATGCACCCGTTGTCATGCAGCCGGCGCCGCGGTTGTCGGCGGCGCCGGTCTCTGGGCCGGTGCGTGAGGGACTTCTTCCCTCACGCTTCATTCACACTGGAAGGGGGGGCGGAGCCGGGCTTTCGGCGCGTCGCCGCGGCTCCGCCCTCCTCTGTACTGGCGCCGCTGCGGAGCTGAGCTCCCTGTCACTAGGCAGCTCCCTGTTACTAGGCAGAAGGGGGCACAGATCAGCTTTGCGCGGGCTGCGCAGACCACGCCCCTGGCACGGCCGTGCTTCTTCTCTTCACTTCACCTCAGAGATCGCCACACAATTGTTCTGAGGCGGATCGTTCACCGCAGCGTCTGTGAGTGGCCCTGTGGGCCTCATTTATTTCTTTATCTGTTAAGTTTTATTGTAGGGTCTTATGGGTCTCTCTCTGTCTTTTAGGTGAAAGTTATCCAGGAGGATCTTCTGTAGTATTGGAAGGTCTCTCCTGATCCTGGGTCCCTGGGTCCATTTTAGCATCACAAATCCTCCCACTCGGGACATTAAAGGGGCATCCCGGGTTGCCTAACTGGCGTAATTCCCTGGGTCATAGCGACCACTCAAAATTCACCTTATGGAGGCATCCCCGGATACTGGGACTGGGACCCCTTCGGGGCATCCCAAAAAGTGTATGTTGTGTGGGATTTCCATTACTGGGGATGATGTGTTACTGTGTATACCATGTGCACAGCAAACTATTACGCGGCAGTCCGAACCCCAAGCGTCGGGGTCAGCACAGCCGGCCACCTCAACTCCCCCTCCCGCCTTGACTCGTGC
Source organism: Gastrophryne carolinensis (assembly GCA_027917425.1). Classification (NCBI taxonomy): domain Eukaryota; kingdom Metazoa; phylum Chordata; class Amphibia; order Anura; family Microhylidae; genus Gastrophryne; species Gastrophryne carolinensis. The sequence continues at coordinate 402,235,007 of CM051237.1, forward strand.
CCCGTGTGACGTGGTCATGGGCAGGGATCTGCAATCCGAGATGTGTGCCAGATTGGCTAGCCTTGAGAAAATGCTCTCTAGCTCGGTCGCCCGTAAGGCTCCGTCTAAGAGAAAGCATTTGTCGCCGGCTCCGCCGGTGGATGATCTTGATGACAGAGATAATCTGGATTGGTCTGATTATCCCCAGCTAGAGGAGGGGGAAGTTGATGAGGGTTCCGAATTTTCGGATGATGAGCAGTCTGCTGGCGCTGATGCCGAGCTTTCTGATTTAGGGAGATCCTTGGACTCTCCTCACGCTCTGTCTCTCATGCTGGAAGTTCTGAATATTTCCCCTCCCGAGGAGGCGTCACAGCAGAAAGGTGAATTGTTTGAGGAATCCAGGCCGCGCCTGGAGTTTCCTACGCAACGCCATTTTGATAGAATCATTGACAAGGAATGGGATAGGCCGGCTCGGCTCCCTGGCATACCTCAGGGGTGGGATAGGAAATATCCCTTTCCTTCTGAGGCGATCAAGCGCTGGGCATCTCCCCCCGAGGTGGATGCACCGGTTTTGGGGTTGTCTAACTCCTCGGTGTTAAACAGACCTGATTGTTCCACTCTCAAAGATGGAGAGGATAAACGTATTGATCAGATGGCTTCTCATGGCTTTACTAGCATTGGGTCGGCCATCCGGCCTGTGTGCGCTTCGGAGCTAATGGTGTTGGCCACTAGGTCTGTGGTCAGGGACCTGTTGACTTCTTCCGGGCTTCGTCCTGGTAGTAACGAGTTCCTTAGCCTTAAACGGTGCGAGTTGTTTCTATCCTTTGTGTTGACCGCCTTGGATGATACTTTGATGATGTGTGGTAGGACTTCGGCTCTGCTTGTGGCTATTCGGCGGTCGGTGTGGCTGCGCCAGTGGGCGGCCGATTTTATGTCCAAAAAATCACTGAACGCTTTACCCTTTGTTGGTCTACGGCTCTTTGGAGAGACATTGGACTCTGTCACCAAGGGTGGTAGGTTACCTCAACGTAAGAAACAACGCCGCCCCTTTCGGGGAGCGCCTGCCTTTAACCCCTCCTTTCGGGGGGCCAGATCTGGCAGGGGTTCTGCATTTCCCTCTTCCAGAGGAGATTTCGGAAACAGGGGCAGAGGACGTGCCCGTTCTGGATACAGTTGGGGCTCTAAGCCGGCTCAGCAATGAGGGGGCGCCCTCACCCATGCGGGTGGGGGGACGGCTGCAGCACTTCTCTCAGATCTGGGATCAAGAGGTCTCGGACAGATGGATCCGGGAAGTGGTGTCTTCCGGCTACAAGCTGGAGTTCGAGCTCCGCCCCCCTTCCAGATTTGTCAGGTCTCGGATGCCGTCGGAGCCTCTAGCGGCGCAGGGGCTCCTGGTGGCAGTGGAGAATCTTCTGGACATGGCTGTCATTTGCCCAGTGCCCCCTTCAGATCGGGGCAGGGGCTTTTATTCCAATCTGTTCACGGTTCCCAAGAAGGATGGGTTGGTCCGACCCATCTTGGATCTGAAGTTTCTCAACCGGTTCATCCGGCCGAGGAAATTCCGCATGGAAACGCTGCGTTCGGCCATTCACTCTCTTCGTCAGGGAGACTTTCTGATGTCCATAGACATCAAGGATGCTTATCTACACGTTCCGGTTTTTCCAGCACACCAGAGGTTTCTCAGGTTCGTGGTGGAGGATCGGCACTTTCAGTTTGTGGCACTTCCTTTCGGTCTCACCTCAGCGCCTCGGGTGTTCACCAAGGTGCTAGCGGGGGTGATGGCTCTGCTCAGAGGTCAGGGTATCCGCATCGTGCCCTATTTGGACGATCTACTGATCATAGCCTCTTCCTTCAACCAAGCGGAGTTGGACACCAGAGCGGTGGTGTCCACTCTGGAGAGGTTCGGTTGGGTGATCAACCACCCCAAGTCTTCTCTTTCCCCGTCCAGAATTCTGACCTTTCTGGGAATGTCTCTGGACACTTCACAGGCCAGGGTGTTTCTACCCCAGGCCAAGATTCTTTTGATTCAGGAGTTAGTTCGGCTTCTCTTGTCAACCCCTCATCCGATCATCCGGTTAGGGATGAGGCTGGTGGGGTTAATGGTGGCCTCATTCGAGGCAGTTCCCTTTGCGCAGTTTCACACAAGGACGCTTCAGCTTCATCTGTTGAAGGTTTGGGACAAGTCTCCTCTATCGTTGGATCAGTCCTTCCTGATGACTCCCCGAGTTCGTCGATCCCTGCAATGGTGGTTGGGGTCGGTCAATCTGTTGAAGGGCAGATCTTTTCTGGCTCCGCGTTGGGAAACAGTTACCACGGATGCCAGTCTGTCAGGTTGGGGGGGTGTTTGGAAGGACCTCCAGTTTCAGGGTCTGTGGGGCCCGCGGGAGGCTCACGAGCCCATCAATGTTCTGGAGTTGAGAGCCATCAGGTTGGTTCTGTTTCGCTTGACTCATCAGTTGAGAGGCCTGCCAGTTCAGGTCCGGTCGGACAACAGAACGGCGGTTGCTTACATCAATCACCAAGGAGGGACTCGCAGCAGGAGTGCCCTCAGGGAAGTGTCTTTGATTCTGGACTGGGCAGAGACCCACGTCCCGTGTATCTCAGCAGTCTACATTCCGGGAGTGGAGAACACGGAGGCGGACTTGCTGAGCAGGGCCTCCTCTCGTCAGGGGGAGTGGTCTCTCAGTCCCAAGGTGTTTCGTTCGATATGTCTCAGGTGGGGGTTCCCAGCGGTGGACCTCTTTGCTTCTCGTCACAATCACAAGCTTCCAGTCTTTGTGTCTCTCTCGCAGGATCCTCTGGCTCTGACAGTGGATGCCATGTCTCTAAACTGGAGGGATCTGGGTTTCCTTTACCTGTTTCCTCCGTTCCCAATGCTAGCTAGAGTGCTGCGCAAACTGGCCTTGGATGGTGCGTCGGTGATTCTGGTGGCCCCAAGGTGGCCAAGGCGAGTTTGGTTCGCAGACCTCGTAAGACTGGCAGAGGATCAGTTCGCCCTGCCTCTGCTGCCGGACCTGCTCACCCAGGGTCGGCTGCGCTATCCCAATTTACCATCGCTGGCTTTGACGGCATGGCTGCTGAAACCGCCATCTTGAAGGAAGAAGGTCTTTCTGACGCGGTGATTCAGACTCTTATCCGTGCCAGGAAGCGCTCTTCCTCTTCTATTTACTACAGGACTTGGAGGGCCTATATTGATTGGTGTGAAAGTAGGTCTTTCTCTTGTCGAGAGTTCTCCATTCCTAGAATTTTGGAGTTTCTCCAACATGGTCTAGATCTGGGGCTCCAGCTTAGTACATTGAAAGGGCAGGTTTCTGCCCTGGCGGTGTTCTTCCAAAGGTCTTTTGCACTTCATCCCTTAGTCAAGACCTTTTTCCAAGGTGTTACACATGTTCGGCCTCCTAGGAAGCCTTTTGTTCCAGTTTGGGATTTGAACCTGGTTCTTTCTGCTCTCCAGGGCCCTCCGTTTGAGCCCTTGAATGAGATAGCTTTGTCTTCTCTTACGCAAAAGGTGGCCTTTTTGGTGGCTATCACTTCGGTTAGGCGTGTTTCTGAGTTGGCAGCTTTATCCATTACAGCTCCGTACTTCGAGAAACATCAGGACAAGGTTGTCTTTCGTTTCAAGCAGGATTTTCTTCCTAAAGTGGTCTCGGAGTTTCATCTGAATCAGGACATTGTGTTGCCTTCTCTATGCCCAAATCCCAGCGACGACAAGGGAAGGGCATTGCATTCCTTGGATGTAGTTCGTGTTGTGGAACATTATCTGGAGGTTACGTCTTCCTTTCGTAAGACTGATGCTTTCTTTGTGGTGCCCTGCGGGCCTAGGAAAGGTTTGGCTCCTGCCAAATCTTCCATTAGTAAATGGATTCGTCAGGCCATCATTGGGGCCTATTCTGCCAAGGGGAGGAGTCCCCCTTTTCGTGTTACTGCTCATTCTACTCGTGCAGTTGGTGCGTCCTGGGCTTTTCAGCACCAGGCTTCTGTTGAGCAAGTTTGTAAGGCCGCTACCTGGTCTTCTGTTCACACCTTTTCCAAGTTTTACAAGGTTGATGTTCGGGCTTCAGCGGATGCTGTTTTTGGCCGCAAAGTTTTGCAAGCTGTAGTGGTTTAAAGTTGTGCATTGTTGCCTAGTTTTGGATCCCCGCCCTTGTTATGGACACTGCTGTTGGATGTCCCACATGTTATGGATTCTTGAAGCGGGGTGTGTGACATACTAAGAATAATACCATTTTGTGAATACTCACCTTGTAAAATGGGTATTATGAGTATGTCACACACCCCGCTTCAACCCGCCCTTTTGTATTCAGGATCCTCTTTATTGCGAACTTTGCGTGGTTGTTGTTTATATTTGCCTCTTCCTGGTCCCTTACCTTACTGCTTCTGTATACTGGGTAGTGAGTGGGAGGTCCCAGGTATTTATGGATCAGGGAGGGGCTTTCTTTTGCTATCATCTCTGCAGGAACGCCCTCTTCAGGACGATATTACCCACATGTTATGGATTCTTGAAGTGGGGTGTGTGACATACTCATAATACCCATTTTACAAGGTGAGTATTCACAAAATGGTATTTTCTTCTTCCCTTCTATTATTTGTTTTCTGTCATTCTTTCTCTTTTTTTCTCAGTCTTTTCCTCCCAATCCCTTTTTTTCTGTCATTCCTTTTCTCTTTGTTTTGGTCATTCATTATCTTTCTTTGTTTCTGTCATTCTATGCTTTTGTTTCTTTCCTTTTTTTATTTCTATCTAGTCTTGTTTTTCCTTTTTTCTTTCTTTCCTGCTATTTTTATGTCATTCCATGTATTTTTACGTTGTTTCTTCCGTATTTCTTCTCTACTTTGTCACTCCTTTTTTTTTTTCTATTATTTAGCAACATTCACCATACCTGCAACTTCATCACCATGTATAGATTCATACCACACCGCGAGGTGCCCCCTGAGACTCAAGGCCCCTCATAAATCAGGAGGAAACCCAGTAAAGCAGACCAAAGCCCAAGGAAGCGAAAGGTTTTGTGAGGAAAGAATTTTCGGGTGAGTACTAAAAACTCTGTTTTTTTAAATTATAACTTCTGGAAGCTCTTTAAACTCTAATGATGAGTCTATAGTGAAGGTTTCTGTCAGGGAATGTAGCGAGCACGGCACAGGAAAGTTGTGTCATTCAGTCAGTCAGTCAGTCAGTCGGCACGCACAGGGTTACAGCCGTAAGGCGCGGCGTGTGTCGCACAAGCAAGCATGGCAGTGTGCTCGGGCTGGTGGCGGGGGAGCGGAGAGGCCCGGTAGGAGATCGCCGCCACCATGTCGGTGTTGGCCTCGCTGCTGCTGGGTCGCTTCCCGCTCACTGTGCTCAGCTGTGCCGGGCGCCGCCTGCTCACCGAGCGGCCCCGTGTGCTGCCCGCCGCCTCCTGGGCCCGCCATGCCCGCTGTGTCCTGGCCCGACGCCCCCTGCAACTGTCCCTGGTGACCCCCAGCGCCCGGATACTGTGCACCCGACCCGAGCCTGGAGACACCCGGAGCAGAGCGCCCAGCGAGCTGGTAATGGCGCCCTGTGCCCTTCCCAACCAGGGACACCCCACTGCCCGGCCTGACCCCAATACTAGAGGGTCTGTCACCCCACTGCCCGGCCTGACCCTAATACTAGAGGAGCTGTCACCCCACTGCCCAGCCTGACCCTAATACTAGAGGAGCTGTCACCCCACTGCCCAGCCTGACCCTAATACTAGAGGAGCTGTCACCCCACTGCCCAGCCTGACCCTAATACTAGAGGGTCTGTCACCCCACTGCCCAGCCTGACCCTAATACTAGAAGAGCTGTCACCCCACTGCCCGGCCTGACCCTAATACTAGAGGAGCTGTCACCCCACTGCCCGGCCTGACCCTAATACTAGAGGGTCTGCCACCCCACTGACCATCCTGACCCTAATACTAGAAGAGCTGTCACCCCACTGCCCGGTCTGACCCTAATACTAGAGGGTCTGTCACCCCACTGACCGGCCTGACCCTAATACTAGAGGGTCTGTCACCCCACTGCCCAGCCTGACCCTAATACTAGAGGAGCTGTCACCCCACTGCCCAGCCTGACCCTAATACTAGAGGAGCTGTCACCCCACTGCCCAGCCTGACCCTAATACTAGAGGAGCTGTCACCCCACTGCCCGGCCTGACCCTAATACTAGAGGGTCTGTCACCCCACTGCCCAGCCTGACCCTAATACTAGAGGAGCTGTCACCCCACTGCCCGGCCTGACCCTAATACTAGAGGAGTTGTCACCCCACTGCCCAGCCTGACCCTAATACTAGAGGAGCTGTCACCCCACTGCCCAGCCTGACCCTAATACTGGAGGAGCTGTCACCCCACTGCCCGGCCTGACCCTAATACTAGAGGAGCTGTCACCCCACTGCCCGGCCTGACCCTAATACTAGAGGGGCTGTCACCCCACTGCCCGGCCTGACCCTAATACTAACTGCCCGGCCTGACCCTAATACTGGAGGAGCTGTCACCCCACTGCCCAGCCTGACCCTAATACTAGAGGAGCTGTCACCCCACTGCCTAGCCTGACCCTAATACTAGAGGGTCTGTCACCCCACTGTCTGGCCTGACCCTAATACTAGAGGAACTGTCACACCACTGCCCAGCCTGACCCTAATACTAGAGGTGCTGTCACCCCACTGCCCAGCCTGACCCTAATACTGGAGTGTCTGTCACCCCACTGCCCGGCCTGACCCTAATACTAGAGGAACTGTCACCCCACTGTCTGGCCTGACCCTAATACTAGAGGAACTGTCACCCCACTGTCTGGCCTGACCCTAATACTAGAGGAGCTGTCACCCCACTGCCCAGCCTGACCCTAATACTAGAGGAGCTGTCACCCCACTGCCCAGCCTGACCCTAATACTAGAGTGTCTGTCACCCCACTGCCCAGCCTGACCCTAATACTGGAGTGTCTGTCACCCCACTGCCCGGCCTGACCCTAATACTAGAGGAACTGTCACCCCACTGTCTGGCCTGACCCTAATACTAGAGGAACTGTCACCCCACTGTCTGGCCTGACCCTAATACTAGAGGAGCTGTCACCCCACTGCCCAGCCTGACCCTAATACTAGAGGAGCTGTCACCCTACTACCCAGCCTAACCCTAAAACTGGAGGAGCTGTCACCCCACTGCCCACCCTGACCCTAATACTAGAGGAGCTGTCACCCTACTGCCCAGCCTGACCCTAATACTAGAGGGCCTGTCACCCCACTGCCCAGCCTGACCCTAATACTGGAGGAGCTGTCACCCCACTGCCCGGCCTGACCCTAATACTAGAGGAGCTGTCACCCCACTGCCCAGCCTGACCCTAATAATGGAGTGTCTGTCACCCCACTGCCGGGCCTGACCCTAATACTAGAGGAACTGTCACCCCACTGTCTGGCCTGACCCTAATACTAGAGGAGCTGTCACCCTACTACCCAGCCTGACCCTAAAACTGGAGGAGCTGTCACCCCACTGCCCACCCTGACCCTAATACTAGAGGAGCTGTCACCCTACTGCCCAGCCTGACCCTAATACTAGAGGAGCTGTCACCCCACTGCCCGGCCTGACCCTAATACTAGAGGGTCTGTCACCCCACTGCCCAGCCTGACCCTAATACTGGAGGAGCTGTCACCCCACTGCCCAGCCTGACCCTAATACTAGAGGCGCTGTCACCCCACTGCCTAGCCTGACCCTAATACTAGAGGGTCTGTCACCCCACTGTCTGGCCTGACCCTAATACTGGAGGAGCTGTCACCCCACTGCCCAGCCTGACCCTAATACTGGAGGTGCTGTCACCCCACTGCCCAGCCTGACCCTAATATTGGAGTGTCTGTCACCCCACTGCCCGGCCTGACCCTGATACTAGAGGAACTGTCACCCCACTGTCTGGCCTGACCCTAATACTAGAGGAACTGTCACCCCACTGTCTGGCCTGACCCTAATACTAGAGGAGCTGTCACCCTACTACCCAGCCTGACCCTAAAACTGGAGGAGCTGTCACCCCACTGCCCACCCTGACCCTAATACTAGAGGAGCTGTCACCCCACTGCCCGGCCTGACCCTAATACTGGAGTGTCTGTCACCCCACTGCCCGGCCTGACCCTAATACTAGAGGAACTGTCACCCCACTGTCTGGCCTGACCCTAATAGTAGAGGAGCTGTCACCCTACTACCCAGCCTGACCCTAAAACTGGAGGAGCTGTCACCCCACTGCCCACCCTGACCCTAATACTAGAGGAACTGTCACCCCACTGTCTGGCCTGACCCTAATACTAGAGGAGCTGTCACCCTACTACCCAGCCTGACCCTAAAACTGGAGGAGCTGTCACCCCACTGCCCACCCTGACCCTAATACTAGAGGAGCTGTCACTCTACTGCCCAGCCTGACCCTAATACTAGAGGAGCAGTCACCCCACTGCCCGGCCTGACCCTAATACTAGAGGAACTGTCACCCCACTGTCTGGCCTGACCCTAATAGTAGAGGAGCTGTCACCCTACTACCCAGCCTGACCCTAAAACTGGAGGAGCTGTCACCCCACTGCCCACCCTGACCCTAATACTAGAAGAGCTGTCACCCTACTGCCCAGCCTCACCCTAATACTGGAGTGTCTGTCACCCCACTGCCCGGCCTGACCCTAATACTAGAGGAACTGTTACCCCACTGTCTGGCCTGACCCTAATACTAGAGGAGCTGTCACCCTACTACCCGGCCTGACCCTAATACTAGAGGAGCTGTCACCCTACTACCCAGCCTGACCCTAATACTGGAGGAGCTGTCACCCCACTGCCCACCCTGACCCTAATACTAGAGGTGCTGTCACCCCACTGCCTGGCCTGACCCTAATACTAGAGGAGCTGTCACCCCACTGCCCGGCCTGACCCTAATACTAGAGGAGCTGTCACCCCACTGCCCGGCCTGACCCTAATACTAGAGTGTTCTGTCACCCCACTGCCCGGCCTGACCCTAATACTAGAGGAGCTGTCACCCCACTGCCCGGCCTGACCCTAATACTAGAGGAGCTGTCACCCCACTGCCTGGCCTGACCCTAATACTAGAGGAGCTGTCACCCCACTGCCCGGCCTGACCCTAATACTAGAGGAGCTGTCACCCCACTGCCCGGCCTGACCCTAATACTAGAGGAGCTGTCACCCCACTGCCCAGCCTGACCCTAATACTAGAGGAGCTGTCACCCCACTGCCCGGCCTGACCCTAATACTAGAGGTGCTGTCACCCCACTGCCCGGCCTGACCCTAATACTAGAGGTGCTGTCACCCCACTGCCCGGCCTGACCCTAATACTAGAGGAGCTGTCACCCCACTGCCCGGCCTGACCCTAATACTAGAGGAGCTGTCACCCCACTGCCCAGCCTGACCCTAATACTAGAGGAGCTGTCACCCCACTGCCCGGCCTGACCCTAATACTAGAGGAGCTGTCACCCCACTGCCCGGCCTGACCCTAATACTAGAGGTGCTGTCACCCCACTGCCCGGCCTGACCCTAATACTGGAGGAGCTGTCACCCCACTGCCCAGCCTGACCCTAATACTAGAGGAGCTGTCACCCCACTGCCCGGCCTGACCCTAATACTAGAGGAGCTGTCACCCCACTGCCCGGCCTGACCCTAATACTGGAGGAGCTGTCACCCCACTGCCCAGCCTGACCCTGACCCTAATACTAGAGGAGCTGTCACCCCACTGCCCGGCCTGACCTTATTGCTAATGGAGACCTGTCATGTCAGGGACAACCTGCTGCGAAGCCTAACCCTAATGCTAAATATAAACTGACCATTTTTAATGTTTGACCAGTTTGTGGGTGATGGGTGTGATAGGGGTGTAGTTTATCATGTGGCTTAATTACATGGTCACATGCTCTAGGAATATTTGGTCCATAAAAGATGTTGGTGATTGAGCCAATGCTCAGAAGAGTCGGAGCAGCTGTAACCCACCCAGACATCCAGCATTCTGCATTTGGTGGGGCAGTCCTCGCCTTGTCAGCAAAGTGGCACTGTCCAGAGTTTTCTGAGTGTAAGTGGGACTGCCCCCCTGGTAATGTGACATCTGGTCAGTTTAGCTAAAGGGGACCTGTCATGCCAGGGACACCCTCCTACCTAGCCTGACCCTTCCAATAAAGAGTGCCAGGGACACAACCCTCCACTAAAGGCTACCTGTCATGGCAGGTAGGGACAGGCTTCCCTCTTTTTAAAAAAATGTGAGGTTATTTTTTTTTTAAGCCAATTCTTTGAATGAAAAGAGTTTGGGTGTCACTGGCGGATGAATGGGTCTGTGCTGATGATGCCTCTGTAATGCTGACCTGTGTGTTTTACAGTACGAGAATCCTTGGACCATCCCCAATCTGCTGTCTATGAGCAGGATTGGACTGTCCCCAGTGCTGGGTTACCTCATTGTGGGGCAGGATTTTCACCTTGCACTCGGAATATTTGCTCTCGCGGGCGTGACTGATCTGGTGAGTATTATTAACCATTTTCTTTCATAATATTAATATTGATGTACTGATCCCCCAGTAAGATTCCCCCTTTATTTCTCACACTGTTGTCTCCCTTTCTTTTGTTAATCTAACAGAAAAGATATTTACTTTAACGGGTGTTGGTCCCTCTTTCTGCTGATAACAAGAAGCTCGCGATTACTACCCACTTGACCGCCCGGCAGCCAATCATGGGACTCCCTTCCTGGCTCGTAAAAAAAGGTGAATTTTGCGAGCGTTCTGTGCGGTTAGGTGCGGGGGGCTCCAGCGTTCTGGATGCCCCCCCCCCCCCCCCCCCGAGCTTTTTGTTATCAGCAGACAGAGGGACCAACACCCGTTAAAATAAAAATGGATGTTGGGCCGGTTTAAGGGGGAACAAAGCCCATGATTTTCACTGTCATGTATTTTATTGCTTCATTTGTGGTGCCCTGCAGATTGGCTTAAATAACAATCATATTCCCTTATTATTAATAAGCAGTGGGCTGGTGGTCGTATGTTTATGTAAGCTTATCTTTTTTTTTTCTCTCACGTTTCTGCATTTGTGTTTATTTGTCACCCCCGGCTTGTTCTTGCATTATATGGGGAGGTACTAGCATGGTTAGGTTAGCACTATGTTTTTGGAGGGAGCACTTGTACTTTTAGTGAGGAATAATAAGGGAATATGATTGTTATTTAAGCCAATCTGCACTTAATCACTTTATTTATTAACTTTAGGGATAATTAATGTTTATTTACTATTATATTTATTATATATAAAAAATGTTGTTATATGTAATTAATCCTCCACCCGCCCCCTGCCCCTTCATTGTGGGTTTTTTTTGTCCCCTTCCTTATTGACATTGTTGTGTCTTTAATGTTTTTTAATCAGTGTGTCATGTATGTAGTTTAGTGTGACATTCAAGTTGATTAATAAAAATGACTAATCAAGTTTTATTGAACAATAATTGGTAGTGGTGCCGCATCTTTGGGGCTTTGTAGGGGGAGTGGGACCTCCTGTGTTTTATCTTATACTCTCTATAAGTGGCATAGAGAGCTCCAGCTCTACAGCCTCTTCCCCTAGGTGTGCGTCCCCGTGACAGCCATTCAGATAGCTCTGGTCCAGGAGCATGCATCAGCTGCAGGCCCTCGTATGCACAGTTGGATAACCGGCGGTTCCACGCAACTGGGGATCCCTAATCCGGATAACTCTAAGGTCTTTGCTGGTGGTTGCTCCTTTTTATAAGAACCTCTATGCAATGTAAATACTGCTCCCTGCCCATTCCCTTCCCCCTGAGCTGAAACTGATTTGTGGGATTAAAATAAAATGTTAAAAACCCTCCTGCCTCTGGAGCCTCACATCTCACTTCATTCACCACAACTACAGCCGCTGGAACGTTCGCAGTCAGCTTGAATGACTGTTAATCACCCAAATGCTTCTCAGCGGTAGCAGACCTGCTGCACCGATGGGCACAGCTCCTGCCAGGGGATCAAATGCATGATGGAAGTTTTTAATTTGCCTGTTTTTAGGGCTGACTAACATCCCTCCGTGTGTGTGTGTGTGGGGGGGGGGGGTGCTTTGACTTCAAAACCACCCCCTTGCTGCCACCAGTGATACTCTCTCTAATAAGAGTGTTCGTTTGGGGCAATGGGTTGATTTAGCCCTTGGGACTTATTCAACACTAGGTAAAAATTTACATCCAGTTGTTGAATCAGCCCCAAGGTACACAATAACAGTGAATTGCATTGTCTCACCTGGCTCTGAATCAACCTTGATATCTGCTGCATCTTTTGATCAGGGCCAGCCTGGAAGACATGACGGTTTCTTATTAGTCATATATCCGTTATATTAGGAGTAAAAAATGTTGTTGACAGGAATGCCAGGGTTTAGAATAGCTTTACCAGAAAAATAAATTAACTTTATAACATATGTTACAATTATTTAAAGTACATCAGTGTAATCTCTTGCCTGTTTTTCTCTAGCTGGATGGATATATTGCACGAAACTGGGCCAATCAGAAGTCTGCTCTGGGAAGCGCTCTTGATCCACTTGCTGACAAAATCCTTATTAGTGTCCTTTATGTATCCTTGACTTATGCCCACCTGATTCCAGGTAAGATGCGCTACTGAGCTTTACACACATTACATTCTATAAAGCATAAACTACCTCCCTCCTTAGGATGCCTGTCCACTGAAGGCCCCATAAAGCCCAAGCATCAAGTATAATACTTACCTTTGTATGTTCCCAAATAAATGGTAGTTCCATCAACATGCCCACAACCAATAGGGTTCATCACATGGGCTTGCATGGCATCCATCTTGCCCGCTTATCCCACAGATCCTATAGGCTACAGTTGGTCAGCAGATGGGCATTTTAAATAAAGGATGCCTGGGAGGGCTGCTGGAATTACTTAGACAGGAGGTCCACTTTAAGTGAACTTACACCCAAGGTGTAAAGTCTGTCCCTCTTGACAACGTAACAACACCCCCCCCCCCCCCCCCCCCCTTAAAGTTTCTTGGTGAGGGAATACTGGCCTCTCTCTTGTGAGTCTCTGTCTAATGGTAACTGCAGAAGCTTGTACCTCCAGTGTGTGCTGCAGCTTCCTGTCTCGGTTGAACAAAATCTCATGAGGGGTTATTGGATGCAATCAAGGTAACCTTGTAACCTGTTGCTTGTTCTTCCCTTTTAAATGACACACAGGTTGTGTACTAACAAGATATCCAGTACAGATACTGAAGTGTTTGTACCAATGGCTGCCTGGTTATTTCACCAGTACAGAAAAATATATATAATTAAAGTTCACCCTTTTGCCACCATTGTGGCTGGTAGGAACTACCCGAAGCTCCATTAAGAGTTAGTGAGAAAGGAATCCAACCAATCCTGGAAATATTATGCTCCTTGAAAAAGTATCACTATTAATAAAAAGGTAAATGCTTAGCCTTGAAGTGTTCAGTATTCATATGGTTTCCCCAGATTTTTATACACCATTTGTCTCTCTCTCTTCAGTTCCTTTAACAGTTATGATCATTCTAAGAGACGTTTCTTTGATTGGTGCCGTGTTTTATGTTCGATATAGAACACTGCCGCCTCCTGTAAGTATCCCACTATTTCAGCCAATAAACTTCTTTTGACTGTTGATGTCCTGTGTGAAGACCTGTTTTGGGTTTACAGAGGTCAGTTACCGCCTAGTCTATGCATTAGAGCATTGTTCCCCAACCCTCTCTTTGGGAGCCACCAACAGGCCAGGTTCTGTGAATCTCCACATAGCTGCTCTGTCTAAGCCCTAATTGCTTCATCTCTTCATCCGTGTGGAGATCTACAAAACCTCACCCCACTCTTGATGAGCATGTTGGGAACCCTGCATTACAGATAGTAATGGAAGGGTGGAGCAGAGGGAATGGAGGTGTCTAAGGTAACCCGTTCCGGAGCTCCACTGGTTATTGAGTTTGATCCCTGGCCCCACTAGAAGTTCCACCACCTACTCAACAGTATGAGTAAGCCCCTCTTTTCTTACACAAGCACACTAAGGCCTCCCCTCTGCTTCTACCTGCTGCATCCCGGCACTATTGCTTCTACCTGCTGCATCCCGGCACTATTGCTTCTACCTGCTGCATCCCGGCACTATTTTCTCCTAGACTGTGGGATGTGCTGTCTTTGGCACGATGTAAGCTTGGCAGGAGAATGGAAATACAGGAGTCATTTCTTGGCCTCTCCTCTGCTTCTACCTGCTGCATCCCGGCACTATTGCTTCTACCTGCTGCATCCCGGCACTATTGCTTCTACCTGCTGCATCCCGGCACTATTGCTTCTACCTGCTGCATCCCGGCACTATTGCTTCTACCTGCTGCATCCCGGCACTATTGCTTCTACCTGCTGCATCCCGGCACTATTGCTTCTACCTGCTGCATCCTGGCACTATTTTCTCCTAGACTGTGGGATTTGCTGTCTTTGGCACGATGTAAGCTGGGCAGGAGAATGGAATTACAGGAGTCATTTCTTGGCCATTGCAGATCTGGTTGTATCTCTGCAAGATCTGGTAATTTTTGGGAGAACATAAGTTCAACCACTACAGGGGGTCTTTTCCTGAGGGACATCTAAGGGATTTATATCAGGGAATTGACATCCATCCATTGTTCTTTAGTTTGACTGATCATGACATGTTTAAATAGTCTCTAGGAGGCTTTCCCATGTATCCTCTACAAACGATAGAATTGCCCAGATAAGAATCCTTGCACACCCATGTGTTTAGAACAGAGTTGTCCAACATGCGGCCTGCAATGCCAACAGCTGGATCCCCCAGAGCTCAGCTTGCCTTGTCCACAATGCCAGATACTGGCCACTAGAGGGCAGTGCATCACTAAATCCCAAAGCAGGAATTGAGACCGATTAACTTCTTTGGACAAGTGCTACTGGTGTGTGGGTTGTGTCTGGAGATACCTGCTCACCACTGCTTACTTCTTACCACAGTACATGTGCTCACTTCACTTCTGTTTACTTCTACTCACCTCTTCCCCACTTGTCCGCCTCTTAGCTCTGCTCACCTCACCTCTGTCAATCCCTACCCACCTCTGCCTGCTTCTTTTCACCTCGTCTCTGTCCATCACTGCTTTTCCTATTTCACCTTTTCCCATATCTCTTACCACCATGCCCCTGCTCGCCTCTTTTTGGCACAGCCCTTCCTTACCCACCTTTGTCCACCTCACTTTATCCAACTCTTACCACCTCACCATTCCCTGCCTTACTTCTGCATGCATCTTCCTCTCTCGCCGCTGCCCACCTCACCTTTCCCTTCCTTACTTCTGCTCACCTCACTTCTGTCTGACACATCTCTTCCTGTCTCACCTCTGCCCACCTCACCTAAGCCTACCTCTGTCCACCCCTGCCTTACTTCTGCCCACTTCAGCCTTACTCTGTCCAACTCTGCCCACCTCACCTTTTCCTGCCTTCTGCCCACATCACCTCTGCTCACCTCTACCCACCTCATCCCTTCTGTTCACCCCACCTCTGCCTGCCTCACCCCTGCTCACCTTTAGATATACATAAAAGCCCACATAATACTTTAACATTAAAGTCTACCCATTGTAAACGGTTTGCATTTTCTCAGCTTACATTTTATTGGGCCCCTTAAAGTGTAACAATAAGACAATGTGGCCCTTAGACCACAAAAAAGACCAAAAATATTTGGATTTCTTTGCCAGTAGGATCGGTGCTCTTTCTGGTAATTTCTTACACCTCAATATAGCAAAAACGTACCAGGTTTTCTACCCACACTGCTTCATTCAGGATGGAGAAGAGAGGGGGTCAACCTTGGCAAAAACTGGCGCTGGACATGTGCTGTGGGTGAAGTGTTTAGCTGCTGTTTAGCTCTTTTTTTGGCGGGTGGGGGTTAGGCTTCATTTCCTGTCATTTGTGAAATTTGTGAAAGCAGCAGTTTTTCCTAACAGAATATCTGTGTTTTTCACCTAAATGTGGTGCTTGTTACATCCCAATAACACTGCGAGCGCTTTCCTATGTATCTAAACAAAATATTTTTTATTTTATTTTATTGCTGAACGCTCACAGCTTTTTATTTTTTCTTTTAGAGAACAATTGGAAAATATTTTAATCCTTGTTATGCAACTGCTCAGTTAGAGCCAACGTTTATCAGTAAGGTAAGGTTTCCCTAACTGATTGTATATGCGTTTATCTCCTTGTCAGTCCAGTGCCCCACTTATTATAGCATGTCCGCATTCCCATATTTGCATAAGGCTTATCTGTGTTTATGATATGTAGATCTCTCCTCTAAGCCTATATGTAGTTAGTCGAATGTTCATAGGTCTAGAGCTGAAGTGAATGATGTGTGCCTATGAATACCAGGGCAAGCTGGTACATGGAAGTTACTTGACAGCTGGGGTACAGGGTTGCAGAGCTCAAAACAGTGACATTGAGAATAAAAATGTGACATGGTATATAACCCTTTACTACTAGAAAATAGTCCACTCCCCAAAACTGCGATGTCCTGCAAACTAAAACAATAAACCAGGGATGCACATGCTGCGGCCCCCAAAGCCCCTAGAGAGTTTTAGAGCTGAGCTCGCCTTGTCTACTCTTCCTGTGTCACCTCTGTCCATCACTTTTCTTCCCATCTCACCTCTGCCCACCTTGTTTATTTCCTCCCACCAGCATATCTCTGCTCAACTCTGCCTATAGTACCTCTGGACACATCTGTCAACATCTGCTAACCTCACCCTTGACCACCTCATTTCAGTCCAACACAATTATTCCCATCTCACCTCTGCCCATTCATGTTTACCTCTTCCCACCAGCATATCTCACCTCTGCCTATAGTACCCCTAGACCAGGTGTTCCCAACCAGTGCTACTCAACAAGGCTACAGACTGACCAATATCCCAACCTGATCTGCTGCCAACTAGACGTCTTATTTGTACCTTAAAATTTGGGGGATAAAAAACAATTTATGTGTGTTTCATTCAGAAACAAAACCTGGTTCCTGGGGGGTTTTACACAGAGATGCCCCTGGGGAAGGCTAGCAGCCCTCCCCTGGTATGTTTTATATTTCAGGGCCGGGTGGGTTTTGTTCTGCTTTAAAATTGGTGTTTTGTGTGTTCTTACCTCGAGTTTAGGTGTCTGACAACCCACACGCACCATCCAGGTGGTACTTGATATAATTGGAAAATAAAAAGTGATTCTTGATGGGCCTCTACCCACCTCTGTTCCCCTCTTCTGACCTCAGCTCTGCCCACCTCAACTTACCTCTGCTTACCTTTGAATATACATAACCTTAAAACATTACATATGCTCCTCCTGCCGCATATATGGAAATGAACTCAGTTGGGATTGTGCCGCCATGGTAATGTGGTCCGGATACAACTGATGATGGGAAAGGTGATTATTTTTGCAAGTAAGTTTTAAGGTACCCCAAATGGGGAGGGGGGAGTAGCAGTTCAGCAGTCCTACAATCATTTTAGACTGGAGCTCTGCTTTAAGATGTGCCTGATTTTTAACTTTAGTGGTACCCATTTTAAATGTATTGATGTTGATGGATAATCCGGTTGAGGGGGATTCCAAGCTTTTTGTAACCCCCCGGCCTCCCCTCTCTCGCCCTGCTAAACCCAAATTAGCCATTAGAATAATAAAACCAGTCACCTAATCGCTGAAATCCTCCCCTGATGCTGGTGGGAAGCAGGGCTCTGCATGGCAGCCATAGACTTGACTGAGTTGGACTTTGGTGATAGACCAGTACAGTCGCACTGCAGCATAGGATTGGGTGGCTGACCTGTTACTCAATGTCCAGATTGCTTGCCCCCAGTGGGTTTTTGTTAATGTAATTGCCCATATTGGGCTTAGCACAGGAAGAGGCAGGGGGTGGGCGGGGTGTTTCAAAATGCTTCCTATTTGAGGAGCAAATGCTTTTTTTTGTTCATTCTTTGGATGTGTTTTTGTACATTTACAGTATTTGTATTGCCTTTCAGATGAACACTGCGGTTCAGTTAGTGTTGGTGGCAGCCTCATTAGCGGCTCCTGTGTTTAATTATGTGGATAGTGTCTATCTTCAAGTATTATGGTAAGGCATCAGCTTAGTTGTACCCAAATTCTTTATGCAGATAATAATCTTCCTGCTTGTGTGCGACATTGAATTAGCATTTCGATCACATGATTAGCATATGAATACCCAGTGGCTGTCTGTATGCTTGTGGTTGTGACTAGGTGACTCACAATAACAGCTTTAACAATAGAGCCTCCCTTTACGCAACAGTTTAGTTTTCTCAATGGTGCTACTATAGTCAATGAAGTCAGCTAATACTAATTATGTTTAATAAACTTAAAAGGTGCTTCAGCTTTTATTAGCCAAAAAAACGCTGCGTTTGTTTACTGCTAGTCCAGCCTACTTAAAGTGGACCAACACCCTGCTGGATCGGCCTGGGAATCTATAACATTCCCAGGCCGATCCCTCCCCGTGGGGCATCCAAAATCGGGGTGCCCCGCTGTGTGAAACCCCCCCCAGGACGCCCGCTAACCTTACTTTATTCCCGGTCCAGCGGCGCATGCCGCTGCTGTATCTCACGCTTCTCTGTAGCATTTGTGAATGGCCGGTGCGGGTGCGCTCCCTGTTAGAGGGAAGCGCGAGATGTTGCCGCCAGCGTGCTCGGAGCCCCTGTGGTTTGACGCGCACACCACAGCGGCTTTGAGCGCGCTAATTGGAGCGGCCGTGCATGCGCCGTAGGGGCGGGGTGAGGTGAGTTTTATCCGGAAATCTAGGGGGGTTTCACATAGCGGGGCACCCCCGACCGGGGTGCCCTGGGGAAGTGGACCAAAACCCAGGATAGTGAAAATCCTGGGTGTTGGTCCACTTTAAGCAGTGAGTTTGGAGAGTTTGCTATGGTGTTCAGAGCAGTACGGGCATCACCCTGGCATATGACATCTTCCTGCAAATGGCAAGCTAGTCTTTGTTGCATACACTTTTTGCTGCACATTCTGCAGTAATAGGTGATGGATGCTGCAGTGCTCAGCTGTTTCCTGTTCCCTTTGTGACATGATTTAATACTCTACTTTAATGACACAAAATTTGAAACAGTTAGTTGTTCTGATGTTGCCGGGTTCTCTGGAAAAGCTATGTTCACATTAAAATGCCAAATGCTGTGGGCTAAAAAAAAACACTATACTAACCTTTTACTGCTGTTGAGGCTCAGTCTAAAAGGACATTTTTCGAGTGGATAGGCCCCATTATTGATGGAAGGAGGGACTCCTCACCTGACTAACTAATCACCTGTAGACTGGTAGGGGAGTACTGTGTCATCCTGAGTGATGAAATTGTCTCACCACCCAACGCTTCAAGGTTCAGGAGTGGGATTGGGTTGCAAAAGCCCAAGCTGTCTCCAACCCTCTGCTAGAGAGCCACCAAGAGAGCCCATGTTTTGCAGATCTCCACACAGACGTGCAGGTAAAGTAATTCGTGCAGCAGCAGAGCTATAGAGTCGGCTATGAGGAGATCCACAAAACATGGCCTGTTGGTGGTGTGTATTAGGGCATCCAGCCTTTTGCCTGTGACAGAATGATACTCTTTGTGGATAGATTAAATTACAGATAGGAAACTAGAAGCATTCTGTGATGCCAATAAATAGTGATGTAGTAGCCACTTTTCAGCTCTGTACTCTCACAGTTGCACAGGTGTGAGCTTACATACAGGAAGTCTTTCAAAGTGACTATAAGATTTGTAACATTTTCACTACTTGCACCACAAAGCACAAACTATAAGCTTATAGCGATTGTGCAGGCAAAGTGCATGAACCATCATTCAGCAGCTCACCTCCTCATGGCTGTGCTCTCCTTTCCTGGCAGAATGCAGCTGCTCCTGAAAGTGGAAACAAAGCAAAGAGTAGTGGCACACCCCTGAATTCCTTTGCCATAGACCACTAATCATAGAGCTTGACTGGTGGTCTATAGCTCCTCCCCAACTCGACAAGAATGAGCACACTATCAGGCTGAGCCATTACAGCCAACTTATATTCCACCCCTTTGTCCCTATCCTGCTTGCGTTTGACATCTAATTAGCATTTCAATGGTCTAATTAGCATATGGTTATCCAGGTGGCTGTCTGTATGCTTGTGGTTGTGACTAGGTGACTCACAATAACCGCTTTGACAATAGAGCCTGCACCCCCTCCCTTTTACTATCAGACTGTAAGCACTTGGAGGGAGGGAGGGGCACACTTAAGGTGATGAGAATGATTGTGTCTGAAGCAATATTGTACATTTACAGACCATGCCCATTTTTCTGATTGTTATGTGGCATCACATATTTCAAAAGAGATAATAAGATTAAACTGTAAACCTCAATACTTCAACCATTTCTTCTTCAAATTAAAATGTAAAACAGTTTAGGACAGTGCCAAACGTAGCCGGACACAATGGTATAACCATTTGTCTACTGTATCCCTTTAACTATTAATGACTAGAAAGAATGATCACTAGATGGCAGCCCATAACAGAACTTAAAGCAAGTTAAAATACAATTTAAACTAGTCTATAAGGCTTCAGTGATGTCCATGTGGCTGTCTGGACCGCAACTCCCCACCCCCACCCTTTGTGATTTCTCAGAATTACTCACCTTTCTGGTGCTCCCACATTGAGAATGCTGCATCCCCAGCTTCAGCGTCCAGCCATTCAGATATTCAGGGGGCTGTGGGCCCCTCACCCTGTGTCTCAGAACCCCACACTCTGCACTGTGTGTCTGGAGCTGCCCCTGCCAGAGGAAGATTCCACATTTTGGAAGTTTTTTCTATTCTCCTAAGACAAGAAATCCCCCCAAAAACTGAGCAGAAAGCAGGCTCATTGAAGCCTTAGCCTGTACTTTCTCTTTAACAGCTGAACCATTATTTGACCCTGGTGTGACAGTAAAAAGAGTATAGCTGTTGTGTTTTTATTTAACCCTCAGTTAGCCTTTTTTAGAATATAAACGTGGCCTAGTGGTAAGGTAAGTTTCCTGGCCAGGACATGACTAAAGTTCTCTTGACCCAACTGGTCCCCAGGTGCCATGGTTAGGGCAATCCTACAATGACCATAAAAGCACATAAAACCTCCCCCCTTAATAGTAAATGGTGGGTGCAGTGGCCGGGTCTCTCATGTTGCAGCTCTTTTTTGCTTCTTGCTACTAGTTGTGTAGAAATCGGACACAAAATTGGTGTTTTAGCCATTTTCAAACAAACTTTTGTTCACATTTATGTTACAGGTGCATCACTGCTGTCACCACTGCTGCCTCTGGATACAGCTATTATCATTATGGACGGAAAACGGTGAAGGTTCTCAACAACACTAAATGAATGATACTACCCCCCAATCACACCCACCCACACACTATTGCGTAAATGACACAATTTTTGGTGTTTGTATAGATCTGAGCAGTTCCAATCATGAGGTTAATCAAATGGATGAAACAATTTATAGCTGATTATATAATTTATATACGTATATTCAATATTTGAATTTTGATATAATAAAGATTGTGGATTTTGAAAAGACTGTCATTCCTTGACACCAATTTCTGTGCAAATAAAACCCCAAAACACTTAAAAACATACAAAAAAGCTTGAGCTGCGCATTCAGATTGGTGGAAACAGTAATGACGTCAAGGAGAAGAACATGCCTGTTCCAGACTGTTTCTTCTTAAATACTGAAAAGCCCACGCCAGGCGTATTAAACTATAAATAGAGAATTAATACTTTCCCTCCACAATCTTCTTTAGTGCTGGCAGGAGTCGTCTCCATGTCTGACAGCTCCTATTTATTACTGGATATTAGCAGTAATAGTCAAAGTGATGGGCCGGGGAGGCTGGGGCCTCATATAATTCCCCCATGTGACTGTGTAGAAGCATGGAGGGGAATTACTTGTTCAATAGGTAATGGAAAGCTGCCTGCTCGATATACTGGCGAATGACTTGCCAATACCCGCCCCATCACCCACACCTACATGGGTTCCGGTTTTCTTCCAGGAGTGCCAGACACTCACCTTTTAACCACTGGGTTTCCAGTACCTATTTCTCATGTGTCGAGCTGGTAGCCAAGGGAGAGGACAATATTCAGGTCTATTTTAGATCTGACCTCAATCTGAAGCTCATCACCCAATAATAAAATAATTGCGTCTATCAAATAGGAGTTGATGACGGACGTCATTGCTATCTGTCTGTCCTTGTTCTATCCACAGGTAGATATAATGAAATTATGAGCGCACCACTGCCCCTCTGCCTAACTAGGCCTGAATTGTTATTACTAGAAAGGATGGAGAGGAAGTTCTTAAGCAGTGTAAATTGTTAGCTCTGTTACGGGCTGCAGATGCCACTTATTTCCATATGGTAACGATGCTCTCTGTAGGTTTACCTGTGTTTCACACCCCCCTAGGATTTTTCCCTACATCCAGTCCAGGACGTCTCAATATCCTCACGATTGGTGTTCGCCTCAAGAGGGCGCTTGACTGCAAGATCAAAGATGTAGCTCCTCCCGGCCCCCTATAAAGGCAGCTGCCCCTCTATCATTCCCCAGTTGTTCATCTTGCAGTTTGGCTGCATAAGATCGTTGGCACTCTCTCTCAGAACTTGGCAGCAGAGCAGGGCGACCTAGCCCATCGGCCGCTGCGAGCTCTATTTCCATGAATCTCTTCTGACCTATCCCTGCCTCCCAGCCTTTGGCTGCTATGGGATCCGGGACGGTAGGGTGAACGCCGGGGTCTGTGGCGTTCGGCAGAACATATGCTCTGTGTCGCAGACCTTATTCTAAAAGGTAGTCTGCCACAGGCTTATGGTGAGCCTGAGGGGGAACCACTTGTATATTTTTTATGTATATGTCCCTCCCTGCCCACAAGCTATATTTTTGGTGTGTATGCTGCATGCTTGGTGCGAATTTCACTTGCGCTCCTCACTGACAGGCAGTGAGATGCGATCTCTGACCTCCTTCTCACCTCCCTGCGTTCCCCCGTCGGGAGCCCGGGGCGTGCACCCCTGCAGCAGTCGCAGGACCTCCTCCTCTATCTGTGTGGGGGGAGCGCACGTTGCGGCCCTCGCTAGCAGGGACCGCCGCCATGACAGTGATGAAGGAGGGCGACATTCGTCTCCGACGCGCTGCGGGGAGACGGGGCCCGGCGTCGGCGCGCCGGTGCCGCCCCCCTAGGAGCCTTACAGAAGGCGGCTGGGTCAAACGCGCTGCTTCTGCTGCTGTGCTGGAAACCAGGCTCACGCTTTCCTGCTGCGGACGCTGTGGTGATCCCTCCTGTCGTGTCGTGAGTCCCTCTTTTGATTGCTGTTGCAGTTTGCCATATGTATATATGTTAAGGCTGACATGGCGCTCTCTCTTTTTTGTTTAGATCGTGGGCTAAGGTTGAGAGTTGTGGTTCCTCCCGGTCCCCCTTTTTATTGAGAGGGATCGCTTATAGGCTTAGGCCATTAGAGTCTAGTAGCCTTATTGAATTTTACTATTTTTAATCACCATAATGGAGGCATCAGGGGATAGTGAGCTGGGGGCCCCATCTGGGCAGGACAGGCTCTGCCCCTTGTGCAGGAGGAATCCTCTGGGCGGATTCAGCACTATTTGTCCCACTTGCACCAGACGCATTGTTTTGAACCATGAGCGGGCGGTCGCCCCTGACCCTAGCCCTGTATTGCCATCGGCCTCTCTGGACCCTCCGCTGCTGCATTCAGCCCCTAGTGAAGGGGGAGCCAGCAAGGGGTCTCATACTGATTTTGCGCATGGGCTGCCTAGTCTCGAGAAGCAGATCTCGTTGACAGCCCCTAAGAAGGCCTTGAGTAAGAAGCGGCATCTGGAGCCGATTTACTCGGATGACGATCTTTTTGATTGCTTGGGTTCTGCGGAGGAAGGTGAGTTGCCAGGTGATTCTCGCTCAACGGTGGAATATTCCGCTGGTGATGACAGTATCTCTGGTTCCTCCTCGGACGAGGATTCTTGTCTCCCAGATGATACGGAGAATTTGCTCTCCTCCGTGTTTAATACCCTACACATTGTTCCTCCCAGAGCGGCTAAGAGGAAGCAGGGCGATTTATTTCGCCCTGAGAGGCAAAGACGGGTCTTCCCAGAGCAGCCTCACTTTTCCAACATGATCCTTAAGGAATGGGAAAGCCCAACAAGTTACCGTTGGTCCCTAAGGACCTGGATAGGCGGTACCCCTTCCCTGCTGAATTGGTTCGGTTATGGTGTCACCCGAGGTGGATCCTCCTGTGCCAGGCTTGTCCAATACCACTGTTATGCCGTCACCTGATAATGCTTCCTTGCGTGATCCTGCAGACAAGCGCATGGATCAGCTGGTCTGCCATGCGTTCACCTTTGCTGGTGCCCTCTTTCGCCCGGCGTGTGCCTCGCCAATTGTCTTACTAGCCAACAGGAGAAAGGTCAGAGACCTTGTGGCTAGAGCTAAGGCTCGCAAGTGGGCTGAGGAGTATAAGGAACTCAAGGCTTGCTTGGATTTAATTGGCTTTGTTGTTACTGCCATGGATGATGTGGTCAGGCTTGGTGCCAGGATTTCGGCCTTGCTTGTTGCTCTGCGCCGCTCGCTCTGGCTGAACCAGTGGTCGGCTGATGCGGCTCGCAAGAAGTTCCTCACAAGTCTGCCTTTTGTGGGAAGCCGGCTGTTTGGGGAGCGCCTGGACCTTCTGGTCAAGGATGGTAGACTCCCTCAGAGAAGGAAGCCTGCTCGGTCCTTTTGGAACCCCTCTTCCTATCATTCCTTTCGAGGAGGAAGAGGTTCTTCATTTCCCGGTGCCCGCAGAGATACCTGGGGCAGAGGTAAGTCCTGCGGACGATCCAACCCTTCATGGGGAGCTAAGTCCAAGCCCTCTCAAGCATGAGGGGGCGCCCTCACCCATCCGGGTGGGGGGCGGCTTCTGCTGTTTGCTCAGATCTGGAGGCGTCACGTCTCGGATCGGTTGATGCAAGAGATAGTGTCCACCAGTTATAAGATAGAGCTGGCAGCCAGGCCACCCACAAAATTCCCGAAACCCGCAAAAGGCTCAAGCTTTGAGAACGGCTGTTCAGCACCTCCTGCGGATAGGTGTGATTTGCCCTGTTCCCCGGCAGGAACAGGATCAGGGATTCTATTCCAACCTGTTCACGGTTCCCAAGAAGGACGGAACGCTAAGGCCGATCCTGGACCTGAAGGGTCTCAACAGGTTTGTAAGAGTCAGACATTTCCGCATGGAAACGTTGCGGTCGGCTGTAAGATCGCTTCGGCCCGGCGACTTCATGACCACAGTGGACATCAGGGACGCTTATCTGCACATTCCGATTTTCTAGGGACATCAGAAGTTCCTGAGGTTTGCTCTGGAGGATCAACATTACCAGTTTGTAGCACTTCCCATTCGGGATATCCTCAGCCCCCCGTGTGTTCACCAAGGTGCTGGTGGGCATCATGGCTATCCTGAGGAGTCAGGGTATTCGTGTGTTACCCTATCTGGCCGACTTGCTGATTTCGGCCCAGTCCCTTCAGAAGGCCGAGAGAGCGATACTCGGACGGTGTTGTCAACCCTGGAAGCCTTCGGTTGGGTAATTAATTACCCCAACTCGTTTATCACTCCCTTAACAGTGTGATCCTTCCTGGGAATGATGATAAGACACCGCTCAGGTCAAGTTTTTTCTGCCACAGCAGAAGGTTTTGGGTTTCCAGGCGCAAGTGCAGGTCTTGCTGTCTTGTCTGCAGCCGTCGGTACGTCTGGGGATGAGATTGGTGAGCCTAATGGTGTCATGCTTCGAGGCAGTACCCGTCGCCCAATTTCACATGAGACCTCTACAATTGAACCTGCTGACCGGTTGGAATCGGATGCAGGAATCTCTGGAACAAGGTTTTTCGCTGTCCCCCCTGGCGAGGCAGTCCTTGTGGTGGTTGGACTCCCGGAACCTGCTGGTGGGCAAGTCCTTTCTGACTCCCCATTGGAAGATAGTTACCACGGATGCCAGTCTGACAGGCTGGGGAGGTGTTTGTCAGACCCAGAAGATCCAGGGTCAGTGGGGTCCGCAGGAGAACCGTTTACCCATAAATCTCTTGGAGCTGAGAGCAATCCGGTTGGTTCTTCTACGCTTGACTCCCCATTTAAGAGGCCGTGCGATCTAGGTTCGCTCGGACAATCAGACTGCTGTCGCCTACATCAACCAACAGGGCGGGACTCGGAGCAAGAGATCCCTCAAGAAAGTAACCCAGATTCTGACTTGGGCAGAGGAGAAAGTTCCCTGCATCTCGGCGGTCTACGTCCCCTGGGTTGAAAACCAGGAGGCAGACTCCCTGAGCAGGATTTTCTTGCACCTGGGGGAATGGTCCCTCAGCAGCGAGACCTTTCAGGCTCTGTGTCTCCGCTGGGGTCAGCCGGACGTGGATCTGTTTGCGTCCAGACACAATCGCAAGCTTCCAAGGTTCGTCTCCCTCTCAAGAGATCCTCTGGCTATTGCAACAGACACTCTGGCGATTCCTTGGACGGAGTTCAAATTTCTGTACACATTCCCTACGTTTCCGCTCCTGGGCAGAGTGCTGCGCAAGATAGCCCAGGAAGGGATACCAACCATCCTAGTGGCTCCTCTCTGGCCGAGAAGGAGTTGGTTTGCAGACATAGTCCAGATGTCAATAGATCACTACATCATGGCCGATGACCCAGGGCTTCTCACACAGGGGTCGCTGCGGCACCCCAATTTATTGACGCTGGCTTTGACGGCCTGGCTATTGAAACCTCAATCCTGACGGAGAAAGGGTTATTGGCCACGGTTGTGCATACTATGATCCAAGCGCGGAAGAAGTCTTCTTCCATGATATACTACAGAGTTTGGCGGGCCTATATCGAGGCCAAGAGCCTTCCTTGCCGAAAATTTGCTATTTCTAGGATTCTGGAGTTTTTACAACACGGCTTAGACTTGGGTCTCCAGCTGAGCACCCTTAAGGGTCAGGTCATGGTCTAGCCATTTTTTTCCAGAGATCCTTTGCCAACCATAGGTTGATCAAGACTTTTTTCCAGGGAGTTACCCATGTCCGGCCACTGCGTAAGTCAGTATTACCAGTGTGGGACTTTAATTTAGTACTATCTGCTCTTCAGGGTCCTCCCTTCGAGCCATTGAGTGATGCTGCATTGTCTATGTTGTCTCTCAAAGTGGTCTTTCTGGTAGCGATCACCTCGGTGCGTTGTGTATCAGAGCTGGACGCGCTTTGTATGAAGTCGCCCTACTTTGAGCTGCAAAGGGATAAGGTGGTTTATCGCTTTAAACCTGATTTTTTACCTATGGTCGTTTCTCCCTTTCACCTTAAAGTGGACCAACACCCAGGATTTTGACTATCCTGGGTTTTGGTCCACTTCGGTGGGGCACCCCGATCGCTGTTTGAAACCCCGAAAAACTCACCTCTCCTCGCTCCCACGTGACCGCCGCTGCCAATCCCCGCCGACGGACAAGCGGGAGGCAGCGACGGACAAGAGATCTTATAGATTCCCGGGCCGATCACGGGAGGGTGTTGGTCCACTTTAATGAGGAGGTTGTCTTACCTTCCTTGTGTCCAGCACTGACTAAGTCCAGAGAACAGATCCTCCATGCTTTGGATGTGGTCAGAGCCATAAAGTATTACCTGGCTGCGACTGAATCCTTCAGGAAATCGGATTTGCTCTTTGTCCTAACAGAGGGTTCTAGGAAAGGATTGCCACCAGCCAAGTCCACTCTCAGTAAGTGGATCAGACAGGCGGTAGTACAAGCATATTCTGCCAGGGGGAAGGAACCCCCTTTTCGGATCACAGCTCATTCTACCAGAGCTTTTGGTGCCTCTTGGGCTTTTCAGCACCAGGCATCGGTGGAACAAGTTTGTAAGGCAACTTGGTCTTCTGTTCATACTTTTACAAGGTGGATGTCAAGACCTCACTCTGTTTTTGGCCGAAAGGTGCTTCAGGCGGTATTGAAATGAACTACATGCTGTTTCGCACTGGGGATCCCGCCCATATGGACACTGCTTTTGGATGTCCCAATCGTGAGGATATTGGGATGGCCTGGACTGATGTAGGGAAAAATAAAATTCCTTGAAACTCACCTGTAGAATTGTTTTTGTATACATCCAGTCCAGGCCGTCCCACCCCGCACTTGTGTTCATTATGTCCTGTATGCCTGTTATGGTGATCAACCATTTTTTGTTCATAGGACACTGGTTTTGCTAGTTTTTTGCTTAGAGAGAGTACAAGCTGAAGCTATGTGAAGTAACATGGTTTCTTAGGCCTCCCGGCCTGCCCTCTTTTTTTGTTGAGTACTGCTTTTAAACCACTGGGGAATGATAGAGGGGCAGCTGCCTTTATAGGGGCCGGGAGGAGCTACATCTTTGATCTTGCAGTCAAGCGACCTCTAGAGGCGAACACCAATCGTGAGGATATTGGAACGGCCTGGACTGGATGTATACAAAAACAATTCTACAGGTGAGTTTCACAGAATTGTATTTTTTGGA
This sequence comes from Gastrophryne carolinensis, assembly GCA_027917425.1. Classification (NCBI taxonomy): domain Eukaryota; kingdom Metazoa; phylum Chordata; class Amphibia; order Anura; family Microhylidae; genus Gastrophryne; species Gastrophryne carolinensis. Next base: position 402,263,396 of record CM051237.1, read on the forward strand.
ACGATGGATATTTAAGTTGGCCGTGTTGGGCACTTCCATAAAGAAGTAATAGTGGTTGAAGAAGTTTTATGGCTTTCTTTAATTAAAATCAAACCATAATAAATACACAAACAAGGTGGACTTAAAGAAAAAAAGTTTATGCTGACAATTGGCCCGCTGCATGTTTCGATGCTTTAGTGACATAAATGGAGTTTGCTAGACTCCATGGGGTCATCGAATGAATATCTAGCGTTGCTATAATGACACTGCATTATAAACTGTGCATAATGTAGCAGCAATGCATCTAAACTAACTATTAAAGCAGTCTCCCTGGCAATCCTGTACCAGGGAAGATCATGGTCATGGTAACTTAACCATGCCATGAGTGAGTCACATATTCAAGATACCCACTTTTTTTTATTTTAACAGGGCTTCATATGAAGGGGGACCAAAAATAACCATGCACTGCAATGAAGAATATCCCCTATTGGAAGAGTTCCATTTCCAGTTGGAACTAGAAAACTACGTTACTCTAATGTGGGGATCACTAATGGGTCTGTGTGAGGAAAACAGAAGTCTAATATTCCATCTCTGCCCAGCTTAGGTCCAGACAGGGACAAACAGACCTTATTAAAAATGCAGGGCTAGGCCTCAAAGGCTTCTCCACAGATAAGAGTCACACCTAAAACAGGCAGCCAGCACATCCTACTGCACATACCAGGGAACTTCCTGCTGGGAGGCTGTGCTGACCACATCACTTCAAATGGGACAGCCAGAAATTTGGGCATCTTAAGGTTATGTAGAATTATGAACATCCCCTGCATATTACACATAACCGTTTTAGGAACCTGGAGATCATAACGCATTCTTACGTGGGCCTCCCATCATACATGGATGCTCAGAGTCTGAGATCTAGAGAACTCAGGTTAGGAGTCAAATGGGATGGCGGGGTTTTGTCTGAAGGCATGTCCAGAACCCTGTTGTACACATTGATACCAGTGCCCGACTCCCTATGATATTCCAGTGGAAGCCACTTAACATATATCTAGCCACTGCTAAGATGCAGAGAATGAGGCTCATCTCAGGGGAAGGGAGGGTTGACCAGCCATGTGTTTACATTTTCGGGGAAGAAACACCCTAGTAGTAGGTCGGGTGTCATGATATCCCTACAATGCCAGGCCAGGCTCCTGATAAGGCGATGGATGTTCTCAGGGATATGCTCCCAAACCTAGATTAAAGCATCAGTCAACTCCTGGGCAGCCTGTGGTGAAACGTGGCATTGGTGGAGGAAATGAGACATGATGCCCCAGATGTGCTCGATAGGATTCAGGTCTGGGGAACAGGCAGAGCAGTCCATAACATTGCCTTCATCATGCAGGAAACACTGCTGAACTGCTGAAACACTTCACCCACGAGGCCTAGCATTGTCATGAATCAAAAGGAACCCAGGACCCAATGCACCTGCATATGGTCTCACAAAGGGTCTGAGGATCCCTGTACCTAATGGCACTCATGGCACTTTTGGCCAGCACATGGAGGGCTCCCTCCCAACAACCATATTACTGACTCACTGCCAAACCGGTCATGCTGGAGGATGTTGCAGGCAACATAACGTTCTCCACGGCGTCTCCAGACTCATCTGTCACATTTGCTCAGTGTAAACGTGCTCTCGTGCAAAAGGCTCCAAAGGAAGTGTTAGCGTTTCTGCTGCTGGGTTGTTGCACGTCGACGCCCCCCTCCATCCCCTCGATTCAAAGAGCAAAAGTTAAGTGATTTCGTATCGAGAATCGTAAGTTTGGGTGGGTGTTTGTCATTTTTTCTGGTTTTTTTGGCCATTTCGTATTCGTACGATCGTTCGCGCATAGACGTATATGAACATACGCATTTCGTACGAGAATCGTATAATTTGCGTTAGTTCGTGTGTTTTTCCCGTCCAAATCGTATTATTTGCGTTAGTTCGTGTGTTTTTCCCGTCCAAATCGTATTATTTGCGTCCGATCCTATTTTTTACGTCCTTCACATGGGCTTGCGCCCAATTCAGAGAGGTGATTGCTAATTGTTTTGAAGCCCATTAAAGAGCTGCTTTACGAAATGTTTGCCGGCAGCTATTTGGCCTCGGGAGTAGGATGGAGCGGAGCGAGTTTGTGGCACATCAAGGGCTTATGCTTTTTGGCATTGAGTTGATCGAGATGTCTGAGAGCAGATTGCCCCTGCGTCGTCGCATGAACATCGATAGCATGAATGATGTTGAGCTGTTCGAGCTGACCAGGCTTAATCGCGCTTCCCTCCATAAATTATATAGTGAGCTGCGGCCATGGTTAGCCCGCACCACAAGGAAGGGGCATGCAATTTCAGGTATGACCAAGATGCTTGGCTGCCTGCAATTTTTGGCGAACGGCTCGTTCCAGAGGCTGGGTGCCCTCTCCGTGGGGATGTCACAGCCTACGCTGAGCCGCGCACTATCTAAATTTTTGGAAGGCATGGCTGCCATAACTCAAAAATATATTTATTTTCCTGATGATATGGCAGGCAGAAACGCCATTAAGCTTGGGTTTTATAATGTGGCCGACATGCCCAACGTTATTGGTGCAATTGACTGCACACATGTGGCACTCGTACCTAGGGCAGCCGACGAGTATATATATAGGTATTGAGATTGGTTATTATGTTGCCCAACGTGTCATGTCACCTGTTTTCCTTTGCGGCAGCATATTTGTTTATCCCTCATTTGTGTAGCTGCTTTATCTCGGCTTTTCATTAGTATTTCCCAATAGAGTGCAGACATGTTTTGTGGTTAATTTATTATTTTGGGTCAAATATCAATTACCCTTTTTGTATGTTTTTGCCTTAAGGAATCGTAAAATGGGACACTCACTTAATGTCCAGGCCGTGGTTGGTCCGGATATGCGGTTTATGAGTGTCCTTGCCGGCTACCCCGGATCGTCCCACGACTCCTATATCCTCCGGCGATCTGGGTTGTTTCGGAGATTTGAGGCAGGTGAATTTTCGGGGGCATGGCTGCTTGGTAAGTGTGTCCTATTTGTGTGTTATTAAATGTGGCATTAATCTTGTATTTGTTGATATGTTTGTTTTGGAAAACTTGACAGAAGCGTCCAACTGCCTTTTTCTTGGCTCATATATTAGGAACTTACCCAAAAAATCCTTGTCTCGCTTTGGCCTTCAGAATGTTTTCCCTTTAGTTAGGATGTCTGTAAGTTCCTTGTGCCTAAATATATTGGTTTGGAGTTTATACCCAAGGATCTTTGACATTTGGCTCCTTTTGTACTATTGGTCGTTAAATGTCAAAGTGGACTTAAACTGCATACATTGTAGTTTCCAGTGAAATGTGGCTAGGGATCTTTGACATTTGGCTCCTTTTGTACTATTGGTCGTTAAATGTCAAAGTGGACTTAAACTGCATACATTGTAGTTTCCAGTGAAATGTGGCTAGGGATCTTTGACATTTGGCTCCTTTTGGACTATTGGTCGTTAAATGTCAAAGTGGACTTAAACTGCATACATTGTAGTTTCCAGTGAAATGTGGCTAGGGATCTTTGACATTTGGCTCCTTTTGGACTATTGGTCGTTAAATGTCAAAGTGGACTTAAACTGCATACATTGTAGTTTCCAGAGAAATGTGGATAGGCCCTCAGCAGCATCCTAATTGTAACATGTCTGAAAACTACAAATATATGTAAAATACAAATACCCTTGGCCGTGCAGATGTTTGTTAATTAATTGGTATATAGAAGTGCCATTTTTATTTAGGTTATACCTTAGTGCAATTTTTGGGGGCCCTAATGTGCCCTGTTTTTTTTGGGGAACACTTTACCTTACATCATTATGATATCTGTGAATTTTTTGGTGTTGGTTGTGTTGCCTTTTTAATTTTGATTACATTTAATTCTCTGTTTAAGGTGATTCCGGGTACCCACTTCTACCCTGGCTCATGACGCCTGTGCTGCGGCCCCAGGATGCCTCTCAGGAAGCGTATAACCGTGCGCATCGCAAGACCCGGGCTGTTGTGGAGAGGGCCTTTGGGCTGCTGAAGACACGTTTTCGTTGCCTTGACCATACTGGGGGGGCCCTGCAATATGATCCCAAGAAAGTGATCGACATTATAATGGCATGTGCTGTTTTGCACAATTTTGCCATCATGGAACGTGTCCCACGTTATGTGGACAGCCTGCCCTCTTCAGCCGTCGAGGATGAAGCCGAGAATTTTGAGGGGCCCCCCAGTGAGTCTGGCCAATCTGTTCGAGCCAACCTGATCAGCCAGCATTTTAGTTAACTTTTTTCCCTGTCTCACCATTCTGGATGTCTGTGTTATCCTTTTGGAAACATATGTTGTTTTGCCCTAATGTGGCATTACCTCTAAGTAAAACATTTCGACCTTAATTGTTGCCTAATGTATTTCATGTAGTTTCCTTAGCTTTCGCTGTGCATTGTTACACCTCTTCCAACCAAAATTATCTGGTTTAGGCCAAGCTGTTACAAAAGTCTTCCCACTAAAAACGCCACAAGTATTGGAAGTTAAATTTTTGTTTTACTTAGCAAATGAAAAATTATAGTGGTTAACAGAAATCAGTCCACATACATCTGTGGTAACAAATGGATAACATTAAAAAAAACATCGAGCACATCTACACCTGGAAGTGAGTGGCACAACCAAACAAGGACACCCAGTCCAAAGGCCAGCCTAGTCCAGTCATTAATATTGCCTGTGCCCAGGGATATTTGGGCATGGCCATAATGTCACACAAACATGTCTGCAAACAGGAGGAGCACCAACCAAATACATAGGTAAAGCCATAAGTGGCCAGATAAACTCCACATAGACCTATGGCATTGGCTAGTGGCCTTAAGCATTACTCTAAGGAGCTATATGGGAGCAAATACAAAACACAACCTGCCAGAGCAACACAAAATGGATTGTTTGAAACCTCAAAGGACAAGTAAATACAGTGGGGGTTAAGAGAAAAGATGTCCCACACACCCATGGCTTAATAGGGTGGCTGCCCATAATACCCAGGTGGAGGTCCAGGTGGAGGTCCATGGGAATGGGACCTAGCCTGGGCCATGGCAGCATTGTGAATTTGAAACTGCTCCACAATGTTTCTCTGCATATTGGTCATCTCAGCCATGGCTGACTGGATGCCATTACTTGCATTGGCCACGTTGCTGTTGAGGGTACGCAACTCCGCGAGGATGCCCTGTAGACTGGTATGGATGTTCACCATGTCGGCATGCCTTTGCTCACGCTCTGTAACGAGCTGGGCGTCATAAGAGTCCCTTTGTTGGGTCCATAATTGAAGCAGGGCACTCTGCCTCCCCTGGGAAATTGTGGGGCGGCGTAATGGCGTCCGCCGCACAATTACCCTGGCTCTTGGGCGTGCCCTGCCGCGTGGTGTCGTACCCTCAACAGCAACCGGCCTGCTTTGCAAATCCTCAGCAGCAGAGTGAACACTGGGGACTGTAGTGTCAGTCTCCCCATGTGCAAGCACAATGGATGGAGATTCACTCTGCTGCTGAGGATTGGCCAGAGAAACATTATCGAGCAGTTCCAAATTGGGACCCAGGGGGAGTTCATCCGACGTGCCCTGTACGGAGACATCATCATCTTCCTCCATGTCCTGGATCTCTTCCATGAGTGTGCGGGTCTGTAGGGACATATCAAAAAAAAAAAGGCTAAGTTTGCGTTCCAATTTAGGATTTCAACAGTTTAACACATTCTTAAGCACTTGTTAGTATTTATGCTACTAAATTAACTTACCGAAAATCTCTGATCTGGGCTCCGATGCTGTACGGACCTGGTAGGCATAACCAAACTGGGGGGTGAGTTTACCCTTGCTGAGGGATCATGCTGGGCTGAAGAAGAGAAAAAAATACCACGTAAACACACACACATAACCTTTTTTTTGATAGGTAATCAAATATAGCTCTATTTGTAATATTATTCAACTCTAGAGCAATGGTGACCTTTGTTCAAACCCACGCAAGTTTACATAGGTGCAATGGCTCGGACAAACTGCTAAGTGACCTCAGTTCTAAGTCATGAAGTGTACCCAGTCAGCATCCAACTTTCATGGCACATTTTTGGATTTAGCCTACCATTCGCTAGGTCCGGGGTACTCAAACAATTGTTTGAAACGCCCATTTAAAGGTATGTGGTGAGAGGTGAATGTCTGGCCATGGTGCTGACGCAGGGGGTGTCTAGTTAAAAATAAAGACACTGGTGGAGGGGCTGGAGCTTTCAAAGTGCCAACTAATAAAGGCTGCTTGCCCTTGCTGGGCTGGATGGGCCAGAGCTGAGGGGACAGGGATTGGATGTCTAAAGGGGGGAGTTAACGTATTGATGGTGATGGGATGGATGGAGCCAATCTGTTACAAATGTATGGGGCTTATGTGGGGGGGGGGCATGGGGGGACTGTGGCACATGGGCCAGAGCAGGGGCAGCGGGACACGATTGTGGCCAGTGAAAATGTAAATAAGTTACTGTGTACCTTGCAATGCCACTTCCTGTGCAGTACTTCATATTGCAATGCTATGTTTCAGGGAGCCATGACATTGGGCAGGAGACCAACCACTACATGGCCGATCAAGGGGGCAGCTCTGAGCACGTCAACACAGAAGTAACTGAGTGCAGGGCTGTCTGGGCAGGGGTCCTTGAATGTGGTGGCAAGGCCCGCATTGGGACCCCGGGCCGCCAGTTGAGTCTCGCTGCTCTTGGTCACATATGTTTGTGGGTGGCTAATTAAATTGTTAACTCAAACACAACTCACACAACCAAAAGGCAACCCATACATAATGATGTGTGTTTTGTGATTGATTCTAAATATCTCACTTATCTTGCGAAACTTCATGACTTTAACAATACAATTGGACATTTGATCTTTGCCATAATGGCTGTGGGCCTAAATGTGTGATTCACAGGGACCAAAAGAGGACACAAACAGCCACAGTAGTGCGAGGCCAAGCAAGGCAAACCATAGGGGCATCCCGTTATCTTGTTACTAGTGAACTGTAGATTATTTAGCAAACAGGCAAACATGCAGATTTAATAGTACTCACCGTGGGTACGGGTCGGGGAGTCTGTGTCCCTTAGACCAGCATGTCCACCGACCGCGACCGGATGGAGAAGTCCAAGCACAATCTCCTCAGCAGGGGTAAACTCCAATTTAGATGGAAAGCCACCTCCAGTTTTCATGCTGAAAAGCGAAAATCGTTTGGTATTCAGAAAAGGGGCATACAGCACATCCCAAACATTATATTTAGCAAAAACATTTATTTACCTGTAATTATGCCTTTTAATTTCTTTTTGCCGTACAGCATACTTCAGATCAGAGATTTTCTTCTGAATTTGGGACACATCTTTCCTCTCTTCCCCCGCTGCATTTACTTGTCGGAGGATGGTTTCAAACAATTCCATCTTGCGCTGCTTGGTGGTGTGTTTGGATTTGCTCCCATATAGCTCGTCATAGTATAATGTAAGGCCACTAGCCAATGCCATATTTTGGTCATGGGAGAATCTCCCACTCAACTGGCCGCGGCGCAATGTGCGGCCAGATGGTTGGCTTGGCTGCTCCTCCATGTGTGCAGACACATGTGGTGACATTATGGCCTGGGGCTGGGTAGGGGAATGGCCGGATTGGTGGCTTCCCAATGACTGGACTGGACTGGCCAAGGGACTGGGTGTTCTGGCGTGGCTGGCCACCGAACTTCCAGGTGTAGATGTGGTCATGGTTGCAATTCGGGGCCCTCTTGGGGGGCTAGGTTCCCGGCTGGTGCCAGGTCGGGGGCTCTGTTCCCGGCTGGTGCCAGGTCGGGGGCTTCTGGCCCTGGATGGGGTTCGGGCCCTGTAGGGGCTTCTGGCCCTGGATGGGGTTCTTCTGGCCCTGGATGGGGTTCGGGCCCTGTAGGGGCTTCTGGCCCTGGATGGGGTTCTTCTGGCCCTGGATGGGGTTCGGGCCCTGTAGGGGCTTCTGGCCCTGGCTGGGCTTCTGGCCCTGGATGGGGTTCTTCTGGCCCTGGATGGGGTTCGGGCCCTGGCTGGGCTTCTGGCCCTGGATGGGGTTCTTCTGGCCCTGGATGGGGTTCGGGCCCTGTAGGGGCTTCTGGCCCTGGCTGGGCTTCTGGCCCTGGATGGGGTTCTTCTGGCCCTGGATGGGGTTCGGGCCCTGTAGGGGCTTCTGGCCCTGGCTGGGCTTCTGGCCCTGGATGGGGTTCTTCGGGCCCTGGATGGGGTTCGGGCCCTGGCTGGGCTTCTGGCCCTGGATGGGGTTCTTCTGGCCCTGGATGGGGTTCGGGCCCTGTAGGGGCTTCTGGCCCTGGCTGGGCTTCTGGCCCTGGATGGGGTTCTTCTGGCCCTGGATGGGGTTCGGGCCCTGTAGGGGCTTCTGGCCCTGGCTGGGCTTCTGGCCCTGGATGGGGTTCTTCTGGCCCTGGATGGGGTTCGGGCCCTGTAGGGGCTTCTGGCCCTGGATGGGGTTCTTCTGGCCCTGGATGGGGTTCGGGCCCTGTAGGGGCTTCTGGCCCTGGATGGGGTTGGGGCCCTGTAGGGGCTTCTGGCCCTGGATGGGGTTGGGGCCCTGTAGGGGCTTCTGGCCCTGGATGGGGTTCTTCTGGCCCTGGATGGGCTTCGGGCCCTGCTGCGGGGCATGGGTTTCCGAACTGCCCTACTTGAAGGCATGCCCGGTGTGGTCTCACTTGTGCTGCCTGTTCTGGGGGCAGAGGTGGTGGGTGCTGCAGTTGCCAGCTTCTTGGCTGCAGGGGCACGGGGCTTGGGGCCCCTTTTTTTTGTACCTGACGGTCCAGGATCCCTTGGTGGGGCCGAGGTGGGAGTCTTGCCTCTCAGTTTTCGGCCAGCTTGCTGGGACCTTGTGGTGGGGCCCTCCGCGGTCTTGCTTGCCTGGGGTCGCTTGCTGATCGCCTTTTTTGGTGCCATCGTACAGAAATGCTCAAAGAGAATGAGCTTGGGGGGAAAGGACCTTTAAATAATGAGCCCAGCGTGTGACGCCTATGCGCACGACTACGCGCTCGTACGAACGTACGTTCGAGCGGAACCAGGAAACCGCTGGGGTTTCACTTATCTGCTGCCTGGAAGAAGACTAAAGATGGCGCCCACTATCTTCACCCGTCAACAGGAAGAGATCCTCATGCTGGTAAGTGGCTGCCTGTGCATTTTAATAGAATAGTCAATGATGGCCTAAATGTAAATGATGCGTTGGGAACTAGTTTGGGGTCTCTTAATGTTTAATCACTGGCTCCTCACACTTCATCCTCAAGGGCCGAGCCTGGCCACGTTTTCACCTGTCTATGCTGATGTCCTAATTCGGCCAATTGCTCCGGCTTAGCAACAGTTAATTAACCTGTGGAGTAGCGGGGCGAGCTGTCAAACCTGGCCTGTCTCGGACCTTGATGCGGATGTTTGCGGAACACTGTTTTCCTAAGCCATAAAAACACAACGGGAAGCCACACACGTGGGCCAAAAGCCTAAGCATTAGGCTACATCTTGGATCTTTAAAACATCCTAACATGCCATAGATGCAGGTGGCCTGATTGTTGATGTTGGCTATTATCTGTATGTACATGGTGTGTGATACATATAACATAAGACCAGACTGTCAATCACAGTCAACGTCCTCTTTAAGGCACTCCCCAAAAATGGCGGCCATTCGAAATGTGTGTGTTAATGACATTAAATACTCAACTTGTGATGCAACACATATGGGTCTGTGTGTAAAAGTACAAGCTCTGTGTCCATTATGTTTTTCAGATCATGCTTCAGCGCCGGTATGACTTCGCGCCCAATGTGTGCGAGAAAAGGGACATCGCCCGGGAGATCATCGCCGAGATCCACCGTGTCACCAGCACCACCTTCACTCACACCCAGATCATGCAGCATTGGTCGGACCTGAAGCGTCTGCACATGCCCCGGGTGCGGAGGTTTTTTGGGATCCATTTCCCAAGTAAGTACCAAGCAATTGCATGTTATATGTTCCAAATGTCTAAGTTATGCCTTTATTTATAATGACTTTTCTTTGGTAGTGTTGGAAATGGATTTCAGAATTCGCCGCACCCGGAGACGTACAGGCCGACCAGTGCTGCATGACTCTGCATCTGTGAGTGAAGGTGGTGGATCTCCCGGGCGACGGACCTACCCCTCCTCTGTGGCCTCCTCAGACCAGCCCCTGGACCTTACCACAGAGGAGGGGCCAAGGCGCGTGGGCGTGGAGTCATACCTGGCCACGCATGGGGAAGGCTCTGGTATGTCACTCTTCATGTATAGGCACAAAGATATACATGTCAGGCCAAAAACTAAGTTATCCTTTATTATGTATTTGTAGAAGCTTCAGGAGCGGGTGAGATAGTGGAGGAGGAGGCAGCAGAGATGCTTGAAGTCGATCCTGGCGAAGGTGAGTGATGTCAGCCAGACTGGGAGCCAGATATGTTGGGGATAGTGACTCTCTACAAAGACTAACCAAATGTCACATGTTTCTCCAGGGACTTCTTCACAGCAGAGCCAGGACCAAGGGCAGCCTGTTGGCCCCAACCAGCCATCTGTCGGCCACCAACTCCGTAAGTCTCCATGCCATGATTCAGATTAATGTTTTGTAAGCTAATAACACACACATAACTAAAGGCGTAGCCAATGTGTAGTTAACACTTTCATGTGGCCACTTCTTTAGCTTAAAGCGGACCCTAACTCGTATTAAGAACATAGGTAATAATTAGGCAACACACTGTACCTACAGATTGGAAACATAGAAAAACAGACTTCAGCCATCTAATGCATGTTAGGAGCGTGAAAACAGCCCATATTGGGGAATATGGAAGGCGCAATATTTACAGGCAGCATGGGATACAGATTGTAAAAAGGAAGGTGCTGCCATGCATTGTGGGAGTGATGACCTTTCCCTCAACCCAGCTATGCTCTGGATTCCCAACGCACCACTGTAACCTACTCCCCTGTACTTTATCCAACTCTCCACTCCTCATTAAGTGTTATGCTTCAGAGTCCAGATGGCGGCGCTGTAATAAAAAAAAAACCCAAATTTACTTTGATCTGGTGCAGAATCATTTGGGAATAGTTAGTGGTTTTCATTAAATAATGTTTAAGGTCCGGTTTAAGGAGTTTAAAGACTTACCTGTGGGAAATGCATTAACTGTATCCCTTGGAAGAATGACCTATGTCATGCATTTACATGTATTTGATTAACCCCAAATCTATTTCCAGCATACAAACCGGTCTGGGACTCCTATTTATGTTTCTTTCTCTATTGGTTACAGGGATGATCCCCAAAACATTGGCGGCCAAAAAAAAAAGAATGAAGGAGTTGGTGGCCGAGCTGCTGGCCATACAGGCGACGTTGGGGCCAACAGATGAAGAAGAGGAGGAGGATTAGTGCCCTTGGTCCTGGCTACTTTGGTTAAAAGTTGTAAAAATTTTCATATTTTTGGCAAAATTTTAAAGTTTTGGGTTTTTCACACCCAAAAAAAATTTTACTCTGTTTTTAAGGAAAGCCAAAAAAACTTTTAAGATGTTTGTGTAAAAAAAAAAAAAAATAAAGGGGTTTCAAACCAAACACCCCAATAAAAAAAAAATATTGAAACCAAAAAATATCCAAAATCCACAAAAAAATTTTAAATAAATTATATTTTAATACTTCATAAATGTGTCTTTTCTAATATGCGCAAACACAAACAATTACACAAACCAGAAAAAACACGCTTAGAAACATATAGACATATGTACATTATGTGGTTTGGGTAAGTTTTAGGGTCGTCAACATGAAGAAGGATGCAAGCGCTAAGAGGTTTAGGTAAGTTTTAGGGACCGAGAAATGAAGAAGGATGCAGGCGCTAAGAGGTTTAGGTAAGTTTGAGGGACCGAGAAATGAAGTTGGATGCAGGCGCTACGGGGTTTAGGTAAGTTTAAGGGACCGAGAAATGAAATTGGATGCAGGCGCTAAGGGGTTTAGGTAAGTTTGAGGGACCGAGAAATGAAGTTGGATGCAGGCGCTAAGGGGTTTAGGTAAGTTTAAGGGACCGAGAAATGAAATTGGATGCAGGCGCTAAGGGGTTTAGGTAAGTTTGAGGGACCGAGAAATGAAGTTGGATGCAGGCGCTAAGGGGTTTAGGTAAGTTTAAGGGACCGAGAAATGAAATTGGATGCAGGCGCTAAGGGGTTTAGGTAAGTTTGAGGGACCGAGAAATGAAGTTGGATGCAGGCGCTACGGGGTTTAGGTAAGTTTAAGGGACCGAGAAATGAAATTGGATGCAGGCGCTAAGGGGTTTAGGTAAGTTTAAGGGACCGAGAAATGAAATTGGATGCAGGCGCTAAGGGGTTTAGGTAAGTTTAAGGGACCGAGAAATGAAGTTGGATGCAGGCGCTACGGGGTTTAGGTAAGTTTAAGGGACCGAGAAATGAAGTTGGATGCAGGCGCTAAGGGGTTTAGGTAAGTTTAAGGGACCGAGAAATGAAATTGGATGCAGGCGCTAAGGGGTTTAGGTAAGTTTAAGGGACCGAGAAATGAAATTGGATGCAGGCGCTAAGGGGTTTAGGTAAGTTTAAGGGACCGAGAAATGAAGTTGGATGCAGCCGCTACGGGGTTTATGTAAGTTTCTGGTTGAGGGTGCGCATGCGCAAGATCTTATATACATAAGAACGCATGAATCTAAGAGGCCAAAAACCAATGAAAACCAGAGGCAAACGCAAGTAATTGGAAGAGCTGGACGATGGAAGCCGCCGACAAAACAGGCTGCCGCCGCAACAGGTGAGCACATGAACGTGATTTTTACGATTGCCAACTGACTGAGGCAAGTTCGGGAGATATCATACGAACGGACGTATCTTTTAGGATAGAAACGTATTTGCTTATTGAATCACTCGCAAGTTCATACGAACGCACGAGCGGACGTAAAAAATAGGATGATCGTGAGCAAAATCCAAGCTGTTACATGTTTCTTTGAATCAACCCACATGTCTCCTGGTATCTTCTCAATGCTCTGGACACTGCTGACAGAAACAACTAACCTTCTTGCCACAGCTTGCATTGATGTGCCATCCTGGATGAGCTTCACTGGCTGAGCAGCTTCTGTGGGTTGCATCATACCTCTAGGTGTTAGAGCAATGACAAAAAGTGACCAAAACAACAGCCAAAAAGCATGAGAACAGAGAAATAGTCTGGTCTCCTTTATAGGGGTTGCCTTGCTAACTGCCCATCATTTCTGCTCGTTCTCTGTTCCATTTGCACAACAGCAGGAGAAATTGATTTGATGGTTATTTCGTGCAAAGAGCTGCAGGGCTGAAAATAATATAATGTATAGGTGATTCATTTTTCTTTTGGAAACGTAAGTAGGATTTCGTAACATACCTAATAATTTGGTTAAATATAAATAATTACAATTTTACTTGTCAGCTTAACATAAGAGAAATTAGGCTGACTTTGTAGGTGTCTCTGTATAAGTAGAGCCTTAGCACAAAAACTGCTCACACATTCCCATTTGGATTACACACATCTACAAGGACCACCGTTCTGCTAATGGAGAAAAAAAAAAAATCCTAAAGGGCCATATTTTAAAGCGGCATCCTCTCTGCCACAATGGCACTGAGGCAGAATTGGGGGGTTCCAAAGGAAAAGATCTCTTGCCTTTATTGGGAGAAAGCACAAAGTAGCTTCCTCCGGCCCTGTGTGTGCTCCCACTTGCCTATTCAAGTGAATGGCAAGGCAGAAGCGTGTTGTGTCTTTCTGTGCGACACAGGAGAAAGGCAATGCACAGTGGGCAAGGTACAGGATTTATTTTCTTTGTTTCTGGCACTTACCCAGTGAGGTTCTGATGCCGGCTTTGCTGGTGGGGGTGTGTGCATCGGATAGAGGAGTGCTAGGAATGCTGCCAGAGGCCTGCACATAAGCCTCAAAATCGATTCCCAATGTTGAGTATAAGGCAAAAATCAGCGGGTGGGGAGGTGTTGGGTTTTGGTCCATTTTAAATAGTAATTTGTTGAGAAGGGTTATAACATACTCATCACAAGAGAAGAAAGCGTTGAAAAAATATTCTAATGGGACATCCTTGTGTTGTGATTGGGAATACTGGTCACCCATTGCTTTTATTATACAGTTCCATGATAACTATCTGTAACCTCTTTAAAAAAACAATTGCCATCACTTCATTAATAGGAGGATGCTGATTGGCTAGTCCACTAGTTGGTTCACTTCCAACTAGTACAAATAATGGGATTTGATCCACTTTAATTGGATTTTACCTTTCCTAAAGGGACATGCCAGGTAAAGGGTTTAATTAGACTGCTTTCTGTTTCTCTCATGCTGGCTGTCAGGGGTGGCAACTTTTAATTACCAGCACTTTGCATGCCCTGATAAAACCCATAGAACTTGATCTCTTCTGCTGACTCCCAGGACCTCTATCAGGGGGGTGCTCACCCCTACCAGGAGGGCTGGGCTCACCTCGCTAGAATTCCCCCCACCCAGACCTTTTTTTTTTTTTGTTACCAATGCCTTGCATTTACTGGGGGTGGTGGAGTGCGAACAGTGCCAAGTTAAGGGGGTTGGGCGGGGGAAAAGGATGGCCAAACTTAAGGGACCCATCAAGGGGGTAACTATAGGGGGCCCACCAGGGCCCAGGAGGTGAGGGTGCCCCGTCAGTGTTCCTCCTTCACCTTATTTATCATATTTGTGCTCTCTTGCCATCATTTAGAGAAAAGATGTACCATTTGTTTCTGCTGTCCGTGGAGTCTATGAGACTCCAGGGCCATCTGATCATCTCTACCAGGGGCATCATGATTTGGGATGCCTCCTGTCTGAAAACTCCCCAGTATGCTTACGCCAACGAGCCTACGGCACATGCACAGTTGATGAATGGCTCTGTGTGTGGCCGAAGGATGCGTTTCCCATTTAGCCCGTCCAGCTGCACATTAATATGTGCTGCGCATGTGCCATATGCTCGAGAAAAGGTAAGACTAGTGGGCGATCTATGGGGTGCCACACAGGGGGCATATCAATCTGGGGTACCCCAGGGGGATGGACCAAAACTCAGGATACTGTATCTAAGTTGAGTTAAACTGGGGATGTAGGGGATGTGGCAGCACGGGAATGACAGTCACGACAGACAGCTCTCATTGGACGAGAGCCACGGGATTCTGACTATTCTGGGATTTGTTCTGTGCTACAAGGGCATCCCGTTTTGGTACGCCCCACTGTGTGAAACCCCCCAGATCGCCCATAATAATGTAATTCGGCAAACAGCTCTGATTTTCTTCAATGGGGAGCACAAGCGGCTGCATGCCCAGCAGCCTATGCTTCCGTCCCCTGAATGGTTGGGGCGGGAGGCATGCACAGGCCAAAGATGCAGGGGATGCATCCGGATTGGGAAAAGGTGAATTATTATGGGAGATCTGGGCGATTTCACACAAAAACGTGATGTGGGTGACTAGCAACCCACTAATGGAGACGACCCTCCCAAATTGTGAGAAAAAAAAAAAAAAAAGGAAGGTTAGGTCAATGGGCTACTGATGAAAGGGAGTTCCCTGCACATCAGAAGCACACTTGCAGCAATTGGAGGCTGGTGCGGGGAGCGGGCCCCAATACTAAAGCTAATACACTGGTTTGGGGTGGGGATTAACTGGGCTTCCCCTAGTTAGGTTTCCTTGAAAACCCAGGGCTCCACACCCTATGACCTCGCCCATGGAATTGATAAGATATTATATTAAAAACAGGTTCATTTTATTAGTACATATACATATGAAAACACATTGGTTAATAACCACATCACAACTACTTATATACAAGATAATGCCTGTTTTTTCAACTGGATAGCCAGGCAACCAGTATAACAATTTTACAAGATATTCCAACACAAATGTAAAAAATGTTGCTTGCGTGTCTCAAAAGGGGGCAAACTAGTTTCGCCTGTCTGTAGGCTTCGTCAGTGCCCTTAACATCAATCCTATAAAGACATGTATATATATCATAGTATCAAAGTAACCATTCAAAGACTTTTTTCAAAAAACATGCTTCATTTGATATCTCATTATACATTAGTATACATGGATTCATACCTCTATTGATTGAGATGGTAGATGCAACTGGGGCCAGCTCATGTTTACTGTGGTGTAGCCAGTTCAATTGTATTAGGGCTATTATAAAGCCCAGGTGTGTGGATCATAGTAAAGCCCATAGTGCATTCCAAAAGCCCATAAGGGTTGATAACACCTGCATTGATAGGAACAGATTGCCTCATGAGTGTCTCTATCAGTTATATAGCCGGTAATTCCGGTCAGGATAAAGTATTTATAAAGGTGATAAAAGAAAAATAGCAGATGCCCTTGTATACTCAATGAGGCGTGGGGAGAGGCACACCCAGTGCCTGTTACCTCCTGTCCTAGAAGCAGCAGCGCCGTGTAGTGCGTGCTGATACACTGGCCGCAGTTAAATAATGGCCAGTGTGTGATGTCAAACACACTCAGCTGAGTGTTAGCGCCGTCCCTCCCCCCCCCTCCCCTCCCCTCCCCCCCCCTCCCCTCCCCTCCCCTCCCCTCCCGGGGTCTAATGGGGGTTGCTAGGGGGGACGGGAGCCCAACACAATCCCAGCGCCGCACCTCCCCCGACGGGCGGGGCTCATACCAGCCTCCGTCAGCCAGTAAGGTGACCGGCGCTAGAGCTCCCACACGGCGCCGTCACGTGTCTCCTACGAGGCGCCATTTTGGTGAAGACAAGTGCAGGGATTTAGACTTAATTCATAAGAGCAAGGTAAAATAGCGATCTCAGTCGCACAGATATATTAATTAATGACCTCTAGCAAAGTATAAGCCTAGCTGGCAGTATTTGTGAGTGGCCTTAGACTACGGGATATGCCATGATACTTATGATGTCTTGCTGATAGTTCTAAAGTGCCTTCAGGCAGTTGTCCACATTGTAGGGGAAATTTGTGCCCCCCAGAACACAGTATATCTACATATGGCGTTTAAAAAGTGTAACTGGCCGTTGTTGTACGTGTGGATGGCCTCCCTTATAGCCATATACATATATGCCTGCTAAACTACATTACTGACGCTATGTCATATGGACAAAAATGCCGCCTCACCATACGCCTAGGACACGTGAGTGTTATTAAATCCCCAAAGGCCAATCCGCACTGGGCATTAAAGCTGTGTAAATGAAAACATTGTTGATTTGGTTTAAGCCACATAATCGCTACTGCTGCAAACTTGTGCCCATGGGCTGGCATCCAGTGCATCTACCATATACAACATCCCTTTAATATTACATTCCACATTGATTTGTTACAGTCAAAATTAAAACCCTATCGTTACAAATGTCTGTCAGAGGTAAGGGGCATAACTGATGGATTCATTGAGTCCTGGGTACTGATGGGCCTTGAAATGGTGGATCCACTGTGTCTTCCGTTTAAGGGTGGATCTCTCAAGGTCCCCACCCCGTGGGTTTGGATGTAATCTATCTAGGCCCACAATAAACATATCTTTTGGGTTCATCTCATGACATTCCCGGAAATGTCTGCCCACTGGGGTCTTGCTATTTCCCGTTTTAATGTCATACGAGTGTTCGTATATGCGTTTGCGGAGCTCCCGATTGGTTTTGCCGATATAAAACCTGTTGCACTTACAGATTAAGGCATAAATGATGTTGGCACTTTTACAGTTGATAAAATGCTTAAGTCTGTGAATTGGCCGGTCACCTATGGTTATTGCTTTAGTTTCTTTGACATATTTACACATGTTGCATGAGTGACATTTATACATTCCTGTTGTCTTACAACAGGTAAGTCGTTTAGTTTGTGTGTAGTGGCTATGAACTAACCGATCTTTAATGTTATGTGCCCTCCGAAACGCAAATTTAGGTTTGTTTGGGAGTATCTTGTTAAGATCTGCATCATTTTGTAACACATGCCAATGTCGCTGTATAATGTTTTTTATCATATGGTGGTGGGTAGAAAAAGTCAGAATCATGGATAGGGGGGGATCATCTTTCCTGATTTTCGGCTTATACAGTAATTCATCCCGTGATCTTTTTTTGGCCCATTTATAGGCCTGTTTTAGAACTGGTACGCTATACCCCCTATTTCTCAATCTGTTGAAAATCCCATCAGCAGTTTCCTTAAAATCTCCTTCTGAGGTGCAATTGCGACGGGCTCTCACATATTCACCGTATGGGATACTCTTGAGAAGATGTTTTGGGTGGGCACTAGAGGCCCTTAGCATCGTGTTAGCGGCTGTCGGTTTACGATAAAATTTCGTAGTGACCACTCCTTCACGGCTTAGCCTCACTGATAGGTCCAGGAAGTTAATTGCTTCCTGGCTAAACTCTACAGTGAATTTCAAGTGCATATCGTTCTTATTCAGTTCCCCCACAAATGCCTGCAAGTCTCTCTGTGTGCCTGTCCAAATGAATAGGATATCATCGATGTACCTGTGCCACGTAGCCACGTGGCACAGGTACATCGCTAATTCGTCCTCAGCCCACAACCCCCTCTCCCAGCCCCCCAGATACAGGTTAGCGTACGATGGGGCACAGGTGGTCCCCATCGCCGTCCCCTGTATCCGGTGGTATAAGATGTTATTAAAGAGAAAGAGGTTGTGGGTGAGGACGAATTGTAATAATTGCAGCAAGAACCGATTGTGTTCGTGAGTCTCAATGGGTAATTCGTTCAGGAAACGGCGGACATTCATGAGGCCCAGTTGGTGTGGTATGCTTGAATATAGGGCCTCCAAGTCCAGGCCCACCAGAAACGACCCCGGGGCCACACTCATACCATCCAGGACCCGAAGGAGGTGTCCCGTATCTTTCAGATACGACGGTAATTGGTGGACCAGTGGCTGGAGATGATAGTCGACGTAGCGACTGGCCCGATCAGTGAGGGACCCCATGCCGGACACTATCGGTCTGCCTGGAGGTGCTGTGGTGGACTTATGCACCTTCGGCAGGGCGTAAAACGTGGGTGTGACCGGAAATGGGACCTCAAGGAAAGAGCCAGTCGCCACGTCGATCACCCCCCCCCTCCACCGCCTGGTGGATTAGAGTGTGGTAGGCCCCGGAGTCCTGTGCGAGCCTGGACATGGGGGCCCTGGCATACCACTCTGTATTGTTTAAGATTTTCAAGCACATGTGTTCATACTGTGCTCTATCCATGATCACTATGTTTCCCCCCTTATCCGAGGGTTTAATGATGAGGTCTGGATCATTCTCCAATTGCCTCATTGCCTGTCTTGCTTCCTCGGACATGTTATGAGTCTTCTGTCTCGGTAATTTCTCAAGATCTGCTGTGACCAGATCCACAAAAGTCATTGCATGTGCATTTGACATGAGTGGGGGAAAAAAAGTAGACGGTTTTCTAAAAGTAACCTCTTTCCTTGTGGTCATAGGTGTGGTGCCTGTGGCCTCCAAGCCCAGTTCCATCATTTCTTGTTCTAAAACTGATTCCGAAAGGGCAGTCATTGTGGGTGTTAGACCCTCCCCTTGTTTGTGTTTACTAAAATGGTGTTTACAAAGTATTTTCCTCATGAATAATTGTAAATCTTTTACAATTTCAAAGGGGTCAGTGTGATGCGTCGGGCAAAAATTGAGGCCCAAAAGTAAAAGTTCTTTTTGTTCTGGCGTGAGTGTTTTCTTTGATAAATTAAGAATGTCCACCTGGGATTCAGATTGGACAGATCTCGGGTGGTCAGATGAAGTCCCTAATGCAATGGGTAAAGGGTCTGTAGTTGGGCTATTGGTGCTGGTGGGGGAGGCCCCCCGGCATTTGTGGTTCCTCCCAAGGCCAGCTGGATCCCTTGATGTCCTTTCAGATTGATCCCATACTTGTGTTTTGGCCATTCTATTTAAGTCTCTTCCATGTTTGAGACATTGCCTTCTCCTGAGGTTCCTCTTCCTATTTCTATGTTTCCTAAAAAAACACTCCTATCAGAAGACTTAGGACGATTCCTGAGGTCGTCCCTACTATGTTCATCTGCCTGTCTGGCCTTGGACCTGGTAAATCTCTCCTCCTGTCTGGGAATAGTATCATAAAACAGGATGCCCCAGGGGAAGGCTAGCGGCCGGCCCTTAAATTTTTCATATTCCAGGGCTAGTCGCTCAAGGTTTTGTTCTGCTTTTAATGGTGTTTCTAGACCCCCAGAAGAAGTGAACAATGAAACGCGTTAGGATTTAAAGTCCCTGTCCAGGCACACACTAACTTCCTCCCATCTTATCCTATTTAGGAACATCTCAAAATCTCTGATTATATGTAAATATTTATTGTAAGCGAAGCTGCTTTCTTCGCTTCAGTTCCTGGGTCATGGTTGAGCTGGGAAGGACTTGTCATGGAGCAGATTTGTAAGTCTTGAGCATGTTCTGCTATAGTCAAGACAGCTGTGGGACCACTGTGACTTGCTGTGCTCACTTGCACAGAGAGCCCCAAGGGGCAAATGGCTGTAGACCACCTTCCTGTGTGATCCTAGAGCACAGGTGTCAACATTCCTCTTGAAGGGCCAGCAAAAGGCCAGGTTTTGTGAATCTCCACACAGGAGGAGTAATTAATGTTTAAGCAGAGCTATAGAGACAGGTGAGAGAGCTATAGAGACCTGTTGCTGCCCCTTTTCAGGAGTGACTTTGATTCCCCTCTCTTAAAGGAATGAAAATGAAAGAAAGTAAAACTGTAGCACTGCAAGGAAATGAAGGAGAGGCACATGGGGAAGCTATCAAGTCAATTTTTTGCTGCCTTATTATTGCTGTTCGGTTTATAGTTCCTTTAAGAAATGTCAAATCAACATATAATATATATATATATATATATATATATATATATATATATATATATATATACACAGGGCCAGCTCTAGGTTTGTGGGGGCCCTTGGGCAAGAGAGTCTTAATAGGCCCCAAAGTAGTGAATCACATCATGTCACCTTTCATCTACGGTGTCACAAATGGGTTATCTGCTGCTGCTGATCGCCCTCCAGTCTTTATTGCCTTCCCTATAGCCACCAGTGTTCCTCTAGTCCTCGTTGCATTCTCTACTGCCACCAAGCACCCTTCAGCCCTTATTGCTTGCTTCGCTGCCACTAAAGACTCCATCATAGCTGTCACCTTCTCTATTGTTGCTGATCACCCCCTGTTGCTGAGGCTAGCCATAAGCGGGACTTCACACAACACCCACCATTCGGTGATTTTGGACCATTGTAAAATGTAAGTGTGAGCCTGAGTGGGCCCCTGAAGATGCCAGGGGCCCTGGCAATTGCCCAGGTTTGCCCTGGGCTGGTGCCGGTCCTTTATATATATATATAAAACAAAATACATTATTGGGTGTACATAGTTGTAAATACAGCAAAGTGGTCAATAGGATGTTAAAGAAAAAAAAAAAGAAACGTTAAGAATTGTTATATTTGGAATGTCGACGAGAGGTACACATACTAATGCTTTCCTGGCACCTCCCTGGCGTCATACTTAAAAGCAAGCAAATATTTGACCAGGAGTGGGCCAACACAGAGAGGAAACAGTCTCTCAAAAACAGAGATGCCAAGCTTTACCCTCTCAAAGCCCTAGAATTAGATATGCTGGAGGATCCGCCGGTAGTGGTTGCCACAGTTCTCCACCTGGCCTAGCATTTGATGCTGCCTCTGGAGAGCAAGGTATCCTTTAAAGACAGTCTTGATCGAAAACTGAATGGAGACCTCAAGAAGGTTTATACCTTGGTGGGCATAGCTTGCAAGTCCATGATAGTGGCCTCCACTATTGCTAGAATGATGAATACTTCTACGATGAAGTCGAAGATTTTGGCAGATTTCTTAGGAGACGCATTCCTCAAGGGCGATGCTGTCGGCAGGTGGTCACGACCCGAAGGGTCCTCTGGCTAAAAACATGGTCGGCTGACTAAGATCCCATATGATGCCAAGATGCTTTTTGGCAATCAGATGCAGGAGGCCATATCCCTTGTGACTGGCAGAAAAAATCCTGGTTAATTCCAAAGGAGAGGAAGAAACGTCAGTTTAGGAGTTTTGACAGCAGAAAGATGGCGAATAAATTTAGAGATGACAGATCCTATAGGCAGGGCATACAGTAAGACCTGTACAGGCACCTAGTCTATCTTCCTGAGGACGGCGATGAAGAACCCAACTTCGTCAACCTGAGATGCCAATAAGCCCTTTTGACAACCAACTAGTCCATACGGATAGAGTGGGGGCAAGGCTAAGATTGTATCTTCTGAATACAATCAGGGATTATAACACAAGTGGAAGTTCCGAAGGGTGCCACAAGTGAGCTGTGAACTCTTTGCTGACTAAGCTGAAGTCTAACAGGGGTGGTACTCAAAACCTTTCCTGGTGCCTACAGGCCTTACAGATGGAAGACTTGGTCCACTCGGTGGACCTGAAGATGCATATCTCCATGTGCCAAAAAGCGTCTTGCCATCATTTGGGATTTAAGTCCAATTCTACTTGGAAACAGTGTCAGCCGACCATGCCTTAAGCCAGAAGTCCCTGCGGGCCATGACCGCTAACAGCATCGCCTTCGAGGAGCTGCACAGCGGGTCATTAGATGCTTCTCTTTAAAATTTCTGCAGGGCCCTGATTATTGAATCCGGGTCGATCCACATTTTCAATCCAGATCTTCATCGTTCTAGCAATAGTGGAGGTCACTATCATACACGTGCATGCCGTGGCCACCAAGGTATAAAGCTTCTTGAGGTCTCCATCCAGTTTCATCGTCCATCAAGACTGTCTTTAAAAGACACATTGCCCTCCAGGGACAGCGTCAAATGTCTGGCCAGGCGGAGAACTGCGGCATCCATGACTGGCAGATCCTCCAGCATCTTGACTTCCAAGGCTTTGAGAGGATAAAGTTTGGCAGCTCTGTTTTTAAGTGACTGCCCCCCCCCCCCCCCCCCCCCGTGTTGTCCCACTCCTGGTCAACTATTCCCTTTCTCATGGAGGCACCAGAAAAGGAAAATTACAGAAAGGAAAGTATACAATTTTCCTCCCCCTAGCAGAGGTCTCTTAGATGTGAAAAAGTCAGAGAATACAACCAAACGACATACACCATCTCACTGAAATGTTTAATGCTGCTATGCAGTTACATCATTTATACATCCACTGAGATCAGTGTTTTTTTCTCCAAAATGGCAGCTTTGTGCCTCAGATTAGATAGTAGTCACTATGCCATAGGCAGCTCATTGCTTCTCATGTATGCTCCTCATAGTGAAGAAGTCCTTTTTCTTGCAGTTCCTTAGTCCTGATGGAGGTCCAGACCACAATATTGCTACAATATCACAAGGCAGAGAAACTACTGAGAACTGCTGTGACAAGTCTGTTCTTGTTTTCCCATACTGTTCACAGAAACATGGCCGCTTGCTATGAATACATGTGTGATACAAAAGTCAGCGGTATCAACCAAGGTCTGATTGGAAGATGTATTTATTCCCTTTTGACATTTGATACATTGTTATCTAAATGTCTAATTTTGACACAAAATCCTTTTTTTTCTTTTCCTTATAGATTTACCTCCTTCGCAACAGCCTTTCTTTAAGAGTTACACGTCCTGTAATGTTCCTGAGGTAACCAAACTGTAGTAATGGCTGAGATGGGTAACTGGGCCAAGCCCCACTGACTGCCATCCACCTAGTGCCATTTTACATTTGTTTTATTTGAAGACATTCAGATTGTGTTGGGCTAAATAATAATAATAATAATGCTACGGTAGAAATGTATTTTGTACAATGTCTCCCATACATCAACACATACAGGCATTTACAAGTTTCTTCCTGTCTGCATAGCACAGTGTAGGTACAGGCATCTTCTCTGGGAGGCTGCTTCGTTTTAATAATTGTTCTTTTAATTTAATTTATTTTTCTTATGCCCACTCAGCGTCCGTGCCCCTATCTAGCTGCCCCTGACGTGTGCACTATGGCTGTAAGCAGCACACTAGCTACCCCCCATGCAGCTGGGAAATCTTTTTTCCCCAAAGGTAAAGAGAGAGTAGCTGCATCGAGGAGAGATAGGGGTTGGAAAGGTCAGTACGTTTTTGTTCAAAATGTATTTTTAGTGGATGTACAACTTGTGGCTCACTATGCTATGGGGGGGTTGGGTCGGGGGGGCTGGCTGCCATACTGCAATCTTGCATACGGCAACCCACAAACTCCCTCCACCAGTAAATGTCCACAATGCTGCAGATCTGAAACCCCACCCTCCTCTCTCCTCGTGAACATGCACAGCTATCATATCTGTCCCCAGTCTTTGATCAGGCTGCCAGCAATCAACAGTCTGCCCCTGCCTGCCATCCTGTATTCATTCCAGCCTTGCCACAGGTCAGACACCAAGCACACCCCCCATTCATCTGGGCGCACTAGTTGCTAACAGCTTGGAGTGAATATCTCTACCTGCAACAAGTCTCTCAGAGTTATAATCTGGTCATCCTGAGCTGACAGGCTGCAATTTCTGCCTAGAGACTGCTCATAATGATGATGTTCCTTATGGAACATGCTGATTTAGGATTCTGCTGTAAAGCCTTGTAACATGCAACATACTGGGTTGCTGCAATTACATTACAACATTAGATGCCATAGGTCATAGTCAGTTGTGCAGAGCAGAGAGACCGGTAATGCACCTGCGCTTTAGCACTGCTGTTGCACAGGGTTTTACAGTACTAATCTTTTATTGTGGGGCATCCCAAATCAGATGAGTATAATAAAATTCTGTTTACAATTTTGATCCACTTTTAAATATACAAACCTCAATTCCCAATGCTAAGTCTGCTTTAAAAAGGAACAAATCCAGGATTCTCACTATCCCGGGTTTTGTTTCTTGTCTATGGGGCACCCTGATTTGAGATGCCCTGCTGTGTGAAACCACTGAAACAACGGGTCTGCCTTTCCAGCGACACCATGCACATATTCAGACTTTCTAATCAGCATTCTGTGCCATGAATGTTACCAAGTGGCATAGAATTCTTAGAGGACCAACCACTTATAGTGCCACCCCTGGAGATTAAAAGACTCCAGAGCTGGCTGATTTGGGACATTCACTCACCTTTCTGGGGTTCCCACATTGCGTTCGTGGGCTGTGGCCTCATCTCTGGTCTCCTGGTAGATGGGCGCACTCCCGATCCCAGCTGCACGGAGGCACCATGGACCACAGGGAGATGTGACTGCTCATGCTTTTCCATTATGCCATGCATTGAACTGTATTGCATACAACACTGATTGGACGAGCACCTGCACGTGTGCTGCGTGAACAGCAGAAAGCTATATTTTTACGGCACTCTGAGGGAGGGGGGTCACAGCAGATCATACCAAATTGGGATGCCAAAGGAAAGTGGAACAAAAAAACGAATTGTCAAAATCCAAAGAAAGAAAAGACACTAGGAAATAGGAAAGAGAACCCCAGCCCTTGGGAGCACCAGAAAGATAGGACTCTTGGTGAATTGAGGGGGGTTGTCACATTTTGGGGCATCCCAAAACAGGATGCCCAACAGAGAAAAAGTTCAATGGCCCTAGCTGCTTCTCTTTAAAGTGGACTAACACCCAGGGGTGATCTGCCCGGAAATCTATAAGATTCCCAGGCCAATCACCTCACTCACCGCGGGACATCCGAGATCGGGATGTCCCGCGGGGTGAAACCCCCCAAAAAACCTCCGCCGCCGCTTCCGTCGTCGCCGCCTCCCCTCTAGACGTGCGCGCGCCTGCGCCGGCCATCTGTGAATGGCCGGCGCGGGCGCGCCGAGAGTGACGCGCGGGAGGCGGCGGCGGACGAGCCCCTTGTCCGTCGCTGTCACTCCACTTGTCCGTCGGCGGGTATTGGACGGCGTGGCCATGTGGGAACGGGGAGAGGTGAATTTTTGGGGGTTTCTGGGGGGTTCCACACAGCGGGGCACCCCCGATCGGGGTGCTCCTCCAAAGTGGACCAAAACCCAGGATAGTCAAAATCCTGGGTGTTGGTCCACTTTAAAGCAGAACAAAGCCCTTGATTTTCACTAGCCCTTGATTTTCGTCCAGTCAGTGTCTATCTAAATGGCTGGACAGGGGAGTGCGCCTCAGCCCGGAGATGCTGAAGATGTTTACATCTCTGTGGGAGCCAGGGAAAAAGTATATTTTGTAGTGTCCCAGGGGCAGGGGGCTTTCACACAGTGGGGCATTGCGATTTGGGATGCCCCAGGGGAAGGTTAGCCAGTCTTTTAGACTCCAGGGCTGGGCACCAAGAGTTTTGTTCCACTTTTAAATTCTGAGGTTGAGAAATTTACATTTAAAAACAGACATAGTTTCCTGAGAACACTTTAAATAAAAACCTTTAATGATATGATGGAATTGTTAGATGATACTCAAATGCAGGGTTCTTATAGGACACTAGATGGGTATCATATTGGTTAACCATGTTATTCTTATATGCTCTGTATAACAAAATTGCCAACCCAGCAATAATTATCAAAAACAATCCAGACAAACCACCTACTAGAGCAATTATCATAATGTAACTTGGCTTTGTGTGAAATTCAGTGCAAGGCGTCCCGGACTCCATGTTTTCGGTGTCGCTCTGCCCTCTTCTATTGAAGGCCACAACACACACCTTATATGTGGTGAATGGCGTTAGGTCATACAGCGTGTACTGTCTCATTGTCACATGAACATTATTGATGGTCTTCATCTGGCCACCTACTGGCTTATACTGCAGCTGGTAGTTCTCCACTACAGAATTGGGTGAACACCAGTGGATCTGCACTGATGTGTCTGTCATCTGAGATGTATTTTTTAGATATGGAGGATCTGGGATCACATCGTCTCCTGACAGGCCAGGGCATGAACATACTCTCAGTAGTTGAAGCTCAGCGCATGGTACTTGTAAGTGTCTACAGCCGTCATATTTACAGGCGGATATAGTGCTTGGGGTTGCTGATCTGTCTGGTTGCCTCTCTTTATTGTCATCTTCTGTGTACACCTGGGGAGTGGTACCTCCCTCCTCATTCAGGCTGTCTTCTGTCATGGCTTGACCAGCACTGGTCTTTGTAGTACCAGCTGGGCTTGTGAGCCCCACAGAAGTTACCAGGGTAGGTTCTGTTGTGTACAAGCTAGTTTCCATAGTGGCAACCAAGCTATTAACTGATATTTCATTTCCTTCAGTGACTTCATTTACTGTTACTGAAAATGTGACGACTTCCTGTCCTGAAGAGCTTGTTTGTTGTTTAGGGGCCATAGTTGTTGTGTCTGCTGCTGTTGACTTAAAAACTGTAAAAGCTTCTGCCACGTGCGGCTGTTTGCCGATGTTTTGTGACGTTGATGTAAAACTTTGTTGTTCTGTTACACTATTAAGGTTAGTGACGGCTGGTGTGGAAAAGTTCTGATCTTGCTTTGGACTTCTTTTCAGACACATCTCATGCAGCTCCAAAAGGGACATGGCTGGATCATCTCCATGTAATGAGTTGCAGATAGTTTCATGAGGTCTAAAAATAAAATAGAAAGAAGTTAGACTTTGTGCCTTATTTAGGCAAATTAGTCACAAAGAAACCAGGCTTAAACCATATTAAAGAGAACCGAATGCTGTCTTATTGTAAGCACAGTACCGAGCAGTTCCGGGGAGCTCTAGAAGCCAGCTTGGCCTTGCCTGGAATCGGTGCCGGAATTAGATTCCTCCCAGTATTTTCATATCACTTTAATATAAAATATTAATTTCTTTGGATTAGTGTTGAGCAAACCCGAACCGCTCGGGTCCGTGCCAAACCTTGCATGTGCAGGTTCCCCGATCCCAACAACAACTTCAGTCAGAAGTCTGAACCTGATGTTTGTTTGTCCGAACCTGAAAAGTTGGGCTGCTGAGCAGCTTATCAACCAGGTTTTAGGTCTCCCCTCACCTAATCGCAATCACGCCAGCGTTTGCCCCTGTTCCATTCACCAACCATTAGGAAGAGAAGCAGGCATGGCTTAATTTGGGACCGTCCGCGGTTTACAGCCAGAGAGTGGGGGGAGGTTCTACCACAAAGCCTGTTATAGGGTTACTAGAGGGGGTTCTTGAGTACTTTCCTACCCTATTTTTTGCAGGACAATCCCTGCCCAGACACACACTAACTTCCTCTACTCAAAGCCAATTCAAGCATCCCAAAATTTTAATTATACATAAATACCTTATGTATAAGTGAAGCTGCTTTCTTGACTTCAGTTTCTGGGCCATGGCTGAGCTGGGAAGGGCATGCTGTAGTCAGAGAAAGCTGTAGGACCACTGTGGCTTGCTGTGCTCGCTCATGCTGAAAGCACCAAGGGACATTAACTGGTAGACCACCTTTTTGTGTCATGGAGGAATGAAATTAAAAGAAGAGGCAAACTTTTGAGCCCTGCTACAGCTTCTATCCTGCAATGCAGTTAATGGAGGAGAGGCACATGGGACAGGCATCAGGTGAGCTGCTTTCTACCTTATTATTACGTTAGGTTTATAGTCCCTTTAAAGCAGTGACATGTACATGCCCGCTCAAGCCTCTTTAGAATGGGCAACTTGTGATTTGTAATAACACTGTTTGACGACAACACTGCCCTGGTTGCACCCCTAAGATCTTTACCCTTTAGGCCTCCATCTGGATCGAATTTCTCCTGGTCACTTAGGAACAGTGTTACGGACGCAATGCCTTGGTTTCGGGACAGTGGTTGCCAATGTCTGTTATTTAGTCTGCTGCCACGTGATTTTATGGTTTAACATATTAACATGGTATCTTCGTCTGAATTAAGGTTCATTGATTTCAGCCTGTATATAGGATCTCCTTCCAGTGGTCTAGTAGCCATAGCTGGTAATGTTATTACATGCCCCGAAGGCATCCAGGCCATGTTTGAACTCTTTTAGTGTATTCTCCATAACTACCTTCTCTGCCAGCGAGTTCCATAGTCTCACTGCTTTTACAGAGAAGAATCCCCTCCTATGTTGGTGGAGCATTCACCTTTCCTCTAACCTTAGTATAAGCCCTTGGGTTATGGTTAGATCCTGGGGTATAGATAGATTATGGGACAGATCTTTGTGTGACCTCGGGTATATTTTTACATAGTTAATCTCCCCTCAGGCGTCTCTTTTCCAAACGAAATAAACCTAATAAACTATTATTTCAGCCAAGGTTTTGGGATGCCCTCCAAACACCCCCAAGGTGGGTCCCCGGGGACCAACAATTGCACTCCCACAAAGGTAAAAAATGTAAATCGTCTTTATTGATGATAATCACATTAAAAACATTTTAAAAATTACAGCACATCCTAGTGCTGTACCATAACCAGCCACATGGGGGAGCCATCACGCCAGGGTATATATAACTATAAAGTGCTAAAGTGACTAATGATTAATACATATGTACTATTAGTATATAATAATAAAGTGCTATGCGCAGCAGCTAACATGCATCAATTTTCATAAACAAGACCTCTAACTGTGAACAGGCCCAATAGGAAACAATAGTGCAAAGTGTCAAACATGAAAAACACAAATACAAATCCTCACTGTGTCACTGGCTGAGACGTATCCCCTCGGCAAGCCCACGCGTTCCGAGCCTCATGGGCTCTTTCTCAAGGCTATAGAAGTAACAGGGGGCTGTGTAAAACAGCTCCCCTTAAATACCCCACTCACCATCTGGCCAATCTGCAAAGACCCTCGTGCGCATGAACGGCCCAGACGCACTCCGGCCGGAAGTTCGTCGGGCCGTAGACCGGAAGTGATCCTGTGCTCCAGCTTGGAGCGCAGGGCTTCCGTGATGATGATCGAAACAGGCAAGCTCTGAGCGTCGCCACGCCCCCCACGCCACCCATCTCCACAAGCGAAGAGATGGAGGAAGGGGAGGGGGCGCCGCGCAGCTCCAGCCAGCACAGGAGCGTCTGACTGGCCCGACGGAGAGGTGAGTATTGCCCATAAGTCCAACCACAAACATAATTATTAAGACATACAAAACATAAAATCTACATACATAATGTAATTGTGTACAGTATCATGACATAGGTGCTAGAAATACCTCATTATAACATATATTTTGTGTATCACTATGAAAGGAACATACTACAACCATATTAATGATCATTAACAATGATGCCTGGCTGCATCAAGGTGGTATATATCTATATATATTGACGCCACACACGCCATGATATGAACATGTTCTAAATGCAAGATTTAGCAAGAGGGAATAACGGAACAGAAGCCTAATCTTGATAGCTAGCACAATGGCCGGGGATTTTTATATAGTGACATGGGCCTGAGTCAAACGCCATAATAATGGTGTGAAGAAAAAATGGGGGGACCCATGAATTCTGAGGGGGGAGATGATGGAAGCAATCAACAAGAGAGCACCAAACCCCTGGTAAAACTGCTGCCTCTACATAGGACACCCCAATAAAAATAGCCCACCCTTCCCCACCCCTCCCCCACACCAACCCCACATATGGACATGTGAAAAAGGCTAATGCCTATAATTTGAGCACCATGTGTGTACAGCCAAAGAACATCGTCCACCATTATTTCACACATTGATCCTCATGTTACCAGGGTCAAAAAAAAACCTATTTTCTTCCAACTCAGAATCAGCTTGCAGTAAACACTGTTTCTTCCATTTCCACAACAATGGAAATGGAATTGTGGAAATGGAAGAAACAGTGTTTACTGCAAGCTGATTCTGAGTTGGAAGAAAAAAGGGTTTTTTTTTACCCTGGTAACATGAGGATCAATGTGTGAAATAATGGTGGGCGATGTTCTTTGGCTGTACACACATGGTGCTCAAATTATAGTTACAGGATGGGGGATCCCTGTAGAGACCCCCAATGGGATGTGTCTACAGGGAAAGTTGTCCAGGAGTTAGAGTCCCTACTCGGTTTAATTCATAGAGAAAGGGGGGGAGGGGGAGATTCTTCATAAAAATCCCCTCAAGGTTGAGTAGTTTACTGGACTGTGGGTCAATAATGGTCTTGTTAGGTCAGTAGTGAAAATAAATTCGTTTATTCTTCGAACCGTTGTTCGTATCACTTTGCATAAGTTTCACATTCCATATATATTTTTTTCACATATTTCCATATATGATTTTTCACATATTTCACACAGCAAGTATACAGGTATATTTCATCATATTTCACCATTCACATATTTTGTTCACATATTTTGAAAAATAGAGGGGGGTAAGCAGATAATAGTTACTTATCTGGTCTTTCCCCAAAATTTCAAGTAATCTGTTGAGTACAGTCTGTAGCAAGGGTCTGGTTGCCAATATGCAGCAAGCGTATCACCTTTGATATATATCCAGTAGATGGTGCAAACGTTTCGCATCAGCTGCTTCCTCAGTGCACTCACTAATGAATAATACGGTTATTAATCATGTGTACAATCAGATATATACTTGATACAGTAGGTATAAATAATAGAAAAGAGGGGACATGAATGGTACCTCTACAGGAAGGAGCGCTTGCTTTCCTCTAGGTCAGGTTCAGTCTTCTTTAAATAATCTGTAGTAATTAATTAGAGTGGAGATGTAGTGCTGGTAAGGTATCAGGGCTATTAATAAAATCTTTAGTGAAGTACCTTATTAAGTAGTGTTGATTGTTTGCTGGGCTTGCGCTTGAGTATTAGATCATATGCTGCAAGGTCAGGATACACTATGGAAGGGTCATAATCTTAGTAGCCAGCCATACAGTGCGGAGTAATCATGTGTTAATAAAGCAGTGTATATTACCTCTAGTCCAGAGTTCAGTGCCCGTACTGTGTACGGGTGGCGTCTGTGGTCCCCGCTCCCGCCTGCGTGTCGGATGTATATGCCGCGCCGCGCTGGAATGGCAGTGCGCGCTTTTAAATCCGGCCGCCGGGTCATTGGGGGGCAGGGCCACGGCGTCCCAGGGCCGCCCGTACGTGTCAGAAGCGTCTGACACGTAAACCGTTGCCTAGACAACGGCTGCAGGAATGACGCTAAGAGGCGCGTCACTTCCGGGCCGGGCGGCCCCTCTAGAATCTGGATACTAGGAGTCCTAAGTAGCGGCGCCATTTTGTTGGCGATTGGCCCATCCGGGCTTATTACTGTATGAATTAAACTGGGCGCCATTTTGTTGTAGCCCTGTTAGGGGAAAAGAAGCGCTTCTTCTCTGTTTCATATACTTTCTTTATAAGCAGGAATTCCGAAACTTGGTGGCATTGTTTGTTATTGTTGATGCATTTGAAAACCTATGAAGATAGTGGTATAACGAGTGTGACTTAAATATTCTTTATAGACTGTCTGCAGCCAAAGTACTTAGAATCATTAATATTGGTAATTCCGTATGTGGGGCCAAGTGGGGCGGGGCTTAAGGTTCATTTTAATAGGCTTTCTATGTCAGTGTAGTTGGGGATCTGTGCATAAAACAGGGGACGGAAGGAGATTCTAGACATGTGGGATTCAGAAGGAGATTACTTAAGGAAAGGAACATAGCTGCAAGTTTCGTTTAGTCCAGGGGAGATATGGGCTTTCAATTTGGAAATCCACTTGGTTTCTAATTGTAGGGTCTTTTTCCGGATGTCTCCCCCTCTGGGGTGACTGTGTATTCTGTCTAGGACTTGGAAGGCTAGGTCCATAGTATTCCCTTTATGGTGGTTAGTCCAATGTCTCCCTATCGGGGTCAATAGGTTCTTGTTTTTTATGTCCCTAGTATGCTCATAAATACGTGTTTTAAGCTTTCTGTTTGTTTTGCCTATGTAGAATTTCGGGCAATTGCATGTTAGTATGTAGACCACATCAGTGGTGTTGCAGTTTGCATAATGTCGTTGTTTAATAATCCCTCCGTTGCACAATTCTATGTTTGGTCCTGTTTTGATATATTGGCAAGTCGAACATCCCTCACATCTGTAAGTACCCACTACCTTACAACATGTCTTTTTAACTTCTTTGGTGAAGTGACTGTTCACTAATTGGTCCTTGATTGATTTGGCTCTCCTGAACGTGATTTTTGGGGCATCGGGGATGAGGGTCCCGATGTCTGGGTCCCTGCGAAGGATGTGCCAGTGATCGATTAGAATATTCCTGATTGTCTGATGTTGTGCGTTGTAGGTGAGTATGACTGGTGTGTGCTCCAATTTTTTATTTTTGGTCTGTTTTGACCCTGTGTCTAGAAGGGAAATCCGGTCTCTGGTTTGTACTTTATTGTATGCCCTTTTCAAAGTTCTGTTGGAGTACCCTCTCTGTTTGAGTATGAGTCTTATCCCATCTGCTGCTATCTTATAGTCTTCTTGGGTGGTACAATTTCTCTTGGCTCGCAAATACTCCCCATATGGGATGCTTTTTTTGAGAGAAGTGGGGTGTGCACTCGTGGCCCTCAGAATATTATTTGCTGCCGTGGGTTTTCTAAAGAAATTGGTGGATATAGTGCCATTTGTGTCTTGTCTGATTTTGAGATCGAGGAAACTAATTTCTTGTTGGTGGTGTTCTAATGTGAATTTCAAGTTCAGGTTGTTTTTGTTCAGTGTTTGAACAAATTCTACCAATGATGGGGTACTGCCGTCCCAGATGATGAATATGTCATCGATATAACGATACCATGTAATGACATGTTCCATATATCTGCTGGTGGTCTCGTCATCCCATATTTTGCCCTCCCACCACCCCAGGTATAGATTCGCGAAGGAGGGTGCACAGATTGTGCCCATCGCCGTCCCTTGTTGCTGATGGTATAATTGGTTTCCAAAAAGGAAGGTGTTATGGGTTAGGATAAATCTTAGTAGTTCTAACAGGAACTGGTTATGGTCATATTCCGATAATTCTAGTTGATCCAGATAGTATTTCACCGCCCTTAGGCCCTGTGAGTGGGGGATACAAGAATAAAGTGCTTCTACGTCGAGGGTAACAAGTCTTGAGTTTGGGGGTACTGTCATGTCATTGAGGATTTTGAGTAGGTGTGGGGTGTCTCTGACGTATGATGAAAGTGATTCAACGAAGGGTCTCAGGAAATGGTCTACATACTCACTAGCTTTGCTAGTGAGTGAGTCTATCCCCGCAACTATGGGGCGGCCTGGGGGGTTGGTCTTGTTTTTGTGTATTTTGGGTAATGCGTAGAATGTTTGTATCACTGGGTCTTTTACTGTCAGGAATTCCCATGTGGACTTGTTGATGACATTGTGTTGATATGCTCCCGTTATGATATTGTTGTATTCATCTTGGTCTGTCCTTATTTTTTGTATGGATGTTTTTTGGTACCACTCCTTGTTTTCGAGAATCTTGTAGCACATTTTCTCATATTGTTCCTTTGTCATGATTACAGTATTGCCGCCTTTATCTGCCGGTTTAATTACTATGTCAGGGTTGTCTGCTAGTTCTTTCAAAGCTTGTTTTTGTGCTGGGGAGAAGTTTTCTGCTCTGATTCCCTTAGTGTCTACTTCCTCTATATCCTGTGTCACTAGGTTGATGAATGTTTTAATGCTTGAGTTCATTGAAAGGGGCGGAAAGTAGGTTGAGGGTTTTCTAAATGCTCTAATGTATTCTGTCTGACTCCCTTCTGCTATGTTCTCAGGCTCCTCTGGATGGTCACTTAGTGACTCCAGGATTCTTAAGCTGGTGATGTCCTCCTGTGTTAGTTTAGTCTGTTGTAGTGGTGGTCTGTTAGTTGAGTATTGGTGTTTTAGTAGGATTTTCCTTACATATAGGTGTAGGTCTTTTATGGTTTCGAATTTGTTCATATTGGCCAATCGCCAACAAAATGGCGCCGCTACTTAGGACTCCTAGTATCCAGATTCTAGAGGGGCCGCCCGGCCCGGAAGTGACGTGCCTCTTAGCGTCACTCCTGCAGCCGTTGTCTAGGCAACGGTTTACGTGTCAGACGCTTCTGACACGTACGGGCGGCCCTGGGACGCCGTGGCCCCGCCCCCCAATGACCCGGCGGCCGGATTTAAAAGCGCGCACTGCCATTCCAGCGCGGCGCGGCATATACATCCGACACGCAGGCGGGAGCGGGGACCACAGACGCCACCCGTACACAGTACGGGCACTGAACTCTGGACTAGAGGTAATATACACTGCTTTATTAACACATGATTACTCCGCACTGTATGGCTGGCTACTAAGATTATGACCCTTCCATAGTGTATCCTGACCTTGCAGCATATGATCTAATACTCAAGCGCAAGCCCAGCAAACAATCAACACTACTTAATAAGGTACTTCACTAAAGATTTTATTAATAGCCCTGATACCTTACCAGCACTACATCTCCACTCTAATTAATTACTACAGATTATTTAAAGAAGACTGAACCTGACCTAGAGGAAAGCAAGCGCTCCTTCCTGTAGAGGTACCATTCATGTCCCCTCTTTTCTATTATTTATACCTACTGTATCAAGTATATATCTGATTGTACACATGATTAATAACCGTATTATTCATTAGTGAGTGCACTGAGGAAGCAGCTAATGCGAAACGTTTGCACCATCTACTGGATATATATCAAAGGTGATACGCTTGCTGCATATTGGCAACCAGACCCTTGCTACAGACTGTACTCAACAGATTACTTGAAATTTTGGGGAAAGACCAGATAAGTAACTATTATCTGCTTACCCCCCTCTATTTTTCAAAATATGTGAACAGAATATGTGAATGGTGAAATATGATGAAATATACCTGTATACTTGCTGTGTGAAATATGTGAAAAATCATATATGGAAATATGTGAAAAAAATATATATGGAATGTGAAACTTATGCAAAGTGATACGAACAACGGTTCGAAGAATAAACGAATTTATTTTCACTACTGACCTAACAAGACCATTATTGACCCACAGTCCAGTAAACTACTCAACCTTGAGGGGATTTTTATGAAGAATCTCCCCCTCCCCCCCTTTCTCTGCTCAAATTATAGGCATTAGGCTTTTTCACATGTCCATATGTGGGGTTGGTGTGGGGGAGGGGTGGGGAAGGGTGGGCTATTTTCATTGGGGTGTCCTATGTAGAGGCAGAAGTTTTACCATGGGTTTGGTGCTCTCTTGTTGATTGCTTCCATCATCTCCCCCCTCAGAATTCATGGGTCCCCCCATTTTTTCTTCACACCATTATTATGGCGTTTGACTCAGGCCCATGTCACTATATAAAAATCTCCGGCCATTGTGCTAGCTATCAAGATTAGGCTTCTGTTCCGTTATTCCCTCTTGCTAAATCTTGCATTTAGAACATGTTCATATCATGGCGTGTGTGGCGTCAATATATATAGATATATACCACCTTGATGCAGCCAGGCATCGTTGTTAATGATCATTAATATGGTTGTAGTATGTTCCTTTCATAGTGATACACAAAATATATGTTATAATGAGGTATTTCTAGCACCTATGTCATGATACTGTAGACAATTACATTATGTATGTAGATTTTATGTTTTGTATGTCTTAATAATTATGTTTGTGGTTGGACTTATGGGCAATACTCACCTCTCCGTCGGGCCAGTCAGACGCTCCTGTGCTGGCTGGAGCTGCGCGGCGCCCCCTCCCCTTCCTCCGTCTCTTCGCTTGTGGAGATGGGTGGCGTGGGGGGCGTGGCGACGCTCAGAGCTTGCCTGTTTCGATCATCATCACGGAAGCCCTGCGCTCCAAGCTGGAGCACAGGATCACTTCCGGTCTACGGCCCGACGAACTTCCGGCCGGAGTGCGTCTGGGCCGTTCATGCGCACGAGGGTCTTTGCAGATTGGCCAGATGGTGAGTGGGGTATTTAAGGGGAGCTGTTTTACACAGCCCCCTGTTACTTCTATAGCCTTGAGAAAGAGCCCATGAGGCTCGGAACGCGTGGGCTTGCCGAGGGGATACGTCTCAGCCAGTGACACAGTGAGGATTTGTATTTGTGTTTTTCATGTTTGACACTTTGCACTATTGTTTCCTATTGGGCCTGTTCACAGTTAGAGGTCTTGTTTATGAAAATTGATGCATGTTAGCTGCTGCGCATAGCACTTTATTATTATATACTAATAGTACATATGTATTAATCATTAGTCACTTTAGCACTTTATAGTTATATATACCCTGGCGTGATGGCTCCCCCATGTGGCTGGTTATGGTACAGCACTAGGATGTGCTGTAATTTTTAAAATGTTTTTAATGTGATTATCATCAATAAAGACGATTTACATTTTTTACCTTTGTGGGAGTGCAATTGTTGGTCCCCGGGGACCCACCTTGGGGGTGTTTGGAGGGCATCCCAAAACCTTGGTTGATATTGTGTATTTGCTGGGTCTCCTTTCGGGGCAGTGCACCCCTTATTATTATGTGATACACCATTAAGTGCCACCCGCAGTATTACTTTTGCAACTATTATTTCAGGGTACTCTAGTTCCATTAATTAATTCAGGTGCCTGACTTTTACTGCTCTCCAGTTCTGATAGGTCCTTCTTATGCACTGGTGCCCCAACTGTACACAATATTCCATATGGAGTCTGACCAGTGACTTGTACAGGGGTACTGGTCCTGAGCACCTATGCCCCTCTTATTGCACCCCATGATCTTGTTTGCTTTGGCAGCTTCTGTCTGACATTGGACACAACAGTTAAGTATTTTGGTAACTAAAACCTTGTAGGTCCTTTTCCATTGTAGTTTTACCAAGCATTGTTTGCTATCGCTATTGGACTAGAAAGTGTTGGGATAAGAAACCAAGAGAGTACAGTATAAATAGAAGCGGTGTCTTAATATAAAACCTCCAAGCAGAGAGAACAAATAGAGATGATGCCGTGTTTGCAAACAAGAAGCTAGTCACCTTCTATTGACACCACTGAGTGGCATCAAGGTCATACTGCGAGCTGGGCTAGCACTAAAAACTAATATCCAGAACTCCACCCTTGACCTGGTGGTTCAGAATCCTGAGAAACCCAGTCTTGCCTACCACAAGGAAGGATAAGGTGAGCTGTGAGGGAAGCTCTCGGTTGTTCCATTAGAGAAATGAGGGTCTGAGCAAGCAAGCGGTGATTCCCGGATACTGATGGACAGCTGGATGGCAGGGTCTAAGCCAAAGGTTATGGGCAGGCAGCGAATGTGATGAAAGCCTTTAGGATGAGGTTGTGGGCCAGCAGTAAATATTTACAACCAAAAGTCCATAGCAAAGGTCATGGTCAAGCGAAATAAATCATAGTCCAAAATCAAAGCAAAGGTCATAGGTGGACAACTAAAGCAAGGGATCGGCAAAAGTAGGACAATGAATAGGATCTCCAGGACCTGAAACAAAGGAGCAGCCAAAACTGTCTTGGTGCCTTGGCTCCATTTTTAAAACTCTTTGCACATGAGCATGGGTCGTGAAAGTTTGCGCATGTACATGCATATTGTATGCAGGGGTTCATATGTATTGCACACAGAGGTAGAGCGATCAGATATACCTGCATATATATATATATATATGTAGTTGTGTAGACTCCCCACTATAAGTTATTGTTTTGTAACGTGGCACTCTGAATCTCCCCTCCTTCTCCCAGCACTTAATGGAAATTGACCAGTCAAATAACAAAATCCTAGTGTCTGCAGCTCCCCTGCTGCTGCTGACCTGTGTCTCCATTTTGCTCCTGGCACCGCAAGGAAGAATCCTCTTTTCTTCCTCTGCCTCTGAAGCCTTGTCTCCTGATTGCATCCACAAGTGGAAGCCCGGGGCTTCTAGTGGGACCCCCCCCCCCCCCCATTTATTGAGATGCATATTGCTCTCCTGATCCCTCTGTCAGTCAACTCCTATTATATTGTTGATTTAGCACTGTATTTATTTTTTTAATAACTTTTTTTTGTCAGTAACCACTTTTTTCCCTCGATGCAATTCATGATCATATTTAGCAGTGCACTTATTTAAAAACATTTGCACAGCTAATTATGATGCTGAATTGCGCTTGAGGGAAAAACTCATGAGAAGAAGTGCTGAATCAACCTATATGTGTATGAATATTTGAACGTGTATAAAGCTTAGAAGCTTTGCTTATGAAAAAAAAAAAGCTGTGAACATTGGGATATAAAAATCTACCTGTTGATGTGATTTTTAGCTCTTGCACGGTCAATGACTTTAATATTAGATTCAAGCATCAAATAAAGAAAAACACTTACTGGTAAAATCCCTGCTTTCACATCAGCAGCCGTCATGGAGCCTGCTGCCTGGGCTTATTGCTGGGGAAGGGGGTGGGGTGATGGCGTTTATTTCCCTTTCATTTGGTCAGAGTGCCAAGTTATTTGTAGCATAATTTGTATATCTGCAAGAATGAATTTCCTTGTATGTATGTATATACTTGGTGGTAAATAAAGTGATTCTGGTCAAGTGGGATGCAAGGTATAGCATTTATTACTGCTAGCACCTAGCAATTCACACCTGCATCACAAATCCATAGCAGTATTCCCCCTCCCCCAGTAACCAGTAATTTGACCCAAAGTAATCTGTGTCTTATACTTTTAGTGTTCTTTGCCTCTGCTCTTCCTTTATTCCAGGGATACTCAACTGGCGGACCAGGGTCCAAATGTGGACCTCAGTGCCAGATTTCTGGACCTCTGCCCTGACAGCACTGCACTCCCTGTCCTTCCTGTTCTGTCTATCCATCCCTCTTCCTTATAGCTACTCTCCCATTCATCCCGCTTCCCCGAGCTCTATCTATCCATCCTCGTAACCAGCTTTTATTGGCAGTAACATTTTGGGCCCTAGCACACCCCTGTACATGGCCTGCACAAGCAGTGTGCTGCAGGCCAGAGCTGTTGGTTCTTTGGTGCCCCCCCCAAAAAAGCTCCTATTTTTTCCCAGTGCCCAATGGGATTTTTGGGGTGGGGGCAAGCAGCTTTTTTTAGTCTTGCTTGGGGAGTCTATAGCCCCTCCCCCAATGTGCTGATTTCTAACTATCCACCCCCCCCCCCCCCCCACGACAGCCCTCCGCCCGGACCTTCACCTCTCACCAGATGCCTTTAAATGGACCTTATAAGAAGTGGTTGAGTACCCTGCTCTATTCTATCTATAGCCCTATTTTTTATATAAATACATTTCTCTCTGCCAGTTCACTGCAGCGCTTTCATGGTGATTCTGTGTGTGGTGATCTGTATTACCCCGATAATTGGCATCTATGTTTCTTGCATGACCTACCCTGATCTCTGTCACCCAACTGGACTAGTGAAACTCCTTAGCTTGAGGTACTGTACCTGAGCAGGGATAGGCGAGTAGGATCTGAAAACATCCAGTTAAGTTCACAGCTGCACGTTAATGGATTTCCTCTCAGGTTCACAGTTATATCACTCGAAGACAAGTTCCAAGGAGGGAAGGAGGTTAGGTTGCAACTGTATAATGAAAACATAAACACTGAATTAGTGTTAGAAGTAATACCCCAAAAGCAAGCTTTCACCCGGCCCTATATTATTTAAAGGCTTTTAGGGCCAGGGAATTTTGGTTTTCGGTCCTCAGTTCATTTAACTCAACTTCAACAGTTACTGGGGTTGATGGGCAAACTACATATTTCTTCAATTTCTCTGGACAATACACACTAGTAGTGGGTGCCTGGTCAAAAAGATTTCGGCACCCAGAAAGTCATGCAAAATAACTAACAATGTTCCTACAGT
Organism: Gastrophryne carolinensis; assembly: GCA_027917425.1. Taxonomy (NCBI): domain Eukaryota; kingdom Metazoa; phylum Chordata; class Amphibia; order Anura; family Microhylidae; genus Gastrophryne; species Gastrophryne carolinensis. The sequence goes on from CM051237.1 coordinate 402,303,870, forward strand.
AGTCATGTATAAATGTTCACCACTTCAGCAGCTTGGGAACACAGAAGCTACGCCCTTCATTGCCACCCACCCCCGACCTGATGCCCCCTGGGTACTTCACTGGTGGCATATTTACACATACTTTTGGCTGTGTTGTGTGGTTTAATTTGCTAATCACAATGTTCTATTTAATGAATTTTTTAATTCCAAATAATTACCCCCATTACCTGTATCTGTTTGAGTTTTCTTTCTGCTGGTACAGTAATTAGAAATGTCACCAGCTGCATTGTTACACATCACCAAACACAGTATCTGTATTGTAACATGGAACTGGATAATATTATTAGACAGAAACATTGCACCTAAAACTAACTCTAAGCAGCTGCTGGGTTAGCTTTTCGGTGTCTCCCATTGCATCCCATTCATGGGCACTGCGCAGCTACGAGATCGGGGGACGCATGCAGTGCCTGATGGGATGCAAGATGGAGCTGCCCATCGGGAGGTCGCCCAAAATGGATGGTTCGGTGAGGGGAGTACAAACTACCCAAATGTAAAACCAGAAGGGGGGGCAACAGTCCAGTGAGGTTTGGGGGAGGTTTTAATCCTATCTGTCGCTGGGTAAACAATTCTCTAATAATAAGTCTTTGAGACAAATTCTGATCTTTGCCCTTATTCATCATTGGACTGCAGTGTAGGATGTGTACTGATTTCCTGTTCGTCTCTGTCCCTTAGCCATGCTGCCGGTCCTTATAGCCCTCCACAGTGGCCCTTAGAGCTGTTGCATACCTCCCTCCTGGAGCAGTTATTAGGCAGACTGGTTCACATAAAAAGCTTGCAAGCCAGGCAGTGTATTAACCCATTTGTGCTTTCATGGTAGGTGCGTGCTGCAGTAGCTGGTGACCCACATCATGCACATCCATCTGGTAAACTCTATGGGCCACCAGTTTATGCAGGTTGAGTAAAGTTGTCCTTTTTATGGAGATTACCATCCCTGATAGACAGCAGCGGACTGGGGATAAATATCAGCCCATGAGCTCCTGAGCCCCACCACAATGTGCTTTGTTACCAGTCAACAAGTGCAATGGTATTAAAGTAGACCAAAACCCATCTTGTGTGGCGTCTGATTCCCTCTCCCCGGACATCCCGATTTGGAATACCCTGCTGTGTGAAACCCCCCAAATCCCCAATAAAACCTACCTGATCATCGGCATGGGCTGCACTATGCTACATCTTTAGCCAGGTGCCAGTTTGCTCTAGTCATTTGTGACTGGGTGGCACAGGCACGCCCCCTGACAGAGGCTAGCAGGAATGCGGCACGCTCTACATTTGGCCCTTAGCCAAAGAACACAGTGATCGGCTGCGCACCTGCACTTGCGCTGTAGGACCGGGGAAAGGTGAGTTTTTCTGGGGATTCTCATGGGTTTCACCCCAGAGGCAAAGACCAACAACCCTGAACTCTTTAAAGCTTTATTTTTATAGTGACAGACACTGTGGTAGGTAGGGGCGAACTGGGGCCAGAATTCCCCCTCGGATTTTACTGGCCCCCAGCCAGATAATAACCAGCCCATGAGCTTCACCCTCACAGCCATGATGCTGAGGCTATTACATTGCAAGGGCAGTACATAGTTTAGGGTGTCCTGTTTCTTTTTTTTTTGGGGGGGGGGCATTAAGGCCGGCAACAGGCAGAGGGGTTGAGAGAGGACTTGGGAGCAGTAGATGGGGGGGGAGATATAAGTAAATGTTAGTACATGATGTAGGTGATCTACATGCAAGGAGTGTTACCCAGCCTTAGCCTTGAAGCATTGTAGCCCACCGGGAATTCACCAGTATGCCGCTGTTGGCTGGGTGGCTATGAGTTTCCCACAGCCATGATTTTGAGGCTATAACATTGCAGGGGCAGAACATTGCGGCCAGGTACAGATGGGAGTTCTGGGAAGACTGGAGGGGTTAGAAGATAAATGCATGAATTCCTGCATAGGTTCTGGGTGAGGTGGTCAATGCCACCCAGCCCCAAAGCAGTGTGGGCCACCAGGAATTATCCCTGGAATCCCTATGGTAGTCTGTCACTGCGTAAAAGTATGCCAAAGTTGGGTGTGTAGAGGACACCAAAGCGAAGACAGGTTTTAGTTCAACTTGATGGTATGCATAAATATTTTGTGCTGTTCTGTTATCTCAGATACTCTTTTAAACTGAAATAGTAAATGTAGCCAGATAAAAAACATGTTTTAACACCACAGCTGTCGATAGCAGTAACTTATTGACTGTTCAGTGTGGAGAGGGGATAGGTGGCACAAAGAGGAGTAACAAAGATGACAGATGGGATTAAAATAGACAAAAAACCTTTTACCCCAGATTTGTTTACTTCTTCACATTTCAGACCTACCTGTAAATCTAAGTAAAGCAAATACATCATGCTGTACCTCCCAAGTGTCCCTAATTTGGAAGGAATGTCCCTCTTTTGAGCCCATGTCCCACTCTCCCTTGTTGTTCTCCTTTACCACTCTTTGAGGTATAACATGCAGATCTGCACCAATAAATGATTCATTTGCCTATTCAAAGCGTTTCTTTTGATGTAACTGTTACAATGTATCTCCTATCCATCCCTCAATGAGGGATGTGGCTTCATTTAACAATTGTCCCTCCTTCCCACCCTGAAACGTCGGAGTTCTGAAGCCCACTTGCATGGCCCATAGGTGCTGATTCAGGACCACCCGACTAGAGAGAGTTATTCTGATGTATATTCATACTTACTCCTGAAAAGAAAGATACTTGAGTTTGGAAGCATTTCCAAAAATCTCTGTTTTCACCTCTGTAAGTTCTTGCGATCCTGAGAAGTCGAGAACCTCTAATTGTGGGAACCATTGGATCAGCTCATCTTCTAGACTGTACATGACAATCATATTCCTGAGATAAAGCTTCTCCAGGTTGGGTAAATCTATACTCCATGCTTCAGCAACTAAAATGAGAAGACTTTTGATTTATATTCAAATCCAGAAAATATGAAATCACTTTAGTTTCAGCTTTCAACATCTATAGAACTACTTAACTGGTTCACACCTCATGTTACTGCCGGCGTCAGTGCAGGACTGACCCTTCAGTGTACCGGCAAAATCCCCAGTAGGCCCTGAAACTGGAAGCTTCATATCACCCCCAAACAGAGTGGACAGTCCCCCCCCCCCCACTCCTGTGGTCCTCATTCTCTGTTACGTCAATCACGAGCAAGCCGACGTGGATCTACCTGGCTGCTTCCAAAAAGGAGATATTGGTGAGATTGATGTCACCCATCTTGTGTGTGAGCCCTGTTTGATTCTTTTTATTTAGAAGCAGCAGCTGAGCTGGTTTTCTCTACTTAGAGTGGATTAAAACCCATGTGGCCGGGCCCTGGAATCTAAAAGAGGGCTGACCACATCACTGTCTTCCCTGGAGCTGTGTGCCAGTGTCCAGCCCCAACAGAGTGCTAGGGATGTGGCCAGCCAGCAGCACCTCGACACAATGGCACCTTTGAGAGAGCCAACTGGTGATCTCAAAAGTGCCGCAGGGCGTGGCTTCGGTGGGGGAAGAACCCGGTTTTATTTGAAAGCCCGGCCACCGCCAAGCCAACAGCAGTGCCCAAGGTAGTGGGGCAGTGGTGGAAAACTGGGCCTTGCTCCACTTTAACAAGCTATTCCTTGTTTATGCAAACCTGTGGGGAACTCTAAACTGATGGGCCTGGTTGTTAGGGTTGGTAGAGTGTAAGAATGACGAGAGAGGGGAAAGTGTATAAGGCTAATTGCAGAGGGGAAGCTGGTTTAAGGCTGATTGGAGGGGGAAGGTTTAAAGTTATACTTAAGGGCAAGCCTGATGGTTCTCATTGTCACAAGCAACACGCTGCACTGTTCCAAACTTCAATCGGCTTTCCGTCTTCAATCCTCACCAAGGAGGCAGACAGGAGAGAAAGGACAGCACTGCGGCCACTCATTGAAAGGTAAGCTACTGATTTTTTTTTTTATTGGCAGATAGAAAGGTCTCCTGAGTGTTCCTTTATAGTGAAAAGTAGTAGGAACTATATTCACTGTCGTAATTTCATGGTTGGACCTTAGCAAAGCAGCTGTGGGGGAAAAGGTATTTTTTTGTGTTTGCCTGGAAAGGGCCTTAAAAGTGGGCTATAACCAGGATTGTGGTGAAAGGTTCTTGTCTCTGGCATAAAGCATTGTTTGGAACAGGGCATCAAATAGGGAGCGGGAGTCTCCCTGCAGTCTACACCCCCACCCTATCTTAATGGCTGGGGCACTTAGTCGGCCCACCCTGGAGTCTTTTAGACTGCCATAGTGGTGATAGGTCCACTAAGATTAACTATATCAAATGCCCAAAATTCTGGTTAAATTTAGTCCGAATCTAAACGGCAACATTATTTAAAATGCACATCAAGGGTCTTGCACCCAAAGCCCCACCTCTGGGTATTCTCACCATCCCAGAACAACAATAGTCTTACTACTAGACTTACCTCTTGTTAGGTAGGTATTGCTTAGGTCAAGCACTTTCAGCGATTTTAATGAGTCCTTCTGGGTTAGGGATTTATTCAAGGCAAATGCTGATTCGTCAATGTCTCCTGAGGAATTGCTGCCAATAAGTGTACTGGACAGATTGAGAAAGGCCAGATTTGGAAAAGACGTAAAAGTAAATGGGCCAATGTGTGATAGAGGGTTTCCTTCCAGGGACAACCATTCGACTTTCTCCAGCATAAGGCACTTGGGGGCGGCAGTTAACTCATTATAGCTCAAGTCAAGGACCTTTAGCTGCGGCAGCACATTACTCTTCCAGATGACTTCCCGTATTTTATTATGTGCTACAGACAGATTTCGTAGTTGCGAGAAATTAGATATATTCTGGTCCCAAATTACCGCTAAGTTATTGAAGTCCAGATTCAAAGACTCAACACTGTGAGGGATGCATGCTGGGATCTCCACAAGGTTTCGGCTGTGCAGGGAACATGAAACGTTGTTGCATTTAGTTGCACAGAGAGTTTCGGTCACGTGCTGCAGTGAGGTTAAATCCTTGGAGACGGTCAGAGGTGTACTGCTGAGCTGGGCTGCTAAAATCCCCATCTCACTGACCAGCAGCAGCAGGCTGAACATCATGGCGTGAGGGATGGTTAATTATTATTACCCTGAATGAAAGAAAATAAGTTAGAGATGATAAACATAGCAAATGCCATATTAAATTCAGACCAGATTTGACCTTTTCATTTTAGTTGGCTAAACCAGAATTTTGGCAAAATTTGCATCACATTTGGCCATTTGTGGCTCTATTTTTGTAAAAAAAAAAAAGGTATTATCAAGTAGACTATTTTAAGTGGGCCTTAACTATGTAAATAATATTGTTACCAGGGCTGGATTATGAGGGGGCACAAGGGGTGCGCGCCCCGGGGCCTCCGTCACTTGCCCTGCAAAGAGGGCATCCACCAACCTTTGGACTATGGTCAGGTCCAGGAGGCTTTTCAGTCTTTGGTCTGATGGGCCGCGGGGCCAGCAACAAAGCTATCGCCAGCAGTGGGGGCCCCCCGCACCTGGACAAGTCTTTTTTTACATTTGCAAACCTGCAGCCAAAGCCAACACAGGGCAGAATCTAGAGCAGCAAAGCTACAGTGATGGGCTCCTGCAGAGCTGTTAATCGGCGGTCACTCACTGCACATAAGCCACCAAGCACAGCCGCTGGCAGTTCAATGCAGGGAACTGTTTTCTGCTGGAGCAGCTGGGCGACTACACCCCCCCTCCCAGAATTGCAAAGCAGGAGTTCCCGAGCAGCACGCACCCGCACAAGGGTGGCACAAGGGACTCAATCTGATGTTCCAGTAAGTAGGGGAGTGCCAGACAATCACCAATCAGTTACTTGGTTGGACTAACTTTTTATGGTAAAAAAAGATACTGTATCTGGGGGCTTCACCAGATTTGGTGCCCAGGGGCCTCCACCACACTTAATCCAGCCCTGATTGTAACACCTAATATAAATAAGTAACACATAGTGATATATATATAGTCATTAGAGGTTTCAATGTTATCAAGGAAGAAAAGCAAAGGACGTTATCATACTTGTTACCCTTTCTGTCCTGATGACCACCATTTCTGAGATCAAGTTCTATAACACAAGCATTCCTCGGGCACCTGACCATTTTCTATGAGCAGCATGTTGGATGTGGCCTTGCCCCCCTGTGTCAGTCATATTGACTGGAGCAGGGCCGGCGTCAGCACTCGGCAAGGCTGGTCAGCTGCCGAGGGCCCCCGCCCCCAGGGGAGCTCAGTGACAGCTGGCACAATGTGGTTAAAGAACTTAAACTTTTTTACTAACATAGCACCTGCGCCGCTTCCCCCTAGCGAGGCGGGTCGTCACTAACTTTGTAACTAGGCTTAGCTGCAATCTCTTTCATAGGTGGTGCAGTTGCCCTGTCCCTTAACCTCTGCTCAGCCCTGTACTAGATTGTGTGTTGATCTAGGACTAGCTCTGCCCCATAGAGCTGAGTCCCGCCCCGAGAGACGTGTCATCACCCTGCTCCCTGGCCCCAGCATTGCAACAGGAAGTACTGAAAGAAGGTAATGCAAGGTACACAGTGTACACACTTCCTTTCTCTGTCTTTCTGCTCCACCAATCCATGTGCCCTCATCTCTGCTCCATTGGTTGTATGTCACATCTGCCCTATTCCTTCAGTTCTGTCCCATCCACCCCTCTACCCTCAGCTCTAACCCATCCCCTCAGCTCTACTCCTCTCCATCCTTGTCATCCCAGCTTTGCCCATCTACCCCTCTTCCTTCCAGCTCTGCCATCCATCTTTCTTCCAGCTCTGCCCATCTACCCCCCCCCAGGCTCTACCCAGCCATTCCTGTCCTTGTCATTTTGCCCATCCACCCCTCTTCTTTCCAGCTATATCTCCATCCATCTATTCCTGTCCATCCCTCTTCCTCAATACTCTGCCCGTTCATGCGGGGCCAAACTAAAAAACTGCTCCAATAGGGGGTTGGAGGATCTCAGCTCTTCTTAGTTTTGGCAATGGAATTTATAGACTCCTGACCCACGACTCTCCACCGCAAAGGGGCCCACTGACACCATGCTGCCCTAGGGCCCACATAAACCTGGAGCCAGCCCTGGACTGGAGCATGCCCAGCTCTATTTACTGAAACCAGGGGGCGGGGGCTTGCCAGGTACGCCTTACCTCAGCACACACCTTTGTAGGAGGCGGCATAAGCAAGGATGCCAAGGACTCATTACCAGGAACCAGTAAATTCCTGATCACTGCATGTTGACGAAGCAACTGTGGCGGAGGGAGCAGAGTATTATATTTGATCCTTTTAGCCTTTACTGTCCCTTTAAATCCCAGAAATTCCTGGACACAATTTCAAAAATTGTCAAGTAAGAATAGTTATATCTAAATCCTGTTAAATAGAGGTTTTTCCATCTACATTGAAGTGTTCTAGTTGGGTTAATGTAATAACTATTATTAGTCATTGTCATCTCTCAGATAACTCCTCCAGTAATAGTGACGCCACTCGGACAGCAGGGTGGCCATCACAATACCGGCCAGGCATAGCCATGCATTAATCACATCTCATGATACATGACTGGAGAGGATTGCACGCAGAGCTCTGAATCATGGGGTAATCCATAATCTGTTGTCAAATCTGCACTTCAATAACTGAGGAGAGAGAGATACCAGCTCATGGACTTAATGAAAAGTTATGAGACCCCGTTACACCCTTCACACAGTGGTGGACTGGGGCCAAAAATCAGCCCAGGATTTTACCAGCACCTGACCTGCCCATGACTAACCAGTGGCATCTCTGTTGCTTCCTGGCCAGTAAACCAGTGTGCTTTAAGACTGAGGCTAAATCATTAGGGGGAGGCAGTGGTAGACTGGGGCCACAAAACAGCCCTGGATTTTACTAGCCCCTGGCCAGCCTGAGACATCCTTGCTGAGGACCCCCCTAATGATGATGGATCTATAGTATTGGGGGCTGGGGTTCCTTGGCATGTGGGTACAGTAGGGCTGAGAGGGAGACTAAGGGGGCAGGGATTAAATATGGGTGTTAAAAGCAGCAGCCCAACTGGCTCCAAAGCAGTGCGGCCAACCGGGCATTGTCCCAGGTCTCCCTATGGCCAGTTCACTCCTGGCGGGAGAGCATAGGCTAGAGTTGCTTGGATGAGGGGGTAGAGGGGTGAAAGGGATTGGGGGGGCTGGTGGGAAGCTGGGATTGGATGGGAGTGTTAGCAGCCCAGACTGTCCCAAAGCCATGTGACCCGCCGGGCATTTGCCCAGGTCTCCCTATGACCAGTCCACCCCTGCCTTCACACATGTGAGCTGGAAATATGGTGTGACTCACTGCTGATGTTTGCTTACCCACATGTGACATGTCCTAGCTTCCAAGATGTTTCCTTTCTCACGACTCACCGGAAATGTTTTCTAGCAAACAGGTGACATTTCTAATCTCACTTTAGATACAGCGGCTGAAATAAGCATTGAACACATCTCCAATCATCAAAGTAAATATATTTCTAAAGGTGCTATCAGGGCTGGAATATGAGATGGGCACGCGCCCCAGGGCCTGCACTACTTGCCCTGCAAATGGGGCCTCCACCAACCTTTGTGTTATGTTCTGGTCCAGTAGGCTCTTCAGTCTTTGGTCTGACAGGACGCAGGACCAGCAACAAAGCTATCGGCGACAGTGGGGACCCCGTGCCTGGGCAAGACTTTTTGTGTTTTTGTAAACCTGCAGCCAAAGCCACTGAAGGGCAGGATCTAGAGAAGAAAAACCGCCGTCAGCAACGCTACAGTGATCCAAGACTTGTATAGCTTGCCTGGAGAGTTCTCTGGGGTAATTTCTTTGGTGAATTACCTTTTAGTAAAAAACATCAGATTTTATTTTATTACAAGGTTAATTGTCTCTGGTGAGCCCCAAGGATGAATCATTTTGGTGGGCTCCAAGAGTGATTTACTTTGTTGGGTCCCAAGATGGAATGATTTCCTCTTGTAGGCATTTTGGTGGGCTCCAAAAGTGATTTACTTTGTTGGGTCCCAAGATGGAATGATTTCCTCTTGTAGGCCCCAAAATTGATTTACCATGGTGGGCCTCAAGAATGATTGACTCTGGTGGGCCCTAGAATGATTTTGTCTTGTGGGCCACGAGAATGATTTCCTCTGGTGGGTCCTAAGAATTTTTTTCTTCTGGTGGGTCCTAAGAATGATTTCCTCTGGTGGGTCCAAAGAATTATTTCCTCTGGTGAGTCCAAAGAATGATTTCCTCTGGTGTTCCCCGAGAATGAATTTCTCTTTTGGGCCTCAAAAATGATTTCCTCTGGTGAGCCCAAAAATGGTTTCCTCTGTTGGGCCCAAGGTGCTCCAGTCTGACCCTAAGCTCAGGTGATGACTCCTTGACTCACAGCTCACATGAGATATTTCCTTACATAAACAGATATTGCCTGGTCCACCTGCTAATTTAAAGCAAAACAAAACCCAAGCGGCTGGCCCTGGAGTCTAAAAGAAACTCACCTTTCCTGGTGGCTCCTGGGGTTGGAGCGAGCACACGTCTAAGGGAGCCTTATTAATGATTATTATGCTACGGCAGGGCTGGCTCCAGGTTTGTGGGGGCCCTCGGGCAAAAGAATCTTAGTGGGCCCTAAAGTAGTGTGTCACATGATGTCACCTTTCAGCTCCGCTGCCACAAGTTGGTCATCTTCTGCTGCATCCTTATTGCCTTCCCTATAGCCAGTCCTCTAGTTCTTGTTGCATTCTCTACTGCCACCAAACATCTGCTTGCTCCGCTGCCACTAAAGACTCCAACATTGCTGTCAGTTGTCACCTGGTTCTCGCCACCTTCTGAGCGTCCATCAATTGCCCTCACCTTCTCCATTGTTGCTGATCATTCCCTGTTGCCAGCCATGAGCAGGTCTGCACACAATACCCGGCATTCAGTGGTTTGGATCCACTGTAAATAATACTAATAATACTAAAAAGTGAAGATGCCAGGGGCCCTTGCAATTGTCCAGGGTTGCCCTGTCCAGGCGCCGGCCCTGTGCTACGGATCTGATTGGAGGAGAGCCCATGCATGTTCCATTGGATTGGCGGTCAGGTAAGATTTACTGGGGGTCAGTGGGGCTTTCAAGCAGCCGAGTAACCCAAATCAGGATGCCCCCCGGGCAATGAACAACATCTGGGATAGTCAAAACCTAATTCTGGGTTTTGTTCTGCTTTAATTATGTTTTTCCCTAATCCGTTTTTTTCAGGACATATTTCCTAACTCACATTTGATCACGTCTGACCCACTTACCCACTCATGAGCACCCTCAGATGCACAAACACACACCCGCCAACACACATGCACTCACAAAGCCCCAGATGCTGGACTGGGGCCAAATACTGGTGGACTGGGCCCCATGACTAGCCCATAGTATGCCCTCCGGGTGTCCTCCCTGCTGAGGGGTTGGCTTGGAGAGTAGGATGGGGCCAGGTACAGGGGTGCTGGGTTGACACTAGGGAGGCAGGAATTGATTGGGGGTGTAAAAAGCAGCAGCCCGACTGGCTCAGAAGCAGTGCAGCCCACCAGGAATTCTCAAGGGTCTCTCTATGGCCAGTCCGCCCCTGGTTGCTGTCCCGCATACTAATGCACATATGCACGCACCCTCATTTGCAGCTGTGCACACAGTTGCAGCTAATTTCAAGCACTATATATATATTGTTTTTGTTGTTTACCTTTATGGTCCCTTTAAATATTTTGCTTTGCAGGGATTTACCTTATGTTGGATGAATGAGCCTGGCCAATGCTCTAGAAACTAAGGAAGGGATTTTGCTTGCTCTTCAGGGGTTGGCCCCTAGCCCTAAGTGAGGAGAAATCTTAAAGCGCAACAAAACCCAGGAATTCGACTTTCCCGGGTTTTGCTACGTTCCTGTGCATGCACGGGCTCTCGTCCAGTGAGAGTCATATGCTGTGACAATGACATTTGGCAAAAAGATCTTATAGGTTTCAATGGGAAGCAAGAGCGGGTGATTCGTTAGCGGCACAGACGCTCCCGTGCTGTTGTGGGAGCGCGCACACAGCCCGAGGATGCAGGGGATGCGGCCGCTCTCGCTCTCCATTAGAAAACGATGATACCTGTTTGCCGAATGAGGTAGTTAAGTTAGTTAGCTCTCATTGGACATGAGCCCTCGCATGCACCATTGGACCCAGGAAAGGTGAGTAATTACTGGCATCCTGGGGGGTTTCACACAGCTGAGCATCGCAATTTCGTATGCCCCTGGAGAAAAGAACAAAACCTGGGAACGTTAAATGGGTTTTGTTCCGCTTTAAAGCACTAGCAAAGAAAGACATTTGGGAAAATCGTAGTATTTCAGCTTTTAGGGAACGGTTTGGCAAAGGCTCTTTCGTGTGTCTGCAAGACTCCGCCCCTGGACGCTGGTATTGGGAATAGATGAGGTCCTATCAGAAAGGGCTTCATCATGCCCACGTATGGACACAATAACGATTCTGCAGACCAATTGGTAGTCCTGGAATCTGGGCCGATCTGCCTGCACACATAAGGGATGCCTAACATGGATCTATAATTAAAATGTAAAATGGTTGTCATGGGGAAGAACTGTGTGTGTGATGGTAGTTGTAGTACTTACCTAGGCAGACACAACTACCACTTGGCAAACCTGATTAATTTTAATAGTTAATGGCAAGTGATCATCAGCCATTCAATGAATGAGAAGTTGTCTGACTTGACTATAGTGGTGGTTTGAGATTTACATGGGTCTCTTTCTAAGTGGCTTTTCCCCTCTGCAATCAATCAAACTACGAATATAAAAAGGCTGGCATCCCAATCCAGGGGCATGGGCACATAGTGGCAGCAAACAGAGGGAGCTGAGCTGCTCAGCAAAATAATGCAATATTCAGACCCATAATATGAGTGACCCACATTGCATTAGATAAGAAGACGCTGTTATTGCTTGGATGTTCTTTTGTCGCACATAAAAAATATTGTTTCATTACACAGATAAATAATACTGACTATATTTATCTGTAATAATAAAAGGGCACTAAGAAATCTATTATAGCAATCTAAAAAACGTAGATATGTAAAGAACAGTTATCTATGAGAACCAACATTATTACAGATAAAGAAAGGCCATCTTCAATTAGGTTAGTAAATGTTGGGGATGGTCATAGCAGTAAGTGTAAAATCAGAAAAACAATAATAATAATAATTTTAAGAAATTGATATATTGATCTATATATAGTTATTTAACTAAATTTATATATATATATATATATATATATATATATATATATATATATACATACCGTATATATATATATATATATATATATATATATACCCACATTGCATTAGATAAGAAGATCTGTGATTGGTCGGATGTTCGTTTGTCACACATAAAAGAAAATTCTTTCATTAAGCACATAAATAATACTGATCATATTTATAATAATGCTAGATATGTAATGAACAGTTATCTATGAGAACCAACATTATTACAGATAAAGAAAACCATCTTCCATTAGTTCACTAAATGTTGGTGATGGGAGTCATATCAGTAGGTGTAAAATCGGAAAAACAATAATAATAATTTAAAAAAAAAAAATAGATATATCGATCTATATATAGTTATTTAACTAAATATAATATGTATATATATATATATATATATATATATATATATATATATATATATATATATTTATGAGAGAGAGAGAGAGACAAATTATCTTGCTTGCATTAAATGTGTTTTCCATGACTTTCCATATATATACACACCCAGTATACATACGTGCATCCTGTATATGTTGTAAAAACATAGTAGGCCTAGCGTAAAATCCTCACGTTTAGCATAGTAAGATGGACATGTCTCATGTTCCCCTCTATGCATTGTATAATATATATATAGTAAATGACATATTGCTTTATTTGGCAGCAGTCTACAGACTATATAAAGGCAGTCACAGCTCTTATGGTACATACCTGTTGGATGGAATGGGGAGCTCCTGGTGGAGGGGTTCTTGTGTCCGGTTGGCCAGGGTCTGGGGTCTAGAGATGGAGCCAGGTAACAAGTGAGCGCTTCTCCTTTTCTTCCACCCCTGGCAGCAGACAGCAGAGCCTGTGGTATGTGGTGGGAGGTCTCTGTCTCCCCTAATCACCATGTACAGCGTTCAGTGAAACTGTTGGCAGATTAATGACATATTATTTTGATCATTTCCAGAAGCATCACATGCTTTTCATTAGAAAACACAACAAGCTCCCGCTACCTGCACTGTGATTTGCCCGCTACCTGCTTATAGCTCCTGGGCCAGTATTACTATGATTACACTGGTACTTTCTGCTGACTTTCACTTAAAGTCTGCATTAAACTCCAATACATCACAAAGGAAGAATAGAATCACTGTGAAACCAAGGGTTTAATGCAAAACAACTCTCATGAGCTATTTTCTAACTTGCAGGTGATATTTCCTAATTCATGGGGGATGTTTCCGAATTCACAGGAGATTTTCCTAACATGCAGGTGATATTTCCTAACACACATGTGATATTTCCTAACTCAGGTGATATTTCCTAACACACATGTGGTATTTCCTAACTCACAGGTGATTTTTCCTAACACACAGGTGATATTTCATAACACACAGGTGATACTTCCTAATTCACACGTGATATTTCATAATTCACACAGGAAACTTCCTAACACACAGGTGATATTTTCCTATTGCATTGCAAAACCTGCTTCATAAATCATTACATCTGGGTATTCCGCCACAAGGAGATGCAGTGTACTGCAGAAGAGTTGTGGCTCCTCCCGGTACCATATAAAACAGGATCACCAATAGACCAATCCAGTGTTTTCTCTGCAGTGATTCTGCGAAGATAGAAGATGATAGCTCTTTATATTGCGCAGGTGAGCGGGGCAACCGAGCCTGCGACCCTGCATGTCTATTTCCACCCGTTTCTGGACCCTCTGTGCCTCCCAGCCTCAGCTGACGGATCGGGTGAAGGTAGAGGAGCACTAGGGTCAAGTGCTCAAGGAGCGCTGCTCCAAGCCGCAGACCCTGTACCACAAAGGGTAGCCGGCCATAGGCTTTATGGTGAGCCTACTAGGGATGCAGAGTAACTGTCCTACCTTCTGAGGGGGTGAGTGTTTTGGGGATTTTTGACTTGTTTGGGGTCCCCCCCCCCATCCCTGGCCCAGGCTCTCTTTTAAACTGTTTCGCCGCCGTCGCCGCTTTGTACTATGCTCCGCGGCGGGCGGCACTATATCTGTGAGGCATTTTTGCTGTGTTGATGATGCCGTCGCGATCACGTGAGCACCGTTTTCGCGCTCTTCGGGGGGGCGGGGCCGGAGGATGGAGCGTATTGCGTCGTTATCCCGCGGCCCGTCCCTCAAGGTTCCTCTGCCGGCGCCATCTTGATTCTGCTGCGTGTCTGGGGCCCTCTTCATCCCTGGGCTGCGGCGGTGATCTCTGCCTGTGTCGCTTCCTCCCGTGGTCTGGCGGCTTGGTGATCCTTCGGTCTCCTTGGTCCGTGAGTCCCCTTTGGGGGTTTTGTTTCCTTGGGGCATGGGCTGCGGGATGCTTATGTGTTTTACCTATGTCTCTCAGGCGGGACAACTGTGGGTTGTGGTTTCTCCCGGTCCTGCTCATTACCCTCCCTCATCTTCCCTTACTGGCTTCTGGGGGCATCCCTTGTGGGGGGCATCCCGGATGGCTTTTTTTATTAGCCCTTACCCTGTGCTGGCATATTGCGCCTGTGTTAATCACCATATGGAAGCTTCTGGGGATAGCGTGCTCGGGGGTCCTTTGGGGCAATCCCAGCTGTGTTCCATGTGTGGGGTATCCCCTGTGAGTAACAGTGTCACGGTGTGCGTGCCGTGCGCCCAAGGTATCATTGTGCTCCAGGCTGCGCTGCTCGCTTCTTTCCCCAGTTCTGCACCCCCTTCGGCATCGCCTACCCCTCCGCGCCTGCATTTAGCCCCCAGTTAGGGGGACACTAGCAGGGGGTCACAATCTGATCTGGCACTTCATGTGGCCAGCATTGAAAGGCAGCTTGCCAGGCCTGTTCCACAAAAGTCCTCTAGCAAGAAGTGGCACCTGGCTCCCACATCCTCCCTCTTTACTCCCTAGAGGAGGGGGAGCTTTTCCCGGGCTCTGACTCCTCTGGGGACCAGCAGGTGGGCTGCGACAGTGACCCTGGTTCCCCGAGGACACTGCTAATCTGTTGTCTCACATTTTTGAAATCTTGCACATTGCCCCTCCTGAGGTGGCTAAGAGGAAGCAGGGTGAGCTCTTTCGTCCTGATAAACAGCGCCTGGAGTTCCCTGAGCAGAGCCATTTCACTAATATGGTGCTCAAGGAGTGGGAACGTCCTAGTTGATTGGCTGCGGTGCCCAAAGGGTTGGATAAGAAGTATCCCTTTCCTGCTGACCTGGTTAAGCGATGGTCGGGTCCCCCTGAGGTGGACGCTCCCGTTCTAGGGCTGTCCAACATCTCGGTCATGCCTTCCCCTGACACTACTACTCTGCAGGACAGCGAGGATCGGTTACAAGATAGAGTTTGCAGCCTGGCCGGCCCAAAGATTCATCAGATCCCGGATGTCTCAAAACCCTCTGTCAGCTCAGGGTTTGTGTCTTGCAGTTCTACGTCTGTTGGAGTCAGGAGTCATTTGTCTGGTGCCTCCCCAGGAGCGGGGTCAGGGGTTCTGCTCTTCTGCAGTACACTGCGCCACCTTGTGGCAGACTACCCTGATATAATGATTTATGAAGCAGGCCGTGCCATGCATAGTAAAAGCAATTCTACAGCTGAGTACTCACAGAATTGTCTTTTCCTAACTCACAGTTGATATTTCCTAATTCACAAGTGATATTTCATAACTCACGCATGATACTTCCTAACACACAGGTGATATTTCATAACTCACATGTGATACTTCCTAACACACAGGTGATATTTCCTAACTCACAGGTGATATTTCATAACTCACAGGTGATATTTTCTAATTCACATATGATATTTCCTTATCCACATGGGATATTTACTAACTCACAGGTGAAATTTCCTAACTCATAGTAGCTACCAGATGATATCTCCTAACTTACAGTTGATAGTTCCTAACACAGAGGAGATATTTACTAACTCACAGGTGATATTTTCTAACTCGCACAAGATATTTATAAGTTGTAACTGATATTACCTTACTTTCAGGCAGGGGCGGATTGGCCATAGGGAGACCCGGGAGAATTCCTGGTGGTCTGCACTTCTTTTGGCCTTTGTTCTGCCCTTAGTGCTTTAGCCTCAGTATCTTGGATGGGGGGGGGGGGGCATACGTTCCCCTGCCTCAATATCGGTCCTGAAAATACTTACAAAACTAGACCATTTAGTGGGCTGGGAGGTGACCTTTCCTAGCTCACAGGAGATATTTACTAACCTGCAGGTACATTTTCGAACTCACAGAAGATATTTCCTTACTCACAGACTATACGGATTAACTTGCGGGTGATTTTTTAACTAACTAGAGGTATTTAGTAACTTGTAGCTGATATTTCCCATTTCACATGAGCTGTACGTGATTTTCCCTAACTCACAGAAAACATTTCCTAATTTTCAGGTGATATTATTTTACATTACTAATATGCACATGGTATGTCCTAAATCATAAATATATATTTTCTAAATTGCATGTCATAATTTCTAACTCACAGGAGATAATGTGCAGAGTGTAGTTCCTTACTCGGGGGTTATAATGACTAACTTGCAGCTTCCACAGTGAGACATTGCAATTCATGTTGCCGCAGGGGAAGAGTCAGCGGATAGCCCTGGAATCTTTTAGATTCTAGGGCCAGCCAGCTTGAGTTTTGTTCGGCTTTAACTCACTTGTTAAATGTTATACAGGTCATGTGACACAATCGATTATAGGAAATGTAATAAATAAACAAGCAAATATCTCGTGTGAGCAAGAAAATGTCTCCTGCAAGTTAGCAGTTATGTCTGGAGTGTAAAATAATAAAACTGCCATCCTGATAGATAAACTGGACTAAGATGGAAAAGAAAACTCCCCAATACTCCCTTGCCCCATCTGCATGCATGATACTGAATCATTGTCAGCACTTACATTTGCTCCTGCACCCACTAAAAACTGAAACGCCACCACATTTTCTAGTGGAAGCGGCCATTTTGGAGCTTCCTTTCCTAGCATCTCAGCCATGCTGCTTCCTGGATTCAACTGACATAACTGACAATGCACAGTAAAAGGAAGCCCAGCAGCACTTCCTGTTTGCAGGCAGCCTGCAGATCCATGAGCCGCCATTTTGTTTTTAAAATTTACCACAGCAGGAGGTCGAAAAAGGTAAATTATTTTTTATGTACAGCAATCTAAATTGTCCTGGGGAGGGATGCATAGGAGCACTGTTTGTTGTGTTGGTCCAGTTTAAGTCATTTTTGACTGTTGCACAACTTTAAATATATTCTGTGAGTTAAAGCAGACATCTTCTAAACTAGAAATATCTCCAGTGAGGTAGTACATATATCCAGGTTAAAAAAAAGATCTCTGGGAATATCTCCTGTGTGTTATGAAATCTAAAGTTTTTAGTACATATATCCTGTGAATTCTCAACTACTCATATGAGTTAGGAAATATCTCCTGCGAGTAAGTTCATATATCTAGTGAACTGCAAAATACCTCTTGTGAGTTAGTCTATATCTCTAGAAAAATCCATAAAATGTCTTGTAAGTTTGGAAATATCTCCTGCGATTTAGTACATATTTACTGTAATTAAGGAATTATCTTTAGTTATGAAATATCTCCTGTGTGTTAAGCTGTGAGTTAGTACATAGCTCCTGTGAATGAAAAACTAAAAACTATTTTTGTGAGTTAGGAAATGTAACAGTTGATTTAAAAAAAAAAAAAATCCTTACTATCCTTGGTATTGTTCCTCTCCAGCAAAGCATCCCAATATGAGATGCCCCATTCTGTGCTTCCCTTGGGATTGCTGTAAACACACATCGCGGCTTCTCGATTCAGGGATGGTGAGGTCAGGAATGCTGCTCTTTAAAGTGTAAATCTATAAGATTCCAAAATCGGGATGCCCCGCTATGTGAAACCCCCCAGGTTGCCCCATACAATTACCTTCTTTACTGGTCCAACAGCACATGCGCGAGCCCGCTATCCCTCTGGCAGGGCACATGCCCGTGCCAGGCATTTGTGCGGGCGTCAGCGTGCTCGGAGTTTTAGACGAAGGCTTAAACGATGTGACATCAGCGGATCTGAGCGTGCTGATTGGACGAGCGCCCGCGCATGCGCAGTAGGACTGGAAAGAAGTGAGTTGGTTTCTGTGACCTGCGGGATTTCACACAGTGGGGCATCCCCCATCAGGGTGCCCTGGAGGCAAGGACCAAAACCCAGGGTAGCCAAAATCCTGGGTTTTGGTCCACTTTAAAGTGGATCAAAACACACTCTGTAGTCCATGAGTCTCCAGGGCAGGCATACTCCCTCCCTCTGGGACATCCAGATTCGGATGCTCCGCTGTGAAAACCCCCCAGGTCGAACAGTAAACTCACCTTCTCCACGATCTAACTGTGCATGCACGAGCAGCTGCCACTCCCTGCTATACTTCTAGCAGGATGCACGCCTGTGCCAGGAATTTGTTAATGGATGGTAGCGGGGATGTGGCGCACATGCATTATAGGACTGGGGAAAGGTAAGTTAGAATGGGAAACCTGGGGGGTTTGCCACAGAGGGGCATCCCACATCGAGGTGTCTGGGGGGCAAGGACCAAAACCCGGGATAGTCAGAATCCTGTGTTTTGGTCCACTTTGAGGAAAAATCTTTTTTTAACATTTTCAGTTAATCAAATTTTGTGGAGTCTGGGGATTTATTGTTTTAATCCACATTTCTATTAGACAAAAAGGAAACACATAAAATGTTCTGTGAAAATGAGGCATGGGGGTCTCTAAGCTGCCGATTCACAGGACCAGCAGTGCTCTGGCAGTAAGCTTCAACAGGACCAGCAGCTTGGCACAGTTGAAAAAGAAAGGTAGCGGCCATTTTGAACTTCCTCTCCCAGCAATTCAGCCATGCTGCTGCCTGGATTCAACTGACATAACTGACAATGCACAATAACAGGAAGCCCAGCAGCATTTCCTGTTTGCAGGTGGCCTGCAAATGCATGAGTTGCCATTTTGTTTCTAAAATTTACCACAGCATAAGTTAGAGAAGGAGAGAAGGTAAGTGAAATTTTATGTGCAGCAATCTGAAATACTCCTGGGAGGGATGAATATGAGCACTGTTTGTTGTTTTTGGTCTGGTTATTTATAACTGTTGGTCCGCTTTCAGTGTCTCAGTAAACAAGATCCCCCACATGATACGCCATCTTGCAGCACTGCTAACAAAACAACTCCCTTCAGTCTAATATGTTTATCAGGTCAGCATTCAAGATTGAAAACAAAGAGGGAGTCTGCGCTCTCTCATGTGTGACCACAGGCCCCGTGCAAAATATTTCCACCCTCACATACAGGATGACTAACTCTTGTTTACAACAGGGGCACTTGCAGCACATATATTGCACTAGATATATAGGCTAGTCCACCTTTTTTTATGGATCATTTGCCCCATGCGCCAACATTTTGAGTATCATTTTTCAAGCGGCAGCACTAATATTTTCTCCTCGGAGACACTCAGGCCCTTATTTAAGAAGGGATATTGTCAGGTAGCGCCTGGTTAATGGGAGGTAGCGACAGGTAGCGACTGGTGAACGCCGGACACGGCACGCAATTACACATTTATCAAGCAGAATCTGTTTAGCGACTGGGATAGCGCCATGTAGCGTCTGATTCATCATTTTCACAGCCTCAGCGAACAGCGCCAGCGTTCAGCCTTGCACAGCGCCAGGTATGACCTCTCGCTACCTGGCGCTCTCCCATACATTTCAATGGACGATCCTTTTCTTCTCTTTAAACGTTTTTTTTTTTTTTCAAAAAAATCACAAATAATTCTGTGACCTCTTCTGGCATTGAAATAGCAGTTTTTTTCATAATTTTTTCATTTTTTATATATTTCCTCAGAAATGACATTACAGGTCTGCCATTAAAGTGTTCATGTTACAACGTTGTTACAATGTAATTCCATATGTTTTCGCTTTGTTACTAGTTGATAGATGCTTGAAAACACTTTAAACACATCGCCTCCTGCGCTCTGGGCTTCAAACAAATATTTTTCAGCGCCAGAGATTTGTGAGGCTGTTTTTTTTCTGAATATGGTGTGAGTCGGTCGCTATGAGCAGTCGCTAACATGCGCTCCCATACAGTGCTGTACTGGTCAAATAGCGACTCCTCACAATGTATTTAACATTACTGAACAGTGACTGTTCGGCCGAGCACTGCGACTACTAGCAGGCGCTCTGAAAATGCCTGCTACAGACGCTCATCTGTCGCTACCTGCCGCTAATGATGAATCAGCCTCCCCGTGTACAATTTAAGAAACAAAATACAGTCAGAACCATGTGGTCTAGATTCCATAGACCACAATGGGCAGAACTGTACTTGCTTCTTACTAATAAATATAACAGACATTTATTTGCACAGAACTTGCATTGTGGCTTGTTAACAATGTAAACGCAGGCCCTATTATTTTCTTGTACAATCTTTTTTTTAATGGATTATTTTTTACCAATGTGAATTTTCAGCACAACTAAACTACAGCACTGTAAAGTTTTCCCCCCTTTGTTCAGAGAAATGATACCCTGTACCTGATGAAATGCTGACTAGAACCTGTTATATACCACACCTATCTTGTCAGCATGGCAAACACTTTTAAATATGGCGTGCAGCGCCTAAACGTTGGCGGTACAGAGTCGCATTCACTGGGTCCAACAGGTGCTGATACAAGATGGCCAAAAACGAGGGCGCTAGTCTAAGCTGACTATTTAATATCAGCGCTATTATATAAATAGATGAAGGCACTCCAAGATGCTCTCATATGCCAGCCAGCTAAATTGCATTAAATGGAGCACTTCATAAAGAAGGCTATATATTGTCCACTGCAGTGGCATACACCTGCCATTGGTGGGAATCAGTGGGGCAACTAGTGCCATACAGCACCCCCATCAAAAAAATCTGTCCTCCCATGCAGGGCAGTTTTCCATTGCCAACTTTTTACTTTTCATTCAGAATTCAATAGGGATCGTGGTGAGGCATTTTGGCATCACACTGTGTTTTTTATGCATTCCCTTATTGGTGAATGCGGTTAAAGCGGACCGAAACCCAAATTTTTAACTAGCTTCTCATAAATTGCCCCCCCCCCCCCCATGAAGAGTACCTTTTGCCATTTTTCCCTGTCCCTACATCACTCTTATCCCAGATAATGGTGCCTGTTTTAGTTGTAAAGCGCCGCCTCCTCCATTTTTTGCCACTGTTGTGTGCGGCAATGATGTAATTGCCACACTGATTCTCTGCCATCTTACAGAGAGGCACAGCCAAAAAAACAGTGTTTGAGGAGGATTTAAAAAGTGAAAATTTCCATTTCTAGTTCTATACCTGTGTCTGGACTCCATTTGCCCTGAGGAAGCGACGTTCCGTCGCGTAATGCGTAGGCTGGGGGAGGGGCGCGGGGACGGCTGGCACATGTAAGATTTATGGTTGGTTGTCCCTCTTGTTAACCTGCTGTGTCCCTTGGTATGGTCATTTTTTCTTACCTTTTTTGCATATGAAGGTTTACACTGCTTAAATTTTGCACTTGGTCACTTTAGCACTTATAGTATCATTAGAGTTGTTTGAAACACTAGGATTCAGTCGGTTTTCATAGGGACATATGCTTGATTTCTGACCTAGTTAATTGTGCATTTAATTGTGCATTACCACCAGCGCCCTTTAGTGGAATGTTCATATAATCAGTTTTTAATGTATTTTAACCTGTGTAGTGTTTAGATGAATTAATAAAAGTGACTGTTATCATGTAAACGGAGTGGTGCAGATTGTGTCTTGGGGTTTGGGGCTGTGTGGAAGCCTCCTTGGTGTATATATGTTAGTTCTATACCTAAAGAGGGAAATATTGGCAGGGACTTTGGCCAAATGTATTTCACACGTTCACTGGGCTTTGGTCCGCTTTAAAGCACAACGTGGATATCTCTGCTCTTTAAAGGATTTTGGTAATTGACCTTGTGCTTAGCCAATCCGTACATTTCATTACCGGCGTTCAGCCAG
This sequence comes from Gastrophryne carolinensis, assembly GCA_027917425.1. Lineage (NCBI taxonomy): Eukaryota > Metazoa > Chordata > Amphibia > Anura > Microhylidae > Gastrophryne > Gastrophryne carolinensis. The sequence goes on from CM051237.1 coordinate 402,326,048, forward strand.
AGCAGGTCCTCAGTTGTAAATTGACCAGACATCCCCAGAGTGTTCAGTGGGACAAAATGCCTCAAAGTGGGACTGTTCCACCAAAAGTGGGACATCTGGTCAGTTTATGCAAAAAGCACAGGATGGAAAGCTTTAGGGAAAGTGTGGGTCCACTGAGCCACCAATGAGTGACAGAATTAGAAAAATAGCATCTAGCTGTGCCATAGTTGGGTGGGGGGCAAGTTAACTCCAATGTCAGTGGGCCAGTCCGACACTGCTGGACCCCACCTCCTCTCTGGGCCCAGTCGCACCCTCTGCAACCACAATTCTTATGCTCCTGGTGGAGATATCAAATAACAGGGATTGCGCACGGATTGTCTTCTTACACCAATATAGGAACTCTATTTCAATATTATATAAACATAATAAAATAAATCAGGGGTTACTTATACACCCTGCATGAAATAAATTGTTGTTTTCTTAACTGGAAAACTATAAGAATTGGGGAAGATGGTTTTGGAGTGAATTTCCCTGTTACTGGGGAGAACTGCCCACCTCTAGTTGCCTGTCTTCTGAGCTAGCCTGTGGGGGAAGGTAGCATTAATTAATTAATTTAATGAATTTATTGATACAGATCTGCATATTAAACCCCAAAGAAGGGCTGAGAAGAACAACAAGACAGAGGAACATGGATTCAAAACAGGGACAGTTCCTCCAAATCAGGGACAGTTGGGAGGTATGCGTCTGTATAAAAGAGCCTATTTGCATCAGAAGAATTAAATTAGCATTGAGCAGCCCCCACATTGTAAAAGCAGAATGGTAGATGCCAAGGCCTCTCACCCTCCTTCCACTACAAGAAAGGGGGCACGGTCCCTTTATGGAGGGCTGCCACATGACTGGCCCACGTTCCTGCCCGGAAGAAGACCAGCCCTGTGGGAAGTGGTCGGAGGGGGGCCTCAGGGGGAGGTGGAGTAGAAAGGGTTCGTCCCCCTTCTCTTCCTCTTTGACCCCCCGACCTGGATGGACGAGCAGTCCCGCCCGGTCAGCCTGTTTTAGGTTATGGGGGGTTTGACTGGCCACAGTCCTGTTACAAGGGGGGAGGGTCTTGAAGAGGGTTATAGGGAAGCTATGTTATGTATGTGATGTATTTTAAGATGTTTATGTAAAGAAGTATTACAAAAAATGTTGATGCCACTTGTTGGGGTGCATAGGTTTTAATGTTATTTATTGAATTTGAGATGTATATATGTTTTATAAAAAAAAAAAAAAAATGTTTATATGATAATATATGGTGTAGTAAAATGGAAAAGTGATGTGTAATGTGGGGATACCTGTTGTAATGTGGGTAATTGGCAATTGACTTTTCACAGCTATGGGGCGGGTCTCCTCTCGGGTTTTGGATCTTAGATAGCAGGTCAATTTGGCAGGGTATGGGGCAGTTTCCAGTGGAAAACGGCCAGGATGGATCTTGTGGTAAGTTAAGGAATTTTTGGGTTCAATAAGGGAGGGGGTGAACGGGGGGCAGGGGTATTTTTTACCACTGGCGGTTAGCCCAGTTAAGCTCCCAGGCCTAGGAGGGACACGGCTGAGCTTCTGCTTTGTGGTCATGAGGTAATTTCCGGCCTTCTGCCCCCTGGTCACGATTTTTCCTCTCCCCCTCCCATTGTTGTCTTAGCTTTGGGCTTCTCAGACTCGGAACAAAAGGGGGGGGCTTTAATTTTTCTTGTTACATGTTATAAATGTTGGGCTGTGGCAGATTAAACGTAATATTTCAAAGATTTGGTGGTCTGGAGTTTTTATTTAGTGGTGGATGTTAAGGGAGGAAGGGCATATGGAGCGCTAGCCCAGTCAAGAAACAAGCTTGGCTGGATTTTTTTTTCATGCCGGGTGTATAAGTACTAGTAACCCCTCATTTTACTCTCTAGCATATTTATGTAGATTTGTATTATTCATAATAGTGCTCCTTTAATAATTATTTTCACTTTTTACTTGGGGGATCAGTCCTCCGTATAATGCATGGCACGATCTTGTAGTGCGGATAACCCTCTGGCAATTCACAAGCTTGTTGGAAGTTAAAGAGAGATTAGGGGCCTTTTAAAGCAGGTGCTAAAATGCAGCTCAGGGTGCCCCCTTCTCTTATCTTTATTGGCTCCATGATAAGAGCTTTGTGACATGACAAAGACCACCTCACTAATGGCGTCTGGCTTAGTCATCAGCCCATGGGGAAGAGACACTGAACAGAGACCCGCAAACCTGAAAGGATGACTGACCAGTAATGGAATTGTATGCTCATTATTTATAATAAATTAACCTGCTTTTCACTGCAGAGATTGTACAAGAATATGTTAATTTGGCCATAAATATCTTTGTACAATCTTCACATTTCCCTACATGAATGATGAATGATGTACACATTAGGTAACATCAGGTAAGGCCTATCTAAACCACTCACTCACCCAGCTCCACATCCCACCAAGCTTCACACAGGACCTCCATGGAAGAGGGCCCAGAAATTTCTTATGACAGTCATGGATGCAGGGGCATCTACGTAGGTTTCACAGGGCTCCAGAGCAAAAGTCATGGCGGGTCCCTACAAAAAAAGGGGCTTACCCCCCAGCATTAAAGCAAACCAAAACCCATGAGAGAAAGCACTGTAGTAGATCCATCACCATTCCTTCTTGTGTTGAGGGCCCCATTGGCCAATTTGAAGCTTGCTTGTATGTCCCAAAGTAAAAAATAAATGACTGATAGGCTATCTTCTCCCCCATTTGAGATGCATAAAACCCATAAAAAACAACATCAATAGTTAATAATAATAATAATAGTTAATAATAATGGCGTAACCATTACCTTTGCCTGCAGTATCACTTTAAGAAAGGAAAATAGACTTCCATGTTGCTTTTGGTCAGCAGATTAGCACTGCTGTGGAACCACAGTGGTTATGTTAGAGCCAGAGTGTTGTGGAATTGCCGACTGAAATGCCCAATTATTGGGCTAGATAGGAATGCCCGGGGGCAACGCCGCATTTCCAGCTATCTTTATTACCTATTACAAACCTGGAACAGAAGCTTTGACGATTTAAATCTGAAAGGAATAATCTAGGGGTGTTACTATTAAAATAGTGAAGGTAGTCACCTCCAGGTTTCTTTCATTTCAGCTGTGATATCCCCCAATTGCAGCACTGTTACTTCCTATTGTTATACACTGCTAAAGGGCCAGTCCAGCCAGACTGCCCTATCTGAATCCACCCCCCACCCAGCCTTCCTTAATAAGCGCTAAAGCAGCAGCACTGTGCAGCCCAGGAATACGGCCAAGGTAAATTTCATTTTGTTTTTAGAACATTAGCACTACTTTAGTGCTTATTAAGGAAGGCAGGGTGGGGGGTGGATTTAAGAACATCAGTGGTCATCATTAATGTGTTGTTTCTTTAGGCTTTTTTGGAGGGAACCTTTTTAGGCCAAATGTCCACCTTTATTGGGTTGGTTGTTTTAGGCATGATCTGTAAAGGTTTAGAACTGATTACAAACACCCAAAAAACTGAAAAAAAATCAGGCAAATGACACTTTCAATCATAAAAACATTCCGGCTATTGCCTGCATTTGTATTATGAATGAAAGCTAGCGAAGTCTGCATTTTGATCCCACTCTTTGCAGGAAAGTTTTCATGAGTAAAAAACATTTTTTCTCATAAAAACTTTGGACAAATACATTGGTGAATGACCATGAATCGCCCCTTATATGAACTTGCTATTTGGTGATAATGTATTAGGAGATGAACACCCCCCCCCCTTCCAAGGCATATGGAAGAGCATGCTTGGATCTCCCCCTTCTTGCCCAAATATTTGGCAGCTTGTCAGATCTCTTTCAGTTCCCCTCAAATGGAAGGTATAAGAAGATCCTTACTCTCAAAATGCCCAGGTGGGGGTGCGGGTAATCAGGCATAAGTGTCGGCAAGCAAGTTTGAAACCGCTGTAACAGAGGAGCCCCATGTTCTCCCCCTCCACCTCAAAAATGTATGTCAGAGTGCAAATTAATAAAGCAGTTCTGGCATTGGCTGGATGAAGAGCTGGGACGATGTGAGTCCCAAATGGAGAAATAAGTGAGTGCCTGTTCCAACAACTTTTTAAAGCCTTTTAAAGAGCTGTATTGTAAAAATAGCACAATAATAGATATCGTCATAAATAAACAAGAGGAGGGGTCTCTTATATGCCCTGGAAGAAACTGTGAAAGGCCTGGAACAGAACTTTACTTTTTCTTTTCTCCAGCTTTCAAAATAAATAATTAGGAAAGCTCAAGAAGAAAATAAAGTCAATGGAAGAGTACCCAGTACATCAAAGATAGACTTCACAGCAAGAGAGAAAAAAAAGCAGTCACTAGCTTCAAATACTTTACTGAAAGAATGGCCTAAGTTATACCTGAATTCAGAAGGCATCCTACACCACAGCAGAGGACCAAGTTCACAACTAGTGTTGCCAAAGGTATATCATCGTATGGTGTTCAGAGAACTTAATGAAGAAATTGGGCTTTTAGGAATATAAAGAACAGTGAACTTAGTACGTGAACGCTTCTTTTGGCCATACATGCAGAAAGACATTGAACGATATGTGACCAGACAATGCTGATTGTTTGAAAGACAAGCATCCTAACAATCCAACAAGAGCACCCATGGGAAACATTACAACAACATACCCATTTGAGATGATGTCCATAGACTTTCTACACCTTGACAAGTGCAAAGGAGGCTATGAATATATCTTAGTAGTCATGGACCATTTACCAGATTTGCCCATGCCTATTCTATTACTAACAAGTCTGGAAAACTGCAACAGAGAAGATCTTTAATTACTTTGCTCTACAATTTGGATTTCCTACCAAGTTACACTATGACCAAAGAAGAGAGTTTTAAAACAAACTATTTGCTAAATTAAAAGAATACTGCAGGATTCAGAGATCCATACAACACCCTACCACCCAGGAGGTAATGGACAAGTGGAATGCTTTAACCCTACCTTGCTATCAATCCAGGACCTTGACAACAGAAGAGAAGAGAGATTGAAATACCTTAACAATTCCGTAACAAAGATGGTGCATGCTTACAACTGTACAGGTTACTCTCCATTCTATCTTTTCTTTGAAAGATTACCAATTGACCATGATTTATCATGTTTGATACTTCAGTTGCAGAGACTTACAGAACCTATCCTGAATATGTTCGTACATGGAAAGAATGCATGACTGAAGTCTGTAGCATTGCTTCCAAAGTTGTTACTGAAGGACAGAGCAAAACTAAAGAATAATATAATAGAAAATGTAATGGAGCAGAATTGACACCAGGTGGTCGTGTATTAGTAAGAAACCTACATGAAAAAGTGAATCTGGAAAACTTCACTCATATTGGGAAGACAAAATCTATGTGGTCATCAAGAGAAAGAATGAAGACAGTCCAGTCTATGATGTGAAATGGGAAACAGGAAGCAACAGAACAAGAATCTTACATAGAAACCTGTTATTACCTTGTGACTACCTTCCACCAGACAAACCCAACCTTGTAGTAAGAAATCAGTCTTGAAGACAGCAACCCAAAAAACCACTTGTTATGGAAAATAACTCTGAAAGTTTGGACGAGGAAGATAATACTTATATCCTATGCTAACCAGGACTAATTATCAAGGTAATAGACGTGTGTTAGCCCCTGAAGCTACTAAGTTTATACCACAAATATCAGCAGATGAGTGTGCAAGTTGTGAAGGAATTCCACAAAGCCCTAAGAAACTCTAGCGGTAACTGTGGAAGAACTAGCAGAGAATACAGAAACAGTTGATCCAGCTATGGAACTAAAGACTGTTGATTCAATAACTGCACTGAACCAGTGAATGAACCAACTTTAGAAGTTGATACTGACAACGCCGAAATTGAAGAAGTTGAGACATCGAAAGAATTGCTAAGCAAAAAGTCTAAGCAGAAAAGCTACTAGAGAAAGAAGACCTACGACTATTAAGCCATTGGGTGAACCAAGTGCTGTACCAAGAAGCTGTTCAGTTGAAACAGTTATTGTTGCCTGCTGACCAGGAAATACATCCTGAGTGGTACTTACCAACCACCTGTTTTTCAGAGAAGTTTGAACTTTGAACCATTAAAATAATTCTTGATTGACTAACAACATAAAGTGTTCTATTACTTAGTATAGTAATTAGTTAGGTTTAAAGACTCCAGATGCAAGAAAAGGAGATCAAGCTGAAGCTGATGCAAAGAGAAACGTTTCTCCTTCTTTACAGAGAAACCTTCGGAATGTAGTTTGAATTTGAAGAATAGGATGTTATTATTTTTACTGTTATTTTTTACATTTGCTTAAATATGTTAGGTAACCAACCCATTCCACTCAAAAAGAGGTATGTTCACAACTTAACGATACCTGAGAGGAGAAATCCCTCAGACAGCAAGATTAAAAATTCCAACATTTTTTGAGGTCTAATTAGTCAGAGGCAATGATACCTAGTTGTTTCTGATTTAATTAAAAGGTGGAAACACTATTACTATTACTGTTGCATTATTTATTCATACTTTTATGTATATATACTAACCTATTTTTTAACCCTTTATTTACTCTCCCTTTTAACCTGCCTATTTTAACAAAACTTTTTTTATCCACCGCGCACCTACACTAATCTCTTCTCCACCTAGGTCCACACCTAAGTTAGAACAGATTAACCCATCTACATTTCTCCCAGGAAATACAGGTTTTTCCCTCAAGTAGAAGCTGCTCAAATTATCGAATTGCGCTTTCCTCAAACCAACTCCTGCAAATAAATAGCCTACACTGGGACCACTGAATGTGAATACCAGTTAAACGCTCAATGGGAAAACATTTAAATGGTGATACCACATTATACATTTGGTCAGGTAGACCCAATAAACCTGGCTTCACCAGTGTAAACTGCTCGGGGACGACATCAGGTGGAGTGTGTGGCCTGGCTATAAAGGTGTGTGCACAGACTGCTTAAAGGAGCAGTATCGCGAATTTTTCTTGGTGACTTATATTTAAATGGTACTTTGAATGTAGGTAAGTATTGGAGTAAGAATTACAAATTTAGAAAACAATGATGTGTGTGTTGAGCAGCTGGAGACTAATAGCTCATGTTTATGTCTTCTGAGTGTCGGAGCCCGACACTCTGGCCTGTTCCATGCTGAGGAGAGGGGTGAAACAATGTATCAAAGTATCAGCTGTTCAGTGCCGTCCAGCATAAGATAACAACATTGCAACATTGCTTGGCCAGAACTCATATATCTAAAACAGAGGGAAAAGCTCTAGAAGTCATTTAGCTGATTTTGACAGTTTTCCCTTCATGTTGGCTCTGCTGCAGAATCTTTCAGTTTACCATTTTCTCTCTCTTTTCTCAACACATTTTTCCATGTGCTCTTTCTTTCAGCTTTGTGTGTTTTGAGCAAAGCCCAACCCAGGATTTTCACTATCTAGAGTTTTGTTTTGTGCCCCTAGGGGCATCCCGACCTGGGATGCCCTGATATGTGAAATCCCCAAGTTCGCCTGTGAAAACGTACCTTTCCCTGTCCCACAGAGCATGCGTGGGCTTTCATCCAATCAGCTCTGTTTGCACGCAGATGGGGAGCCTGAGCAGTAACCTTCCTGGCCGCCCGGCCTGTCTAAATGACTATCTGCGTGAGAAAAATGGGGGGATCTGTGGTTATCCAGGGGTTGTTTCACACAGTGGGCATCCTGATTTAGAATGCCCAAGGGGCAAGGTCAATGGCCAGGTCTTATAGACTTCAGGCTCGGCAACTCAGGGTTTTGTTCCACTTTAATACCTTTAGATTTTCCTGCACAGTTCAAGAAGAATTTCAGTCGTTTTCAGTCAGTTTAGTTTATTTTGTATAGATTTTACACATTTGAGTCACCGGGTTTCATAACAAAAGCAGCACCACACACACACACACACACACACACACACACACACACACAGTCGTTACCACTGATTACAGTGTAAGCCTCTGAGGTAAAGTGTTGCTAGGAGACCAGTGGGCTAAATGAAGCAGCTCACTAAATACAACCCAGCAGATCCCCCTATTCAGCAAATGGACTGAGCCATTGTAATTATACAATTTAAAAGAAAGGCATATATTTTTTCCCTTTTCTATCGCCAGATTATTTATACACATGTTAGAAGCTATTGTGTGGCTATTTAATTATTTATCTTTTTTAATGCAAATTTCGCGATACTGCTCCTTTAACATCTGTTTAATAAGCAGCTAAGCTGTATGTGAGTAAGGAAGCTAGAGAGTTAACAGGCTGGAGCTGCTAGAGGTAACGTCATGTAGAGAGGCCCCAATGCAGCCTGGGAAAACTGAGGCCCCAATGCAACAGGGACTCACTGTGTGAGTCAGCCATGTTTCAGTTCTGGTCAGACACGTGCTAGTGCAGAGACTGCAGTGAGCTCACAGAGACAGCAGACCAGGTGCACACTGGAAAACCAACATACAGAGGAAGGAAAGCCCTGAAGGAGGATACAGCGTAGCTTAGAAGGACTGGAGCATTTAAACTAAATACACTCTATCAGGTAGCAATAGATTGTCCACCCCAGGCCCTAGAGCAGTACATGAATGCAGAGACACTCTTTAACAATGCTTATGCTGCTGGAATGAGCGTTGATTGGTTAATAAAGTAAAGGAAAGAGTGATCAGTGATCCCTCTCAGGGGCGATCCAGTGTGTTCAAATGCAGCCGTCCCATACACAGTTTTCTCAAGATCTCAAAGAATCCACAAGACCCCACGCTGCCCAGTCTTGTTAGTGGTGTGTGGCCAACATATATATTGCTATTTAAATCTCTGGGGAGTTTTCACCTTAGGAGTGAGGAGATGTTATAGGAATGTAAAATGATATATAGCATGCTTTGTACTTTATCAGAGCTTACGCCAGAAGAATTCTGGGAGGACCTCCTACCTGCAGCACTATTCATTACGGGCAGCACTGTAGGTTTTGTTTTTTTTCTATTGATAGTGAAGCCCCAAATTTGAAAAATATACTTTTATATCCTATACCCTTTGCCTGTTCCTGCCGTAGGCAGTCACTACATGTTCAATTCTTTCTCCTAAAAGGAGCATGGAGTGGGAAAACCTATTCACCTATTTACCATTCACCCACAACATTTGTAGATGCAGTTATGTAATCATCTACATAATTTTATTATTGGAATTTTAAAATAGTTTGCGTTATTTGGACTGTGACTTTGGATGATACAGCAGTCCAGCCCCTTATTACAGATTCCCGCTTACTTGTTGATTAATTAGAGCTGAGACACTATATTGTACATTACAAATTACAGACTTATCTACTCATTGTCTACTAAGAGGCTGATTCATCATTAGCGCCAGGTAGCAACAGATGAGCGTCTGTAGCAGGCATTTTCAGAGCGCCGCTAGTAGTCGCAGTGCTCGGCCGTGAGTCGCTACTTTATAGCGACTCAGTCGCTGTTCAGTAATGTTGAATACATTGTGAGTCGCTATTTGACCAGTACAGCGCTGTATGGGAGCGCATGTTAGTGACTGCTCATAGCGACGACTCACACCATATTCAGCAAAAAAACAGCCTCACAAATCTCTGGCGCTGAAAAATATTTGTTTGAAGCCCAGAGCGCAGGAGGCGGTGTGTTTAAAGTCTGTTTTTCAGCATCTATCCACTAGTAACAAAGCGAAAACATATGGAATTACATTGTAGCAACATTGTAACATGAACACTTTAATGCCAGACCTGTAATGTCATTTCTGAGGAAATATATAAAAAATGAAAAAATTATGAAAAAAATGCTATTTCAATGCCAGAAGAGGTCACAGAATTATTTGTGATTTTTTTGAAAAAAAAAACCTGTTTAAAGAGAAGAAAAGGATCGTCCATTGAAATGTATGGGAGAGCGTCAGGTAGCGAGAGGTCATACCTGGCGCTGTGCAAGGCTGGACGCTGGCGCTGTTCGCTGAGGCTGTGAAAATGATGAATCAGACGCTACATGGCGCTACATGGCGCTATCCCAGTCGCTAAACAGATTCTGCTTGATAAATGTGTAATTGCGTGCCGTTCACCTGTCGCTACCTGTCATTAACCAGCCACTACCTGACGCTATCCCTTCTTAAATAAGGGCCTAAGTCCCTCGCCTCACCAGGAGATACTTTTTCCTTTTGGGGTTGTGTATGAAGGGGCATCAGGAAACACCTGCACAAGTCCTTGTTGTTGTTTGGGGCTAGGTTTTACATACTAAAGGAAATATCAGATTTTTTATTAAACAAATCCTGAGATAGGGCTAATACTGATGATCCCCTCTTAAAGTGGACCAACACCGAGAGGTGATCGGCCCGGAAATCTATAAGATTCCCGGGCCGATCACCTCCCACCCCGCGGGACATCCGAGATCCGGATGTCCCGCGGGGTGAAACCCCCCTAAACACCCCAAATTACCTACCTTATCTTCCGCCGCCGCCGCCTCCCTCGCGCCCCTCTAGGCGTGCGCGCGCCCGCGCCGGCCGTCTGTGAATGGCCGGCACGGGCGCGCGCGCGCCGAAAGTGACGCGAGGGAGGCGGCGGAGCCGGAAGCCGCTTGGACGTTCCTGTTCCCCGCCTGGACGATGGCGGGGATTGGACCGGGCAGTCACGTGGGAGCAGGGGGAGGTGAGTTTATTGGGGTTTCTGGGGGGTTTCACACAGCGGGGCACCCCCGATCGGGGTGCCCCGCCGAAGTGGACCAAAACCCAGGATAGTCAAAATCCTGGGTGTTGGTCCACTTTAAAGGCGCCAACAAGAAAAAGACATACAAATGGAGAGCTCTGATTTTGGAAGCACCATGCTTGATTCAAGTGAGTCGTGTAAGCAGTGATGATCAGTAATGCTGGTATGAAACTGATCTGATCCATCTGATATCTCAAATGGAAAACATCTGCAGGGCAGCGTTAGGGGGTAGCAAACTGGGCAGTTGCCCAGGACCACATCATCAAAGGGGCCACTACCTTTACCAGATGTCTGTCATTGTCCAAGGTCTTGGGTTTTGGGTTTAGTATAAACTCACTGATGCCCATACAAAAGATGTTTGCACTAAAGTGTAGCACTTGCACTAGATTCAGCAGCCTTCTTTTTTATGTGCATGGTTTTCAACCTGCACTGTGCCTGCTGCCTGTCTCTTTTGCAGCATCCATCTTCACACTATTTTCTTGTGCGCACCCTTGTCCCTCCCCCTGATTACATAGTCGCTTTGCTGCTAGGAAGACATCAGAAGTCGGGAACATTGTACTGGACACATAGAGGAGGAAATCAGGGACTGAACTCAGGGTATTCAAACTTAAAGTGGACCAACACCCAGGATTTTGACTACCCTGGGTTTTGGTCCACTTCGGTGGAGCACCCCGATCAGGGGTGCCCCGCTGTGTGAAACCCCCCAGAAACCCCAAAAAACTCACCTCTCCCCGCTCCCACGTGAACGCCGCAGCCAATCCCCGCCAACGTCTAGGCGGGGGACAGGAACGTACAAGCCTCTTCCGCCGCCGCCGCCTCCCGCGCGTCACTCTCGGCGCCCGCGCGCCCGCGCCGGCCATTCACAGAGGGCCGGCGCGGGCGCGCGCACGTCTGGAGGGGCGCGCGGGAGGCGGCAGCGGCGGAAGAGGCGGCGGATCAGGTAAGGTCTTTTTGGGGTTTCTGGGGGGTTTCACCCCGCGGGACATCCCGATCTCGGATGTCCCGCGGGGTGGGAGGTGATCGGCCCGGGAATCTTATAGATTTCTGGGCCGATCACCCCTGGGTGTTGGTCCACTTTAAATTTACTGAATGTGAATTGAACGTCCAAACACTCTGCAGGCCTAGGTAGCACTTTTATTCTAGGCAGGCTGCTCACAGTATGAGTAAATAGTATGAGCAATATGCAGCCTGGTGTTTTCCTGCTGAAAAACGGCTCCTGGAAAATGGCTGTACCACTGGTGGGCTCCACATCTAAAGCAATATAAAGCTGAGTTGTTAGTTATCGTAAAATTAGCTGTTAATTGCTCACTTGGCTTCAGCACATTCTCCAGCCAATGTTGCATCTGAAAAAAAACGTAGGAATCATTGCTAAAGAAAATAGCCCCCATTCCATTTCAACCTTGCTGTGTACCATGATGACATGTGCTGAGGTCAATAGAGCACCTGTAACTGGTCATCTGTCTCGTAGCCCAGTGTCATGCAAGTGCCCTCTTGATGTCACTCAATTTTACGGTCCTTCTCCCGACCAAATGGACACGCAACACTGAACAGTAGTCATCTTGGCCTCTTATAGCTAAATATAGTGGTGACCAACAATCAGAAGTCATCGCACAATCCCACTCCAATTGATCTGATCTTTGAGGTCTCATGTGGATAACAAAACGTGTTTTCAATCTGTTGTTTGTTTCTCTCCCACGTGCTATAGATTGGAGCGAGTGGCTTGTAACCATTTACAGATTTTAGCAACAACACCTGCTCCCACTATTTGCAGAACCTTATGACTTGTCCTACTTGGTGTTGCAATGTTAGTGTTGAGGAGCGTATCTTCTGAAACAGGAGCTGTATCATTCATCACACTGAGTTTAGTGGTGTGGGGGTGGAGGGTAACGTCTAGACTGGAAGTTGCACTATAGTTGGATTGAGGGATATGTGAGTATAAAGAAAGTCTAATCCAGAGAATGCATGGCTTGTGGCTGGTGCTGGCAGTCTGAACTGAACTGTTTATAGTTATTATTATTATTGTTTATTTATATAGCGCCATCATCTTCCGTAGCGCTTTACAAAGTAGTAATTACAGACAGGGTAGAAACATACGGTACATATACTATTTCAAATGCAGTTTTACAGAGTTGACAGTGGATATTCTGAGTACAAGATACAATACGGGAGAGCCCTGCCCTTGCGAGCTTACAGTCTAAAGGAAGAGGGGTGAAGACGAGGGGGAAGGATCACAAACAGTCAGTATTGAGCTTTGTGGCATGTGCCCTTTAGAAGATTGGTTAGGCCAGATTATATGCTTGTCTGAATAAGTGAGTTTTAAGGGCGCCTTTGAAGGTTTTGAGGGTTGTGGAGTGGCGAATTGGGTGCGGGAGGGCATTCCAGAAGATTGCACATATAGAGGCCGATTCATTAACAGCGGCAGGTAGTGACAGTTAAGCGACTGTAGCGGCATTTTCAGAGCGCCCGCTAGTAGTCGCTGTGCTTGGCCGTTGTTCGGTAGTTGATAGTGACTCAGTCGGTTTGCCGTAATGTTGAATACGGGGTTAGGAGTCGCTATTTGACAGGTTCCGCGCTGTATGGGAGCGCATGATAGCAACTGGCCATAGCGACCGTCTCCCACCATATTCATTAACAAATCACGCTCAAAAAATTCTCGCGCTGTAAAATGCATGTTTAACCCTTTTGTTGCCAAGCCCGTAACACCTACGTGCTGGCTTGGCTGGGCGTTAAGTGCCAAGCACGTAGGTGTTACGTGCTTGACACTTACTTACCTTGTGGCGATCAGGGGCTGCAGAAGAAATCCATGCCAGCGCAGCATTGAAGAGAAGACGTCGGAGGGTCATGTGTAGGTGACCCTTACCTCACCCCAGTCAGCAGATCGGCGCTGGACCAATAGGAAGGGAGGCGCATGGCTGCTGTCATCAGCCGGCGCCTCCCCTATATAACAGCATTCGGTCCTCATGCTGTTCTCCTTCATCGCCGATTCTGAGGTAAGTGGGGTGTGTGTGGGGGGTGGTGAGTGGGTGGGTGGCCGTAGGTACCCCTGATCGCCGCCATCGCCGCCATCGCCGCCATCCGGGGGGGGGGGGGGGGTGCGTGGCCGTAGGGTCATTCTAGCACTTGTAGTGCGCCGCCGCCGCCATCCGGGGGGGGGGGTGTTGTGATCTGGGGTGGGTGGCCGTAGGTACCCTTGATCGCCGCCATCCGGGGGGGGGGGGGCATGGTTGTGGTGGGTGGCCGTAGGGTCATTCTAGCACTTGTAGTGCGCCGCCGCCATCCGGGGGGGGGGTTGTGATCTGGGGGGGGGGTGTTGCGATCTGTGGGGGGGGGTGGAGGGTGTTGTGATCTGTGTGTGTGTGGGGGGGGTGTTGCGATCTGTGGGGGGGGTGGAGGGTGTTGCGATCTGTGTGTGGGGGGGGGTTGTGATCTGTGGGGGGGGGTTGTGATCTGTGGGGGGGGGTTGTGATCTGTGTGGGGGGGGTGTTGTGCCGTCAGATCTGGGGTCAGATCTGTGTGTGCCGGCGGTCAGATCTGGGGTCAGATCTGTGTGTGCCGGCGGTCAGATCTGGGGTCAGATCTGTGTGTGCCGGCGGTCAGATCTGGGGTCAGATCTGTGTGTGCCGGCGGTCAGATCTGGGGTCAGATCTGTGTGTGCCGGCGGTCAGATCTGGGGTCAGATCTGTGTGTGCCGGCGGTCAGATCTGGGGTCAGATCTGTGTGTGTCGGCGGTCAGATCTGTGTGTGCCGGCGGTCAGATCTGGGGTCAGATCTGTGTGTGCCGGCGGTCAGATCTGGGGTCAGATCTGTGTGTGCCGGCGGTCAGATCTGGGGTCAGATCTGTGTGTGCCGGCGGTCAGATCTGTGTGTGCCGGCGGTCAGATCTGGGGTCAGATCTGTGTGTGCCGGCGGTCAGATCTGGGGTCAGATCTGTGTGTGCCGGCGGTCAGATCTGGGGTCAGATCTGTGTGTGCCGGCGGTCAGATCTGGGGTCAGATCTGTGTGTGCCGGCGGACAGATCTGGGGTCAGATCTGTGTGTGCCGGCGGACAGATCTGGGGTCAGATCTGTGTGTGCCGGCGGTCAGATTTGGGGTCAGATCTGTGTGTGCCGGCGGTCAGATCTGGGGTCAGATCTGTGTGGGCCGGCGGTCAGATCTGGGGTCAGATCTGTGTGTGCCGGCGGTCAGATCTGGGGTCAGATCTGTGTGTGCCGGCGGTCAGATCTGGGGTCAGATCTGTGTGTGCCGGCGGTCAGATCTGGGGTCAGATCTGTGTGTGCCGGCGGTCAGATCTGGGGTCAGATCTGTGTGTGCCGGCGGTCAGATCTGGGGTCAGATCTGTGCGTGCCGGCGGTCAGATCTGGGGTCAGATCTGTGCGTGCCGGCGGTCAGATCTGGGGTCAGATCTGTGCGTGCCGGCGGTCAGATCTGGGGTCAGATCTGTGCGTGCCGGCGGTCAGATCTGGGGTCAGATGTGTGCGTGCCGGCGGTCAGATCTGGGGTCAGATCTGTGCGTGCCGGCGGTCAGATCTGGGGTCAGATCTGTGCGTGCCGGCGGTCAGATCTGGGGTCAGATCTGTGCGTGCCGGCGGTCAGATCTGGGGTCAGATCTGTGCGTGCCGGCGGTGAGATCTGGGGTCAGATCTGTGCGTGCCGGCGGTGAGATCTGGGGTCAGATCTGTGCGTGCCGGCGGTGAGATCTGGGGTCAGATCTGTGCGTGCCGGCGGTGAGATCTGGGGTCAGATCTGTGCGTGCCGGCGGTGAGATCTGGGGTCAGATCTGTGCGTGCCGGCGGTGAGATCTGGGGTCAGATCTGTGCGTGCCGGCGGTGAGATCTGGGGTCAGATCTGTGCGTGCCGGCGGTGAGATCTGGGGTCAGATCTGTGCGTGCCGGCGGTGAGATCTGGGGTCAGATCTGTGCGTGCCGGCGGTGAGATCTGGGGTCAGATCTGTGCGTGCCGGCGGTCAGATCTGCGGTCAGATCTGTGCGTGCCGGCGGTCAGATCTGCGGTCGCGCGTGTGTGGGTGCCGGCGGTCAGATCTGCGGTCGCGCGTGTGTGGGTGCCGGCGGTCAGAGATCTGCGGTCGCGCGTGTGTGGGTGCCGGCGGTCAGAGATCTGCGGTCGCGCGTGTGTGGGTGCCGGCGGTCAGATCTGCGGTCGCGCGTGTGTTGGTGCCGGCGGTCAGAGATCTGCGGTCGCGCGTGTGTGGGTGCCGGCGGTCAGAGATCTGCCGGTGGGTGGGTGCGTGCGTGTGCCGGTGGTCAGAGTGAATCCCCTCGATTGCCAGTAAAACTTACCTTACCTTACCACCGCTCTAGGTATAGCATAGTGCGGCTGTTGTCCATGCATGCGTCCTAAACACTCCCTAATCTTAACTTTTTCTCTTAGGTTGTTCGCTGAGATCTCTACTGCCTTTGTTTCGTTGTTTGGACCTTTCGCTTGCCCTTTTAGGACCCTAGCCCCCGCCCCTCCTTTTGGGAGCCTAGCCCCCGCCCCTCCTTTTGGGAGCCTAGCCCCCGCCCCTCCTTTTGGGAGCCTAGCCCCCGCCCCTCCTTTTGGGAGCCTAGCCCCCGCCCCTCCTTTTGGGAGCCTAGCTGGGATCCCGTGACCTGCTGCTCCTGACTCCACCACTTCTCATCAGGTTGTAACTATACACTTTTATTTCTATGTTTGTCTGTTTTTTTTGCTTTGTTTTATTGTATTGTATTTTTTTGTTTCATTTTTTGTCTGTTTTTTTGCTTTGTTTTATTGTATTGTATTTTTTTGTAATTTGTCTTTAGTTTTAGCCTTTAGTTTTAGCCTTTAGTTTTAGCCTTTAGTTTTAGCCTTTAGTTTAATTTTTTTTAGATTTTTTTTTGCATTGGGGTATGGCTGGTAAGCGGTACACTGCACAGGAAGCTGCGGCTTACCTGATGGCGTCTGACTCGGAAGATTTTAGTGAGTCAGGGTCTGAGTTCTTCCCATCAGATAGCGAGTCAGACAGTGTATACTCTACTGAGGAAACACAGCCGCGCAGTGCTACCAGTAGTAGCCACCGTAGAAGGGATAGTACCGCACAAAGTGAGGCCACGCTTCAGGCGAGTGTAGTGCAGGATGAGGCATCGAGTGCTGCAGCTGGTGAAGGAGCGTCTGCGTGGAGGCCTCCTAATAATATTTCCCCCGAAATTCCCCCTTTTGATTCGGTCCCCGGGGTCAATGTAGACACCACAAATTTTGGTGTCATTGACTTTTTCAAATTGTTCCTCACAGAAGCCATCCTACTGGATATGGTCTTCTATACCAATCTCTATGCCGAGCAGGTCTTAGCGAAAAACCCCCTGCAGAGGCACGCCCGAGCTCAGGCATGGCATCCCACAAATTTGAGTGAGATAAAGAAATTTTGGGGGCTCACTCTAGCAATGGGTATCCTAAAAAAATTTAGTATTTCCTCCTACTGGGATACCCAAACCATATTGGCAACTCCATTATTTCCGGCCGTAATGTCCAGAAACCGCTACCAAATTTTACTGCGGTTTCTGCATTTTAACGACAATTCCACTGCTATTCCCTGTGGTGAGCCCGGTCACGACAGGCTGCATAAATGACGGCCCCTGCTCAACAGCCTGTCAGATCGCTTCGCAGTAGTGTACACCCCCGGCCAAAAATTATCAATTGACGAGTCACTACTGCTTTTCAAAGGGCGCATTGTTTTTCGGCAATATATCCCTAGCAAGCGTGCCCGCTACGGGATTAAATTTTACCAATTATGCGATAGTGTGACCGGCTACATCAAATATTTTCGAATCTATGAAGGAAAGGACACCTATCTGGACCCCCCTGGTTGTCCCCTTGATTTGTCAATAAGTGGAAAGATCGTTTGGGACCTTATGACTCCATTGTTGGGTAGAGGTTACCACTTATATGTGGACAACTTCTATACCAGCATCCCCTTATTTCGCGCCCTTTATTCGTTGGATACCCCGGCCTGCGGCACCATCAACCCTAAACGCAAAGGATTGCCCAGGCCACTACTTGAAAAAAAATTAAAAAGGGGGGAGTCTTATGCTCTAAGAAGCGATGAGGTCCTGGCCATGAAATACATGGGCAAAAAAAATGTATTCCTTCTGACAACACTCCACGATGAGTCAGTTGTGAATGTAAGTCAACGTGGTCCCCGAGCCCCTTCCCAAAAGCCACGTTGCATAACCGATTATAATAAATTCATGGGTGGCGTTGATAAAACGGACCAAATATTAACTTATTACAACGCCACCCGAAAAACTCGAGCCTGGTACACTAAAGTTGCTATCCATTTGGTCCAAATGGCAACCTACAACAGCTTTGTTGCCTTCAAGGCAGCAGTGCCAGGCTCCAATTTATCGTACATAAAATACCAGCAGCAGTTACTCCCTGCTTTGTTGTTTGGGGATACTGCGGAAGAACCAGATCTGCCTACCAATGACAACCAGGCCAGATTAGTAGGGAAGCACTTTATAAAGTTGCTTCCCGAAGTTGGTAAAAAGCGGTATCCCCAGAGAGCTTGTAGGGTTTGTAGGAAGCGTGGCATTAGAAGAGATGTGCGGTATTATTGCCCGACCTGTCCCAGCCAACCCGGGTTATGCCTCGAAGATTGTTTTGAGGTATACCATACTCAACTAAATTATTGAGCAATGCATTTTTTTTTTTGGTAGGTAGGCCCCTTTTAGGATTAGGTTTCTTAGGTATTTTGTGTTGCCGTTATATTTTATTTTCTTTTAGTTTCTTTTCGCTGTTGCTAATCCGAAGGGAAATGGTGGAGCAGGAGCAGCTGGTTACTTGTGGCAAGTGATGATAAAATGTGACCAATTTCAGGTTCTTGATTCCTAATATTGGTCATTGATCACTGCACTGATCTTATAGTCTGATGACACAGCTACAGTATCCTATAATCTGATGACACAGCTACAGTATCCTATAATCTGATGGCACAGCTACAGTATCCTATAATCTGATGGCACAGCTACAGTATCCTATAATCTGATGGCACAGCTACAGTATCCTATAATCTGATGGCACAGCTACAGTATCCTATAATCTGATGGCACGGCTACAGTATCCTACTTGCACTTCTTAGAACAGGTAAGAAATTGTTTTGTTTTTCCATAGCGCATGTGTTAGTTTTGGGTGATTGGTAACTGTACCCTTCAACGTACCTATGCATGTGGGGTATTATTTTGTTCAGCAGATGTTGTGCTTTCAGATTTACTGCGTTACTTCTTGCTTGCTTATTGTTTTTATAGGAAAATATGGTTTTGAATCTGCTTTTTGCTTTTTTTTTTAGCGAAATCCTTTGGAACCAGAGATTCTGCCAATCAATAGAGTCAGAAGAAAGTCAGCGACGTCAACAAGCCCAGTAGGCTTAGAAACCTTGAGGTATGTACTTTCCAAAAATATATAGTTTGTGGGGGGTATTTCAAATGTAAAGGGTTGTAAATTTGGAGAAACTGCAAGGTGCGCACTTTGTGTGCGCCGCTGATTTTTTCAAGTAAAATTACCCTCAAACGCATGCTTGACTTTGGGGTGTTTGGCAACTCTACACTTCAACGTACCTATGCATGTGGGGTATTATTTTGTTCAGCAGATGTTGTGCTTTCAGATTTACTGCGTCACTTCTTGCTTGCTTATTGTTTTTATAGGAAAATATGGTTTTGAATCTGCTTTTTGCTTTTTTTTTTAGCGAAATCCTTTGGAACCAGAGATTCTGCCAATCAATAGAGTCAGAAGAAAGTCAGCGACGTCAACAAGCCCAGTAGGCTTAGAAACCTTGAGGTATGTACTTTCCAAAAATATATAGTTTGTGGGGGGTATTTCAAATGTAAAGGGTTGTAAATTTGGAGAAACTGCAAGGTGCGCACTTTGTGTGCGTCGCTGATTTTTTCAAGTAAAATTACCCTCAAACGCATGCTTGACTTTGGGGTGTTTGGCAACTCTACACTTCAACGTACCTATGCATGTGGGGTATTATTTTGTTCAGCAGATGTTGTGCTTTCAGATTTACTGCGTCACTTCTTGCTTGCTTATTGTTTTTATAGGAAAATATGGTTTTGAATCTGCTTTTTGCTTTTTTTTTTAGCGAAATCCTTTGGAACCAGAGATTCTGCCAATCAATAGAGTCGGAAGAAAGTCAGCGACGTCAACAAGCCCAGTAGGCTTAGAAACCTTGAGGTATGTACTTTCCAAAAATATATAGTTTGTGGGGGGTATTTCAAATGTAAAGGGTTGTAAATTTGGAGAAACTGCAAGGTGCGCACTTTGTGTGCGCCGCTGATTTTTTCAAGTAAAATTACCCTCAAACGCATGCTTGACTTTGGGGTGTTTGGCAACTCTACACTTCAACGTACCTATGCATGTGGGGTATTATTTTGTTCAGCAGATGTTGTGCTTTCAGATTTACTGCGTTACTTCTTGCTTGCTTATTGTTTTTATAGGAAAATATGGTTTTGAATCTGCTTTTTGCTTTTTTTTTTAGCGAAATCCTTTGGAACCAGAGATTCTGCCAATCAATAGAGTCAAAAGAAAGTCAGCGACGTCAACAAGCCCAGTAGGCTTAGAAACCTTGAGGTATGTACTTTCCAAAAATATATAGTTTGTAGGGGGTATTTCAAATGTAAAGGGTTGTAAATTTGGAGAAACTGCAAGGTGCGCACTTTGTGTGCGCCGCTGATTTTTTCAAGTAAAATTACCCTCAAACGCATGCTTGACTTTGGGGTGTTTGGCAACTCTACACTTCAACGTACCTATGCATGTGGGGTATTATTTTGTTCAGCAGATGTTGTGCTTTCAGATTTACTGCGTTACTTCTTGCTTGCTTATTGTTTTTATAGGAAAATATGGTTTTGAATCTGCTTTTTGTTTTTTTTTTAGCGAAATCCTTTGGAACCAGAGATTCTGCCAATCAATAGAGTCGGAAGAAAGTCAGCGACGTCAACAAGCCCAGTAGGCTTAGAAACCTTGAGGTATGTACTTTCCAAAAATATATAGTTTGTGGGGGGTATTTCAAATGTAAAGGGTTGTAAATTTGGAGAAACTGCAAGGTGCGCACTTTGTGTGCGCCGCTGATTTTTTCAAGTAAAATTACCCTCAAACGCATGCTTGACTTTGGGGTGTTTGGCAACTCTACACTTCAACGTACCTATGCATGTGGGGTATTATTTTGTTCAGCAGATGTTGTGCTTTCAGATTTACTGCGTTACTTCTTGCTTGCTTATTGTTTTTATAGGAAAATATGGTTTTGAATCTGCTTTTTGCTTTTTTTTTTAGCGAAATCCTTTGGAACCAGAGATTCTGCCAATCAATAGAGTTCAAACCAATGGACGCACGCCAACAAGCCTAGTATGCTTAGAAACCTTGAATTGTGCACTTTCCAAAAATATATAGTTTGTGGGGGGTATTTCAAATGTAAAGGGTTGTATTTTTTGAAAAACTGCGAGGAGCGCAAAGTATTTGTATTTTATCTGAAAATCTCCTCTAGCGCTCTTTGCAGTTTCTGGGGTCTCCTGGGCAGGAAAGGGTGTCTACTAATACATGTGTGGTACCGTTGTAACCGGGAGAAATGGGGCTTTTACTCTCAATATGTTTTTATTGAAAAACCTTTATTTTCGATTAAAAAAAAACACTGCAAAATGTAAAAACGTGTGTATTTTTTATTTTCTTTCACATATTTTGCCCAAAATAATTATGATAAAACTACAAAATTGATAAACAAGAGATATGATGTTAAAGCCCAGATTCTGCTGAAAAAAACAATATGTAATTTTTATGGGAAATTCCAGAAAATCCCTTCAAAAATTACAGTTGAACATGGGGAGTAGGGATGAGCGAATCGATCCGGACGAACCCGGATTCGATCCGAATTTCAGGAAAAATTCGATTCGGATCGAATCCGAATTTCCCCGCGATTCGATCACTCGAAGTTTTCCTTTAACATCCATTCATTTACATTTACAGGCATTCTAAGATGGCGGACGGGACATGTCTGGACATGTATCCCGCGCCAGTGCAAGCTGGGGCAGTCACATGCAGCCTATCAGCAGCCAGCAAGCCCGGTGACGTCACACAGCGGTATTTAACGGCGGCCATCTTGCTTTTCCTCATTTCTCTATTGCATTCGTGACAGACAGACAGAACGCTGTGTAGCTGAGGCAGTTAGACAGGCTGGAGACAGGGACAGACAGGGACAGGCAGGAGACAGGCAGGAGACAGACAGGAGACAGACAGAAAGCCAGGGAAAGGTAGGAAAAACGGAGCTGGCTGACAGGGAGATTTTTTTTTTTTCATCCAGCCTTTGTTAGCGTTTTCAGGCTGCTTATAGTAACTAACTGTGCATATATACTGAACTGATCTTAAGTCTGCTGTGAGGCATCCCATTCTGTGACTAAAGCAGCCTCTGTTTAAGACCATATAAGCATTTGCTCTTATCATATTTGAAATTAGGCCTGATAAAGACACTTTTGCTGGCCAAAGCACTACTGGACCCTGCCAGGTCCATTCCTGCCCAGGGCATCCCATTCTGTGACTACAGCAGCCTCTGTTTAAGACCATATAAGCATTTGCTCTTATCATATTTGAAATTAGGCCTGATAAAGACACTTTTGCTGGCCAAAGCACTACTGGACCCTGCCAGGTCGATTCCTGTTGGGGCATCCCATTCTGTGACTAAAGCAGCCTCTGTTTAAGACCATATAAGCATTTGCTCTTATCATATTTGAAATTAGGCCTGATAAAGACACTTTTGCTGGCCAAAGCACTACTGGACCCTGCCAGGTCGATTCCTGTTGGGGCATCCCATTCTGTGACTACAGCAGCCTCTGTTTAAGACCATATAAGCATTTGCTCTTATCATATTTGAAATTAGGCCTGATAAAGACACTTTTGCTGGCCAAAGCACTACTGGACCCTGCCAGGTCGATTCCTGTTGGGGCATCCCATTCTGTGACTACAGCAGCCTCTGTTTAAGACCATATAAGCATTTGCTCTTATCATATTTGAAATTAGCCTGATAAAGACACTTTTGCTGGCCAAAGCACTACTGGACCCTGCCAGGTCCATTCCTGCCCAGGGCATCCCATTCTGTGACTAAAGCAGCCTCTGTTTAAGACCATATAAGCATTTGCTCTTATCATATTTGAAATTAGGCCTGATAAAGACACTTTTGCTGGCCAAAGCACTACTGGACCCTGCCAGGTCCATTCCTGCCCAGGGCATCCCATTCTGTGACTACAGCAGCCTCTGTTTAAGACCATATAAGCATTTGCTCTTATCATATTTGAAATTAGGCCTGATAAAGACACTTTTGCTGGCCAAAGCACTACTGGACCCTGCCAGGTCCATTCCTGCCCGGGGCATCCCATTCTGTGACTACAGCAGCCTCTGTTTAAGACCATATAAGCATTTGCTCTTATCATATTTGAAATTAGGCCTGATAAAGACACTTTTGCTGGCCAAAGCACTACTGGACCCTGCCAGGTCCATTCCTGCCCAGGGCATCCCATTCTGTGACTAAAGCAGCCTCTGTTTAAGACCATATAAGCATTTGCTCTTATCATATTTGAAATTAGCCTGATAAAGACACTTTTGCTGGCCAAAGCACTACTGGACCCTGCCAGGTCCATTCCTGCCCGGGGCATCCCATTCTGTGACTACAGCAGCCTCTGTTTAAGACCATATAAGCATTTGCTCTTATCATATTTGAAATTAGGCCTGATAAAGACACTTTTGCTGGCCAAAGCACTACTGGACCCTGCCAGGTCCATTCCTGCCCAGGGCATCCCATTCTGTGACTACAGCAGCCTCTGTTTAAGACCATATAAGCATTTGCTCTTATCATATTTGAAATTAGGCCTGATAAAGACACTTTTGCTGGCCAAAGCACTACTGGACCCTGCCAGGTCCATTCCTGCCCAGGGCATCCCATTCTGTGACTAAAGCAGCCTCTGTTTAAGACCATATAAGCATTTGCTCTTATCATATTTGAAATTAGGCCTGATAAAGACACTTTTGCTGGCCAAAGCACTACTGGACCCTGCCAGGTCCATTCCTGCCCAGGGCATCCCATTCTGTGACTACAGCAGCCTCTGTTTAAGACCATATAAGCATTTGCTCTTATCATATTTGAAATTAGGCCTGATAAAGACACTTTTGCTGGCCAAAGCACTACTGGACCCTGCCAGGTCGATTCCTGTTGGGGCATCCCATTCTGTGACTACAGCAGCCTCTGTTTAAGACCATATAAGCATTTGCTCTTATCATATTTGAAATTAGGCCTGATAAAGACACTTTTGCTGGCCAAAGCACTACTGGACCCTGCCAGGTCGATTCCTGTTGGGGCATCCCATTCTGTGACTACAGCAGCCTCTGTTTAAGACCATATAAGCATTTGCTCTTATCATATTTGAAATTAGCCTGATAAAGACACTTTTGCTGGCCAAAGCACTACTGGACCCTGCCAGGTCCATTCCTGCCCAGGGCATCCCATTCTGTGACTAAAGCAGCCTCTGTTTAAGACCATATAAGCATTTGCTCTTATCATATTTGAAATTAGGCCTGATAAAGACACTTTTGCTGGCCAAAGCACTACTGGACCCTGCCAGGTCCATTCCTGCCCAGGGCATCCCATTCTGTGACTACAGCAGCCTCTGTTTAAGACCATATAAGCATTTGCTCTTATCATATTTGAAATTAGGCCTGATAAAGACACTTTTGCTGGCCAAAGCACTACTGGACCCTGCCAGGTCCATTCCTGCCCGGGGCATCCCATTCTGTGACTACAGCAGCCTCTGTTTAAGACCATATAAGCATTTGCTCTTATCATATTTGAAATTAGGCCTGATAAAGACACTTTTGCTGGCCAAAGCACTACTGGACCCTGCCAGGTCCATTCCTGCCCAGGGCATCCCATTCTGTGACTAAAGCAGCCTCTGTTTAAGACCATATAAGCATTTGCTCTTATCATATTTGAAATTAGCCTGATAAAGACACTTTTGCTGGCCAAAGCACTACTGGACCCTGCCAGGTCCATTCCTGCCCAGGGCATCCCATTCTGTGACTAAAGCAGCCTCTGTTTAAGACCATATAAGCATTTGCTCTTATTATATTTATATTATAAGACACTTTTGCTGGGCATAGGCTTACTGCTGCCTGCCAGGTGCACTTCTGTTGAGGCATCCCATTCTGTAACATAGCATACCCCTCTTTATTTACACTAAGCAGCTCTCTTATTTACACTAAGCAGGCCTGTTGGAGGCTGAGTGTTACTGCTCACTTTTGGTGTGCATTATATTCTGTTTCATATAGACCCACCGCTGCCCGGGGTTTTTTTAAATATCACCTACTACCACGCCAGTTAGACTATGTCGGGCAGACAAGTGCCTGGAAGTGAAAAGAGGAGTGGCAGAGGCCAAGATTCCGCAGGCAGAGCTCGCATCAGACTGGGGGCCAGTAGCAGCAGGAGTCACGCTGAGAGACCTAATCTGCCAGTATCTGCTAGCGGTCGGGTCTCCACCAGTAACGCATCTGCCGTGGTAGATTGGTTGACGCGCTCATCAACAACATCATCACAACTTACGTCTGAGACCCCCAGTCTAGGGTCGGTAGGTTCCTCTGACACAACCCTGAGTTGGCATGCCCCGAGAGCAGTCCCTGTCCTCCCATTGCCTCTGGCCTACGCCGTTCCCTCCCCCAGCGACGTATCCTATGCTTTGGGTTCAGCTCCACTCTTTAGTGAGGAGGACCATCAGATAGAGGACAGTCAGCAGCTACTGCCCAGCCAAGAAATGGAGGTGGCTTCTTTAGCTAGGCAGACAAATAGTGATGTGGACAGTGTCGTGGGTGCTGCGAGCGTTCCAGCTCCTGCGCCAGACACTGTTGACGAATCCACGAACATCAGTGACGTACAGCCACAACTCGGTGATGATGATGATGATGACGATGAAGCCGATCGCACTTGGGAGCCGGGTGATGAAGGGGCTTCATCGTCATCATCAGGAGAAGAGGGGTGCAGGTTGCCCCGGAGTCAGCAGCTGAGGCAGCAAGGTGGTAGCAGTCAGCATGGGGGCACAATTCCAAAGGCTGGAGCCGGCCGGGGCCGGGGTAGAGCACCTGCTGTGCGGCAGTCTACCTTATCGGGAGGTAGTGGAGCAGGGGTTCCTGGAGTTGGCAACAGCAGCAGTGAATCAGTGAGGCCAGGGGGTGGGAAAAGTAGCTACTCGGCAGTGTGGCAGTTTTTCCTGAGGCATCCGCAGGAGGGTAACATGGCCACATGCAAGATATGTAGGCAAAAGGTGAAGCGTGGCCAGGGTCCAAATGTTGGCACCACGGCCCTGCGTCAACATATGATGCGTCACCATAAAACGACCTGGGAGAACCGAGGCTCCCAAGGGGTGGTCCAGTCTGCTTCCTCACCAAGTGAGCTCCCAATTTCTGCCAGCCAAGGCTCCAGCACCTCAGCCGAAGGCAGCTGTGCGTCATACCCATCCTCTGTCGCTCCTGCTCCTCCTCCTCCAAGTCATGCATCCCGCCAGCAATCCATCAGCGAAGCCATGTCCAAGAGACAGCAGTATGCGCCCACTCATCCTACGGCGCAGAAGCTGAATGTGCTCCTGTCCAAGTTGCTGGTGCTGCAGTCGCTCCCTTTTCAGGTGGTGGAATCTGCACCTTTCAGAGAACTGATGGCTTGTGCCGAGCCGAGGTGGAGAGTCCCAAGCCGTCATTTCTTTGCCAAGAAGGCAGTACCAGCGCTGCACACTTTTGTTGAACAGAAGGTGGGCCAGTCCTTGAGCCTGTCGGTGTGTAGCAAAATACATGGCAGCGCCGACATCTGGAGCTGTAACTACGGTCAGGGGCAGTACATGTCGTTTACGGCCCACTGGGTGAATGTGGTCCCTTTGCAGCAGCAACTTGGACAGGTCACGCCGCTTCGGCCTCCGCGCTCTCTGCCCATTGGGCCTGTGACACCGTGCGACTCGGCCTCCTCATCCTCCGCCATCTCCTCACCCTCCACTGTAGGCTCAAGTCTCAGTGCCCCTCCAGTCTACCATGTGTGCAGGGCACGGAGGTGTCACGCAGTGCTTCACATGGTTTGTCTTGGCGAACGGAGTCACACAGGGGAGGAACTGCTTAAATGTATTCATCAGGAAATCCAAACATGGCTTACTCCGAGAAAACTTAAAATGGGAATCATGGTTACCGACAATGGGAAGAACATTTTGTCTGCGCTGCGCCAAGGAAGCCTGACCCATGCCCCCTGCATGGCTCACGTCTTCAATCTGGTTGTCAAGCGGTTTCTGAAGTGTTCCCCCCATCTGCAGGACATCCTAACAACTTCACGGAAACTTTGCATGCACTTCAGCCACTCCTACACCGCCAAACACACCCTTCTTGAGCTACAGCGTCAGAATGGTATCCCCCAACATAGTCTGATTTGCGATGTTTCCACCCGTTGGAATTCCACCCTTCACATGTTGGACCGATTATATGAACAGAGAAAAGCCATCACGGATTTCCTGATGATCCAAGCAGATAGGGGGACTCCCCTGTGTAACTTCAATGTCAACCAGTGGCAGCTCATACGTGACACCTGCCGTTTGCTCAGGCCCTTTGAGGAAGCCACTTTATTTGTCAGTCGGCAGGATTACGGGATGAACGACGTGATTCCACTGCTTCATGTACTACAGCACATGTTGGAAACCATGGCTGGTCAGGGCACTGGAGACATGGCGTTTACATCTTACGGCCACATGAACCCCGTTGGAGCTGAACTGGAGGAGGAGGAGGAGGAAGAGGAGGAGGAGGAGTTGCCCAGCGAAACACAGTTTAGGCTTGGCGAAATGGCTGGTTTATCTAGTCAGCGGACAGGAGAGGAGGAGCAGGAGCAGCCAGAGGAGCTAGAGGTTTTTGAGGAAGGAGAGACAGAGGACCCGGGCACACCGTGGCAGTATGCAGTGGAGATGGAGACAGGTAGTCCATCCGAGTCACTTGCGCAAATGGCACGAAGCATGCTCACATGCTTGCGTAGTGACCCCAGAATTGTTTCCATCTGTCGGCGGGATGACTTCTGGCTGTCCACCTTATTGGACCCTCGCTTCCGGCACAAAATGGGGGCATTTTTTAAACCCACCGAGAGGGAGGACAAACTCAACTACTACAAAGACATTCTACGTAGGCAGTTGGCCGATGCCTATCTGCGCCATGGTCCATACTCTCGCAGGTCTGACTCGAGGGGACCTCTGCGCTCACCTTCCACTGCCATGGCCGCTGGGGGGGTTGGCAGCAGCAGCAGCAGAAGCTCCATCAGCAGCAGCAGCCTCAGTCTTCAGTCGCTAATGAGTAGCTTTCTACACCCGCATAGTGAGGCTACTCATGAGCAGCAGGAAGACCTGGAGCAGGACCTGAACCAGCAGGTCATGTCATACTTTGACATGACCATGCCAACACACCTTGAGGATCCGCTGGACTTCTGGGCAGCCAAACTTGATTTGTGGCCGCAACTAGCAGAGTTTGCCCTGGAAAAGCTGTCCTGCCCGGCAAGTAGCGTGCCATCTGAGCGGGTGTTTAGTGCGGCGGGGGCCATAGTTACGGCGAGGAGAACTCGTCTGTCAACTAAAAATGTGGAGAGACTCACCTTTGTCAAAATGAATCAGGGATGGATCAGCCAGGATTTCCACCCACCAATGCCTGATGCATGCGACTAGATTCAGCATGGTGCCACGTTTTACACTTTCCAAATGGTGCAAAACATATTTATGTCTTTAGGCCATTTTTTGGGCTCCTGCTGCTGCTGCTGCCAACTCCTGCCAACTCCAGGGTGTGATTCATCCAATTTTTGGGCTCCTGAGGCCAACTCCAGTGTATATTTGGGCTCCTGCTGCTGCTACTGTCAACTCCTGCCAACTCCAGGGTGTGATTCATCCAATTTTTGGGCTCCTGAGGCCAACTCCAGTGTATATTTGGGCTCCTGCTGCTGCTGCTGCCAACTTCTGCCAACTCCAGGGTGTGATTCATCCAATTTTTGGGCTCCTGAGGCCAACTCCAGTGTATATTTGGGCTCCTGCTGCTGCTACTGTCAACTCCTGCCAACTCCAGGGTGTGATTCATCCAATTTTTGGGCTCCTGAGGCCAACTCCAGTGTATATTTGGGCTCCTGCTGCTGCTGCTGCCAACTTCTGCCAACTCCAGGGTGTGATTCATCCAATTTTTGGGCTCCTGAGGCCAACTCCAGTGTATATTTGGGCTCCTGCTGCTGCTGGTGTTAACTCCTGCCAACTCCAGGGTGTGATTCATCCAATTTTTGGGCTCCTGAAGCCAACTCCAGTGTATATTTGGGCTCCTGCTGCTGCTACTGTCAACTCCTGCCAACTCCAGGGTGTGATTCATCCAATTTTTGGGCTCCTGAGGCCAACTCCAGTGTATATTTGGGCTCCTGCTGCTGCTGCTGCCAACTTCTGCCAACTCCAGGGTGTGATTCATCCAATTTTTGGGCTCCTGAGGCCAACTCCAGTGTATATTTGGGCTCCTGCTGCTGCTGCTGCCAACTTCTGCCAACTCCAGGGTGTGATTCATCCAATTTTTGGGCTCCTGAAGCCAACTCCAGTGTATATTTGGGCTCCTGCTGCTGCTGGTGTCAACTCCTGCCAACTCCAGGGTGTGATTCATCCAATTTTTGGGCTCCTGAAGCCAACTCCAGTGTATATTTGGGCTCCTGCTGCTGCTACTGTCAACTCCTGCCAACTCCAGGGTGTGATTCATCCAATTTTTGGGCTCCTGAGGCCAACTCCAGTGTATATTTGGGCTCCTGCTGCTGCTGCTGCCAACTTCTGCCAACTCCAGGGTGTGATTCATCCAATTTTTGGGCTCCTGAGGCCAACTCCAGTGTATATTTGGGCTCCTGCTGCTGCTACTGTCAACTCCTGCCAACTCCAGGGTGTGATTCATCCAATTTTTGGGCTCCTGAGGCCAACTCCAGTGTATATTTGGGCTCCTGCTGCTGCTGCTGCCAACTTCTGCCAACTCCAGGGTGTGATTCATCCAATTTTTGGGCTCCTGAGGCCAACTCCAGTGTATATTTGGGCTCCTGCTGCTGCTGGTGTCAACTCCTGCCAACTCCAGGGTGTGATTCATCCAATTTTTGGGCTCCTGAAGCCAACTCCAGTGTATATTTGGGCTCCTGCTGCTGCTACTGTCAACTCCTGCCAACTCCAGGGTGTGATTCATCCAATTTTTGGGCTCCTGAGGCCAACTCCAGTGTATATTTGGGCTCCTGCTGCTGCTGCTGCCAACTTCTGCCAACTCCAGGGTGTGATTCATCCAATTTCTGGGCTCCTGAGGCCAACTCCAGTGTATATTTGGGCTCCTGCTGCTGCTGGTGTCAACTCCTGCCAACTCCAGGGTGTGATTCATCCAATTTTTGGGCTCCTGAAGCCAACTCCAGTGTATATTTGGGCTCCTGCTGCTGCTACTGTCAACTCCTGCCAACTCCAGGGTGTGATTCATCCAATTTTTGGGCTCCTGAGGCCAACTCCAGTGTATATTTGGGCTCCTGCTGCTGCTGCTGCCAACTTCTGCCAACTCCAGGGTGTGATTCATCCAATTTTTGGGCTCCTGAGGCCAACTCCAGTGTATATTTGGGCTCCTGCTGCTGCTGCTGCCAACTTCTGCCAACTCCAGGGTGTGATTCATCCAATTTTTGGGCTCCTGAGGCCAACTCCAGTGTATATTTGGGCTCCTGCTGCTGCTACTGTCAACTCCTGCCAACTCCAGGGTGTGATTCATCCAATTTTTGGGCTCCTGAGGCCAACTCCAGTGTATATTTGGGCTCCTGCTGCTGCTGCTGCCAACTTCTGCCAACTCCAGGGTGTGATTCATCCAATTTTTGGGCTCCTGAGGCCAACTCCAGTGTATATTTGGGCTCCTGCTGCTGCTGGTGTCAACTCCTGCCAACTCCAGGGTGTGATTCATCCAATTTTTGGGCTCCTGAAGCCAACTCCAGTGTATATTTGGGCTCCTGCTGCTGCTACTGTCATCTCCTGCCAACTCCAGGGTGTGATTCATCCAATTTTTGGGCTCCTGAGGCCAACTCCAGTGTATATTTGGGCTCCTGCTGCTGCTGCTGCCAACTTCTGCCAACTCCAGGGTGTGATTCATCCAATTTTTGGGCTCCTGAGGCCAACTCCAGTGTATATTTGGGCTCCTGCTGCTGCTACTGTCAACTCCTGCCAACTCCAGGGTGTGATTCATCCAATTTTTGGGCTCCTGAGGCCAACTCCAGTGTATATTTGGGCTCCTGCTGCTGCTGCTGCCAACTTCTGCCAACTCCAGGGTGTGATTCATCCAATTTTTGGGCTCCTGAGGCCAACTCCAGTGTATATTTGGGCTCCTGCTGCTGCTGCTGCCAACTTCTGCCAACTCCAGGGTGTGATTCATCCAATTTTTGGGCTCCTGAGGCCAACTCCAGTGTATATTTGGGCTCCTGCTGCTGCTACTGTCAACTCCTGCCAACTCCAGGGTGTGATTCATCCAATTTTTGGGCTCCTGAGGCCAACTCCAGTGTATATTTGGGCTCCTGCTGCTGCTGCTGCCAACTTCTGCCAACTCCAGGGTGTGATTCATCCAATTTTTGGGCTCCTGAGGCCAACTCCAGTGTATATTTGGGCTCCTGCTGCTGCTACTGTCAACTCCTGCCAACTCCAGGGTGTGATTCATCCAATTTTTGGGCTCCTGAGGCCAACTCCAGTGTATATTTGGGCTCCTGCTGCTGCTGCTGCCAACTTCTGCCAACTCCAGGGTGTGATTCATCCAATTTTTGGGCTCCTGAGGCCAACTCCAGTGTATATTTGGGCTCCTGCTGCTGCTACTGTCAACTCCTGCCAACTCCAGGGTGTGATTCATCCAATTTTTGGGCTCCTGAGGCCAACTCCAGTGTATATTTGGGCTCCTGCTGCTGCTGCTGCCAACTTCTGCCAACTCCAGGGTGTGATTCATCCAATTTTTGGGCTCCTGAGGCCAACTCCAGTGTATATTTGGGCTCCTGCTGCTGCTGCTGCCAACTTCTGCCAACTCCAGGGTGTGATTCATCCAATTTTTGGGCTCCTGAGGCCAACTCCAGTGTATATTTGGGCTCCTGCTGCTGCTGCTGCCAACTTCTGCCAACTCCAGGGTGTGATTCATCCAATTTTTGGGCTCCTGAGGCCAACTGCAGTGTATATTTGGGCTCCTGCTGCTGCTACTGTCAACTCCTGCCAACTCCAGGGTGTGATTCATCCAATTTTTGGGCTCCTGAGGCCAACTCCAGTGTATATTTGGGCTCCTTCTGCCCCTCATAGTGATGCCACTTCAACTCTCTGCAATTGTGCCGCTCTGCGATTCTATTAGCGATGCCTCTGATCTGCATGTGATATTTCTTCAAAGTATTATTTAACTAACCCAGCACGCATCCTGTGCGTGTTACAGCAAGGCTGAATGGTTTACAACCCTATTGAGGCTGTAGGAGGCTCAGAAATAGCCGTTTTTAATAGCGATTCGTCGCGAATTTATTCGGGTCGAAACGATTTTTGTCGGAAAATTCGGCGAATCAGTCGAATCGAATTTTTCAAAAGTTCGCTCATCTCTAATGGGGAGCGCAAAATAGTGAAAAATGCTCTGGCAACAGGGAGTGGGAAATGCTGCAGGTAGGCTGGCACTTAAAGGGTTAAACCCCAGAGCGCTGGCGGCGATGGGTTAAAAGTAGTTTTTTAACCCCCAAACAACCATATTTTTGCAAACCAAAAAAACAAGTTTTGAAAATAATTTTGTAATATGAATACATTAATATCAGACCTGTAATATCAATTCTGTACATTTTTTTTAATTTTTTTTAACTTAAAAAAATTATTTAAAATGGCAGAAGTGGTCACAGTCACTAAGCAGGATTGGCTTGATAAATGTGTGATTGTGGTGGGGAGCCAGCGTTCTCGTGGTGGGGCCCATCAGTACCGGGCGCTCACCAGTCGCTACCTGTCGCTATCCCTTGTTAAATAAGGGCCATAGTTGCTTATATAGTTGCTTAGTTATATATATATATATATATATATATATATATATATATATATATGTATAGCTATAGCTGTTTTAGGAGCAGGCAAATATAAGGCTTGATTCAAAGAACCTTACATTCATGCCAACACTGACTTGCTGTGTGTGTGGGGTGCAGCAGCTGAGCCACCAATGATTTACTGTAAAAACATGACAGTGTGTAACATCTGCCTGGATGTCTATCTGTTCTTCTGTTGCAAAGCTGTGTTACATGTAAACTGAATAAAACTGCAGGGGTGGTGTTGTTGCCAGCAACTGTTTTTAGGCCAGACAGTCACCACCAGCAGTCACCAGTGCCGCCTGGCACTGCTGATATTTGATGGACTGGTGAGGATAATGTAATGCAAGGCCAAGAGTTGGAACTGGTCCCCAAAGTAGACTTTAAATAGTCCTGTTCACTAAAATTCTGTTAAATATTAATCTTAAATATAGAATCTGTTAAATATTAGAAATTCAAATAAAGATGCTAGATAATGAGAAGAGGACTTATGTATACATAAAAATAAATCCTGCCATGCCTTTACGTCCACGGGTTACAGGTACCATCCCACTTTTACAGTGGAGAACTGCTCACCTCTAACTGCTTGTCTCCCTAGTTAGACTGTGGGGTAAAACAGCATTAACCACTTTAGCATCTGCTCCATACATTGCATTATGGGTTGAAACATCTACACAAATCAGAAGAATATGTAATTAAACATATATTTTACTAATTTGACTAAATGTAACTGTTCTGTTGGTATAATTCTTCAGAAACTTTAAACTTTGGCCAAGGCCACACTTTGTCTATAACCAGGCCTGAATATAATGCAGATGTAGCTCATCCCAAGTAATGCCTGAAAAATCCCACTGTCCCCAGGGTCTCTGAGTGCCCATATTGTTAGCTCCTCTACTTCAGGAGCATGGACGGTCTTTGGGATGTATAAGCTGTGTGGTGACGCAGGGCTCCGGCCTAGTAACGGGGCATATAACAGTTAGGCACCTCTTGAGTGAGCAGCTCATAGGCCCTTATTTATGAAGGAATAGCGACAGGTAGCGACTGGTGAGCCACCGGTAATGACGGGCCCCGCCACGAGAACGCCGGCTCCCCACCACAATCACACATTTATCAAGCCAATCCTGCTTAGCGACTGAGATAGTGCCATATAGCGACTCATTCATCATTATTCCAGCCTCAGCCCACAGCGCCAGCGTCCGACCTTGAACAGCGACAGGTATGACCTCTCGCTACCTGGCGCTCTCCAATGCATTTCAATGGAACAATCTTTAAATATTAATAATTAATTGTTATTAATGTGTATTTTTTTTTTTAATGTGAAAAATTCTGTGACCACTTCTGCCATTTTAGAAATTTTTTTTAAGGTAAAAAAAAAAAAAATTGTACAGAATTGATATTACAAGTCTGATATTAATGTATTCATATTACTAAATTATTTAAAATACTTTTTTTTGGTTTCCAAAAATATGGTGGTTTGGGGGTTAAAAAACTACTTTTAACACATCGCCGCCAGGTTTAAACATGCATTTCACAGCGCGATAATTTTTTAAGCGTGATTTTTTGATGAATGCGGTGGGAGCCGGTTGCTCTGACCAGTCGCTATCATGCGCACCCATACATCGCGGAACCTGTCAAATAGCGACTCGTCACCTTGTATTCAACATTACTGCACACCGACTCAGTCGCTATCAACTACCGAACAACGGCCAAGCACACCGACTACTAGCGGGCGCTCTGAAAATACTGCTACAGTCGCTCAACTGTCGCTACCTGCCGCTATTAATGAATCGGCCTCTAAGTCTATCTCTCTATATTTTCTCATGTTCCCTCTGTCTCTCTCTCTCTCTTTTCAATCTTTCCTCTTCTCTTTCTTCTAAGTTATGTTTATCTCTCTCTTTTTTCCAGCTCCCTTCATCTCTTTCTATTTCTGTCCTTTATAAGTTCCATCCATCTCATCTCTCTCTTTTCCAACTTCCATTCATCTTTCTTTTTTTCCAATTCTCGTCATCTCTTTCTCTCTCTCTTCTAAGTTCCATCTATCGCTCTCTCTTTTTTCAGTTCCCTTCATCTTTTCACCCCAGTCTCTCTCAGTTTTCTACTTTCCTTCATTAGAGAATGTGTGTATGCCTCCAGAAGCATCATCCTGAGATTTTGCACAAGGCAACTTTTAACCTAAGGCCAGCCCTGATGATGAGGACCTTGATCAATGGAGTGGTTGTTGCCATGGAGAAGGCCTCTTCATCCCCATGGTATACCAGCAATAATGCCCTGGTCCCAATGGTGGAGGGGAGCACTTTCTGACATACAAGACGTTTGATGGCTATGTGTTTACATTTGGAATTAACCTCATTTTAAGCTATGAAGTAAAAGCTATCAGGCTGATTTATCATTAGCGGCAGGTAGCGACAGATGAGCGTCTGTAGCAGGCATTTTCAGAGCGCCCGCTAGTAGTCGCAGTGCTCGGCTGTGAGTCGCTAGTTTATAGCGACTCAGTCGCTGTTCAGTAATGTTGAAAACATTGTGAGGAGTCGCTATTTGACCAGTACAGCGCTGTATGGGAGCGCATGTTAGCGACTGCTCATAGCGACCGACTCACACCATATTCAGCAAAAAAACAGCCTCACAAATCTCTGGCGCTGAAAAATGCTTGTTTGAAGCCCACAGCGCTGGAGGCGGTGTGTTTAAAGTCTGTTTTCAAGCATCTTTCCACTGTAAATGTATGGGGGAGCGACAGGTAGCGAGGTCATACCTGCCGCTGTGCAAGTCTGAACGATGTCGCTGTTCGCTGAGGCTGTGAAAATGGTGAATCAGACGCTACATGGCGCTATCCCAGTCGCTAAACAGATTCTGCTTGATAAATGTGGAATTGCGTGCCATGTCCGGCGTTCACCAGTCGCTATATGTCGCTACCTCTCATTAACCAGGCGCTACCTGACGCTATCCTTTCATAAATAAGGGCCTAAGTTTTAACCATTCTCAAGCTGGACATTGCAACTGTAAACGATTTGGGGAGTTTTTTCAGGAGATCCCGAGGTCCGTGCTGTTTGGGGCTGAGGGTGAGCTGGTTATTGTTTGCTTATGTATACCAGCAAAAATGGATTTAGATCAACATTGCATGTCCCATAACATGGATAACAATTAGGGAGTTTTCCAGGTTAATTGGAAATGTGTCTTGTGCTGGTCAGTCAGGCGTCGGGGTGTTGCACTGTCATCAGATTGATACCCTGCTCCTTGTACATAAAAAGGAAGCCAAATCTGTGGAATGTTAAGGATGAGCCAAGGATTCCTGACTGGCAGGGGAGATAAGCGGAGGCTGACATGAAACACTTGTAGGAAACCGTACCAGGTCTTGGTGTCTCCAGCCTAAAAATTCCAGCTCCGGGTGAGAAGCCAGGTGTAGGCTGAGACATACATCAGTGCATATATAGAAACAGAGGGACTGATAGCCGAAAGTGGAAAACAGTGCATCCTGTCTGCCAGGAAAGTTAAAGTGGGCCTAAATTCACTACGATTTGGCATGACTGGCAAGCTAGAAGCCAGAAAACAGGCTAAGATACCTTCTAGGAGCATCCATAGCTTCATCACTGCAGAGAAATGCATTGTGCACTTCTCATTTCTCTTTGTGACTACTGACAGGCCACTATCTGTCATTTGAATAGAGTGGGAAGCCCTGGTGCCCTTCTCTGCAGGGCTGAGACACACCAGGGAATGTGGTATCTTAAAGTGGACCAAAACCCAGGATTTTGACTTTGACTATCCTGGGTTTTGGTCCTTTACCACGGCCCCCCCAGCTGCGTGAAATCCCCCAGATCGACGAAGAGAACTTACCTCTTCTCAGTCCTACGGTGCATGCACGGCCGCTTATCCAATCAGTGCGCTCGGAGCCACTGACGCCACGTCATCTAAGCTTCATCTAATGCCAGTGGCTGACAGCTGCATCCCCCGCTACCCTCACCCTAACAGGGAGCGTGCCCACGCTGGCCATTCACAAATGCCTGGCACGGCACTAGCCCTGCTATAGGGATAGCGGAGATGCAGCTGCGCCCTCGCGCATGCACCGTTGGACCGGGAATCAAGGTAAGTGTATGGGGTGACCTGGGGAGTACCACACAATGGGGCATTCTGATTTTGGATCCCCGGGGGGGATCGATCGGCCCGGGAATCTTATAGGTTTTGGTCCACTTTAAACCCATTCTGAAGCTTACTTTTTGTATTCTGTTGTGGAGTATTTCAAATTGGGATGCCCCCAAGGGGGGACTTAAAGCGGACCTTCACCCTGAATTAGAGTCTATCTTATATGTTTCCCACACCCTGTACATACAGATTGTCCACATTAAAAATCATCCTACCGGCATCTACTGCATGTTATGAGCCTTTAAACATCCAAGATGGCGGCTTATGGAAGCCGCCATCTTATCAGGCAGCCTGCAAACAGGAAGTGCCTCCTGACTGTGCTGCTCTGCATTCTGGGACTGCTGACCTTTACCTGACCCCAGCTCTGCTCTGTCTGAGCAAAGCACAGCTATAACCTGCCCCCCTGTACCTTATCCCACTCTCCTCAGTAAGTGTGATGCTT
The DNA here is from genome assembly GCA_027917425.1 of Gastrophryne carolinensis. Taxonomy (NCBI): domain Eukaryota; kingdom Metazoa; phylum Chordata; class Amphibia; order Anura; family Microhylidae; genus Gastrophryne; species Gastrophryne carolinensis. Next base: position 402,363,407 of record CM051237.1, read on the forward strand.
CTGAGTCAAGATGGCGGCGCCCGTATCCTAAATTCCTGAACAGAGTTGCAGCCCAGTGGGGGAAAGAATAATAAGTTAGTGACTAAAAACGTAAAATATATTAATTTTAGATGCTGGGGAACCGTTTTTTAAGAGTTTGGGCTTTTCATTAAATCACGCTGAAGGTCCGGTTTAAGCGATCATTTAAAAAGGACTTTGTGGTCCTGTGGGCTTTAGCCCTACGGGTTCAGTGCTGTCTGCTCCAGTGCCATAAGCAAGCTCCCCTCCCAGCACCGATTTCAAATCAGCACAGTGTGCTCACGATTGTTCAAGTGATGATCCCCCGGCTGCCAATCAATAAAGGAGTTTGCTTCTTTGGTCCCAGCAGCAGGATTCACAGCAAGATCAGGAGAGAAATGTGCTGGTCCCAAAGCTGACAGTGGTGAAACTGGCAGGACTCTGTGGGAACGAGTCTGCAAGCTGGCAGGTAAGTCCCCCTTTTTATCTAACTTGACAGGGACTAGAAGATCTTTCAACTGATTCATGTTTTTATTTCTACGTATAGACTTAAGTGAACCCCAACTTTTTGACACACCACCTGCACTGAAAGTCCTAGGCTTTTACTAATCCTTCAGTTAAAGAAGTGCAAATAAGGAGTAACATTCTCCCCTGTAAGGGAATTTAAGGCCAGTGTATGGGATGAGGCTCCTGGACAGGGTCCCACTGTAAAAGCAATCTTTTCTAGGTCTGGGAGTAGGGGTTTTTTTTTGGGGGGGGGGGGGGGGGAATTGGTGGCCATTGTATGCTTGCGCACACATAGGAATTCCCCCCCCCGTATTTAACCCATCTGTACAGTTAGTATACACATGCACGGAGCAGTGGGCTGCCCTAATTATGGCACCTGGAAGCAGTTGGATGGTTAGATGCTTTGCTTAAGAGTAATTCAGTCATGTCCAATGGCCAGACAGGCTGCCTGCAAACAGGAAGTGTCTTCTGACTGTGCCTCTCCACATTCTGGGATTGCCATCCTAATTCTTACAAAACAAATTAACCGGGTATGAACCAACCCAGTAATTGGTGGAGAACTTCAAGGGTGACCACGCCCCATGAACCCAATCAGTGCTCATGCACATATAAAAATACAAATTGCTTTATTATTTTTACAATTTAAAAACAGCATATATAGTTTGCATATCAGCATACTCATAGCCAAACATAGGCCTTTCGTCCCTTGTTACAGGAAGAATACCTCTATTTCATACAATTTACAATATGTGTATAAAATCCTTAATTATTGCAAAGGCTAACACAATTGACATAAAAAATTGTTGTAATTCTTACCCCAGCTCTGCTCTGTCTGAGCAAAGCATAGTTATAACCCGCCCCCCTGTACATTTGCCCCCCTCTCCTTTCCTCAGTATGTGATTCTTCTGAGGCAAGATGGCGGCGCCCATATCCTAGAGTTCTAAACAGAGGTTAAGCTCAGTGGTGGAAAGAATAAAAACTTAAAATATATTAGATTTAGTTGCTGGGGAATAGTTTTTTTTAAAGGTTTGGGCTTTTCATCAAATTATGCTGATGGTCCAGTTTAACTCTAGGCCACAACATGCCCCCCCACCCAGTCCTCCCTGTATGTCCATCAGCAGGTTCCCTGATGAATGCAGGTCCGCTTGAAGGTGACACAAATTGCAGCCAGAGTCCATAAACATTGCAAACAGGTTCTCTTTTTATTGAGGCAGGCAAATCAGACATTCCAGGACACCCTGCACACAGGGCCCTACACCGCCCGACTTCTACAGTTGTCCCTCACTGATCTTGCCCTCCAGGATTCCATCCCAACACGGTTTACCTCCTCTGATGGCCACGGGAAGCAAATCTACCTCGACTTTCTAAGAGGGCACTCCTCTGTCAGGATATCCAAGACTTCTCCCACTAGCACACCATGATGACACCCTTGCCTCGCTTCTTTTCTGTGCCTCTCTCCCTCGGCTCTCTCTGTCTTATAGCCAGCCTGGGTACATTTATAGGCTTGAAAAACAGCTTAGTCAGATCTATTTCCCTCCATTTCTTTGGCCTATGTTTCTTTTGGATAATTAACCTACTGTATGGCCTACAGTATGACTCACATTAATGTTGTCAAATTAACTTATTCCTGTTTTTTTCATTCATTTATATCCTATGTTGCCATCAAGTGGCCAAGCTGTGTAACTACACTTAAATCTGAAATTATCTGAGATCTATGTACATTTTCTTCTTTAAAGCAGACCTAAATTTATGCTATTTCTTTAGCATATGGCTACCACATCAATCTGTTACAGAAGAACATTAAGAAAAATCACTGAAAAGGTTCCAAAACAACACATCAACCTAACCAGAAAATGCTGATTTACCTTTAAAATTCAAAAAAACTGAGCTTACTGAGGAGCAACCACTTATTTCAGTCTATAAGATGCTGGACTCCGTCTTTATAGGGAATCCTGAATATGATGAAAGAGAAAAAGCAGAAGATAGATGATAGAAATTCTAAAAATAGCCAGAGACATATCAAACATATGTATAGACTCAATTTACTAGGAAAACCTGTTCTGGAGACATTTCCCCTCATCTTTCAGTAGCAAGATATTCTGGAGAAAATTTTTGATTGGTGTGGGAACTTGTTTGAAACTCGTTTGATTCATGGAACACAAAATAATTTAGAATAATAACATAATATTCCATGCTGACTACTACTCTCATTGTAAAGCAAAAATGTCACACCGACAGACCTCAAAAATATAATAAATACATTTTATTAGACAACAAGTATAACCATATTTATAGGAAAACTACTAAAAAGATCATATAGATCAAAGAAACTGAATGTCCATCAGATAAAGGTCAAACCAAATCTAAAAGCTGCATACAGGCTAACAACAGTAATGTATTGGCCCTTTAAATTAGTCACATGTAGTAAAGCATTATTATGCTGATAAACTATAGGGTCAAGCATGTTAATCCATAAATCACTAGACAGTCAGATTGGAATTAGTCTGTATAAGGTACCTACAATTTACATAGATGGTAATAGGAATGATCCAGCCACCCAAATAGAGACCCCCCACGCGCATTCCACAGTGTGTGTATCTTTTTGTCCGGGGAATGTTTGATTCAGGGAGTGCTTTTTTCGGGGACTATTTGGAGAGACTGGATTTTTCAGCACAGCCAGATCTCACCAGCTAAATCCGGCAAGACACGGCCACTTCACTAGCTGACATCCTTTTTTTTGCATTGATAAAAGCCATGGCGCTATAGCCAGCATGATTTTTATCAATGTAAATGACAGCTGTTTTTATTATTTTTTTAACTCTAATTTTTATTTTCTTAAAAAGTGTGCCGCCCCAAAAGCCGACTAGCCTGGGCACCAGGCATAAGGACTGTTAACCCAGGGTTTAGAGACCATGCAGGCCGGCCCCTGGCCCTGTCGGTTCACCAGCCCTTATGCATGGGTTCGGGGCACCCCTGAAAGAAACTTGTGCCCACAATGATGGGCAATGGGCTCTTCTGCACCCCAGGCATCCCAAATGGTGGTACAGGTGACATACCCCCTACCCTTACCAGTTCACCCCAAGTCAGTTAAACACACACCACACCCCAAAATGTTATTATTCTAAATTTGACTACTTACTGATCCCCATCTTCTGTCTATCCCCCATTGTGTGCTGTCCTCACCTGGTCTACCGGGTGTACCACACAGGTTTCTACTGATCTCTGGGGCTCTTCTCTGTCCCCTTTGCATCTTTTTTGGCCCCCTTGTCCTAGTGAGGGACTGCTTGTGGGGTGGGGGCTCTCCCCCATGTGACGATCTGCGTCACACTGTTGGACACAGATGACCTAGCGGATCAGATTAGAATGCCGCTCGGCACAGTCATGAAGAAAGTAGGTGTAGACTGGTAAGTCATCAAATTTTGAATAATACAAATTTTTTGTGTCATGTCTTTTTTTTAACTTACCTGGGGTATACTGGTAAGGGGTTTTAGAGACCCCTATACCAGTCCGGGTAGGGGCTGGCATGTCACCTGCCAGCATTGACGTGTACATGCCAGTAATTTGCCTTTTTACCTGCACCCCCATTTGGGATGCTGGAGGTGCGGAAGAACCCAGTGTCCTTCAGTATGGGAATGGGGTTCTTTCAGGGATGCCTGTGGCACCCATGGAAGAGCCCTAAATGCAAACCGAAGGGCATAAGGGCTGGGGAACTGGCGGGGCCAGGGGGCCAATTACTGTCTGTCTTTTTCTTGTATATGATATAGCCAGCATGATTTTTATCGCTGACTCGCTGACAGAGATTCACTAAACTGTTATGCGAGTGGAATATTCTTGTAAAAAAGTGAGAATTTCTCCAAGCTTTCTTGTATGGTTTATGCACCGACGGGAATATCTTGCTTGCGTCCATAAATCTTATGAGAAAGCAAGATTTTCTGCATAGTGCTGTGTGTGTGTGTGTGTGTGTGTGTGTGTAATACCCCACTCAAGACAGTCTATGGCATTAACCTGTTGGAAACAAATAGAGGCTGTGCCTTCGCTAAGTGGAAGAGTAGGTTAAATGTTTGGTGTGCCATTGCCTCCACCCAAAATAGAGCCCTTACAGTTAATAGAGAACACCTTTCTGGGATATAGATCAAGTTTTCTAGGCAAAACAATACATTTGAAGCAGAGGAACTACTGCTCCCAGCAACCAGTTACCATTAGTCAATAGCCAAATACCTTCAGGAGAAGGTCGGCAAGATGCAAGCTGCAGGGGCCCATGACGTTGATTCGAGGAGATGACTTACTATTGCTACATAAGGCGATGAGGAGATAAGCAGCAGCAGTAGAAGATCCTCCACAAGACATATTGCAGGTTAACATGCAGAAGGCAATTGGGGCGTTAGGGAGCAGTGGTAGAAGATCCCCCATGTGGCAGCGGCAGCTGGATTTGCAGCAAGAGATCTGCAACAAGCCCTCTCACTCTATGATCTCCAGCAGGTGACTCTGTTCCACTTGCAACTCTGTGGTAACTGAGCACTTCACAACACCTGCTTACGAGTTGCCTCTCACAAGGAGCTGAGTTTTTTTAAATTGAGCCTATTGTGTAAAGTTGCTAGAGACAGAGAAGGTGAAAAGAGCAATAAATAAGGAAGATGACAAGAGAGACTCAGGGATAGGGGGAATGTGAAAAAAGATGCAGCAAGGGTATAAAAGAGAGAAAATTTGGAAAACAGCTAGAGGAAGAGAAATGGTAAAAATAGACACAAAAAACAAGTTTGAGGTAATGTGGAACAGAGAGAAGGAGGGAAAGTATTAAAAATAATAAGGAGAAGGAGGAAAAGTGGGAAAGTGGAGGGGGAGACGGAAATGTGGAAGAGAGACAAAAAAACAGAACTAGGTAAAGGTGGAGAAATCACCTAAAAAAGATAAGGGCAAGACATTGAGATGAAGAGGAAGAGAAACAAAAAAAAAATGCTGAATACAGAGAAAGAGAGATCGACAAGCAAAAAAGTGAGCGAGAGAGATGGATGAAAAGTGGAAAGGAGACCTGCTAAACCAGCTGAGAGCTCTCTGTCTGACAGGGGTTTCTGAATGGCATCCCCTTGCAGAGAGGCTGGGATAGCGCCCTGTGTGACCACACAGCTTCCACACCCCAAGGATTGGCCATGACCATTGGCCTCAATTCAATAAGAGTTAATAATAAAAAAAAGGTAGTAAAAAATTCACTTCATGAGGAAAAATCCTGGAAATATCACTGTCGCTGAATCACCAGACAAAAGACAATGAAAGCCAATGGCACTTTTTACTAAAGTGTAAAAGGTGGTAAAAAGTTCCCTAATTTTCTTAGGAGTAAAAAAGTACCATTGACTTTCATTGTTTTCCTAGCTGGTGATTCAGCAACAGTGACATTGGCCTTGATTCACTAAGAGTTGAAAAAAACTTTCATGGTAGAAAAAAATTAAATTCATGAGAAAAAAGCCAGAGAATGTCACTGTTAGTGAATCACCAGATAGGAAGACAATGAAAGTCAATGGTACTTTTTTACTCCTGGAAAAGTGCCATTGACTTTCATGGTCTTCCTATCTGGTGATTCACTAACAGTGACATTCTCTGGCTTTTTTCTCATGAATTTAATTTTTTTCGACCATGAGAGTTTTTTTCAACTCTTTGTGAATCGAGGCCATTCTCAGGCTTTTTTTCTCATAAAGTAAATATGAAAATTTTCTTTTCAACTCTTGAATCAAGGCCATTGAGTTCAGATAGTCCATGAAAGAGAAAGGCACATAATGAGTAGTCATCAGTAAATAAGACAGCAGGTAGGTCCCAGCTAGAATCTGTAGGTTGGGCCAAGTCTCTACAGATAAAGTCAAGACATTTATGAAAATAATCTGAGAGTGGAGCCTCATTTGAGAAACATTGAAGCAGAAATATTTGCTGTATTAGGTTTATGTGCTGAGGGTCAGCTTTGGTGTCAGAGGCACTTTAGAAATGCCCAATAAATATATAGCAGTGCATTGTTATGTCAAGGAACATTTGGTCATGTTTTCTATCTCCTGGCACCTGGCATGGAAACATTCATGAGATGGCCATTATTGGACAAAAAATCCGTTACTGTTGGGGAATGGCTTTATCTCAGTAAGTTGCTACAATACAGAAACAAATCCAGAGAGCAGACGCTGCAGCTCAAGGCTAAGGCTATTGTTTATCAGCATTCTAGACGTACATGGCTACTATCTGTGACCTGACCGATGACCCGAAATCACGCTTGCTGTTTGAGATGGTGGAAGTTTAAAGTGGACCAACACCCACGGGTGATCGGCCCGGGAATCTATAAGATTCCCGGGCCGATCACCTCCCTCCCCCTCCCCTCCCGAGATCGGGATGTCCCGCGTGGTGAAACCCCCCCAAACACCCCAAACTCCTTACCTTATCTTCCCCGCTCCCAGCGCCGACGGACAAGCCGCGGACAAGCGGCTCCTCCGCCGCCGCCTCCCTCGCGCCCCTCTAGACGTGCGCGCGCCCGCGCCGGCCATCTGTGACGCGCGGGAGGCGGCGGCGGAGGAGCCGCTTGTCCGCGGCTTGTCCGTCGGCGCTGGGAGCGGGGAGAGGTGAGTTTTTTGGGGGGTTCGGGGGGGTTTCACACAGCGGGGCACCCCGATCGGGGGTGCCCCACCGAAGTGGACCAAGACCCAGGATAGTCAAAATCCTGGGTGTTGGTCCACTTTAAGCACCGAGAGGAGGGAAATAAATCAGGGTGGTCGTCACAGCCATGACCATAAGTAAGAATTAGCAAGAGGGTTTCAGATTAGCCTCAGGGTAAAGAGAAACTCCAAGATTTTTTAACACTGCAGTCAAACCATCCTCCCCCTGTGCTCAGCCCAATTTGTCCCCAATTGGGATAGTTAGACTTGAGTGAATGACCAGTACAGTCCCATTGATGCCCGGGATTGAGTAACAGATCTGCCACCCTGTGCATTGTCTTTAAGATGGCTGCATCCAGGACCCGAGATGCTGGGGGAACGGCCCTGGATCCCAGACGAGGTAAGACATTTTTTTTGTAATCCCTTGTCCTGCCTGAGCACAAGCTGAGGGAGGTGACATAGAGACTACACTTCCATTTTAAGGCATCGGGCAGCCACAGGCCGGATTTGGGCTCAGGGTGTGACATAAAGGATGTGCACTGAAAATTCCCTCCAGCTCATGTTAAAGATCTAAAACCCATCGTATCTCTTTCCCTGTCCTGTTAAGGCCAATTTGGCTAATAAAAACACCCTTGGTCCTTGCTAATTGCCTGACCCAACGTTAGGAACTCACAGGACCATCAATCGGGATTACGAAGATGTGGCAGCCGCAGAAGCTCAGGATAGCAATTCTGCCAGGACCTGGTTAGTTAGTTTTTAGTTTAATGTGCCAAGTCCTACTTAGTTGGGGTTGGGGGGAACTTTTTGAGGGGACTGTAAACCTAACAGCAATAATAAGGTAGCAAGCAGCTCACCTGATGCCTGTCCAATGTGTCTCTCTGTCATTTCCTGCAGCGTAGGGTAGAAGCCATAGCAGGGCTCCAAAGATTTCCCTCCATTTAATTACATTCCCCCCGAACCACGCAAAAAGATGGTCTAACAGCCACTCTGTCCCATGCAATGGTGGCCTTTACTACCATGCATCCCATGCAAATGTGTGGGGCCCCTACCTGTAGGAAGATATTGGAGGATTGCCTGGATGGTTGGGTCCAGAGCGGCCACAGAATCAAGGGGCCCGTGCATTGTAGGCATGCCTTAATAGTCTTCAGTATTCATTTTACCAGGGGAGTAGCGAACAAGGGTTAGACAGGGCACAAGTCCCTGGCAGCAAGGATCGGTAGGGTGCAGGGTTTTTAGATTCTTTTAGATTCCAGGTCGGCCACTGGTGGGTTTTACTCCATCATTTAGAGCGGCACAGAGGAGCTCCACACCCTGTGGGCAAACATTGATTTAGTTTATTCAAAGTTCAGCCGAACTTGCCGGACCCGATTGGGGGGATTCGCTTATCCCAATTTACTGGTGATTTTCTCACCTGGGGAGAGACGTCTGCCATTACTGCTGCTTGATTTTTCCAAAGCTGCTGATGACTGTTACAGTGGAAAGATTACGGGATTTGTAGTCAGTAGTTCTTACTATATGAGAAACTTGGGCACAGGTATGGAGCCACAATCCTAACCCAAATGATTATTTTACATTCCAAAAGAAGAAAACAATAAGGCAGAACATCAACAAACTGACAAAAATGGACATGGACAACTGTAATAAAATGAACATCAAGCGGTTTGGAGGTGTTCTTACAGCCTACATCTTCACTTGTTTGTCTATAATAAAGTATAACTCTTCAGCGTTCTTTGGTCCATGTTCAGGGTGGTACACACCATGAAACTAAACACAGAGACAATGTTTCACCCTTTAAAGTGGAACAAAACTCAATCAGGCAAGCCCTGAAATCTTAAAGATTCCAGGGCCGGCCACCGGCTTTCCCCTGGGATATCCCAAATCGAGATGCCGCTCTGTATGAAACTCTCCCAGGTTGCCGCAATCGAAAGTGAGAGCAGCCTGCATCTCTGGGCTGAGGAGCACTCCTGTAGCCAGACATTCAGATAGGCTGGGACAGGAGTGCGCCCGCTTCTGGGGATACAGCTGTTCTTGGTTCAGATTGCTTTTTGCCGAGCATTAATATGCGCAGCAGAGAGATCGGACAGGTCGAAAACCTGCGCATACGCCATAGGACCGGAGTGAGTCATTCATGGGTGATCTGAGGGGCTTCATACAGTGGACCATCCAAAGTTGTGTGCCCAGGGGGCATAAAACAAAACCCTCTTCCGCTTTAAAACTTCACTACTAGTGTTGAACTATTGTTGAGCGAACACATAGATGTTCAGTTTTGGCAAGTTTGGTCAAACTTTTACCCGAACCCCATTGAAATCAATGGTGATCTGAAAATGGCCCATAAATACATATGAGGAGTGGGGAGGGGGAGTGCCCATTTGTCAAAGGGCCTGCAGAGGCAGAATCAGACCGGGACTGTTAAAAAAAATAAAAAGGTGGTGGTGGGTGGTGGCAGAAAGTAAGGGGTAAGCTCACTGTTCTCAATCATGGGGCATTCATCTTATTCATCTTAGCCCCAGCCATCAACATTGTGTGAGATGAAAAACGGCATCCCTGATCACCGGCTCAGGTAAGTGTACAGTCGCTTCTTATATGCTGCACACTCTGCATTGTGTTAAAGGGCACCCCTTACTGGCCACCCCCGCTATGGGCTAAAGGCTGCTCGGGAGCCCAACAACCAGCTTTACTGAGTGTTTAACCCAAACACCGATCCCAAACACTCGACTCATTACAGGACACACCTTAGTTTACCATGTCGGTTGTTTGTTTTTTCCTATTGTTGTAGCTGAGAATATTAGTGTACAATAGAATTTCTTTTGATATCCAGTCTGGGACACAGTTCTTACCCTGTATTGCTGTGACTGCATTGATTGCTGTTGACTTTAGTTTGTCAGTTTTTCAAAGATGATGCTAGATCATAGAGATGCCATTGTTCCTGTCAGTGGCAACTAATACTGCTTACTAACACTGTGAGATGTCAGGGCAAACTATACACAAGTTTTATCTTTTGATGCTTTCAGTCCATCTGGGTCAGCCAGCTCTCCCTATGGCCTGTCTGCTCTCATGAGCTGACTGTGGTTGCCGTATGATTCCAGTTGGGTGAGTCTAAAAGCTTTCATTCCACACTCCAGACGGCAACAATCTGCAGACAGAGTAGCAAAGAAGGATTCCAGGGCAGGTAAGTGCTTTAAATTTATGTAACCCCCCCACCCTGCTTCAGTGCTAGGGGAGGGTGGCAGGACTGGGTGGGGGGATTTAAAAAACGGTCATCCTGGGCTAGCCTGGCCCTTTAAGGTGTGAGGCATTCCAAAGGATGGGAGGGGGTTAGGTGTGGTGGAAAGAAGTGAGGCAAGAAGATCTGAAGTGGGAAGAAGTGGCTAGGGGTGAGGTAGGAAGCATTGGGCAAAGGTAAGGTGGGGAAAAGGTGGGCAGGGGTCAGATGGGAAAAGGTAAAGAGGTAAAAGGTGGAAAGAGGTGACCAGAGGTAAGTGGTGTGGGGAGAGCAGGAGGTGGGTGGAGGTAGACAGGTGATGGGGGCAATTGTGACAGTGCATGTGGCCTCCAGGTTACAGGCTGTGTATCCCTGATCTAAACCCTCTTGATGGTTATACTGTAAATATACACAATATATTGTTTTCTTCACGCTATAAGACGCACCCGTCCATGAGATGCACTTAGGCCCTTATTTAACAAGGAATAGCGACAGGTAGCGACTGGTGAGCGGCCGGTAATGACGGGCCCCGCCACGAGAACGCCGGCTCCCCACCACAATCACACATTTATCAAGCCAATCCTGCTTAGCGACTGAGATAGCGCCATATAGCGACTCATTCATCATTATTCCAGCCTCACCCCACAGCGCCAGCGTCCGACCTTGAACAGCGACAGGTATGACCTCTCGCTACCTGGCGCTCTCCAATGCATTTCAATGGAACAATCTTTTAATAATTAATTGTTATTAATTTTTTTTTTTTTTTTTTTAAATGTGAAAAATTCTGTGACCTTAAAAAAATTATTAAAAATGGCAGATTTGATATTACAGGTCTGATATTAATGTATTCATATTACAAAATTATTTAAAAAACTTGTTTTTTTTGGTTTCCAAAAATATGGTTGTTTGGGGGTTAAAAAACTGCTTTTAACCCATCGCCGCCAGCGCTCTGGGGTTTAAACATGCATTTTACAGCGCGAGAATTTTTTGAGCGTGATTTGTTAATGAATATGGTGGAAGCCGGTCGCTCTGACCAGTCGCTATCATGCGCTCCCATACAGCGCGGAACCTGTCAAATAGCGACTCCTCATCCAATATTCAACATTACGGCAAACCGACTGAGTCGCTATCAACTACCGAACAACGGCCAAGCACAGCGACTACTAGCGGGCGCTCTGAAAATGCCGCTACAGTCGCTCAACTGTCGCTACCTGCCGCTGTTAATGAATCGGCCTCTTAGGTTTTAGAGGAGAAAATTCGAAAAAAAAATATTCTGGACCAAATAGTGTGATAAAATACCCCCTCACCACATCACCCCATTACAGGCTGCATGCAGAATCCCCTCCCAATCACCCCATTATAGACAGTGTGCAGATCCCCCCCAATCACCCTATTACAGACAGTGTGAAGGAAAGCATATTCCATAGCTCTTCATTTGTCCATTCAGGCTTCATAATAGGAAAAGATTATTTTCTTTTAAAAATGGATACACCATCATCAACTTGAATATACACAAAATACCAGGTTAAAATCAATCAGGGAATTACACGCAAGCGCATTTATCTCCAGCAAAATGAATCAATGTTGCAGAATGTATCCTCTATCAGTGTAAACACATTGTATCAAATCAGTGCTAATATCATACCTCCCAAATGCCCCTGATTTGGAGGAACTGTCCCTCTTTTGAGTCCATGTCCCCCTGTCCCTCATTGTTCTTCTCTGTCCTTCTTTGAGGTTTAATATGCAGATCTGCATCAATAAATGATTCATTCTTCTATTCAAGGTTTTTATATTGTTGTAACTGTTACACCCTATCTCTTATCCATTAATCAATAAGGGGACATAACAATTGTCCCTCTTTCCCACACTGAAAAGTTGGAAATACAGTATATAAATATACACATGTAACACCGGCAGGCTGATTCATTACTAGCCCTAGGTATCGGCAGATGAGCGTCTGTACAGAGGCGCTTAGAACGAATGCTAGTAGCCGTTGTGATCAGGCGCTGTTAAAGAGCGCTTCAGTCGCTGTAGTAACCTGGCCACCATTGATGAATGAGATGTATGTTGGGCGTTCTAACACCAGTGCAGCGACACAGGGAGCGAGAGGTAGCGCCAGCTCATTGCGACCGACTCTCAGCGACTCACATCATATTCATCAAAAATCCAAACTCACAGAGCATCGGCGCTCAAAATTGGGTCAATGTAGCATAGTGCGGCAGACACTGTGTGATTAAAGTCTGTTTTATAACTTATATCCACCAGTACCACCAAGCGAAACACATGGAGTGACATTGTTGTAACTTTAATGCCTGACCTGTAATGACAATTCTGCATAAAAAAAATCAAAAAAGTTTTCAAAAATGACTCTTTCTAGGCCAGGAGAGGTCACACAATTATTTGAGAGAAAAAAAAAGAAAGAAAAGAAAACCCTGTTTAAAGAGAAGAAAAGTAATGTCCATTGAAATGTATGGGAGAGCGACAGGTAGCGACAGATAATACCTGGCGCTCTGGAGGCTAGAGCTCCGGCACTATACGTTGAGCCGCCTGTAATGATGAATCGTACACGGGGAGGCCGATTCATTAATAGCGGCAGGTAGCGACAGTTGAGCGACTGTAGCGGCATTTTCAGAGCGCCCGCTAGTAGTCGCTGTGCTTGGCCATTGTTCGGTTGTCGGTGTGCAGTAATGTTGAATACGGGTGACGAGTCGCTATTTGACAGGTTCTGTGCTGTATGGGAGCGCATGATAGCGACTGGTCAGAGCGACCGGCTCCCACCATATTCATCAAAAAATCACGCTCAAAAAATTCTCGCGCTGTGAAATGCATGTTTAAACCCCAGAGCGCTGGCGGCGATGTGTTAAAAGTAGTTTTTTAACCCCCAAACCACCATATTTTTGGAAACCAAAAAAAAAAATTTTGAAAGAATTTAGTAATATGTATACAATAATATCAGACCTGTAATATCAATTCTGCACAATTTTTTTTTTTTTTTACCTTAAAAAAATTAACTAACATGGCAGAAGTGGTCACAGAATTTTTCACATTTAAAAAAAAAAAAAAAACATTAATAGCAATTAATTATGTATATTTAAAGATTGTTCCATTGAAATGCATTGGAGCGCGCCGGCCGGGAAAGGTCAAACCTGACGCTGTTCAAGGTCGGACGCTGGCGCTGTGGGGTGAGGCTAGAATAATGATGAATGAGTGGCTATATGGCGCTATCTCAGTCGCTAAGCAGGATCGGCTTGATAAATGTGTGATTGTGGTGGGGAGCCGGCGTTCTCGTGGCGGGGCCCGTCATTACCGGCCGCTCACCAGTCGCTACCTGTCGCTATTCCTTCATAAATAAGGGCCTAAATGGCGCTGCTAGAGGTGCTCACCGGAATCGATTTGATAAATGTGGTTTTGCGTACAGCGCCCAGCGTTCACCATTCGCTACCTGCCGCTACGAGGCACTAACTGCCGCTATCCCTTGATGAATAAACCCCATTGGCTGTGCAGAAAGCAAACAAGGAGACTGCCTGAAAGGTGTCTCTAAAGTGCTAACATTATACACAACAAACATACTTTGAGAATCATGTGACCTTTGCACATTTTGTACATAGGTATCACAAAAGATAATTAATCACATTTCCAGTATCCATATATTGCAGACAATTGACCTTGCATCATTACTGTAATGAAACATGTCATTTTATCTACGACATATTATCCTACATCCTTTAATTCCATTAAATCATTAATAACCTATTCTTATTCATACCACAGTGGGTTGTTACCCTTAAAGTGGACCAAAACCCTGCTGGATGGGCCCGGGAATCTATAAGATTCTTGGACCGATCCATCCCCTCCCCGTGGGGCATCCAAAATCGGGATGCCCCACCGTGTGACACCCCCCAGGTCGCCAGCCACACTTACCTGAATTTCAGTCCAACGACGCATGCGTGGGCCGCGGCCGCATCCCCGCTATCCCTCTAGCAGAGCACGTGCCCGCACCGCCCATTTGTCAATGGCTGGCATGGGCGTGCTACCTGTTAGAGGGAAGCGCGAGATGCGGCCTCCAGCGCGCTTGAAGACGCTGAGCTAAGACATCTCTTTGACGTGCATAGCTCAGCGGCTCTGCTGATTGGACGTGCATGCGCCGTAGGACAGCAGTGAGGTGAGTTTATTCGGGAGATCTGGGGGGTTTCACATAGGGGGGAGTGGACCAAAACCCAGGATGGTCAGAATCCTGGGTTTTGGTTCACTTTAAAGTTTGATCTCCTTTGATACCTCTATTGAAAACACAAAGAGGAGAGAGAGAAAAAAGGGGGACACATTGATAAGGCACAAAAAGTGGAAAGAAAGAGAAAAATAATAATATAAATAAATAATAATGTTAACATTTTAGAGACACATTACAGGCAGTCTACTTGTATATTAACTGCACAGGACTATTTGTTACATGTGTATATTTATATACTGTTTTCACACTGATAGTGGATACATTCTGCAACATTGATACATTTTGCTGGAGATAAATGTGCTTGAGCGTAATCCCCTGATTGATTTTAACCTGGTATATTCAAGCTGATGATAGTGCAATCATTATTAAAATAAATGTATTTATTTTTATATTAATCGGTAGCAATCTGTTTTTGGAAAATACTTAAAGGAGCAGTATCACGAAATTTGCATTAAAAAAGATAAATAATTAAATAGCCACACAATAGCTTATAACATGTGTATAAATAATCTGGCGATAGAAAAAGGAAAAAATATATGCCTCTCTTTTAAATTGTATAATGACAATGGCTCAGTCCATTTGCTGAATAGGGGGATCTGCTGGGTTGTATTTAGTGAGCTGCTTCATTTAGCCCACTGGTCTCCTAGCAACACTTTACCTCAGAGGCTGACACTGACAACATCAGTGGTAACGGACGTGTGTGTGTGTGAGGTGCTGCTTTTGTTATGAGACCAGGTGACTCAAATGTGTAAAATCTATACAAAATAAACTAAACTGACTGAAAATAACTGAAATTCTTCTTTAAATAACTGTGCAGGAAAATCTAAAGGTATTAAAGTGGAACAAAACCCTGAGTGGCCGACCCTGAAGTCTATAAGACCCGGCCATTGACCTTCCCCCTTGGTCATTCTAAATCGGGATGCCCCACTATGTGAAACGACCCCTGGATAACCACAGATCCCCCCATTTTTCTGGCGCGCTCACGCAGATAGTCATTTAGACAGGCCGGGCAGCCAGGAAGGTCACTGCTCAGGCTCCCCATCTGCGTGCAAACAGAGCTGATTGGATGAGAACCCGCGCATGCGCTGTGGGACAGGGAAAGGTACGTTTTCACAGGCGAACTTGGGGATTTCACATATCAGGGCATCCCAAGTCGGGATGCCTCTAGGGGCACAAAACAAAACTCCAGATAGTGAAAATCCTGGGTTGGGTTTTGCTCAAAACACACAAAGCTGAAAGAAAGATCATATGGAAAAATGAAAAATAAGAATATGAAAGAGAAAATGGTAAACTGAAAGATTCTGCAGCAGAGCCAACATGAAGGGAAAACTGTCAAAATCAGCTAAATGACTTCTAGAGCTTTTCTCTCTGTTTTAGATATATAAGTTCTGGCCAGGCAATGTTGCAATGTTGTTATCTGATGCTGGACGGCTGCCAGCACTGAACAGCTGAGACTTTGATACATTGTTTCCCCCTCTCCTCAGCGTGGAACAGGCCAGAGTGTCGGGCTCCGACACTCAGCAGACATAAACATGAGCTATTAGTCTCCAGCTGCTCAACACAGACATAATTTGTTTCTAAATTTGTAATTCTTACTCCAACACTTACCTACATTCAAAGTACCATTTAAATATAAGTCACCAAGAAAAATTCGCGATACTGCTCCTTTAAGTGGACAGTCCCCCTATGAGTGAACGGGTAAAAAAAAGCAAAAAATACTTTATATTGAAAGAGACATCACACAGCTCAACCTTCAACCTTATGTCATGAGCATAGGAATACCCGATGTGACCAAAATCTCTGAAGCCCCTTATGGCCAGTTCCATAAGGGTGATCATTTTTTAATCCGAAATGTTGTACAACATCTTCCAGTTATTTGATAGTAATCATAATGTAAAATATTATATTTAGGAATAAAAAGATGAATGTCTGTGTATTTCCGTGAAGATGTCAATGTTCCCCAAGCCACAATTGGCTAATTTGAAAATTTTAAAGCCCCCTTCCCATGAGAATAAGGTTTTCCGGTTCTCCACTTTCTTTTGCTGAAAGTAGCATGAGAGTTCTCTTTAGTCCTGACCCCCAGTAAGTTTATGAAAAAGTTCTTCATCCAAGGTCTCATTATGGTCTTTGGAGCGAGTTGAGAGGAAGATGTACCCTCCTATATATTCGTGGACCACCTTGCAGGTTGCGCTTTGACACGTAAAAGCAATGGCAACGTTAGGATCAAAATCAACGGCAACCTGAAGAACAAACAAAAAAGTCATAAAAATATTAAGAATATCATTTTATTTTATTTTTTGTCTATGATTTGAGACTTCACAACACTTTACAGGCCTACTCTATTGTTAAGCACCTTAATCCTCCTCCTAATTTACGGGACCCTTTCAAGGGTAGTGCAGACCAGGGTGAGTGTATTGCAGAAAGCATACATGATCTAAATGTGGTTGTTGCAAATATGTTGCTGTAGGGAATAAGCTCATTTGCAACACTATGGGAGTTATTCATCAAGGGATAGCGGCAGGTAGTGCCTCATAGCGGCAGGCAGCGTCTGGTGAACGCCGGGAGCTGTACGCAATACCACACTTATGAAAGTGAATCTGGTGAGCGACTCTAACAGCGCCATGTAGCGTACGCCAGGTATTACCTGTCGCTCTCCCATACATTTCAATGGACGTTCCTTTTCTTCTGTTTAAACAGGTTTTTTTGTTTTTAATTTTTTTTTCTCTCTTAAATCATTGTGTCACCACCTCTCCTGGCCTAGAAAAAGTCATTTTTTTTAAACTTTTATGATTTTTTATATTTTTATGCAGAATTGTCTGGCACTAAAGTGTTAATGTCACAATGTTATAACAATGTAATTTCATGTGTTTTCGCTATGCTACTGGTGGATATGTGTTCAAAAACAGACTTTAATCACACAGGGTCTGGCACTCTATGCTATAGCGACCAGATCCAGAGCGCCTACGCTCTGTGAGTCTATTTTTTTGTTGAATATGGTGTGAGTCACTGAGAGTCGGTCGCACTGACCTGGCGCTACATTTCGCTCCCTGCAACGCTGTACTGGTGTTAGAACGCCCAACATACATCTCATTCATCAATGCTGGCCAGGTTACTACAGCAACTGAAGCGCTCTGTTACAGCGCCCGATACACGCACAAGAGCATCTACTAGCGGTAGCTCTAAGACACTCATCTGCCGATTCCTGGCACTAGTAATGAATCAGCCTCCCCGTCAGTAGTATATCTAAAGACATAACAACAATATCTTTCTAAGGCTGAAATAAGAAACAGAGTGGAGAACCTCCTATTTTCTTCCCCTTAAGAGCAGCGCTAATTTTATCACAAACATAAAGAAAAGTGTACAATTATATCTCCAACACTTATATAACAGATTAGAATCCTGCGCAGGGAGTCAAGACCGTGTCAGACCTTGGTGGTCTTTGATACAAACTCCTTATAGGAATGAGGCATATCATCACCACATAATTTGCACGCCATGCAAATTAAGGAAAATAAAAGTTATAATGCATATAGAATCTAACCCCTGATAGGGTCCATTATCCTTCTAATACCTTTTTGGATAGTGTTAATTATAGGTTCAAATTGAGGCTGAGTATGGGATACACCGTCAAGTTTAGAATAGAGAGGTTCTTGTACACTTAATCAGGAATTAGGATTAGCCTTGGTATTTAGAGTATTGAGATTAGATTTGGTTTTTAGAGTAGGTGTATTGTGGGTGTTAACCTTGCTAATATATAGTTGTTTTTAAAGTTGACTCTTATTGGTTTAATGTTTATTAATTTATAATTCATAATTATGCATAATGAACCTTTCTAATAAGCTGAGGTATAGGTGTCAGCTGCTGCTATATTTTACAGTTGTAGATTTAAAGTGTTTTATCATTGTTTAATAATGTTATATAATGTTTGTATAAAATGTATGTATAGTGTGGACATTACCTTCCACTTCCCTTTGCTAAAGAATATGAAATTTGCTAAATAATAATGCCATTTGGACTTACAGAAAGCAAGGATGAAAGACGCTGCATTGAACGGTGAAAGCGTAACAACGTGTCTTGGAGAGGAAACAGTTAACCTCCCAATGAAACGTCATGAAGTGAGGTGAATAAATTAGTGACAATGTGGTGGGCCCGCAGCCTAATGACAAAGTCTAAATAGACGAAACGCGTTGGGCGGGACCCTACCACATCGTCACAACGTCCTTTCAAACAGCTGCGTGTGCCTGAGTTTTACCTTCGCAGCCCGCGGCCGGGGCTTTGGAGGAAACAAATTGGTATTAAGGGGAAGTGCAAGGCAACGGCCTGTTTTGAGGAACTGCAACATTGGTTCTATAATACGCATTTTGATGTGAATCTAATGGTAAGCGAAATTAAAGTTTTTTAAAGTTTTGAATCTAAATGGTGTTTATGTGCGGGTTTTTTCCACTCCCCTTATAATGACCACAAACTAATAATAACGGAGAATATAAGGACGGAAGATTGTTATTAACCGGAGGTTGTTCCAATATGAGGTTTATTTATTTGTGATATGCTGGATTCAAAGAAACTATCTGGTACGTGCATTTGAGTTTGGTGGCTGGTGTACACAGTTAAATCATATGAGCACTGCTGGTGAAGCTTTTCTGTGAAAGAGAAAGAAAATTTGGACTGATTAACCCTTTATTCTATCCCGTGGAGTCTAACTATGATATTTGCATAGTTTTTTTTCTCTTTTGATATCTAAAGACATGTCAGGTCTGTGCAGTGCAATATACCGGTATAGTGTGTACTACTAGACCCTTTAAAAAGAGATGTATGGAACACATCTATGATGTGAATAGCCCCTTTCCTAGGTCCTATGTGGCAAAACCCTTCATCATACGCTACAGGGCTAAACTTAATTTCCTAACGGCTACCATTTTGGAACAGGTACGAATGGGGCCAAAAGGGGGCAATCTTCAAGAAAAATTGTTGGAGAGAGGGGCGTGGTGGATTATATACTTTAATACCCGTATCCCCGCTTGTTTAAATGATGGATTGGATATTTCACTTTGCACATAAATGTACTTTAATCTCTTTAACTCTGAGTGATATTATTGCTAGGGCAGGAGTATATATATATTTTCTGGCTGGCCTTATTGTTTATCTATTCATATCATTACCTCATTGTGTTTTCAACATTCCGTTCTTTAGCTATTTATTTGGTTCGCACAATTTGGGCAATGAGTGTGAATTGCACATATAACATTAGTTTGTATATTTATGGGCTATCCCTGGATCTCTTGTTTTTTTTTTAACTATTTTCACTCTCTCATTTCGTTTTCTCCTCGTCTAGCTGATAACATATTATATTATGTTTACATCAGCCTAGATGTTGGGACATATATTATGCTACAGTGGTTACTTGTTAAGGTCAGCATTAGTTGTGTAGACTAATATTTGCTGGATCTTGCATGGCTTCTGGATGCGACAATATGTTGCTATAGATTGGTCTCAATTGTGCTGCTATCAGCTGTCTTTATTGTTATTTAAGATTAATAACATGGTATATATGTCAAGAATATACATCAAGAGTTACTGGTTTCGGACAGTTTTATTATTACTTTATATTGTTTATTACTTTGATGCATGAAAAAATTCTGCGTTACTATCTGTTTCATGAAGGTTATTCCAGCATGAATATTTCTACAATATCTGACCTTACTTTAGCATAGTTTTATTTGCCGCCACTGTTATTAGTTATTTGATGCGATGTTCTTTTTTAAAATTTATAAATAAGAGACATCAGCCCTTCTGTTTCAATGCCCACAATAATGAACTGAGTGTATCTATGCGAGATGCATGTTCAGTTGGTGTATAAATTCTCAGTAAGCGAGGCTGGGCTCCTGTCTTAATATTACTTGTGCACGAGACTATGCTCTGTCTTCTCGTAAGATTATGTTAACAGAGTGGCGGGAGCTTCGACTGAGTTGATTATTTACACAAACTTATAGTGTATTTGGTACATGACTAAGGGGGTACTTTAAGCCCCCGAAACGCGTTGTGTTCCTGCCGGGACCTCCCTACTGTGATTGGAAGCTGGATTCCTTGCATTATCTTCATTGATTGGAGTTGCGGCTTTCCCCTGGACGGGGGAATCAGATCATTTTGGTGAGCTGAATTTACAGGGTGATTGTAGCCAAATGCAGCTACAGGGAGGCTAGGGATGCAGTGCCCTGGTGAAGACATCACAGTGGAAGCATCTGAAAATGGTGAGTTTACTGGCGACCCAGGGGGAAGGCTAACACCTGGCCCTGGAGTCTTTTGTTCTGCTTTAAAGGGCCAGCCCAGGTCCTGCCACCTAGTGCTGAAGCAGAACGGGGTGGGATGTGTTACAATAAAAAAAGCACTTAATTGGCCTATATTCAGCGTGATTGTTAGGTGACTGCTGTTCATCCAAAGGAAAGCTACCATCGCCCGATGAGCAGTGGAGGATATCTGGCCATGTAAGTATTCTTTTATGTAACCCTCAGCCCTGCTTCAGCACTAGTGGAGGATGGGCTGGATTGGCCCTTTAAGTGTTCATTTACATGTGTTAAAATTGTTTAAAATGTCGCTGAAACCACCTACCTGTTGTATTTCCCAGTTTACATTCCATTGTTTCATGTTAGAGAACCTCCAGGTAGAAATAGGGTCACCTGTTGTAAAATCTATTCGGATAAGTCTGTTGTAGGAAACTCCAAGTACATCATCTTTCTTCAGATCCCTAAATCTTTAAACATATTAAAAATGTTGAGTTACTGTGATAACACAGAACATGGTCTTTTGTTGTAGCAATTTCAATGGTGCAATTCAAGTCTATTTGTATTGAAAAATAAAACTTTTGCTGCTCAGACCAGCTCATCCGGCACTGAACTGATTGGGATGCCCCAGGGGCATGGAACAAAACCCAGGATAGTCATATAACAGAAACTTTTGCTGCTATGGCATACAACATATTGTACAGTAGAAATGTCCATGAAAACCATTTTGCACAGTTACATAGTGGGTAGCTCTTTAAAGAGGAACATCGGACTAAAATGCCCTCCAGATGTTGCAGCAGGCCTGCTGTGGCGACATTTGGCTGCTTCAGGGCCCGATCTCTGCCCCCCCAGCTTAGCCGCCTGTTAGTGATAGAACAGCTTTAGCCGGCCTCTTCAAAATCCTGCTCCGCTCAGCAAGTCTCGGGGGCTTTCTGGCGGCCCAATTGCATCTCTTTTATCGGCACTGCACAGGCTTGAGATCGGGGGCCCTGTGCAGTGCCTTATGGGATGCAAGATGGCGCCACCCGTCGGAAGATCGGCAGAATCCGAGGGACACAGAAAATGGATCCCCGGGGAGATGAGTGAAAATGCCCAAAGGTAAAAGCGGAGGGGGGCAGGAGATCGGTGATGTTTGGGGGGGGGGGGAGTTTAACTTCCCCTGAAGCTTCTCTTTAAAATATAATTATGTGGATGATCTTCACTGCATGTGCAAACTATTTTAAGTGGAGCAGAGGAGTGCATGTGGATCCCCCCAGCCCCCCAAAACGAGTAGACAGGACACACTCAGATGCCCCAGCCTAATTTAGGTACCTGCTTGTCCCACTCAGGCATGTGACACTAGCATCACATGACACTACACAGGGAAGCTAGGGAACCAAGTACTGGTATGGCTGGAAATAATGCTTCTCTGTCTGACCAACTCTGCATTAATCCCATGTACTGTACTGCACTGACAAGACCCAGCTCTGGGCACCATGTACCTGCCTGATATTACCCAACATAACCCACAATGCACAGTGATAGGAATCCCAGCAGCACTTCCTCCTTGTAGGCTACTATAAGGTCCATAGGATGCAATTGGGGGGGGGATCATTCACAGCAGGAGTCACAAAAAGCTAAATTAATTTTTGAAGCATTGTGCTAGGCCTTCACAACAGATAGAACCGGGCCCCGCAGTAGGGATCTGAAAGCCATATGTGGCTTCCGGGGTACAGGTTTCAAACTTAAAGGAGCATTATCGCAAAATTTGCATTAAAAAAGATAAATAATTAAATAGCAACACAATAGCTTATAACATGTGTATAAATAATCTGGCGATAGAGAAAGAAAACAATATCTGCCTTTCATTTAAATGGTATAATGACAATGGCTCAGTCCATTTGCTGAATAGGGGGATCTGCTGGGTTGTATTTAGTGAGCTGCTTCATTTAGCCCACTGGTCTCCTAGCAACACTTTATCTCAGAGGCTGACACTGTAATCAGTGGTAACGGCTGTGTATGTGTGAGGTGCTGCTTTTGTTATGAGACCAGGTGACTCAAATGTGTAAAATCTATACAAAATAAACTAAACTGACTGAAAACGCCTGAAATTCTTCTTTGAATAACTGTGCAGGAAAAAAGGTATTAAAGTGGAACAAAACCCTGAGTTGCCGACCCTGAAATCTATAAGACCCGGCCATTGACCTTGCCCCTTGGGCATTCTAAATCAGGATGCCCACTGTGTGAAACGACCCCTGGATAACCACAGATCCCCCCATTTTTCTGGCGCGCTCACGCAGATAGTCATTTAGACAGGCAGGGCGGCCAGGAAGGTTACTGCTCAGGCTCCCCATCTGCGTGCAAACAGAGCTGATTGGATGAGAGCCCGCGCATGCGCTGTGGGACAGGGAAAACGTTTTCACAGGCGAACTTGGGGATTTCACATATCAGGGCATCCCAAGTCGGGATGCCCCTAGGGGCACAAAACAAAACTCCAGATAGTGAAAATCCTGGGTTGGGCTTTGCTCAAAACACACAAAGCCGCAAGAAAGATCATATGGAAAAATGAAAGCTAAGAATATGAAAGAGAAAATGGTAAACTGAAAGATTCTGCAGCAGAGCCAACATGAAGGGAAAACTGTCAAAATCAGCTAAATGACTTCTAGAGCTTTTCTCTCTGTTTTAGATATATAAGTTCTGGCCAGGCAATGTTGCAATGTTGTTATCTTATGCTGGACGGCTGCCAGCACTGAACAGCTGATACTTTGATACATTGTTTCACCCCTCTCCTCAGCATGGAACAGGCTAGAGTGTCGGGTCTCGACACTCAGCAGACATAAACATGAGCTATTAGTCTCCAGCTGCTCAACACACACATCATTTTTTTCTACATTTGTAATTCTTACTCCAACACCTACCTACATTCAAAGTTCCATTTAAATATAAGTCACCAAGACAAATTCGCAATACTGCTCCTTTAAGCAGTCTTCCCCGGTCCAATGGCACATGCATGGGTGGTCCAACTGCGTCATTCAGCAGGTGGCTCTCATTGTTTTGAATGGGGGAACTAATAAACTAGGGCGGGAGTGTGCATGAGGTCGAGGATAGTCAAAGTCAAAGAAGTGAACACAACAAATGTCTCTCATTGGCTGAGTGCCCGCACATGTGCCATTGGAACGCTGAATGGGTTGTTTGGGGGTTTCTGGGAGGTTTCACACAGTGGGGCATTCCAAATCAGGATGCCCCTGAATGGAACAAAGCCTTGGAAAATCCCCGGGTTTTGTACTAAAAGCCATCATTACTTTTAAAGCCAAAAGAGTTACCTGACAATGAAGTAAGCCAAACCAAACTCGGGAAGGGACTGCCATGCCTGGATAAATCTCATTTTGGCTTCTACGAGAGGCATATGTGAAATGTTCTGCTGCGTCTCCAAAATGCGAGACACTAACTGAGGGAAGAGAATAAAAAAACATAATAAAGTTACTGTCAAAAAGATCAACTTGCTGATAATCACATGAGCAATGAAGGTCACATTCAGCTTTTACCAAGGCAATGGCATGGCCAGCTTGAAGTACATTGTTATTAGAAATGCACATGATGTCCTACTACAGACACTGCAAAAGAACAAATGTTACATGAATTGGTATCAAAGTCTATTCTGATCAAAGGGAGCTTCTACACCACAAAATCACAAGGTTCCGGCATCTGCCCACACTTTTTTATTTTTAAGGAACTGTGTTCTTGAACCTGGAATATGCTTTTGCATGGGCAACAGAGTTAGGGGAGGAAGCTATTATGACCCCCCCCCCCCCCCATGTTCCTGCCCCAGCTTCCTCCTCCAGCTTTTAAAGTGGTCCAAAACCCAGGATAGTCAATAGTCAGGGGGTACACTGATCGGAGGTGCCGCGCTGTGCGAAACCCCCCAGGATGCAGAGACCAGCTCACCGCGTCTTCCTGGTCCCATGGCACGTCAAAGAGCAGCGGCTCTGACAGTCGCATCCTCTGCCTCCCTCTATCAGGGATCGTGCCTGTACCGGCCATTAACAATAGCTGCCGTGGGCATGCTCCCTGTTAGAGGGAAGCAGAGGATGCAGCTGTCAGAGCCACTGCTCTTAGACACGCCATGGGACCGGGAAGAGGTGAGCTGAGTTCGAGCGATCTGGTGGTTTCACACAGTGGGGCACCCCCGATCGGGGTGCCCCCGGGGAAAGGACCAAGACCCAGGATAGTCAAAATCCTGGGTTTTGGTCCACTTTAAAAGTGTCCTCAAAACCCACCTCTACAGACAAGCTTATAACCTGGCTTAAACAACAAATATAACCTTGTACATTTCTACCAAAGAAGATGGTGCTATGTAGTGGGGCACATAGCATACCATAGCAGGGCCCCCATCACAGACCCCCATCTTCACCTCCCCTCCCCAGACAGACACTCACTATCTGGGACTGTGGGTCCGTGGGTGGCGTGCACACAGCGGTGACATAAACGTACGTTGGCAGGGACCCGCAACGTGCACAGCGGAGGAGGAGACGCACTATGCACGTACCACGTACTACGGAGACCTGCAGCGAGGGAGTCATGCGTCCATCGGTGAAGCCGGCATGGAGGAAAGAGGTGGCATGGCTGGATAAGTATGCACAGGGATAGGGAGTACATACTACAGAGGTGGTTAGGCAGCTTTCGCTGGGTGCCCTTGTTCCACGCACCTGCGGGCACGTGCCTGCACTGCCTCTATGGTATGTTCGCTACTGGTGCTATATAAATAAACAATAATAATAATTACAGCTTATGGCTGTGTAAAAATGTGCCATACCCAAGAATTGCACATGGATTAGTGGATGAGATCTGCATCTTTGCTTGAGATTAGCTGAGATTGATAGATAATCCTTTTTTTTCTAGGCTTACATGTGTCATGTAAATAATCTCTTAAAAACAGACCTTCACCCTAAATAAGAGTATATCTTATATATGTTTCCCCCACCCTGTACATACAGATTCCCCACATTTAAAACCATCCTACCTGCATCTACTGCATTTTCTGAGCCTTTAAACAAGATGGCGGCCCATGGAGGTGCAGGCAGCCTGCAAACAGGAAGTGTCTTCTGACTGTTGTTCTGCATTCTGGGATTTGCTGACCTTTTCCTGACCCCCAACTCTGCTCTGTCTGCGCAAAGCACAGCTATAACCCCGCTCCCCTGCACTTATGACCCCTCTCCTCTCCTTATTATGTGATGCTACTGAGCCAAGATGGCGGTTTCTCGTATCCTAGAGTGCTGAACAAAGTTGCAGGCCAGTGTAGGAAAGAATAAAAAGTAAGTGATTAAAAACTTTAAATATATATTAATTTTAGATTCTGGGGAATAGTTTTTTAAGGGTTTGGGCTTTTCATTAAATTATGCTAAAGGTCCGCTTTAAGAAAATCATCTTCATAAGTTGATTTCAAATTGAAAAGAGGAAAGGTGCCCTCTGCTGGAAATAATGAGGCAATGCAGGAGGTGTAATGCCAGTATTAAATATGCCAATATATAGTTCAATGTTCTCACAATTTAACAACAAATGAAAAATCTTTCTAGTAGAAAAATCATTGTAAGCATAATTTAGATTTATGCTTTTGCTTGCCCAGCAGAGCACCACAGTGACTAGTAATCAGTTCTCTATGCATAGCTCAAAACTCCTTTCAGGGGGTGTAATGTGTATTCTCCCTGCCAATGGGAAGGCTTGCTGAACAGGAAGTCGGCAGCTAGTTCAGTCTTGGTGACAGATGTACTTTAAAGTAAACCTCCTCATTTATAATCAACATTTTGTTCTTTTAGTGCAAGGCAGAGAGTGCTTTCCTAAAATTGGATCCCTTGCAGTAGGTGGACTCATGCAAATGATCCCTTTACACCTCTTAAAGTGGTCCAACACCCGATGCTGATCGGCCCGGGAATCTATAAGATTCCCGGGCCGAACAGCATCGGGCCTGCTGTGTGAAACCCCCCAGAAAGCCCAGAAATCCCTACCTGCTTCTCGATCCAGCCCCCCCCCGATCGGGGTGCCCCACCGAAGTGGACCAAAACCCAGGATAGTCAAAATCCTGGGTGTTGGTCCACTTTAAAGGTATTTCCGAAGTGCCTGGATCCGCCAGGGTGAGCAATGCTCTAGAATAGAATATCAGAAAATACGTCACCATCCACTTCTACCTGTATATATGTGTTTTGGGCTTTTACCCTCCATCAGAACAAGGCTGGATTTAGATGGTGACTTGGAGTGCCTGAATATCAGATATCAGAGCATTGCACACCCTGGCAGATCCAGGCACTTTGGATATAGAAGTGTAAGGGGATCATTTGCATTGGTCAGTCTACTGCAAGGGACTACACCCCCCCCCCCCCCCACCCAGAATGGCAAAGCAGGAAATCCCAAGCAGCACGCACCCACACAAGGGTGGCACAAGGGACTCAGACATTCCAGTAAGTGGGCAGGTGCCAGACACCAATCAGTTACTTGGCTGAACTGTTATTTTAAGGGAAGAATATGCTGTATCTGGGGCCTCCACCACACTTAATCCAGCCCTGAAGCCCAGCCATGGTATACCTGCTTTGCTTTGAACTTCTTTGTGTACTTTGGAGACACATAACATTCTGGATTGATGTCCACATTTTCAATGTTAGAAGGTATTTGTGCTGCAGTGTTTCTGTCTTTCATCTTCACAAACGAGAGGATGTTCTGCACTTCAGACCGATAGGAACTGTCCGCCATGGTCTTTCCTTTGGAAGCGAGGATGCAAGCTGCCATCCACTTAGCGTACTGGGTTTCCTGGAGAAGAAAGAAATGTCTTCAAGAGAAATATAGCAAGCCCAGTTGTCTTGACTTAATACTACAGATAGACCTAGGGCTGCCATCAGGACAGTACAGCCAGAACTACTGTATCACGGACATTCAGTGGGCGGCTCAGGCACCAGCCATGATGGCAGCGCTATGACCCCTAACCTGCTCCCACACTTACTTTCACCGATGGGGGTTCTCCCTACCTATTGCAGCCACCTATGGCTGCCATCAGTAATTTGGGGCCCCATTAAAATCTAGGCTTAGGATTGAAATAAGGCCTGGGGATAGGCTAAACATTTAGAATGGCAGTTCGAGATATAGCACAACCTTACGAATGAGAACCTTCACAGATAGGTTATAATTTGTACTAATGAGACAAATGAAAAAACTGAAAAATAAAAAACTAGACTGGTAAGGACATCAAAAGGCAACATTTTTTAGTTTTTGATAGAGACCCACATTGATGTTTTATGTTGCTGTTTAAGACCCCACTGGGTAAATCTAACATCACTTCTTGTTTGGTCACCTGAGACAGGTGTCTGTGGTAATGATGTACATGCCATAGAGCAGGAGTGTTCAACCTTTTGAGGAGCTAGGGAATTTGAAAACTGGTCGTGGACCACAATAAAGAGGCTCAGAATTTTGAATTTCTCATTTTAAGTAGCATAGTGAAGATTTTCTACAACAATCAGGATACCCACTGTCTCCACAAACTCCATTAGATTGATATTTTGCACTTGTAGGTCCTTCTACCACAACACCCCATTATCAAATTTATATCTAACAATTCCCACATGCTACCAATACACATTACTGTACCTATCCAGATAAATGGGCCCCATATTTATTGCCCATCCCCCCATCAGTCCAAATCCTAACCATAATACTCAACCCACCTAAACACCTACCAATGCTAAACCTACAAATAAATATTAAAAACAACTGTTATCGTGTTAAAGTGCCAGAGATTTCATCCACAGGTTTTGTTGCACTATCAATGTCATCACGCTCTGCCAAGCTACTGCGCCAACCTGGATTTGGCAATGTGCCCCTCCTAAATCACTTTCCTTGCAACCTCTCATCCCTGTTGAGACTCTATTTAACTTACTTTACACACCAGTTCCTGTTTACCCCTCTCATTTTCCCACATCAGATGGCTCTGAGGGCTCCATGTGGCCTCTGGGCCACAGGTTAAACACATGTGCCAATGAGGCAGCAGCTACTGTGCCTGTGGCAGAAGGCAGCTTGATGCCTCCCCACCCCTTGGATATATACATTTTTGGGTCCTACCCCAGATGTGGGGTTCTGGGAGGGCTGCAGTTGCTGCAATCATCTCCCCTCATCAAATGTCACATGGGAGCTCATTTGGATGAGCGACTTGGGGGCTGGGGAGCCGAATGCAGAAACCTGGTGAGTCGAAAAGCATTGCATCCCAGCTGCACTCTTCCCTGTGAATCCTGGCACAGAGGGTAAGGAGGGAATGGCAGTGTTGTGCTACCAGGCCCGATGATAACACGGTACAATAACTTACTATCAGGCCCTATGAAACCTATGCAGGCCCCTGGTCTGTGACACTAAATAGCCACATTACACACACTGCCTACAATAGAAATGTCCTCACATGACTGCTTAGTTTTCAATGTTTACTTCATACATTCGAGTTGGATACTGTAGGGACACTTTCATACTTACATTGTCACATCTTAAGTATATCTCATTCATGCCATCTGCAACTGGTATGAGAAGCTTAATGCCAAACCTCCTCTGGGACACATTTACGTCTGGTACAACCTCACACCCTAAAAATTGAAAACAGACAGGTGACATCAGCTCAATTTTGTTTCAGGAAAAACGACTTTCAGTTGGAGGCTTCAGTGAGCACAGCAACTGGTAGGCCCCAATTGGAATCAATAGGCTGCTCTGACTTTTTTCAGAAAAACTCTGAATATTTATGCTAATTCCCTAGAAGTAACTGTGCATTCGGAAGTTTATATAAAAGATATTTTTAAGAAGGTCTGTTTTGGTGAGGGAGGTTCTTTAAACCCTGTACCTGAAATGAAGACTGGCCTTTGCACTTTGGAAGCCCATACCCAAAAGAATATCTCTTTCACCCATACGATCAGTTTATGAGAGACTCCCTCACCTAATGAACAACCCTTTAATCAATAGCAGACATTAAATTCAACAAAGATCTTCCCAGTCTAAATAACACCCCTTATTCTATGTATCCTTGCACAACAACATCTTAACCCCAGACATAATGCAATGTTTACCCATCCCCCAATCCCACAAACTGGCAGTAATGTCACTTCTGGTCTGACGTATACCATTACTGCTAAGGGACCTCTGTCACTGACTGCTTACATCCTCACCCTTGTGGAATCCCAATTCCAGGTGCTCCCAATTTAAAGGAAGCCTAAAATATGCTTTCCTTATAAACATTAAACTGGGGGTGCAGTTGTTTCTCGTGTCATGAAGTTTAAATAGGGGATCAGGTCAGTTGGGGTGGTGGATATATACATTTTTTGTTAAAATGGGTCTAAACTATTATAAACGAAACTATTATAAAGGCATAAAGGAAACCCAAATTCCTGTTCTGATGATACCAGTTAAACATGAGCTGTCCATTGTAGTGTAGCACCCACCTTGTTTACCACTCCTCGCCTAGCCAAAGAATGATTTAGGGACATTTAGGGGTTAATTTAGCACCAGTTGAAAAAAGTATACTTTGAAGTATAAAATTCACTT
The DNA here is from genome assembly GCA_027917425.1 of Gastrophryne carolinensis. Classification (NCBI taxonomy): domain Eukaryota; kingdom Metazoa; phylum Chordata; class Amphibia; order Anura; family Microhylidae; genus Gastrophryne; species Gastrophryne carolinensis. The sequence continues at coordinate 402,393,779 of CM051237.1, forward strand.
TAGGTCAGAAATGGATTAGAAGTGCACTTTTACTTTTTACTCCAAAAACAAGTAGTGCACTTTTTGAACCTGGTGCTAAATCGAAGGGTCACTTCAGCACCAGATGCAAATGGTGTACTGTACTATTTTTCATTGCACTTTACTTTTCACCTAGAGTGAACTTTTTACACCTAGTGCTGAGCTGACCCCTTTAGTTTGACATTTTATTAAAAAAAAACATTGATTGGAATGCTAGCATAGCATACTATGGGGTGGCTGAAAACTTGAATAACTAAAAAAGAGAAAAGTGGGAAGCCCCCTAGAACATATATATTAGTAAATAGGCGCTGCCCCTTCAAGCAAATATGGGGCGCCCAGCTAACCTCAACGTATATTACTAAATCCACACACCAACCGACAAATGGTTAATTGCTGGGCTGGCCAATAAAAATACTGATCAAATTAGCAAAAAGGAAAACTTTAATAATGGTGCTCAGGGGCACACAATGCATGTGACAAACAAGACTTACTGACACACACAAAATAAAAACGCAATGCGAAAGACATATATACATAAATGGAGGCCCCTGCCAGGCCGACCTGGACTCCACCCTCACATCCACATGCACTCCACTCACAGCAAACAAGCTGGCCAGCATATCATATGGGAAGAGAAACCCTTATCCCTAGTTTGAGCAAGCTGCAGCATATATAGGATCATGATCCCGAAGGGGGCCAGACGAAGAAACTGTTTCACCAAGTCCAATATAAAGCAGGTTAGTAGACACAGGAATTTGGGTTAGTTATATAGAGACTCTGTCACAGAGCACTTGAATACAGCCTTATGTGTCTATCCAGCGTGTGTCAATGGTGAAAGACTGTGGCAGGGGGGCATGCTGGCTGAGAAAGACTCAGCGCCAGGAGCTATTTGAGGCAATCCTAGGTGACCAGGTTAGTATTTAATATCAAGATGAAAGCGCCTTAGAATCCGTGCCTCTGCTGAAGACCGGATATAACTCTGTCAGCCATGTCATCAGGGAGCATATAACACGATATTGCACATCAGTATACTTGCGCTCCTCCACAAGGGCCGGTATAGGCACATAGAAGTCAGCCTCGTCCTCCCTGCATAAGGGGCTCCTCAAGCCGTCCAGGCGCAGTCACGCGGCGTGCGCCGCCAGCAAAATCGCCACTCTTATTATCGTCCAGCTCTTTCCCCGGCAAAGGAATATCCACGCTAAAGCTTGCTAGTAGATGCGGCCATGCTGCGAGAGAGCACGTGTGGTGGGCGTGGTCAGGGGCCCCAACCAACCAACAGCTGTTTCGCTCCTGCTCGGGAGCTTCGTCAGGCTACCCTGACGAAGCTCCCGAGCAGGAGCGAAACAGCTGTTGGTTGGTTGGGGCCCCTGACCACGCCCACCACACGTGCTCTCTCGCAGCATGGCCGCATCTACTAGCAAGCTTTAGCGTGGATATTCCTTTGCCGGGGAAAGAGCTGGACGATAATAAGAGTGGCGATTTTGCTGGCGGCGCACGCCGCGTGACTGCGCCTGGACGGCTTGAGGAGCCCCTTATGCAGGGAGGACGAGGCTGACTTCTATGTGCCTATACCGGCCCTTGTGGAGGAGCGCAAGTATACTGATGTGCAATATCGTGTTATATGCTCCCTGATGACATGGCTGACAGAGTTATATCCGGTCTTCAGCAGAGGCACGGATTCTAAGGCGCTTTCATCTTGATATTAAATACTAACCTGGTCACCTAGGATTGCCTCAAATAGCTCCTGGCGCTGAGTCTTTCTCAGCCAGCATGCCCCCCTGCCACAGTCTTTCACCATTGACACACGCTGGATAGACACATAAGGCTGTATTCAAGTGCTCTGTGACAGAGTCTCTATATAACTAACCCAAATTCCTGTGTCTACTAACCTGCTTTATATTGGACTTGGTGAAACAGTTTCTTCGTCTGGCCCCCTTCGGGATCATGATCCTATATATGCTGCAGCTTGCTCAAACTAGGGATAAGGGTTTCTCTTCCCATATGATATGCTGGCCAGCTTGTTTGCTGTGAGTGGAGTGCATGTGGATGTGAGGGTGGAGTCCAGGTCGGCCTGGCAGGGGCCTCCATTTATGTATATATGTCTTTCGCATTGCGTTTTTATTTTGTGTGTGTCAGTAAGTCTTGTTTGTCACATGCATTGTGTGCCCCTGAGCACCATTATTAAAGTTTTCCTTTTTGCTAATTTGATCAGTATTTTTATTGGCCAGCCCAGCAATTAACCATTTGTCGGTTGGTGTGTGGATTTAGTAATGGCTGAAAACTTGACCATTTTTTTCCTTAGAGAAACTTCATTCAGAACTGATTTGGATGCCCCAGAGTGCATCCCCCTTCAAGTAAGCCTGAGATCAGTTAGCCGATACTTACCTTTTTTGTGTTCCCTCCTATGGCTGCTGTTCACATGACTACAGGCAGCCAACTGGGTTTCTGGAACTGGTTGGGGCAGAGTGATGTACAAGCCTGCGGCCAAACTCCATAGGCTGCTGGCCGTAACATGGGGCAACAGACCAGTGTGGAAACATGTTAGTCATTAGTATCAGCTGCCCATTCTTGGGCTTCCCTGCATTGAAGATGCACAGAGGGGCATTGAAATTAGAATGCCCCCTGGACTGCAAGGAACCATTTCTGCTGGTAAAATACCGTTCAGGTGGAAACCTTAGCTGTGGGAACCAAAGTGAGTTGTGTGGGCATTTTTGCGGCATTTCAAATCAGTGTTATCCAAATACGTTTTAGGTACAAACTTGTAAACTTCTCAGAATGTGTCTGAATTCCCCATAGGCTGCTGTACATTTTATTTAAATAAGTCTTATTGGAAAACTTCTCCTCACTTGCTCTAGTGCAGGTGTAGAGGAAAGGAAATCAGCATCTTCAAATAATGCAGAGGCTTTCTAAATCCAATGTGACTATAGGGGTCACACTTATCTAAGGTTATCTGGGGTGTACTCACAACTATGCCTAAATAGGGCAGCCACTCCTTGAGATTCTTTTAAGTATGTCATTAGTATAGCTGAGGACATTGTTTTCACTGTTTATTCAATGTGAGGGAGATTCCTAAAGGAATGTGCTGCAATTGCGGGAGGTGTGGGAAAGGTTTCTTGTTTTAGGCTCTTGCAGATATAATTGCCATGCCTCACATTTTAAGGGATACACAATGAATAGAGATATGTTAGTTCAGGTTTTTTCTCGAACTCAGTGAGTCTGGGTTCCCAAACCCGAACACGGACTTTAGCCAGACGTCCGTGTTTGAGTTTGGTGTCTGGCCCGAACCTGGAAAAGCTGGTTGATGAGCTGCTGAGCAGGAAGCTGTTGGAACTCACTTCAGCCTTTCCTCAGTAGTGGCGGTGGAGTGGAATTTGTTTGAATATGGCCCCAGCAAGCAGCTGGCACTAGAAGTGTCCTCACTCATGGGAGCCAATGGACATCTTTTTTGTAGCCCCGGCTGGGGCCAAATTCAAACGAAACACTGCTGCTTGGCTGAGGATCAGGCTGAAATGAGTTAAAGCAGCACACATCCTGCTGCACCCTCTGTACCCCCCCCCCACATTGATTATAATGGGGACTGGGTTCAGGTTGATCTTGCCGGACCCGAACTATGGGGGGTTCGCCACATCCCAAACAAGTAAGATTATTTAACACTAGGGTCTTGAATCAGTAATTAAATATCTAATAAAAATGAGGAATGATTCTTGCTTAATTTTAAAATAATGCATGATAAATTGAGTTTACTGACACCTAAAAGTTTTACTAGAGTACAGTCAGAGGCATAGCTAGACTTTCCGGCACCCAGAGCAAAGATTCGAAATGGTGCCTGGCCTCTTTCACACCAGTGCCTATTCTGGAGAATAGGGGTAAAAATAATTACCTTGGCCCAGCGACAGTCAGAGCTGTTGCATGACAGTAGAGAATCTAGGACCTGCCATGTCCTCTCCTCACACACTTGCAGCTGTTTCTGGGTCCATTACACAGGGAAATGCTAGAAAAGTTTTTATCTTGTTGGGGGGGGGGGGTGCATATATGGCTATTGTATGCCAGTGCACACATAAGATTTTTTCCACCGCGTTTAACCTATCCATGCAGTAAGACAAGAAAGCTGTGACCCGAGGAAAAGTCAACAGAAAGAAGATCCCAAAGGCTGTTCCTCTTTAAAGCTGACCAAAAATTAAAATAGACTTTTGGTCCAGTTAAATGTGTCCTGTGTAAAACTTTAAGGACCCCTCACAGGCTGAACCACATAGTCACCTACTTCGAGGATCCCACAGTGATCAAATTTTGCTTTGCTCTGCAGCTTTATCCCTGTTCCCTCCGCTGTGTGCGTCCCATCAGGTCTGTCAGACACAGCATGTAGAGCGCAGGTGCCTCTGCAGAGAGAAGATGCACTACTCAGTTGAGGTGTGTGTGTAAGGGGGGGGGGGCTTCCATAGGGATTTACACAGCGGAGCATCTCTAATCAGGATTAGGACAGATTTTTTTTTGACATTTGGTCTGCTTTAAAGTGACCCAACAGTCATATTTGTCTCCTGGTCAAAACAAACAATGTTGCTCTGCAGTGGGGGGTTATCCCAATGAGCCATCCATTTTAAAGTGCAAGTCCACCCAATTTAGAATCCCCATTTGCCATACATTTCTGACATTGGCTGCATCTATAATTAACCCCTGACCTACCAATAACTAAAAGAGTCCACAGCACAACAGTGGGTGGGAACTTGGCTCTGGGACCCGAACTATACTTTGCCAAATGCTGAACACCGGCCTAGGTGTCAGTGGGGAAGTGGGGCGTCTGAAGCGGAGAAATAAATCCCCCTCCCCTTGACTGAGTACAATATGGGAGAATGGGGAGTCTGGCTTATGGCTACCACCAATAACAGTGGCACTGAAACATCTACAGAAAACAGGATAGCTGGGATAAAGGTGCCCTCTGCATCAGGGCCAGATCAAGTGTGGTGGGGGCCCCTGGGCACAAAATCTGGTGGAGGCCCCAGGTACGGTATTTCTTTTCCTTTAAAATAATAGTCCAGCCAAGTAACTGATTGGTGGTTGTCTGGCACCCGCCTACTTACTGGAGCAGTAGATCGAGTCCCTTGTGCCACCCTTGTGCAGGTGCGTGCTGCTCGGGAACTCCTGCTTTGCCATTCTGAGTGGGGGGTGTAGTCGCCCAGCTGGTCCAGCAGAAAACAGTTCCCTGCATTGAGCTGCCAGCAGCTGTGCTTGGTGGCTTATGTGCAGTAAGAGGCAGCTTTGCACGCACCCATCACTGTAGCGTTGCTGGCGGTGGCTTTGCTGCTCTAGACTCTCCAACCTGCCCTGTGGTGGCTTTGGCTCAGGTTTGCAAAAGCAAAAAAAGGCTCGCCCAGGCGCGGGGGGCACCCACTGCCACCGATAGCTTTGTTGCTGGCCCTGATGCCCATCAGACCAAAGACTGAAAAGCCTGGACCAGACCATAATCCAAAGGTTGGTGAAGGCCCCGGGGCTTGTGCCCTCCTTATAATCCAGCCCTGCTCTGCCTACACAATGCCCTTGGTACCCCAGTTTACTGAATCGGACTCTAGAATGTAATTTTTGCTTAAAGCAGCACAATTCCCAGATTTTGATTATACCGGGTTTTGTTCGTCGCGCTTGGACATCCAGATTTTAGATACCATGTTGTGTGAAACCCCCCAGATTGCCCAGTCACCTTTCCCCGGTCCTATGGAGCATGCACAGGCTCTCACCAAACCAGAGCTGTGTTCTGTGCATAGAAGTGCTTGGCAAATGGTTCTGTGCCAGAATGGCTGGGCATGGGAGCGTGCCTCTGCCCAGAGATGCTGGGTATGCAGACGCTCTCACTCCCCATTGTTTACATCATCGTGAGAGCCACTGGAAAAGGTTAGTTTTGCTTTTATTGGTAATTGTAAATAGTACACTAGGTTTGTACACTGTGTGTATAGGCCTCACTTTTTTTTCTTGTAGATCTGAGTGTGCAGACTTGATGTACAGTTGCCAATAGCAACCGATTTTAGGTAGGGAAAACTGCTTCCATAAAACACACATTTGATAACACAAAGTTTAAAAATGACTAGATAAGCACCATGACATCACTTCTCTCTTCTTGGTGTATGTTGCTTGCCGGCATCTGGCATTTTCCCACATCCATTTTTATCGATTTTATCTGATTGTGGTCGAGATAGCAATTTTCCATTCACAAATCAATCAGTGTCCATTGTGTCAGAAAGTCAGGCATTTCTTTGCCTTTACCTCTACACAGTATTATTCTTTTTTTTTTATAAACAAAGGGGTCTTTTCTGATACTAGACAATAAGGTGCCCGTATATGGATGCCCATGGCTTTTAGCCTGGGATGTCCATTACAATAAATCTGCATTGCTTACCTCTAAGATTTAACTTTTCAACCGGTTCTCCATGGCTGGTCTCTTTGTTTTTAAAATATGATACTGAAGTGTCTTTAAAAACAAACCAGTATTGCTTGTAAGCTTTTAGAGTTAACTTTTTGGGCCTGAAAGACAAATAAAAACAAGTTATCAACTTATCAATGTTATAAAGTAATGTACTGGTCTGATGTTGTTATCTTAGTGATACTATGTCAAACCTCACCCCTATTGAAAACAATATAATGCTTATGTGATTGGCTATATTAAAAATTCACTCAAACACTCTGCACACTGCCCGAGAAAGAGGATAAACAAGTTAAACTTAGAGGAAGGATTTAATAAAACATGTTGGAGTATCAGCATTACCGGGGCTATTTATACATAGCTCTGGTTATGTGCATTTCTCTTTTAAAGTGGATCAAAACCCAGGATTTTGACTATCCTGGGTTTTGATCCTTTCCCCCGGGGCACCCCGTTTGGGGGTGCCCTGCTGTGTGAAACCCCCCAGATCGCCAATGCCAACTCACCTCTTCTCGGTCCTGCGGCGCATGCATGGCCGCTCATCCAATCAACGCACGGAGCTGGTACACCTGGCATAGGGGCTGGGATCCCTGTGGCTCGGAGGCCTCTGGCTATGTCACAACACCAGCCTCCTCCAGGGGTGAATGCGGGGCCGTGTCTATGGGCAGCAGGCTTTTCCGTACCCCCCTGGCAGTTGGGGGTGTAAATAATGGGGCAGGGTTATCTGCTGTCATCCTGGCAGGTGGCTTGCCTCTGCCCCTATCCTTTAAACTAGTACAGGGGTCCCTTGGACCCCTTGCTATTTCAAGGTAGAAAAAGAAAGAAAAACAAAAAAACAGACCACACAAACCTTTTTGAATGCTCCAACATAGAATACACACCTCCACCATCTTTATCTAGCGCTGAGTGGCCCCACTGTCCGGTGACTCTGAGGTCCTCCATTGGCTCTTTTTCTGCTGGCAGAGGTGGTCAGAATGAACACTCTGCCAGTATCTGGATTTTAGGACAAGGGTTCCCCTTCCTTACAGGCTGGAACCTTGCCAGGTTCTCAGTGCTCCCTGCAGATGGGTGGGGTATTTATAACCCAGGGCATGGCTTCACTGGGATTCCCTCTAGAATCATGTGACAGCCAGTAGGTGGGAGGAGATTCCAAGTAAAGCCACGCCCTAGGGGTGTACGGAGATCCATGAGAAAAAGGTATCTCCTCAATTTGGGATCATGGCCAGCAGAAGTATGTGGGTTAGGGCTCTTACAGACCCTACCTGGCAAAGATTTGACAGGGTGGATTTAGGTCTGCATTAAGACTTCAGTTTAAGAACGTAGTGCTTGGGGTATTTGTGGTTTACATTATTACTACTTGTAGGCTTTTTATGTTTAATAAGAGGGAATCCCCTCTGTCATGTAAGAGCCTATCACCTTCCACTAAGCTTCAAAGAAAGGTTTCATCCTTTTGTATCTGAGATGTACTATTCTTCTTCTGTTTTGCACAGGGGTATTTCTGAGAAGGACTATGTGAAGCCTGGGTGTTAGTAGCCCCATAGTGAAATAACTGTCAATCTGGGCTTGGTCACTTAAATTATATAGAGGCTAATTTAAGACTAGCGCCACATATTGCCATGTGAGCGTCTATGTAGTGGCACTTAGAGCGTCCGCAAGTTGTAGCTGCAAGCCGGTGTCTGGCGCTATAACCTAGCGTAGCGGCTGGACAAGTGGTGCTGTACTATCCTGTCCAGCATTGATAAATGTGATGTCTGGTGGGCGCTGTAGAAGCGCTCTCCCTGATTCACTGCAGAGCCAATCGAGAACGCTAGGGGGTGTCCTGAGGTCAAAGCGCCCAAGACTACGATACATCTAACAACAGGACAGTGCTGCAGCGAGTGACAGGTAGCGCCAGTTAGGTGCGTCCGGCACTCGGCGCTGAAGCCTATATTCAAGAAAAAGCTACACACAACCAGCGCCAGCGATCTAGTGTTGAGCGCCAGACTCTGTGTGATATAAGTCTGTTTCTAAACACATATACACCAGCACCAGAGCGAAAACATATGGAATTACATTATTTTAACACTGTGACAAAAACACTGCGATGTCAGACCTGCACATACAAGTCTGCATAAAATAAAATAATCACAATAAAAGTGTTTGGTTGCTGGGCAGGAGAGGCCACACAATAATTTGAACCAATAATTTTAAACATTACATTAGGTAAACGCTGCTGAGCGACAGGTACTACATGGCGCTGCTGAACACACAGCGCCGGTGCTATACACTGACAACAGTTACGACAATCTCGACTGCGTACAGCTGGAAAAAGATGCCAGAAAAGATGCTCCAGCCCACTGCACATGCAACATGAGCTTGAGGAAAGGTGAGAAAAGTGGACAGACCAAGACCTCAGTGAAATTAAGGGTTTTGGTCCACTTTAAGTGGATCTAAACCCTTCCCCCTGGAAAATGTCCCATACTTCTTCACTACCGAAATCTATGTAGATACCAGTTTGTTTTGTTATACCAGTTTATACCAGCTATGCCAGTTTATTTTGCTCCTGCAAAGCTTTAATGTCACTTCATTGGATCTATATTAGTATCACCTCTGTATTGTTAATCCACAATAACAATTTCTTTTTCAGATAGAAAAGTAATCGCTAACTGCTGGGCTCAAACTGAAGATGACAAATAAAGGTTTTGCTAGAGACTTCCTAGGCTTCCTTGGCCTCATTAGTTCCAGAAAAGAAACACACCAATTATTTATACAGGTTAATGTTCAACCAAACTTGGTCAATAAATAAACTGGGGCTCCTGCGATAGCTTTGATGTCTATGCTCACATTCACTTCCTGCAGACACATGCTCTAATTCTTTGAGATCAAAGTATCCAAAGCAGGAGCTGTCTGCAATACTATATATACTATTTAGATTTTATTATTATATGTCAGAGAAAAGTGTAAAAATAAAAGAATAACTCTATAAGTTTAAACAGACTGGTCTGGAGGGTTCCTGAACTAGGCAGCATAACAACAGGGGGAAGCCAGGGCCCCTAATTACTGACTTACACTCGACCACTGAGCAAGCGCGCCCCTGAACCTCACTGCCAGCTGTCACGTAGGGTTATGATACTGCATGGGAATGTGGAAATAGGTGAATATAGGAGCCAGGAACCAGGCTGGAATGCTGATAGGGACACCCCTCTTTGCCCCCCCCCCCCACTGTTTATTTCAGGGACCCCCCTAGATTTTTTCGACTTATAAGAACCTTATTTGAAAGTGCCTTGAAGAGTTGAATCACAGTTTGCCTACAAGGGTTAGAATATCCTCTGATTACTGCTACTGTTCTCTATTGATAACCGAGATTAACAGCCATGCTGCTCTATGCTCAAACATAGCCCTACATAGGTGGAAATCAGGCTTCATTCCCCAACTTCAAAACCATCGATTGGCCTTGCCAAAAACAGACCATGAAACATTTTACCCGCCAACCCCCAGGCATCTTGATTTGGGATTCAGGTGGCCTCTAGAGTTTGCTGGGTGTACGTGCACCATGCATGATGCTGCACATGCCCATGAATGCCACTGGTCGTCCAGGAAGATGTACCAGTGCTGAAATGCCAATACAATTTCTGCCTGATTTGGGGGCTTCCTAAAGGGAAGCCAGGGTTACATCCTGCAGTCTCACTTGCTTTGAGAATGGGGGTTTCATCCCCCGTGCTTCATTTTCCTTCCATTAAAAGAAAGAAAAACAAGCCTGGCATGGTATTTCTTGATGCCGGGTATATAAGTGACCTCTCCTGACCTATCCAGCATATTTATATGGCGTTTTATCATTGCGCCATTTTTCGCGATAATGCTCCTTTAACAACACTTGCTATATTGTAAATGAATTGGTGTATTCATGCTGCTGCCTGTAAGAATGACTAGCTTGATCTATTCTTGGCAGATTACCAACGTTCCTTTATTTTTTCTATCCATTAAATACTTGGGTTTATAAGAGCAAATTTCTGGTGTGTCCAGTGGTACCATATATATATATATATATATATATATTTAATTATAATTAAAAGTACTCTCGGTCATCAAATTTACATTGCAGAAACCTACCTGAACAGTTTTAGATTATCAGCAAGTTTTGGTATGTCTGTTATATCCTCCTAATGAAGTAAAAACAAACATGTAAAGTATGTAATATTCAGATATCTCTAGCAGTTACTGAAGTGACATGTTTGAAAGTCCCACCAGCCATATAACCTCCAATAACTGAATGTAATAGGTGAGTAAGATATATATATATATATATATATATATATATATATATATCATACCCCAAAAACCAGGCCTCCTCAGCGCTCAAGCCCTTTTAGCTCTCTAGAGATCACCCCTCATCATAACACAACTGCTCTGTCTGATATAAAATAAGGCTGGAACACTAAACTGGATCATATATGATCTAGAGAAAACAGTTTAAACTCCTGTATGAGTCATTCTAAGAGGCCGATTCATTAATAGCGCCAGGTAGCGACAGATGAGCGACAGTAGCGGTATTTTCACAGCGCACGCTAGTATTCGCTGTGCTTGGCCGTTGTTCGGCTGTCGACAGCGACTCAGTCGGTGTGCAGTAATGTTGAATACGCGGTTAGGAGTCGCTGTTTGACAGGTTCCGCGCTGTATGGGAGCGCATGACAGCGAATGGCCATAGCGAACGGCTCCCAGCATATTCATTAACAAATCACGCTCAAAAAATTCTCGCGCTGTGAAATGCTTGTTTAAACCCCAGAGCGCTGGCGGCGATGGGTTAAAAGTAGTTTTTTAACCCCCAAACAACCATATTTTTGGAAAAAAAAAAAAAACAAGTTTTTCAAAACATTTTGTAATATGAATACATTAATATCAGACCTGTAATATCAATTCTGCACAAATTTTTTTTTTTTTTTTTTTACCTTAAAAAAAATATCTAACATTGCAGAAGTGGTCACAGAATTTTTGACATTTAAAAAAAAAAAAAAAAAAATAGCAATTAATTAAGAATATTTAAAGATTGCTCAATTGAAATGCATTGGAGAGCGCCAGGTAGCGAGAGGTCATACCTGTCGCTCTTCAAGGTCGCTCCCTGGCGCTGTGGGGTGAGGCTGGAATAATGATGAATGATTCGCTATCTGGCGCTCTGTCAGTCGCTAAGCCGGATCGGCTTGATAAATGTGTGATTGCGGAGGGGAGCCGGCGTTCTCGTGGCGGTGACCGTCATTACCGTTCGCTCACCATTCGCTACCTGGCGCTATCCCTTGTTAAATAAGGGCCTTAGAATCAAAGAGTCAACTAACTATATTACCTACGCCAGTGACACTGGGATCCATTGCTTCATCCCTGCCAATGCTCCAGCGTCATGTAAAAATGACCTCTTTATTGCGTCATGGAGCTAGACACACTATGCAGTTGCAGATCTGGTCCGTTTTGCAATTTGCAGTTGATTTTTTGCAGTTCCATAGAATATACACGGAAAACATCTGCATTAACAGTTTGTTCATAACGCAGGAAGCAGGACTTTTCTTGCCTACTTTCCAACCGCATTGTATAAAAAGGGAGAGGTGTGAAAGGGGCCATAGAGAATACATTACATTACTTTTTCTGCAGATCTGCAAAACTCAGAAATGCAAATGCATCCGGACAGGTGTAATGTAGCCTGACTACATACAACATACATACAACATACAGGTTATGGTGCCATAACCATTACATAAATGGATCCAGAAGTGTAATCTAAAGCTCCCTTCTCTTCCAGATATCCAATTATTTCTTCTCTTCCTGATATTCAAATTTGTCTTTATGAAATAGGAACCGTACTTGCTATTCAGATGTAGAACTAATTAACCAAATGAATTAACCTAATTCACTAATTAATTGCCATCCATCCCTTTCACATGCAGGCCCCCCTTCTGATTTTTCATCTATACCCCAAGTAAGGTTCAGGTCTACCCTACCCATGAGCCACACAGATGCTACTCTTGAAACATAGGACCCCTTAGGAACGTGGAGGCTGATTCATTACTAATGCCAAGTATCAGCAGATGAGCGTCTGTATAGCGGCTCTTAGAGCGACCGCTAGTAGACGCTGTAAGTAGGTATCGGGCGCTGTAACAGAGCGCCTCAGTCGCTGTAGTAACCTGGCCGGCATTGATGAATGTGATGTATGTTGGGTGCTCTAACACCAGTACAGCACTGCAGGGAGAGAAAGGTAGCGCCAGCTCAGTGTAACCGACTCTAAGCGCTCCGTGCCATACTTATCAAAAAAGGACACACGCACAGCGTCGCCGCTCTAAATCTGGTCGCTATAGAATAGAGCACCAGACGCTGTGTGATTAAAGTGGACCAACACCCAGGGGTGATCGGCCCGGAAATCTATAAGATTCCCGGGCCGATCACCCCCCACCCCGCGGGACATCCGAGATCGGGATGTCCCGCGGGGTGAAACCCCCCAGAAACCCCAAAAACACCTTACCTGATCCGCCGCTGCTTCCGCCGCCGCCGCCTCCCGCGCACCCCTCCAGACGTGCGCGCGCCCGCGCCGGCCCTCTGTGAATGGCCGGCGGGGGCGCGCGCGCGCCGAGAGTGACGCGCGGGAGGCGGCGGCGGCGGAAGCGGCCTGGACGTTCCTGATCCCCGCCTGGACGTTGGCGGGGATTGGCTGCGGCGCTCACGTGGGAGCGTTGAGAGGTGAGTTTTTTGGGGTTTCTGGGGGGTTTCACACAGCGGGGCACCCCCGATCGGGGTGCCCCGCCGAAGTGGACCAAAACCCAGGATAGTCAAAATCCTGGGTGTTGGTCCACTTTAAAGTTTGTTTTTGAACACCTATCCACCTGTAACAAAGCGAAAACACATAGAATGACATTGTTTTAACACTGTGACATTAACACTTTAGTGCCAGACCTGTAATGACAACTCAAAGTTTCTAAAAGTTTGTTTGCAGCCAGGAGAGGTCACACAATGATTTGAGCAAAAAACACTGTTTAAACACAAGCAAATGAACGGCCATTGAAATGGGAGAGCGACACTGAGCGAAAGGTAATACCTGGCGCTCTGGAAGCTAGAGCGCTGGCGCTATACGCTGAGCCGCCTGTAATAATACATCGGACGCTACATGACGCTGAGTCGCTCACCAGAATTGGGTTCATGAATGTGATTTTGCGTACAGCGCCAAGCGCTCACCAGATGCTGCCTGCCGCTACGAGGCACTACTTGGCGCTATCCCTTCATGAATAACCCCCATAGTACCCGTCTTCTCATTAGGTGACAGAAGTTAGTATTAGCATGCTGACAACCACTTGCTGGGCCTCTTGAGGTTAAATCTAGGCTACATATTAGACTGATGTCCGTATAGTTTTGCTGGCAGCTCTGGAGTTGCCTAGATGGGCGATAGCAAATCAAAACTCAAGTGCCACTAAACCAGTTAAACACCACCTTTGCCACCTACACTAGTTCTGATCAGCCTAGAAAAAAAGTTGGTGCTTTCCATATCAAATGACTTACTAATATTCTGTTGGACTTTCCTCCTTCCAGAGCCACTTCCAGGTTAGAAAGAGCTGCTTCCACTTCATCCATTTCTCCATCTGTGGTTGACTCAAAACATTCATTTGATATGGATAATTTGCTTATGTGATACTGTTGGAATAAAAAAGACATAGACTGTAAAAAATGCGCAACTTTTTGTGATCACCACAATGAGCAAACACACAATTTGTTCATGAAATGCAGACTTCTTGTTGGGAAGTCTAGATCCTATTTTCAGCTCAATTTACAGGGGGAGAAGGTTAGACTGGATTAGTTAATAGATTGGTCAAAAGATAAGATGTTTTTACATAAATATGCCAGGTCAAGATTAAAATCTGACTGGCAGGAAGCCCCTTGCCACTTATGCTGGTCATACACGTGGCAATTGTTTAAAGTGGAACAAAACCCAAGATTTTGACTATCCCGACATTTGTTTCGTGCCCTGTTTTTGTGTGAACCCCCCCCCCCCCAGGTTGCCCAGAAAAACCCTTCCTCGGACATATGGCACATGTAAGGGCTTTCGTCTAATCAGAGCTGCTTGTTGTGCAGTTGTAATACTCGGCAAATGGCTCTGTTTACATGTAAAGCTCACTGAATAGCTGGGCACGGGAGCACGGCCCAGATGCAGGGGTAGGCCCACCTTTATTCACATCAGCGAGGAAGCAAGAATGGAGGCAAGTGTAGCAGTGCACCGGGTGGTCACATAGTGGGGCATCCCGAGCAAGAAGCAGATACATTCCCCTGCATATACAAGCAATGGTATATAGAGCCTGATTTACTACAGATTTTTCGCCAGTTTAGCACTGGCTGGGTGCACCAAGGCCCTTATTTATGAAGGAATAGCGACAGGTAGCGACTGGTGAGCGGCCAGTAATGACGGGCCCCGCCACGAGAACGCCGGCTCCCCACCACAATCACACATTTATCAAGCCAATCCTGCTTAGCGACTGAGATAGCGCCATATAGCGACTCATTCATCATTATTCCAGCCTCAGCCCACAGCGCCAGCGTCCGACCTTGAACAGCGACAGGTATGACCTCTCGCTACCTGGCGTTCTCCAATGCATTTCAATGGAACAATCTTTAAATATTAATAATTAAATGTTATTAATGTTTTTTTTTTTTTTTTTTAAATGTGAAAAATTCTGTGACCACTTCTGCCATTTTAGATATTTTTTTTAAGGGAAAAAAAATGAAAAAAAAATTGTACAGAATTGATATTACAGGTCTGATATTAATGTATTCATATTACTAAATTATTTAAAAAAAAAATTTTCTTTGGTTTCCAAAAATATGGTGGTTTGGGGGTTAAAAAGCTACTTTTAACACATCGCCACCAGCGCTCTGGGGTTTAAACATGCATTTCACAGCGCTTGAATTTTTTGAGCGTGATTTTTTGATGAATATGGTGGAAGCCGGTCGCTCTGACCAGTCGCTATCATGTGCACCCATACATCGCGAAACCTGTCAAATAGCGACTCGTAACCCCGTATTGAACATTTACCCACACCGACTGAGTCGCTGTCAACAACCGAACAACGGCCAAGCACAGCGACTACTAGCGGGCGCTGTGAAAATACCGCTACAGTCCCTCAACTGTCGCTACATGTCGCTATTAATAAATCAGCCTCCAAGTGTGCCATGAGTGTGTAATACCTCTGCGATCTGAGCTATATTGCCGTGGCGAACGTGGGGAACAACTGACTATCTGCCGGCATCTTACTCTGTTTTCACTGCAGTTTGCAGGTCAAAATTTGTGGTATTTACTAGCGAACAGGGTGCACTTGACAGCATGCAAAACATTTTGCTTTGTCAAAACCAGAAATGGTGCTGAAAACCCACTTAACAGCTTATGACAGTGTTGGATGAGTCTCAGAATGTATGTGTGGTGTCTTTGGAGTTTCTGGAAAGCATAAAAAAAGTTATATTAAAAATACAAAATCATGTGAAAACCATTTTATTAGTTGTCTCTCCAATACTAGTTATCTATCTGACCTTCACGCTCAATGTATTAGTGACAGATGTAAAAATTCCATAAACAGGCATTGTTACCAAAAATAACACTGATTTCTACGGGGATTGCTGCTAAAAGCTGGCGCACTAAAAAAGCCATTCGTCAGTATTGTAACAGCGAAACCAACAGGATGTAAATGCAGCCATCACGGCCTTCATCTGGCGACTAGGCCATTCTTACATTAGTAAATGTGGCAAAGTAGTGAAAGCACAGCAAATGGGCGGTGAACGCTTAGTAAATCAGCCCCATAATATGATGTACGATGCAAGAGGAGTGGAGGTAGGTCCTTCTTTTAGTACTAAAAAAGGTGGTCATCATCAATAAAATCCAGGGTCTGGGCTATAGAAGAACCCCTATTTAAACCAGTTGTAACCCCTGTATGCTTCTGTGTGTCCTATTCGAATGAAATAAAAATAAGTTCAGACCCATACTATCGGGGGCCGGTGCTGAGATGCTAATTAAAAGAAGCAATACAGGCTAAAATTAAGTGACCTCATGCTCATTACAGCACAGTTTGAAACTCTTGGAAGCCCTAACAAACAGTGCTCTGGTGGGGAGGACGGGCCACATACATGATCAGATACTTGCCTGAAGTGCTGCAAACATCAGCATCTCCTCTTCTGTACAGTCAATTTCCCCCAGCAGGATGGACCACCGGGCTTGTTCAAACAACTGGTTAATGCGAACGGCGTCATACTGGAGTATAAAAACAGACATATTAGAGAGGAACTATAATCAGCACACCCAGCTTAAAGGGGGGTCAGCTTCACTAAAATGATTATCATAGATTAAATTCTAACCCCAAAACAAGGGACCTCTCTAGTATAGTTCTGTCAATCAGAAGGTAAGAAAGGTTTAATAATTAAAAAACAAAAACAAAGTAGCTTACTTAAAAAATGACAAACTCACAGAACACTTCAGGCAAACCAAAATCCCTGAGTTAGGTTTGGACCTCCTGTACTGCCCTGATGCTAGCCCAGGGGCCCACCAGAGGATCCTCGTTCTGACATTGATTGTAACAAGCACATTAGAGTTGATTGTTGTTTTTTTTACAGGGGTCATTTTTGAGGCCTCTTACACACCATCCCTCTTGTGTCGCGTTGGAGTAGAAATGCTCCATTGTGGAACAAGTGGGAAGAAAATGCAGCCCATTGAAGTAAATGGGTCCTTTTAGAGCTGTGTTTGGCAAATGCTGCATGCTGCGTTTTGCACAACCACAACTCAGCCCATAGAAGTCTATAGGCAGCACAAGTAAAGCACATGTATCTGCTTTACCTGCACTTTGTAGTGGGGCAGTATAATGGTCAATTCTCATCCCTCCGACCAGTCCATTGCCATTGGTTTCCAAAACAGTCACCAGCCTTAGCATCCAGTGCCTTCTGTAGAAACCTTGCCCTGGGAGCGGAAAACAGGGTCCTTCTTCCCCCTAACCTAGCCGTTCTCTGGTGCTGGTTGCCAAGTGAAGAGCCTTTATAGAGCATAATTATGCATGGCAAATGGCTCTGGTTGGACCAGAGCCTGCACATGCACCATATTTCATAGATACTCGATCTGTTGTATCAATTACTATTTTTCTACCTACATAACTTCCTCATTAGAAAACGTCTGCCCTGCACATTGGGACCAATGCACATTTAGTTAGAAATTGGTGTTGGTACATTTTAAATACTGTCCAAATGAGTTGGGAAAGAAAGAACATGACATTGTCTGGAACCCTAACTCACACAAAGAAAAATAAAAACATGACTAAGTTGGGTTTTAAGTACAAAAATGGGGCATTGGACAAAGCTTTTCGGTATCCCCATATATATTTAAACAGATGCACACCCTTTAGTACTTCTGTTCAGCGCTCGTAATATTTCATGCTTCCCAAGCCATATAGTTGCGATTACTCACCTATTCCATGTGTGTCTCTATGTAATGGGGGATTAGTTGCTGCAGAAGTCATTAGATCCTTATGGAAATAGTACAGGATGGTGGAATGATTTACTGCATTTGTCCATTATATCCCCCAATACATGGAAACCAACAGGGAATGCCTTACTGCAGAGCTGGGGGAGAGGGGTTGAAAGAAGATCCAGATTCTTCTCATACACACATCAGTCTGGTACGTTGTCCTACCTTGGGGTTCAGATCAAAGAAGCTGTAGTACTTGAATCTCAGCAGAAGCAGGTCTTCCTCCTGTATACCTTGTTCCATCAGAGATCTGGATGAGTTTAACCAGCTGCACACAAAATAACACATCATTATCTTGGGTCCCCAAAACATAGTCACAGCCATTTCTTCTCATGATCATTTTTTTTATAGCTCCGTGTCCTAGTTGAAGAGATTTCACCTAATTTCTTTGCTGTCCCACACATTAGATTAAAACTGAAATTCAGCTAAAAGAGGAGATGTGGATGTCCTGGGCATTAAGGGGCTGATTTACTAACTGTTTCGCAGAACAAACCCCATCATCCCTATAGCAGACAGTGTGACAGAGCCCCCCATTATCCCTATAGCAGACTGTGGCAGAACAACCTCCATCATCCCTATAGCCGACTGTGTGGCAGAACATCCCCCATCATCCCTATAGCAGACTGTGGCAGAACAACCTCCATCATCTCTATAGCCGACTGTGTGGCAGAACAACCCCTATCATCCCCCATAGCAGACTGACAGAATCCCCCCATCATCTCATAACAGACTGTGACAGTGCCCCTCATCTGCCCCTACAGCAGGCAGAGTGCCTTGCTCACTTGATAGCTGGCCATGCTGGGTACTGTCATCCCAACTTGTGGTCGTCCCCTGTCGTGGCCTGGCCCCCTCTATTCCCCTGCCTGATTAGGGGATGGGGATCGGGCAGAAGGCAGTGAGATGGTCAGCCTGCTGCCCAACCCGGTTGGCTGCAGCGAGGGATAGAAGCTGGTTGATGGGCAGCCTATCAACCAGCTATAGTGCTGGGCCAAACCCCAGCACGGACTTATGACTGAAGTTCGGGTTTGGGAACCCTAACTCGCAAAGTTCGGCACAGACCCGAACTGTCACATTTTGTATCTATTACTGTAGTGAACAGCCATAAAATATAATATATTAGAGATATGTTTAAAATATCTAAACTAGGTCTTCAGCTTCCCTAGCTAGAATGGTAATTGAGCCTCTTAGATGCTAATTTGTTATCAACATAGACCCACACATCTTGTCTGCGGTGGATCCAACCAGCGTTGGTTGTAAAAAGGAGTAATGGAGCCCAATTTATTACTAGCGCCTCGTAGCGGCACTAGAGCGCCTGCTGAGAGACGCTATTAGCACCTCAGCCACAAAGCCGGCCACAGGCAGACAGCGCTGAAGGCCATGTGGTGCTGTACCTTTGCTTGTTCATTTTTCAATGAAGACAGCAACAAGTAGCGCTGGTGGCGCTCTGCCACTCCATGCTGTATTTCACATGTAAAACAGCGCCAGTGCTGGCGCTCTAAAACTGTGACTCTCAGGCATACTGCACCAGGTTCAACGGCAAAAAAATCTTTTTTACAAAGGATGGCAGCACAATGACAAAGCGAAAACACATGGAATGTCATCGGAGACACAAATGACGTGACACATGATTGGCAGCCAACTTGAATACAATAAATGAAGATAAAAACATTCAGAACAGGCCAGGGATCCTGTGTCACTTGAATGAGCACAAAACAAAAAAAAACGACAACCAGAAGTCACCAAAAATAACAACTGGAATAGCTAATGAAGTCTATGGGAGAACGACACTGAGCATCTGATGTGATGTGGCGCTGTAGGGAACACAGCACTGGCACTAACCAAATACCTGGTGCCCGTGATACATGGAACACTACATGGTGCTATGTGTGCTGTTAAACATTTTTTTGCATCATAAATATGACTTGCTGGTGGTGCTGCAGAAAAACTCCTGCCGCTACATGGCGCTTGCGTTTCTTAAATAAGGCTCCTAAATCTGTAATGCAAATGTGGAGGCTGATTCATTACTAGCACCACGTATCACCATGTGAGCGTCTGTATAGTGGCAATTAGAGCGACCGCTAGTAGACGCTGTAAGTGGGTGTCGGGCGCTGTAACCTAGTGTAGCGATTGCTGTAGTATCCTGGTCAGTACTGATGAATTTGATGTGTGGTGAACGCTGTAGAAGTGCTGTTCCTGACTCACTGCAGAGCCAATGGGGAACGCTAGGTGGTGTCCTAAGGTAAAAGTGCCCAAGACTACACCACATCTAACAAGAGGACAACGCTGAAGCGGGTGACAGGTAGCGCCAGCTCAGTGCGTCCAGCACTCAGCACTCCACACCATATTTAAGAAAAAACTACACACACACAGCATTGTCACTCTAAAGCTGGGGCGCCCTAGTATAGAGCACTAGACACTGTGTGATGTGTTGTTTGCAGGCCAAGAGAGGTCACACAATGATTTGAGCAAAAATATTACATTTTAAATGCCCAACACACTATTTAAACCACAACCAAATGAAACCCCACTGAAATGTATGGCAGATCGACACTGAGCGAAAGGTAATGCTGCTCCTGAACCTAGAGCGCCGGCACTATACACTGAGCCGCTTATAGTAATACATGTGATGCTACAGGGCGCCGTTAGAGGCGCCCACCAGATTCGCTTTCTTAAATGTGATTTCACATACAGCACCCGGCGTTCACCCAATACTACGTGCCGCTATAAAGCACTACCTGGCGTTAGTGTTTCTTAAATAACCCCCATAGTCTAGTTCTGGCCATGAAATCCATTTGTTAGTAGATGGGCTGGCTAAGGGTGGGGTTATTCCTTCCCAACAGAAAGTGAGGTCTCTTCTAAAGATTGTGGGAGATATTTGGGGTAGATTGAGGATGATGTAAGGATGCGTTTGCACAAGGGCCCTGTATTGGTAACTAAAATCAGGTAATTTTAGGCATATTTGGCAATTGTAAATAGTAAAACTTTTAGGTAATTTTAGGAGTTGTTTTATGTAATTGTTTAGTCCCTGTGATACCTATATTGTCTAGGGATTGATGTAACTGTTTAGTCCCTAATTATATATATATATTATATGTTACTCTTACATATGCGCAACTGTCCCTTAAAGGAGCAGTATCGCGAATTTTTCTTGGTGACTTATATTTAAATGGTACTTTGAATGTAGGTAAGTGTTGGAGTAAGAATTACAAATTTAGAAAAAAATGATGTGTGTGTTGAGCAGCTGGAGACTAATAGCTCATGTTTATGTCTTCTGAGTGTCGGGCCCCGACACTCTGGCCTGTTCCACGCTGAGGAGAGGGGTGAAACAATGTATCAAAGTATCAGCTGTTCAGTGCTGGCAGCCGTCCAGCATAAGATAACAACATTGCAACATTGCCTGGCCAGAACGTATATATCTAAAACAGAGAGAAAAGCTCTAGAAGTCATTTAGCTGATTTTGACAGTTTTCCCTTCATGTTTGCTCCGCTGCAGAATCTTTCAGTTTACCATTTTCTCTCTCTTTTCTCAACACATTTTTCCATATGATCTTTCTTTCAGCTTTGTGTGTTTTGAGCAAAGCCCAACCCAGGATTTTCACTATCTGGAGTTTTGTTTTGTGCCCCTAGGGCATCCCAACTTGGGATGCCCTGATATGTGAAATCCCCAAGTTCGCCTGTGAAAACGTACCTTTCCCTTTCCCACAGCGCATGCGCCGGCTCTCATCCAATCAGCTCTGTTTGCACGCAGATGGGGAGCCTGAGCAGTAACCTTCCTGGCTGCCCGTCCTGTCTAAATGACTATCTGCGTGAGCGCGCCAGAAAAATGGGGGGATCTGTGGTTATCCAGGGGTCGTTTCACACAGTGGGCATCCTGATTTAGAATGCCCAAGGTGCAAGGTCAATGGCCGGGTCTTATAGACTTCAGGGTCGGCAACTCAGGGTTTTGTTCCACTTTAATACCTTTAGATTTTCCTGCACAGTTATTCAAAGAAGAATTTCGGTTATTTTCAGTCAGTTTAGTTTATTTTGTATAGATTTTACACATTTGAGTCACCTGGTCTTATAACAAAAGCAGCACCTCACACACACACACAGCCGTTACCACTGATTACAGTGTCAGCCTCTGAGGTAAAGTGTTGCTAGGAGACCAGTGGGCTAAATGAAGCAGCTCACTAAATACAACCCAGCAGATCCCCTTATTCAGCAAATGGACTGAGCCATTGTCATTATACAATTTAAAAGAAAGGCATATATTTTTTCCTTTTTCTATCGCCAGATTATTTATACACATGTTAGAAGCTATTGTGTGGCTATTTAATTATTTATCTTTTTTAATGCAAGTTTCGTGATAGTGCTCCTTTAAAACATACGTCTGTGCACAATACAATCTTTTATTGCAATCATTGGTGTGATTTCTTTTGTCACCCACAACCTAGAACCTACAGTGAGTGATTATTGTTGTATAAATCATTGACATTTTTATTGATTTTTTATAATAATAATTGTTTACACTGTCTGTCTGAACTTCAAGTGGGGTTTCCTCAGGGCACCCAAGTTTTCTCTTATTACCACCAAAACATAATATAATAATGCAGTTCCATAATGCAGTTGTCATTAAGTTGTG
Source organism: Gastrophryne carolinensis (assembly GCA_027917425.1). Lineage (NCBI taxonomy): Eukaryota > Metazoa > Chordata > Amphibia > Anura > Microhylidae > Gastrophryne > Gastrophryne carolinensis. The sequence continues at coordinate 402,416,323 of CM051237.1, forward strand.
AACTGCTCTGAAAGACAGGGAGGAAAGTGAAGGCTTTTGAGCACTTACCCTGAATTAAGCTTTGCTTTATCCACTAGTGTGCGGGGTTGATACATTTGTGTAAGTATTTCTGGAGATGAGATTGGCTGACTGAGTGCGAGGATGTTGCAGTTTTGTTCTGCTAATGGGCTGTCGGTGAACCATGTGATTGTAGAAGAGGCAGGTGTCCCATTGACTGGATCATACATGGGAGTCATTGTCTTGCTATATAATCCAGGACTAGCTAAAACATAAAAGATAAATGTGTATGTTTACATTCATCATACAAATTATTCACATTCTAATAAAATAAAATGATTTGACATTGGAAGTCTATGTTTTCACGTTTTCACTTTTCTTTCAAAACTATTTTCTAAAAAAAATTTATAGCTGTCAAGGGTAGGCTATAGCTATGGCCCTGCACACGGATAACCCTGTTTACTTATGTTTTTGGGAGAGAAAGCAGTTGAGCACCATAATTACTCATGAGAAAATGCGTCGAAAAAAGTGAGTAAAAAAAAAAAAATACGGTGCTGAATCAACCCTGTAATGTTTGTAAAAGTTCTTATTTATCCAGGCCTGGACCCATTTACAGTTTTTGTAGTAGCCTTTTGTCAAGAATATAGTAATAGTATAGTATAGCCAATTCCAGATATAATGTAGGTTTTCTGCCATTGTAAGGCCTGGCCATAGGAGGCACATGGAGAATTCCCGGTAGGTTGCACTGCATTGGGGCCCCTCTAATCCTAGCCTCTGAATCTCTCCCCAGTCATGACACTCCAGCTCATGTTGGAGCACTGCAGTTCTACATATAGCCTCATCACCATGGTTGTGAAGGGATGCATACCCACCCTTACAACAGCATCTACCCCTACAATCCATACAAGAGTTAATGTCAGTTATCTGTTTGGATTTCCAAAAGTCTGAGCATATGCAGGTTTCTACGTGGGAATGCGCACATACACAGTGCAATCACGCTATTGGGTGCAGATGAGTGGGAAATTGGCTTAATGATCGGAAGCAGAGGGTGGTTATCAATGGTACACACTCAGATTGGGTCACTGTTACTAGTGGAGTACCACAAGGGTCAGTTCTAGGACCAATTTTCTTCAATATATATATAAATGACATTGGGTATGGATTAAACAGTAAAGTCTCAATCTTTGCAGATGATACTAAGCTGAGTAAAGTAATTAAAACAAAAGAGGACAGCAGGTAGCTACAAACAGATTTAGATAAATTGGAAGCATGGGCAGTTAAATGGCAAATGAAGTTTAACACAGATAAATGTAAGGTTATGCACATGGGAAGGAGAAATCTGTGTCATGATTACACACTAAATAAAGAAACACTTGGTAAAACAACAATGGAAAAGGACCTAGGGGTTTTAGTTGACAATAAGCTCAACTGTAGTAATCAATGCCAGGCAGCTGCTGCCAAGGCAAATAGGATCATGGGGTGCATCAGGAGGGGCATAGGTGCTTATGACCAGAGCATCATTTTACCCCTGTACAAGTCACTGGTCAGACCCCATATGGAATACTGTGTACAGTTCTGGGCACCTGTGCTTAAGAAGGACATATCAGAACTGGAGAACGTTCAAAGAAGGGCAACAAAGTTAATAAAAGGAGTGCGGGGGCTAGAGTACCCGGAAAGATTGTCCAAGTTAGGTTTATTTAGTCTAGAAAAAAGACGATTGAGGGGTGATCTAATAACTATGTATAAATATATTCGGGGTCAATACAAAGATCTGTCCCACAATCTATTTATACCCCGGAGTGTAACTATAGCCCGAGGGCATCCACTAAGGTTAGAGGAAAGGTGCTTTCTCCACCGACATAGGAGGGGATTCTTCTCTGTAAGAGCAGTGAGACTATGGAACTCGCTGCCAGAGGAGGTGGTAATGATGGATACAGTAAAAACGTTCAAAAGTGGCCTTGATGCCTTCCTGGCATGTAATAACATTACCAGCTATGGCTACTAGACCACTGGAAGAAGATCTATAGTGGCTGGGATGCCCTCCTTGCATGTAATAACATTTCCAGCTATGGCTACTAGACCACTGGAAGGAATTAAACAGGCTGAACTGGATGGACTAAAGTCTTTATTCAGCCTTACATACTATGTTACTATGTTAGCCTGAAAATTGCACGTCAGGATGTGAATTATTCCAAGCACAAGTGACCTCTATTTTACTATAAAATGATGGATCTAGTAGTAGCACACCACTGTCTGATCAGCTGACTTCCTGTTTCCTGCATTCCTTGCTTCTTGATCGTTCTTCAGTGTTTGACACGGCTTTACCTTCTTGAATACAGCTTTAAATTATGCCTTGGACTTAGACTTTGACATTGCTTCTGTGTTGTCTGCTTTTACCATAAACCTTGGCCTGTGACCCCTGACCTTCAGCCTGTCTTACTACTCTTCTGCTGCAATACACCGGTACCTCGCCTTTCCTAGGTGGCTTCCAGATTTCTAGGGAATGGCTATGGTTGTGTCTACAGTGTGGTCTGATCTCACTTGCATGGGGCTCCGGTGAACACCAGTCATGCCAGAAGATTCTGGCCAGATGGAGGAAGCCATATTCTGAAGACAGCTGTTGCAATGAGGAGGTGGGAGGGTGAGGGTCCATATGAGCAGCAGAGTATCAGGCTACCCATACAATATAGGTACTTTTTCAAACCAACCTACACCCTTACTAAAATGTAATTGCTCCCAGTGTACCTATACTCTCACTCAGGGGCACACTGTAGCCAAAAATCAGCCTGGCCTGGTCAGCCCACAAGCCACACAAGCCAGGTTCTTCTTAGGTCAACAACTGACCATTATTTGCAGGTGCAGATAATAGGTAGGGGTGGAAATCCCCCCCCCCCCCTTCCCCCATGAGAAGGTACTGAAGTTAAGTATTGTAGGGTCAAATACTGTGGAAGCTGTGGATATCTCCCCCACAGCCATGATACTGAGGTATAGCATTGTAGGGGCAACACAGCGCTGGGGGGGGGGGGGGGGGGGGGCACAGTTTGACCAGATATGGGGTAGGGATTAGAGACTTGGGAGGCAGGCAGCTGAGGAGGTGTTAGAAGAGGATTGAGAAAATAGGAACAGAAACTGAATGCTATTAAGGGAATATTGATTTTATAAGGGGAATTTTACTTACTACTACTATATTATTTATATTTTATATACTATATTATACTATATTACTTAGTATTTAATGACTTATTTAGTAGTATATTTATTTACTTACTATATGGGTGATATTTGCAAAGCTTTTCTTTATCCTGTGTTCCATAGCTATTCCTACTACATCATGTTACTAAAAATGGACAGGGGAGGAATAGCTTTAGAAAAAAATCGAGTGTACACTAACTTTGAGATGGTTGTAAAGGTTGCTTGTTCCTGACAGTCAGAGGCCAGCAGTAGGATATGCAAATAAGCATAAGGGAGGGGGCTCAGAGAATGTCGAGCGGCATGCATTTTCTTTGGTGAACAGATTTGACTGAGTAACAGGAAAGGGAGCGATTTTTGCAGATAGGAAACAGGCACAGAATTAGGCCTGAAAACAAAGGAACTGCTGCTTTACTGTACATCAACCCCCAGCTAAGAAACAGACTGTGGCAAAAAACTGTCACTCACTTTAATAATGGAGCAATTATGATTCAAACTGATTCCCTTAAAGCTATAAGTTGCTCTTTTTTTACCTAAAGATCCAGAGCTGCCGTGTGAATTGTCCAAATTAATAATTTCTTCCAAAATCACTTCCTTAGCATCTTTTTTCTTTTTTTTCTTAACTGCGTCTCCTGGGGGCTTCAGCAAAGAGAGTTCTTCTGGGTGTCTGATATCTAGAAAAGCAAATAAACTATTACTGAAAAAATATAAAATGCAGAAAACTATTACAAAAATTAGTACTTAAAGTGGACCAACACCCCCCCCCCTGATCGGCCGGGGAATCTATAAGATTCCCGGACCGATCAGCTCCCTGACTGCGGGGCACCCCGATCACCTCGCTGTGTGAAACCCCCCCAGATCCCCAAAAATCCTACCTGATCCTTGTTCCAGCGGCGCATGTGCGGGCCGCCGCCGCCTCCCGCGCGTCCCTCTAGCAGGCCATTTGTGAATGGCCGGCGCAGGCGCGCTCCCTGTAAGAGGGACGCGCGGGAGGCGGCGGCGGCCAGCACTCAGCTTGTCCGGCGCTACCTCTCCTTGTCCGTCAGCAGCAATTGGACGAGCGAGTCACATGGGAGCGGGGTCAGGTGAGTTTTCGGGGCTTTCTGGGGGGTTTCACACAGCGGGGCACCCACGATCGGGGTGCCCCGCGGAAGTGGACCAATACCTAGGATAGTCAAAATCCTGGGTGTTGGTCCACTTTAAAATGGAACATTACAGGTCTTGGGGAGGTAATAAAAACTCCCCGGACCTGGCTTGCCCGGACCCCCTGCCTCTCCAGTTTAGCACTTAACTAATAAAAACGAATCTCTACAGTCAGATCGCGCTCTGCAACCCTCCACTCCCCCACCATCCTCTGTAGGGCAGCACCATCTAGGAAGCCAAAGGTTTCCTGACTGACACTGCGTTGTCCCTCAGATCTCGCGCATGAGCTGCATCATTGTATAAGCTGCAATGACACTGGCCACAGACACACACGAAATTTGAAGAGTAGCGCTTGGGATTCAAACAGCGGCAAGATGCCCCGCTGTGTGACCCCCCCCCCCCCCGGGGTCACCGGTTAAATTACTTTTGCTGGCAAGGCCCGCAATCACCAGCGCCGCTTCCCTGGCTTCTCTGTGACCGTGCGTGCCCCCGCACCCAGCCTTTCTGAATGGCTGGACGCAGGAACACATGCCAGGGCAGAGAGCCGGGGCTGCGGCCAGCCAGCTGCACCTTGTCGCTGTGGCACCTTTGAGATCAGCCAATCAGCGATCCCCAAAGTGCAGCTGGGAGTGGCTTTGGCGGTGGAATTGTTGGAGATACATAAGCTTCTGTTTGTCTTTAAATGTGATTTGTGACTTTTGCTAGATTTACTGCATTTTACAAGTATGACAAGTTATGACATTAGATGTTACCAATGCTTAACTGCAGTTTCTATGCATTTTGCTGATGTGTTGTATTTCCTGTGAGGTCAGTTCGTCTATGGTACTTCTTTTTATTTTCCTTCTTTAGCCACCATGTAAGGTGACTTTCCCTTACTGCATTCATGTTCCATTAAAGCCAGTTCCTGTTATACCACTATGTCTATCTGGATTATGACTCAGATGCACCCAGCACTCACACTCTGCAACAGGAACAGCCCGGTTTTATTTGAGCCAACAGCAGCTTCCGAGTTACTGGGGCGGGGGAGGTGGGTGGGCAGGCCTGGGAGGAAAAAATGGGTTTTGACCCACTTTAAACTCCAATATTCATGTCAAGCCTCTAGTTCATTAAAGGTACAAATGCAATAAAGGGATGAGGTGCTTCTGCTGTTAGGGCCTCAAGAACCTTATAACCACCAGGGGGCTATTGCATCCCCCCCAGCATCCCAAGTCAGGATACTTGTTATCTGATAGCCCTGCTTTTGCACTGCTCTTGCACCCTTTGTGGCCACTGGTGGCCAACAAGTCCAGCTAGAGACCCCTATTGGATATTGCAGGGATTGTGCATTTTCTCTTAACTTGGGTTTTATTCAGATGGGGATTCCAAGTCTGAATGCATGAGGGTGGGGCATAAAACATCTTATTGGACATTTTTTTTAGTCCATTTGAAACCAGGGACAGCGACATTAGTGCAGTGTAGTCAGTTTGGGCTTTTAAAGTGGACCAACACCCAGGATTTTGACTATCCTGGGTCTTGGTCCACTTCGGTGGGGCACCCCCGATCGGGGTGCCCCGCTGTGTGAAACCCCCCCGATCACCCTAAAAACTCACCTCTCCCCGCTCCCAGCGCCGGCAGACAAGGGATTTGACAGCCGCGGACAAGCGGCTCCTCCGCCGCCGCCGCCTCCCGCGCGTCCCTCTTGACGCGCGCGCCCGCCTAGAGGGGCGCGAGGGAGCTAAGGTAAGGGGGTTTTGGGGGGGGTTCCCGATCTCGGATGTCCCGCGGGGAGGGAGGTGATCGGCCCGGGATTCCCGGGCCGATCACCCGAGGGTGATGGTCCACTTTAAATAGGGCCAACAGTCAAGAATGACTGTTGGTCCTCTGAGACGGACGGGGGGAGTTGGCATCTGATTGCTGGATACCCTGCTCCCCATAACAACAGATGAAGCCTCAACCCTGGCTCTAATACATTGGTATGTGACTTCTGCAATCCCATATTGCAACTACAATTATCTCCACCAACCAGTGTCTCAGGCACACACAGCTGAGTACCAGGGCTGGCCATTGGTCTTTCTGTCATTGTGTACAGTGGGGCATCCAGCGATTACATGCCATGCTTCCACTCAGAGCCTCTTTAATAGCTGATTTAGAGAGAATTTTGTCAACATTAAAAATACACGGGGAGGCCGATTCATTAACAGCGGCAGGTAGCGACAGTTGAGCGACTGTAGCAGCATTTTCAGAGGGCCCGCTAGTAGTTGCTGTGCTTGGCCGTTGTTCGGTAGTTGATAGCAACTCAGTCGGTTTGCCGTAATGTTGAATATTGGGTGAGGAGTCGCTATATGACAGGTTCCGCGCTGTACGGGAGTGCATGATAGCGACTGGCCCTAGCGACCGGCTCCCACCATATTCATCAAAAAATCACGCTCAAAAAATTATCGCGCTGTAAAATGCATGTTTAAACCCCAGAGCGCTGGCGGCGATGGGTTAAAAGTAGTTTTTTAACCCCTAAACCACCATATTTTTGGAAACCAAAAAAAACAAGTTTTTTAAATAATTTAGTAATATGAATACATTAATGTCAGACCTGTAATATCAATTACCACAGAACAGTGACACATCTTGGAGCAGTTCACTCCTGCAAGAGGAATCATTAATCCCTCTGATGGTGCCCTGACTGGGAAAAATGCACCAGGGCACAAAGGCTCAATAAAGACCCAGTGAGTATTACCCTATCCCCAGAAAAAACAACTCCAGGGTAAGGTACAAAAACCTGAACTGTAAACCCAGTGTAAGTACTGTTTCTAGATGTAAACATTATAATATCTGACTTATCCAAAGAGACTTTGAGATACCTAAAGGAGCGCTATCGTGAAAAAGGCCCAATGATAAAAATCCATATAAATATGCTGGATGTCGGGAGGGGGTCACTTATACATCCGGCATCAAGAAATATCTAGCCAGGCTTGTTTTTCGTCTTTTAATAGAAGGAAAAGAATATCCGAGGTGACAGGCTCTGTCACCCCTGATAGACTAAACCTATCACCCCTGGATTTTATTCCTGAAATGAGAGAATAAATCACAAGCTTGGCGGGAGTTTTATTCAGTTCGGGTGTATAAGTGACCCCACCTTTCATTAGCCAACTTGTTTATATATATTTTTGATATTACACAATTTCGCGATAGTGCTCCTTTAAAGTGGACCAACACCCAGGATTTTGACTATCCTGGGTCTTGGTCCACTTCGGTGGGGCACCCCCGATCGGGGTGAAACCCCCCCGATCACCCTAAAAACTCACCTCTCCCCGCTCCCAGCGCCGACGGACAAGCGGTTTGACAGCCGCTTGTCCGTGGCTCCTCCGCCGCCGCCTCCCGCGCGTCCCTCTTGACGCGCGCGCCCCCGCGCCGGCCATTCACAGACGAAGCTAAGGTAAGGGGGTTTGGGGGTTTTGGGGGGGTTTCACCCTGCGGGACATCCCGATCTCGGATGTCCCGCGGGGAGGGAGGTGATCGGCCCGGGAATCTTATAGATTCCCGGGCCGATCACCCGAGGGTGATGGTCCACTTTAAAGAGGCCCTGGGGTCTAAAAGACTATGGGAACGAAAGGAAGGTGAGTGTACTGGGGCACCTCTGCAGAATGAACATTAGAAGCGGCTGCATCTTACTGCTTATGAAAAATTTCCTTGATTCAGGCCTGCAGACACAAGTTTGCTGGGGCCCCAACAATGATAAGCCCGTTCCAGAAAAGTGATATTTCAGTGTGTCGTTCTTTTTAAAGTCTAAACATTTGTCTTATATTTAATAATATTATAATAATAATTGAACTATGGGAAGATCTTCAATTTATATGTCTCTATAACTTTAATGGTTCAATAAACAAGGTCAAACCAAGTTACAAGGCCCCATTCTTAAACCTAACCTCTTTCAATGAATGGAGAATGTACAGTGACTGCTGGAATTAGAAGTATACTGCTGAAACGGTAGCTGCAAACTTGGAATTTGCCTCAATACAAAACAATAAGTTGAACCTTTCTTAAACCGGACCTTCACCATGATTTATTGAAAAGCCCAAACCCTTAAAAAACGATTCCCCAGCATCTAAAGTTAATATATTTTAAGTTTTTAGTCACTTACTCTTTCCCCCACTGGGCTGCAACTCTGTTCAGGACTTTAGGATATGGGCGCCACCATCTTGACTCAGATGCATCACACTTACTGAGGAGAGGAGGGTGGGATAAAGTACAGGGGGCGGGTTATAGCTGTGCTTTGCTCAGACAGAGCAGAGCTGGGGTCAGGAAAAGGTCAGCAATCCCAGAATGCAGAGCAGCACAGTCAGAAGGCACTTCCTGTTTGCAGGCTGCCTGACATTCTATGAGCTGCCATCTTAGATGTTTAAAGGCTCATAACATGCAGTAGATGCAGGTAGGATGATTTTTAATGTGAGCAATCTGTATGTACAGGGTGGGGGAAACATATAAGATATGCTCTTATTCAGGGTGAAGGACCGCTTTAAGAGATTGCCCATTGATGCTCCTGCCAGAGTGTGGAAGAGAGTTGCTCAGCACCCATATGGCACACAGGACACCTGTCCAATGCTCCCTTGCGTATTGAAAAGCAGTTTATTAGATAACCACTGTGACATGCATTGTGCTAGGAGACCCAGATATTTCATCCCTAGTTTTCTTTTTATTATTTTGGTTGGCTTCAAAAAAACCTAAAGGCTAAACAGGCTTGGTAACATTCCATCATATAACTAGTGTTTTTATTCTCAATCAATCCCAGCATAAAGCTAACGCATCTCATTTAGTGCTCTATTTACAAGGTGCAGGTACGGTCATGTTGAGCAGGACCTGAGCTATGCCTGACATTCCGGAGCCTCAAGCAGCATCGGCACCGCCTGTCAGACTCCGCATCGGGCAGACACCCACTTTCCACGCTTTGCTGTGCGTATCACACAAACAATGGGCATTATTTTATTCTGACAATGAGCCGTTCTGTTATGCCATCCTCAAGCTACAGTACATGTACATGCAACTGCTGTTTTAAAAGGCGGAACTTTTTGGCGGTCTTAGATAATGTTGAAAATAAAACAACGTGCCTGTATGCTGCAGGGAATTTGGCGCATACTTAATGGCCGCTAGTACAGGTAACTGGATTCCCACAGCATTTAGATGCGAGGAAAGGAAGGGGGGGATATTCAAAGAACAAAACAGGATATTGGGTATTCCAATGGTATTCCAATCATGTCCATTTTTGCTTTGTGCATTTCAGCACAACAAAACTATTTTGGCATAATTTTGCAGATCTTATACTGTAAGTGCATAAAAGTTTACACCTAATAACGCATATGTATATTGCACACGTGATGTAACTGTTTTTGACACTTGTTTTTACCATAACTTGTGACTTTAGTTACCCTTTCTCTGGGCTGCTCGGGGGTTAGGTCAAGGCAGGGGGTTAAAAAACTTGTCCTGGTGGGCTCCTAAACTCAGGGTTACCTCCTTGCCTGTCACTCTGTCTATTGAGTATTGGGGAACAACGCCATCAGCGTTTTTTTTAGTTTTGGATGTGTACAGCTCCAGCGCTTTTTGATACTGCACATAAAGAGGTAAGGGTTAAGAGGTGGTAAGCACATTAGGGCCTATGAGGTCAGGGGAACCCACCAACTTATTTTGCTGATATTTGCCCACATGGCATCATGAGCGGATAGAAAGCACCACTTGTATTTGTTTGTCTCAGTGTTTAGTAGTCTAATTGTATCTAATTTATTTAGGAATTGGCGTCCTAGGCCCTGAATCTTATAGGAAAGAGTTACTGCATGAGCAATGCCCCAATTTAATATCTGCACCAAGGCTCAGTCACATTTAGTTATGCCTCTGACTGTACACAGGGAAGCTGTCAGTGTGGGAAGGAAATAAAATTCCCCCTCCTCACCCATCCTGCGGTGCTGCTGCTGTCCCATAATGTATGCGACATGCTGTGCCTGCTCCAAAGTAGCAGACAACATCCCCTCCCCATTACCAAGCATAATATGAGGTGATACGGGGCCTGGCAAAATAGTGGCCCTGATCCATCTGTGGATGGCTGGGATAAAGACACCGTGCTGTATACACAATGACCTTCACACCCAGGGCGATCGCCCTGATCTTCCACTCCTAGAAACTGCCATAACTGCATAGATGGAATAATAATGATTTCTATGATAGAGACTGTGGGCAATGCTGAATGTCACTGTCCTTCATCATGAGAGAAGAGCCTTTCCACACTTGTAGGAATTTGATGACTGGCAGTTATTATTATTAATAATGACATGAGTCATTCGGTTTAAAAGGTAATAGGGTTGATTCAGAGCCCCTTTCTCACCTTTTTTTTGCGTGAATATTTCCATTCTCGTTCATTTTTTCCCCTCGTCTGATTCAGCAAAGCCTTTTTTCTGCAAGAACTTTAGTGTAAAATGTTTTCATTTTTGCATGATTTTTCCTTTGGTAACAAGACCTCCATAAAAATGATGAAAAAGGGGCTCTGAATCAACCCTAATATTTGTATGTAATTGTGGGCACCTAGAGTTGCTCTTGCTGGTTCAGAGACATCCAATGTCTTGAAGAAAACAGCATTGGTCCACACTCCCATAAAAGCGCTTTTATGGGAGTGCAGACCAATGCTGTTTTCTTCAAGACATTAAGTTCTTGGCAGTGGACTAGCCAGGTCGGGCACCCGATTGAATACCTTTTACTGCTGAGAGTTCTCCAATATTTCCAGAGACACCCAAGCCTAAGACTGACTATATAGGTGGTAAATACCGCAAGGATCTTGGGGGGTGCTGGCAGTGGCGATAGGAGCCCATTTTTGGGAATACAGGTTGGACGAAGGCACTGCAAACATGTGTGGTTTGCATGTGAAGGAGCAAAGACTGAAAAACACTGAATAAAAATCATTAGGTGCTGCTCATGCAGCCAACTGTGGGGACTCATAAATTGGAGTAGGGCCCCCACCAAGAGGAGCACCATTATGTTGCATGTTTACAGGTTTATATGTGCAATTGCAAACTAAGGCCCCTGGTTTCCTAACAGGATTCATACATCTATTTGCTGAATATTATATAGTAATGAGAGAGTTAAACTGGGTTGTAACTTGGTTCCTCCTGTATGCCCCTTAAAGGAGTACTATCGCGAAATTGTGCAATATTAAAAATCCATATAAACACTTTAGCTAATGAGGGGAGGGGTCACTTATATACCTGAACTGAATAACACTCCTGCCAAGCTTGTGGTTTTCTTCCCCTGGTAGGAATAAAATCCTGAGGTTACAGGTTTAGTCTATGAGGGGTGGTGGAGGTGACAGAGTCTGTCACCCGAGATGTCCTCTTTCCTTCATTAAAATAAAAAAAACAAGCCTGGCTGGATATTTCTTGATACCGGGTGTATAAGTGACCCCTCCTCCCTCCATCCAGAATATTTATATGGGTTTTTATTCTTGGGCCATTTTTTCGTGACAGTGCTTCTTTAATGTAGCGTGGGGTTTACATGTGCAATTGCAAATAGAGACCCCTGGTTTCTTTACAGGATTCATACATCTGTTTGCTGAATATTACATAGTAATGAGAGGGTTAAACCGGGTTGTAACTTGGTTTCTACTGTATGCCCCTTAATGTAGCGTTGGGTTTACACATGCAATTGCAAATTAAGGCCCCTGGTTTCTTTACAGGATTTATATGTCTGTTTGCTGAATATTATATAGAAATGAGAGGGTTAAGCTGGGTTATTACTTGGTTCCTTGATTCTAGTTAAATTGTATTATCAGTGATGGAGCAACTCCCCTCCCACTTTGCTCAGTTTGAATTGCCAGGTGCACAAACAGGGAGTGTTCCCCATGTAGGGTTCCAAAGTGAGGCTGGCAGCTTCCCAGGTGAGTAGCTCTAAAGTATTATATTGCAGTGCAGGTTCGAACTTTAGGGACTTAAAAATAAGAGAAAGGAACCTCAGCCCTCATAACTAGTACTTGGAGAGATCAGGTGGTTGGGGGTCAATATATATATTCTCAATAATTTACACTTTAATGTGGCCTGGTCCATGCTCCAGTGCCTCTCTCTCAGCACAGGTAACTGTGGGCGGCGTTTGGCCATGAGACGATAAGGCTGTGTTTGCCATAACGATGTATCCTGGATGGACAGGTATTGAAAGCCAGGTTTCCTAGGAGTTGTAGGCAGTGGGGCATACTAAATCAGGATGCCCAAGAGAAGGCTATTTGAATTTAGGTCTATTTTAACACCTAAAGCTTTTACTCTGGGCATGTAAAAAAATTGTAACTGTAACACTTAGGTAATACTTAAAGGATGTGTATCGCAAAATTGTGTAAAATTAAAAAATCCATATAAACACATTTTCTAATGAGAGGAGGGGTCACTTACACACACAAACTGAATAAAACTCCCACCAAGCTTGTGGTTTTCTACTACTGGTCGGAATAATATCCAAGGATGACAGCTTAGAGAGTATATCGGGGGTGACAGAGCCTGCCCCCCCATTACCTCTTTCTTCCATTATAGGAAAGAAACAAGCCAGGCTGGATATTTCTTGATGCTGAGTGTATAAGTGACTCCTTCTTAAGCGATAGTCCTCCTTCATTATATACAGCACTTACAGTGGACAAAAAACTTCTTTTAACTAGTATTACCTGAATTGCTTCCCTCCCCAGCAAAGTACCTTTAGATGCTCCCGCTTCACTCTGCTCCCTGCTAATGCCACCAGCTTTACCCAGAATTCTTGCCTCCTTGTGTCACTACTGCTGATTGGCAGGTGATGTCATTGCTGCACCCGTGCAATGACCAATCCCCTGTCATCTCAAATTGCCGCAGCAGAGATCTCACAGCGCTTTTGCCTCTAGGGCACTCCACCCAGTCATAGTGATTGGTTATGGTGGTTATTGGTATGTATGTCATTTGTGGTTTAGGGATCCGAATCTGAGGCAGGACTTTATTTATTTATTATGTGATGTATATTTATTGGCAGACTATTTTTTACCCCCTGGGGCCCCATTGTGTATATGCTTTTAAGGTTCTTTCCATCATGTCTTGCAATTGTATTTCTGTGTGAATTCTGAATATTGTTGCATACAAGTCATGTTACATTTCTGTTGCTCTTCACTTACTCAGTGTCTTGCAGATTTCAACAACGGCTTTAAAGACCAGCGCTGAGAAACTAACTTTGAGCCTGACGGTCTTCATATTCGGTAATCTAAGACGCAGTTTTTTGTGTTGAGGGGTAAAAAACAGCTTGGCATTGGCTTGTACTCCATATTTATCCAGTGTCCAATGTGTCTTCAGCAGCCAGCAGTTCTTCTGTTCCCACCACAGTGCATAGTCTGACCAGTCCCTAGCTATCCCTAAAACAGAAGACACATACAGGAAGTTACATACGGGTAAACCAGTTAAAATGTTTATGTTCGAACATGTTTTCAAACACTTTAGTTAGAACATATGAATGAATGAATTAATAGTATATATTTATGATCACAAAAGGAGCCACAATACTCAAACCCTGGTCCTCACCTGTAGGGGGCTGTGTCAACGCCCTCCCGCGAGACACCGGGAGATGGAAGCAGTTCCTTACCTCACCATGCTGCCCGCACCTTCTGTTCACATGCTGCCGCTTCTACGGGTGTCAGGAAAGCCGGCCGCTCTCCGTGAGGGGCTGGCTCGCCAGGAGGGTCAAAGGCTCCACCAAGAGGAGCACCATTATGTAGCATGTTTACAGGTTTACATGTGCAATTGCAAACTAAGGCCTCTGGTTTCCTAACAGGATTCATTAATATTAATGAAAGGGTTAAACTGGGCTGTAACTTGGTTCCTCCTGTATGCCCCTTAATGTAGCATGGGGTTTACATGTGCAATTGCAAATGGAGACCTCTGGTTTCTTTACAGGATTCAGACATCTGTTTGCTGAATATTATATAGTAATGAGACAGTTAAACTGGGTTGTAACTTGGTTCCTCCTGTATGCCCCTTAAAGGAGCAGTATCGCGAAATTGTGTAATATTAAAAATCCATATAAACACTTTAGCTAATGAGGGGAGGGGTCACTTATATACCTGAACTGAATAAAACTCCTGCCAAGCTTGTGGTTTTCTTCCCCTGGTAGGAATAAAATCCTGAGGTTACAGGTTTAGTCTATGAGGGGTGGTGGAGGTGACAGAGTCTGTCACCCGAGATGTCCTCTTTCCTTCATTAAAATCAAAAAAACAAGCCTGGTTGGATATTTCTTGATAGTTCCTTACCTCACCATGCTGCCCGCACCTTCTGCTCACATGCTGCCGCTTCTACGGGTGTCAGGAAAGCCGGCCGCTCTCCGTGAGGGGCTGGCTCACCAGGAGGGTCAAAGGCTGCACCGGGAGGATTGTGTGATGCATACTCCAGGTTTAGCAATATGGGACATGGGAGCAAGTGGGCAGGTAAGGTGATTAAGTCATTAATAAACATGCAGCGGTTTGCTTGCTTATTAATGACCTTTTAGTTTTTTTAAATGTACAAGTAAAAAAAAACAAAAAAAAAAAAACGAAAAATAGACTGTTGGTCCACTTTAAAAGCTGCTGCTTGTTTGATTGTCCCCCATCCTGTGCATAGTCCCTGAGTCTGGTTTCAGAAGCAGGGAGTTTTGTATGTGGTAGCGTTTGCACAACACTTTGATTGTGTTTGCAATTGCCACTCAATAGAGTGGAATCACTACAGCAGCAGCCTTTTAAGTGGACCAAAACCCAAGATTTTGACTATCCTGGTCCTTGTCTCTGGGGCGCCCTGATCAGGGGTACCCTGCAGTGTGAAACCCTCCCAGGTAGCTGAAAACAACTCACCTCTTCCTGGTCCTATGGCGCATGCGTGGATCCGCTAATGTCACATCGTCTAAGCCTTCGCCTAAGGCAAGTGGCTCCGAGCGCTGACGGCCACGTGCCCTGCTACCCTCTAACAGGACGTGTGCCCCCGCTGGCCATTCACAAATGCCTGGCACGGGCATGCTCCCTGCTAGAGGGATAGCGGGGATGCGGCTGCAGCTCACGCATGCATCATTGGACCAGGAAAGAAGGTAAGTGTAGCGGGCGACCTGGGGGGTTTCACACAGCGGGGCATCCCGATTTTGGAAGCCCCGGGAGGAGGGAAACGATCGGCCTGGGAATCTTATAGATTCCCAAGAAATTCCCAGTGAGTTTTGGTGCTGCAGGCAAGGCTTTAACTCCAAGAAATCGCGAAGTGAAAGCGCCCATAGGTTACTGTTTCCCAGGTGATTCAGGGCGATCACAAATGCCCCGCAATCACAGTAAAACACCCAGTCTAAAAGAAGCCTATAAAAACGTACCTCTTCCAGGGCTGGGTCTATTGGTGGCCATTCCCAAACCGTGACTGCCAGTGGCCAACTTGGGATGCCCCCAGGCACGTGCAGTGGCACCGTTGCCTTATTAAATTGATCCTATGGTATGGGAATTCTAACAACTACTGTCTACTGTCTTTTGAAACAATCTCAGACAAACAAACAAAAGCATCCAAGCCCAGCTATGTTTTGCCAAATCCTACATCATGTCTACCAAAAGCATGTGGGAAATCATGGTATGATCTGAGGAGACAATGATTGAACCTTCTGGTCATTACATTTAAAAGGTATGTTTGGCACAAAGCCAACCCTGGACATCACCAAAAGTACATCATACCCACTGTGAAGCATGGTGGAGGCAGAATTATGCTTTGAGGCTGTTTTCCTGCAGCTGGAACTGGGGCTGTCATCAAGGTGAAGGGGATTTAAGTGGACCAAAACCCAGGATTTTGACTATCATGGGTTTTGGTCCTTTCCTCCCACACAAACTCATCTCTTCCTGGTCCTACGGCACATGCGTGGCCACTGGTCCAATCAGCGCGGTGTGAGCTGCTGACATCACATCATCTAAGCTGGAGTCTAAGGCCAGTGGCTCCAAGCGTGCTGCCAGACGCTTTCCCCGCTTCTCGGGTAGCGTGCAATTGTGAACGGCCGTTGCGGGCATGCACCCTGCTAGAGGGATAGCGGGGATGTGGCTTGTGCATGCGCCGTTAGGCCGGGAAGCAAGATAAGTGAATAGGGAGACCTGGGGGGTTTCACACAGTGGGGCATCTTGATTTTGGATGCCCGGTGGGTGGGGAATTGATCGGCCCTGGAATCTTATGGTCCAATCGCACTGGTTTTTGATCCACTTTAAGAACTGTTCCAAAATATCAGTCAATTTTAGTACAAAACCTTCAAGCCTCTGCTAAAAATCTATATTTGTATCCTGGGTTTTGGTCTGCCCCCCTGGGACACCCTGGTTTGGGGTGCCCCACTGTGTGAAACCTCAGCATTCGCCGAATTTAACCATCTCTCCTTCATTCAATGGCTCATGTGCAGCCGCTCGGCTAATCAGCTTCTCTGGCTGCACATATTAGTGTGTGGCTGGAGAAGCTGAATTGAATCCCCAGCCGTCACACATCAGTGGCGCACGGTATCACTCGCACCCCTTTGTCTGTACGTGGCCACTCACATCCATTCAGTTGAGACAGGTGTGGCCACACATAGCCAAGATAAGATGCGAGTGGTGCCAGTGCTGGCTGGGCATGCATCATGTGTTCGGCTGAAAGGTTTACACAGCGGGGCATCCCGGGTTCAGGACCTGGAGTCTCATAGAGTCTCATAGATCCCAGGGTCGGTTTTGGTCCACTTTAAGGAGGAACAACACCCAGGATTTCACAACCCTGGGTTTTGTTCCTCTCCAGCAGGGCATCTTGAAATCCCCTGGATAGCCTTATTTACTCACTGTGACTGTGATCCCACAGCGCATGCGCAGGGTCTCCTGCAATCAGCACTAAGCTTTCAATTTTACTGTTCTGATGTCAAAGGGAGAGAAATCGGGATGCCGCTGCAGCCCATGCATGCACCATGGGATCACTGATGAGGTGAGTATACTGACATTATATTCAATAAAGCGTGGAGAGCTCCTGTCATGACACAACATTTTAAAGGGACATTATCCTGCTCATTTATCCTGCTTTCCTGATGCTGCATCTTTCATCCAGCCTGCTTTATACAGTATATAGCAGTAACTCTAAATAATCTCTTTTGCGGGGTCTCCTCTGCAGCAGATGATGACTAATCCATGTATGTTCAATGTGAGGGGCCCTTCAAAAGTCAGGTTATTTTGGGGACCCTGAAAAATAAGTCTGCAGAAGGATTTATCAGGGAATGCAAATTGTTGGTAACTGAAAGATACCATCACTGACATCCAGCATGGAGCTAAAAGAAAGCTGGAAAATGTAACCCTTTGCCTGGAATGTCCCTTTTATCAATAACCCCGCTAATGTCCCTTCACTCTGAATAAGAGTCTATCTTATATGTTTCCCACACCCTGTACATACAGATTGTCCACATTAAAAATCATCCTACCTGCATCTACTGCATGTTATGAGCCTTTAAACATCCAAGATGGCGGCTTATGGAAGCCGCCATCTTATCAGGCAGCCTGCAAACAGGAAGTGCCTCCTGACTGTGCTGCTCTGCATTCTGGGACTGCTGACCGTTACCTGACCCCAGCTCTGCTCTGTCCGAGCAAAGCACAGCTATAACCGCCCCCCTGTACCTTATCCCACTCTCCTCTCCTCAGTAAGTGTGATGCTTCTGAGTCAAGATGGCGGCGCCTGTATCCTAAATTCCTGAACAGAGTTGCAGCCCAGTGGGGGAAAGAATAATAAATTAGTGACTAAAAACGTAAAATATATTAATTTTAGATGCTGGGGAACCGTTTTTTAAGAGTTTGGGCTTTTCATTAAATCACGCTGAAGGTCCGGTTTAAGTGAAAGCAAACGCTCTGTAGCCAGTGCAGGCTGGGTGTGACTTGTATAATAAAGATAAGAGAGAGGAGAAGGGCAGCCATTGGAGCCACGTGTGAGTGCAAAACACAAAGGAACAGCAAGTCACCTCCCAAGTATAGGACACAGCACACAGGCTGTAACTTGGAATTGAACATACATTTTCATTCTTATCGACTTTTCAAGGTGGGAAAGAGGCCACACACCCTCATTAAGATATGGATAAGAGATAGGTTGTAACATTTAAAACAATATAAACACTTTGAATAGGTAAATGAATCATTTATTGCTGCAGATCTGCATATTACAACTTAAAGAGGGACAAAGGGGAACAATGAGGGATAGGGGGCATAGACTCAAAATGGGGCAGTCCCTCCAAATCAGGGACACTTGGGAGGTATGCATTTTGTGTAGTGAATATTGGAGTTGGAAATCAAAATAATAAAGAAGAAACTAGAGTCTTTGTAGCACAGAGTACCCCATGCTGTCCACACCCTTTACAATGTGGTTGTATCCTACAATTGTTGTCAATGTAGTATGTAGATATTAGATGCCCCATTAGCTAAATATCCCGAGGAGTTTAATGCTACATTTTCTGGGTTCCTGGAGTGCAGCAACTATGAGCTGCATACCCTGCAATTGCTGACATCTTCAGCGGTCCATTTAGGCTTTTCAGAGGCAGCAGAAAAGTCAGTTAGGACTGGAGGACAATAAGAAACATGGAAAAAAGAAGAAAGGATCAGAGGATGAGCAGTATAAACTGAAAATGGCGAGCACCAGAGGACTAGAAGTGGCAGTGGACAAGGCAGTATAAATTGGGGGGCTTCAGCGACTAAAGAGGACCCATTAGAGGCAACAGAGCTGAAGGGTAACATAACACACCACAGGCGGGCCCACTGAGACTCTCTAGCCCATAACCTGTAACCGATTCTGGCGCAGACACACCCAGTGATCCCTATTAGGTGCTGGTGGTCATAAGGATCATTAGCTAGAGGGGCATCCTACATAGAAATACAAGGATATGAGTGTAGGCATATCTAAAATATTTTTGGACTTTTGGTCCAACTCTATTCAGTTATTTCATGACAGCTAGAAAACATTAGGAATAAATTAAACCGAAATTAAATGCAGTAGATGCAAGTAGGATGGTTTTTAATGTGAGCAATCTGTATGTACAGGGTGGGGGAAACATATAAGAGGCTCTTATTCAGGGTGATTGTCTGGTTTAAAGCAGAATAACACTCAAAATGAAAACTCAGAATGAAATCATACCTATCTGTTCCACAAGGCGGAACATTACTCCTCCAATGTGAAGGTCTCCGGACACTTGTATGGTGACATCTAGGTTTTGGGTCTCGTTTTGCTGATCCACCGTGACGCAGAGTTCCCAGGCTGCTGGACCCACCGCTGCAGTGTAAGTCATTCTGATGGGCTAAAATTTCTACAAAACAAACACAAGGCTTTACTTAGAGACCATACATGCAGGAAGTCACTACCTCTTAGGTGCAGGAAGAGCACGCCAAGTAGACAAGTTAAAGGGCCACTCCAGCCCCTTTGTGAAAAAAAACATACTCCCTGCCCCCTCCTATTAGCGATCCTACACATGTAATAAAAAAAAAGACACTCACCTTCACCCCGAATACAGCTGGCAAAGTCGTCGGTGCCGCAGCTCTGGCACCGAACGCCCGCCGCCATCTTTCTGTAGGGTAGGGTTGATAAAAGCATTTTCACACATCGGAAAAGCAATACGATGTTAAGGAACAGGTAACCAACTGTGAAAGCTGAATGGTACATTCAAAACCTCTTCTTCCATCAAGTAAAATAAAGAAAAGTCACACTGGAGCACCTAGGGGAAAACAGTCATGGAGCCCAACAGAAAAAAACATTCCTGGGGCACTCCAGAGTCCTAATCTAGATAGACATTAGTGGTATACCATGCTTGGCTGCTTGTGGAGGGCTGTGTGTGTGTGGAGGGGTGGGCTTGGCTGTGTGTGTGTGGGGGGGTGGGCTTGGCTGTGTGTGGGGGGGCTTGGCTGTGTGTGTGTGGGGGGGCTTGGCTGTGTGTGTGTGTGGGGGTGGGCTTGGCTGTGTGTGTGTGGGGGGTGGGCTTGGCTGTGTGGGGGGGGGGCTTGGCTGTGTGTGTGTGGGGGGGTGGGCTTGGCTCTGTGTGTGTGGGGGACATGGCTGTGTGTGGAGGGGCTTGGCTGTGTGTGTGTGTGGGGGTGGGCTTGGCTGTGTGTGTGTGGGGGGGTGGGCTTGGCTGTGTGTGTGTGTGTGGAGGGGCTTGGCTGTGTGTGTGTGGGGGGGCTTGGCTGTGTGTGTGTGGGGGACTTGGCTGTGTGTGTGGAGGGGCTTGGCTGTGTGTGTGGGGGGGTGGGCTTGGTTGTGTGTGGGGGGGGGGCTTGGCTGTGTGTGTTTGGGGGGTGGGCTTGGCTGTGTGTGTGTGGGGGGGGCTTGCCTGTAATTTATTTATTATTATTATGTAATTATTAGGTGGTGTTTCCCTTTTAGGGGCGTGACTGGGGGCCTGGTTTAAGGACGAAAAATGTCTCTCTTTTCTGTTTTCAAAAGCTGGGAGGTATGGGGTGTGTATTATGATCTACCTAACAGCAAGTGCAGCCCCCTCCCTGTGATTGTAGACTTCTGTAAGTCTATAAGTGAGTCAGAGGACCAGTTCCTGTTCCTTATTACACCTTGATGATTCAGCCCCTATGAGTTATTCAGTGTATTGCTTACTGTGAATCATTTGCTGGTAAATACACAGCGCAGTGTGTGTGTCATTTATGTTGTAGTATTATTATTGTGTTGTTACACTGGGCCTGCCCGCCCATTGTTCTATTATCTAATTCGTTACCGTTGGTCATCCATTACAACTACCTGGAATTTCTCATCTAAACTAAACACATTAAACAGACATCAGGTTTATCTGCATTCCTTCTCCTAGCTCCTGAATATCTTCCCCCAGGGCAGACATTGTGTGCTCACCCTCCCCAGCCAGCATGCCGCAGCTTGTGCCAGAGCTCTCAAACATGGCGCCCTGCAACCAGCTCTGAGAAGAAGAAACATGCCAGGCTGCGGCAGCCGTGCACATATCTACTGATTATTTACTGTACATACTATGAATACATACCTCCAGGGGCGGACTGGGGCTAAAAAACGGCCCTGGACTTTTTGGGGCACTCCGGCCCTGCTGTACTGTTCCTGGCCCAGTATAGTATCCTAATGTCACATTATATATAAACCTTATTTTTCGTTCCACAGCACACACCCAGGGTTTAGAGGACAAAAAAAGAACCAAATGGTGTAATAAAATCCCCCCATTACAGTCAGTGAGCGGCATCCCTCATTACAAAAATAAAGTATCCCTCATTACAGGCAGTGGGGGCAACCCTCCGTACAGGTAGTGGGGGCATCCCTCAGTACAGGCAGTGGGGGCATCCCTCAGTACAGGCAGTGGGGGCATCCCTCAGTACAGGCAGTGGGGGCATCCCCCAGTACAGGCAGTGGGGGCATCCCCCAGTACCTGCAGTGGGGGCATCCCTCAGTACAGCCAGTGGGGGCATCCCTCAGCGCAGCCAGTGGGGGCATCCCTCAGCGCAGCCAGTGGGGGCATCCCTCCATACAGACAGTGGGGACATCCCTCATTTCACCCCCCCCCCCCCAGCTGTACACACATACTCACCCTGGTTCCCGGTGGGCAGAGGGCCGGTCTGCCCTTCACTGCTGTTCCGCCGAAGCCGTGCATAGGCTGTAAATGACAGATGCGGGAGGGTGGGTGGCATCTGCCGTTCGCGGTCCCTCCCTGCTGTTCCCCCGGCCGCCACTGCTGCTCCCATTGCTTTCAAACACACACATAGCACGCACACATACACATGCTTACCGGCAGTTCCTGGTCGGTGGGCGGGCCCCAGATGGCCGGTGTCCAATTAAAACAATGGACGCCGCCCATAGACGTCCACCGCGTAAGAACCAGGAAGTGTCGGTAAGCATGTGTGTGTGTGTGAGAGCGGCAGCGGTGGCGGCGGCCGGGGGAACAGCAGTGAGGGGCCACGAATGGCAGATGCCGCCCACCGTCCCGCATCTGTAATTCGCGGCCTTTGCTAGTGCCGGCCTACTGGGATTTTGCCCGGTATGCCCTATGGCCAATATACGGCCAATGTAAACAGGCAAATCAATCATTTATGAATGC
This sequence comes from Gastrophryne carolinensis, assembly GCA_027917425.1. Taxonomy (NCBI): domain Eukaryota; kingdom Metazoa; phylum Chordata; class Amphibia; order Anura; family Microhylidae; genus Gastrophryne; species Gastrophryne carolinensis. Next base: position 402,438,673 of record CM051237.1, read on the forward strand.
AGACCTGCGTGTTAAACCTCAAAGAGGGACAAAAGAGAACAACAAGGGGCAGGGGGACATGGACCCAAAAGAGGGACAGTCCCTCCAAATCAGGGACACTTTGAGAGGTATGTGAATACTGTAGTTTTTTTACCATTCTAAAATATGACCTATTCAAGATTGCATTCAGCATATTTAAAAGAACAAACCCCCCCAAACAATGATAGAATGCTTGTGGCTTTTAAGATCTGTGAAAACTGGGGGCGATTCAGCTACGGACAGGCTGATTCATTACTAGTGCCGGCAGATGAGCGTCTGGACAGCGGCGCTCAAAATTGGGTCGCTGTAGCCCAGAGCGCCAGAAGCTGTGTGATTAAAGTCTTTTTTTGAACACATATCCACTAGTAACAAAGCGAAAACACATGGAATCACATTGTTATAATATTGTGACAGGAACATTTTAATGCCAGACCTATAATGACAATGCTGCATAAAAATATTTAAAATACAAAACATTTTCAAAAATGACTCTTTCTAGGCCAGGAGAGGTCACACAATTATTTGAGAAAAAAATATATATTAAAAGAAAACCCTGTTTATAGAAGTAAAGGAACGTCCATTGAAATGTATGGGAGAGCGACAGGTAGCGACAGGTAATACCAGGCGCTCTGGAAGCCGGCGGTATACGCTGAGCCGTCTGTGATTATGAACCGGACGTTACATGGCGCTGTTAGAGGCGCTCACCAGAATCGCCTTCATAAATGTGGTATTGCGCACAGTGCCCGGCGTTCACCAGACGCTGCTTTCCATTTACAAGGCACTACCTGCCGCTATCCCTTGATGAATAAATGATGAATGAACCCCTAATTCACTGTCATGCCTCTGTCACTGTCCAGCGTCCTCATATCAAGCGACAGCATACTGCACAGCACATAAGTAGCTGTTACTCACTCCCCTACAACAACATTGACTCATTTAGCCTCACCTTTTTAATATTTTGAATAGTGTTGCTGGACCCATTCTGCTGCAGTTTGTACATCTAGGCCCTTATTTATGAAGGAATAGCGACAGGTAGCGACTGGTGAGCGGCCGGTAATGACGGGCCCCGCCACGAGAACGCCGGCTCCCCACCACAATCACACATTTATCAAGCCAATCCTGCTTAGCGACTGAGATAGCGCCATATAGCCACTCATTCATCATTATTCCAGCCTCAGCCCACAGCGCCAGCGTCCGACCTTGAACAGCGACAGGTATGACCTCACGCTACCTGGCGCTCTCCAATGCATTTCAATGGAACAATCTTTAAATATTCATAATTAATTGTTATTGTGTTTTTTTTTTTTTAAATGTGAAAAATTCTGTGACCACTTCTGCCATTTTAGATATATTTTTTAAGGAAAAAAAAAAATTAAAAATAAAAATTGTACAGAATTGATATTACAGGTCTGATATTAATGTATTCATATTACTAAATTATTTTAAAAACTTTTTTTTTTTGGTTTCCAAAAATATGGTTGTTTGGGGGTTAAAAAACTACTTTTAACCCATCGCCGCCAGCGCTCTGGGGTTTAAACAAGCATTTCACAGCGCGAGAATTTTTTGAGCGCGATTTTTTAATGAATATGGTGGGAGCCGGTCGCTAGGGCCAGTCGCTATCATGCGCTCCCATACAGCGCGGAACCTGTCAAATAGCGACTCCTCACCCAATATTCAACATTACGGCAAACCGACTGAGTCGCTATCAACTACTGAACAACGGCCAAGCACATCGACTAATAGCGGGCGCTCTGAAAATGCCGCTACATTCGCTCAACTGTCGCTACCTGCCGCTATTAATGAATCAGCCTCTTAGTTTTTTACTTTCAGGTTACCTAAATCCAAATACCATTCAAGTTTATAGTGAGGAAATTCAGGTTGTTTATTCTGATCTCTAGAAAGCAACATGAACGGAATATGGAATTTTTTCTGGCTTTTTCCAATGGGGACCTTCACCCTGAATTAGAGCCTATCTTGTATGTTTCCCCCACCCTTTACATACAGATTGCTCAAATTAAAACTCATCCTACCTGCATCTACTGCATGTTATGAGCCTTTAAACATCAAATATGGCGGTCCATGAAATCTCAGGCTGCCTGCAAACAGGAAGTGTCTTCTGACTGGGCTGCTCTGCATTCTGGGATTGCTGTCCTTTTCCTGACCCCAGCTCTGCTCTGTCTGAGCAAAGCACAGCTTTAACCCGCCCCCCTGTACTTTTGCCCCCTCTCCTCTCCTCAGTATTTGATGCTTCTGAGGCAAGATAGGGGTGCCCATATCTAAGAGACCTGAACAGAGTTGTAAAGAATAAAAATTAAGTGACTATAAACATACAATATATTAATTTTAAATGCTGGGGAATAGTTTAAACCGGACCTTCACAATGATTTATTGAAAAGCCCAAACCCTTAAAAAACGATTCCAGCATCTAAAGTTAATATATTTTAAGTTTTTAGTCACTTACTTATTATTCTTTCCCCCACTGGGCTGCAACTCTGGTCAGGACTTTAGGATATGGGCGCCGCCATCTTGACTCAGAAGCATCACACTTACTGAGAAGAGGAGAGTGGGATAAAGTACAGGGGGGCGGGTTATAGCTGTGCTTTGCTCAGACAGAGCAGAGCTGGGGTCAGGAAAAGGTCAGCAATCCAAGAATGCAGAGAAGCACAGTCAGAAGGCACTTCCTATTTGCAGGCTGCCTGATGTTCCATGAGCCACCATCTTGGATGTTTAAAGGCTCATAACATGCAGTAGATGCAGGTAGGATGATTTTTAATGTGGGCAATCTGTATGTACAGGGTGTGGGAAACATATAAGATTGACTCTTATTCAGAGTGAAGGAACGCTTTAAGGGTTTGGGCTTTTTATTAAATGTTGAAGTTCCGGTTAAAAAGTATAGAAATAACATCACCGTTTGGGGCTATGTAGAAGAATATGGCGTTCGTTTCTTTACACTTCATAAGGTTAAACTGCCCAAATGTCCCAATTTGAGGCCCCCTGTCCCTCCGAAAACTCTGGAAACCCCTTAATGTTTGCTGACATGGGGAAGACTGTCCCACCAAATGCAGAATGCTGGATGTCTGGGTGGGTTACAACTGCTCTGACTGCTTAAATGGTGGTAGTGAAATTCACCAACATCTTTCATGGACCAAATATTCCTAGAGCATGTGACCCGTAATAACCCGCTAAACCACACCCCTAACATGCCCATCACCCACAAACTGGTTTAAACTGTCTCACTTTGAGGACCTCAAAGAATGGCCAGTTTACATAGGGTGCTGTTATTTTATTTTTAATATCCTGACCCTATTGTAAAAACCATGGCCCTTATTTATGAAGGAATAGCGACAGGTAGCGCCTGGTGAGCGACCGGTAATGACGTACACCGCCACGAGAACGCCGGCACCCCACCACAATCACACATTTATCAAGCCAATCCTGCTTAGCGAACGAGATAGCGCCATATAGCGACTCATTCATCATTATTCCAGCCTCAGCCCACAGTGCCAGCGTCCGACCTTGAACAGCGACAGGTATGACCTCTCGCTACCTGGAGCGCTCCAATGCATTTCAATGGAACAATCTTTAAATATTAATAATTCATTGTTATTAATGTTTTTTTTTTTTTTTTTTAAATGTGAAACATTCTGTGACCACTTCTGCCATTTTAGATTTTTAAGGGAAAAAATAATTGATATTACAGGTCTGATATTAATGTATTCATATTACTAAATTATTTAAAAAACATTTTTTTTTTGGTTTCCAAAAATATGGTGGTTTAGGGGTTAAAAAACTACTTTTAACCCATCGTCTCCAGCGCTCTGGGGTTTAAACATGCATTTCACAGCACGAGAATTTTTTGAGCGTGATTTTTTAATGAATATGGTGGGAGCCAGTCACTAAGGCCAGTCGCTACCATGCGCTCCCATACAGCGCGGAACTTATCAAATAGCGACTCCTCACCCAATATTCAACATTACGGCAAACCGACTGAGTCGCTATCAGCAATCGAACAACGCCCAAGCACAGCGACTACTAGCGGGCGCTCTGAAAATGCCGCTACAGTCGCTCAACTGTCGCTACCTGCCGCTATTAATGAATCAGCCTCTAAGTATCTCATATGTAAACACACCCTATTGCAGATACAGGGGATTTGTCGGGGTACACACAATATTTATTACACTTTCTAGTATATTAAAAATCTCAGGTCACAATGCAGCAAAGTTCACCTTGCTTTATCAAATAATTAGAACTCACCACCTATACGCCCTTCAGTAGGATGCAGTGTGCAGCTGGCTCCAGAATCCTATATTAAACATGGGGAAAGGGGAGTCTCTTCTAAATTCAGGGCAGCAGGAGTAGGTAGGTTCTTTGTGGATCTGGAGCCTACCTGGCTTGGAATGGATTTCTGTCCACCTAAAGTGAACCAAAAAGTGGCCCTGGACTCTATAAGACCGATTCCCATCCAGATTTGGGGTGCCCCACTGTCTGAAACTCCCTGAGTCCCCTGTTAAATCTACCTTCTCCCTGATCCAATGGCACATGCGCAGGCCGCACTATGCTATACCTTTAGCTGGTATAGTCTATGTCAGGCATTTGTGAATGGTCGCAATGGGCACACACCCTGTTAGAGGGGAGAGGGGATGCTCCGCTCAGCTGCTTTCAGCTAAACCTGGCCCTTAGCTGAGTCTTAGCCAAAATTGATGATCACAAAAGCAAACAGGATGCTCGGCTGCATAGCTCGAGGCATCACCAGTAGGAAGAGGGAGGTTGTGATGCCGCTGTATAGAGCCCTGGTGAGGCCACAGCTAGAATACTGTGTGCAGTTCTGGAGACCTTACCTGCAAAAAGACATTATTCAAATAGAACGGGTCCAAAGGCGGGCAACGAAAATGGTGGAAGGACTTAAACTTAAAACTTATCAGGAGAGACTTAAATAACTTAATTTGTACAGTCTGGAGGAAAGAAGGGAGAGGGGAGACATGATTGAGACCTTTAAATATGTGAAAGGATTGAATAAGCTTCAGAAGGGAAGTGTTTTTAAGAAGAAGCTTAATGATAGAACAAAAGGGCACAACCTGAAGCTAGTTGGGGGGAAGATTAGGAGTAATGTTCGAAAATATTATTTTACAGAAAAAGTAGTAGATGCTTGGAACAAACTTCCAGCAGAGGTAGTTGAAAAATCAACAGTCACTGAATTTAAACGTGCCTGGGATAAGCACACATCTATCCTAAGATAAAGAGCACATACAGTATACACATAAGGGCAGACTAGATGGACCGTATGGTCTCCTTCTGCCGTCAACCTTCTATGTTTCTTCTATGTTTCAACCGAACGCGCTGATTGGACGAGAGCCCACACATGCGCCGTAGGCTCAGGGAAAAGTGAATTTTACTTGGCGATCTGGGCGGTTCACACAGTGGGACATCCCGAATCAGAATGCCCCAGGGTCAAAGACCAAAACCCGGGAAAGTCAAAAGCCTGGGTTTTGGTCCACTTTAACGCACTTCTTTGTCATATATATATATATATATATATATATATATATATATATATCCTGGATTTTTAAATAATTGCCAAAGCCCAGCATGAATTACTCCCAGCAGCACACTGAAGCAGTAACTGTGAGTGGGGTTTAGATTTACTTAGACATGGAAGCAGTCTCTTGTAAGGAAGGGAGGCATTTGGTCAATTGTGGGGAGCTCTCCATCTTATTTGGGAGAGCTTGTTGCTTTATGTGACAACCTTGCTGGCTCATGGTATTAGCACATCACCCTCGCTGGCCAGTCTTCCTGAAGGTTCGATGAGCTTTTCCTCTTAACACACAGCCGAATTTATTACTAGCGCCTTGTAGCGCCCCTTGAGCGTCTGCCAAGAGACGCTTTTAGCTCCTCAGCCGCAAGTGACACAGCGACAGTGACAATGCAAAAACACACAACAACACATGGAATGGCATCGGGGGGACACTAATGACATAACACATGATTGGCAAGCAAGAAATCTATGAGAGAACGACTGAGGTGATGTGGCGCTGTAGGGAACACTGTGCTGGCGCTAACCAAACACCTGGCGCTCTTGATACAGGAAACGCTTCATGGCGCTAAACATTTTTTCGCATCATAAATATGACTTGCTGGTGGTGCTGAAGAAAAACACCTGTCGCTACGTGGATCTGGTGTTTCTTAAATAAGGCCCCAAAAAGAGCAAGCCCAAGTATTTTTTAACCCCCCCCCCCACACACACTGTGCTAAGCCCAATTTGGCAAGAAAAAAAAACAACTCACTGTGGGGGGGCGTCACTCTGCATGAAAGCTGAAGCTGGGACCTTGAGTGACAGGTCAGTCAGCCAATCCCATGCAGCACTGTGACTGTACTGGTCTGTTCATCAAGTTCAACTGTCACACAAGTGTTTTGCTGCCATGCATAAGTCCCACAGTCATTAGGGGCAGATTCTGGTGAGTTGTTTTAACTTTTTAATGCCCAGATGGGACAGCAGGCGGGAGGGTTACAAAAAGCTTGGACTTCCTCTTTATCTATAAGACTCTAGGACCGGTGGTCTCTCTCTTTATGGTGCATCCCAAATTATGTATCTCCGGGAATCGACCGGTGCACTCACCTTTTTGGCAATCCTTTGCCGTATCTCAGCGTTACCTTTAGCTGAGGTGCATACCCACACCATTAATTTCTGAAAGGCCCCATAGCTAGATATGAGTGGGGATGTGGCCCCCAGCCTGCTCTCCATGACCTCAGAGCAGTAAGAAAGAATCTGAATGTAATGCAAGATGCTGATTGGGTTTTGGTCCATTCCCCTGTGTGAAACCTCCCAGATCACAGAACCTCTTCCCGGTTCTCCGGCGTATGTGCGGCCGCTCATCCAATCAGCGCACTCAGGGCCGCTGACATCACGTCATCTAAGGCGTCCCTGGCGGCTGCATCCCCCGCTACCCTCTAACAGGGAGCATGCCCGCGCCGGCCATTCACAAATGCCTGCTCGTGCCCTGCTAGAGGGATAGCGGGGGGCAGCCGCAGCTCGCACATGCGTCGTTGGACCGGGGGTTTTTACACAGCGGGGCATCCTGATTTTGGATACCCGAGGGGGAGGGGGGGATCGATTGCTGTGGATTTAGGTCCATTTTAAAGATCCAACAGTATTTATTTTGGTCTGCAATTGGCGGTGCATCCTGCACATACCCACCCCTTATCACTTATCACTACCTTGGTTTATAGATCTGGCCAATCTGGCATCCCTACTCCCTCTGCTGTGTGCGTTTGCACCAGCATACATTATACTTTCTTACTTAGAGGCTGATGATTTATTACTAGCACCAGGTATCAGCAGATGAGCGTCTGTATAGCGGCGCTTAGAGCGACCGCTAGTAGACGCTGTAAGCGGGTATCGGGCACTGTAACAGAGCGCCTCAGTCGCTGTAGTAGCCTGGACGGCATTGATGAATGTGATGTATGTTGGGTGCGCTGCAGGAAGCGAAAGGTAGCACCAGCTCAATGTGTCCGGCACTCAGCACTCCACCCCATACATATCAAAAAAGGACACACACACAGCATCGGCGCTCTAAATCTGGTCGCTATAGCATAGAGCTCCAGACGCTGTTTGATTAAAGTCTGTTTTTGAACACATATCCACCAGTAACAAAGCGAAAACACATGGAATGACATTGTTTTAACACTGTGACATTAACACTTTAGTGCCAGTACCAGGAAGAGGTGAGTTGGCATCACTGATCTGGGGGGTTTCACACAGCGGGCACCTCTGATCAGGGTGCCCTGTGGGAAAGGACAAAAACCCAAGATATTCAAAATCCTGGGTTTTGGTCCACTTTAATAGCACAAGCAGTACAAAATCATATATCTGGGTCGCTTTACTAACCTGGCACAGAAGCCATTGAAGGGCATTGAAGATTTTTAAATACTGCTCCATGCCATCAGGCTTGCTACATCTGTACACTATATCTATACTACAACTAAATAATACAGGTAGGAAATATAATTACTGGTTTGTATAAAGCCATCATTTCCAGTGTGCTGTACAAAATGAGAGTTACACCCGAGGGCAATACAGATAATCAGTTATATCAGAAAATCATTACAGCTGGCAGACAGCCACAAAACTAACTGAATACAGCAGATCAGAGAATCCTGGCCACATGAGCTTGCAATCTATAGAAATAGGGCACGATATAAGCTTCCCCCACAGGTATATCGGTAACGTGTTCTTACCTTTATCTTCCTGTAAGTTCAGTGGTGCAGGAGTCGCTCTCCACCTGGATTCCTGAGCCAGAGCAGGAATGAGATCTCCACCCAGCTGTGACGAGGAAGGGGCCAGGTCCCAGGCTGGGGAAGTGCCCTCCACGTGCAGTATAAATGTAAATGTGACTGCAAGTACCAGCATGCCAGGGATCTCGCCGCAGCAGCTTCTTCCCTTCACACCTAGCGTCTGCTCTGTCTGCTCACTAATCTTTAAGGTCTAAAGGTGACCCAAGACATGAGATACTGGGAATATCATAAGAAAAATATGATTAACCCTTTCCTGATTCAAATTAGATTATTATACAGTTGGGTTAATAGTTAAAGTGGTCAAGTAAAAGTCCCTTCTAAACACCGCCAACCAAATGCCTGTTTGACAAAAACAATAATAGAAGTAATGACAGGAAAAAATAATAGAAGAAAGAAAGAAAAGGAGTGGCAGAATGGATAGATGAAAGAATAGATTGAGAAAATGAATGAAATAAATACTAGAAGGACTGACAGAATTAACAGAGGGAAAGGAGGAAAGAAAGAAAGGAAATAAAAAGAAAGAAAGAAATTAATGGCAGAAAGATCAGATGAAAGAAAATAAAAGAATAGAGGGAAAGAAACAAAGAACAGAGGGACTGACATATAGAAAGAAAGGCTCTCCCATTTGCCAATCTACCCCTGGCTGATAGTCCTTTGTCCTGGATACTGCACGGCCCTGCATCCTGCATAGGGGCTGCCCAGGGTAGTAGGAATGAGGTGGGGTCCTCCCAAGATGTAGGGGCCCCGGCACCTGCCCAGGTACACCCAGTGCTGACGCCTGCCCTGCTCCTGCACCTTATGTGACTGCCGCCGGCAAATGGGGTTTACGGAAGATGTGTGTGCCGCACCATACACAGCGTTTGTACACCCACCTAGTAAAACTGACTGGAAGTTGGAATGGACCTAAAGACTAAAGATCCACTTTAAAGTAGATCAAACCCCATTGCAAATGACCTTTAGGGGTATCCTGAATTGGGATTCCCCACTGTGTGAAGCCCTCCTTTCCTGTACTTACCTTGATCCCATGATGCTACTGTGTTTAGGTTGGCTTTCCTGGCACAGGCATATCTGAATGGCCTGCAGAGCATGCAGCTGTCAGGAGGCATTGAGCAATTCATTCAGGCCCTTATTTATGAAGGAATAGCGACAGGTAGCGACTGGTGAGCGACCGGTAATGACAGGCACCGCCACGAGAACGCCCGGCTCCCCACCACAATCACACATTTATCAAGCCAATCCTGCTTAGCGACTGAGGTAGCGCCAGATAGCCACTCATTCATCATTATTCCAGCCTCAGCCCACAGCGCCAGCGTCCGACCTTGAACAGTGACAGGTATGACCTCTCGCTACCTGGCGCTCTCCAATGCATTTCAATGGAACAATCTTTAAATATTCATAATTAATTGTTATTAATGTTTTTTTTTAAATGTGAAAAATTCTGTGACCACTTCTGCCAAGTTAGTTAATTTTTTTAAGGTAAAAAAAAAAAAATTGTGCAGAATTGATATTACAGGTCTGATATAATTGTATTCATATTACTAAATTCTTTAAAAACATTTTTTTTTTGGGTTTCCAAAAATATAGTGGTTTGGGGGTTAAACATGCATTTCACAGCGCGAGAATTTTTTGAGCGTGATTTTTTGATGAATGTGGTGGGAGCCGGTCGCTCTGACCAGTCGCTATCATGCGCACCCATACATCGCGGAACCTGTCAAATAGCGACTCGTCACCCCGTATTCAACATTACTGCACACGACTCAGTCGCTATCAACAACCGAACAATGCGCAAGCCCGGCGACTACTAGTGGGCGCTGTGAAAATACTGCTACAGTCGCTCAGCTGTCGCTACCTGCCGTTATTAATGAATCGGCCTCCCCTTCCTTATTCATTGCCATGCATTGATGTGCCTGGGAATAAACAATGATTGTAGGAGAGCCCCTGAAATGCCCGACCTAACTCACCATTTCCATGAGCCTGTGCCACTGGCTGGGTGCACACTCAGACCTTTCTGAATGGCTGGCGTGGGCATGTCCACAGCTAAAGGAAGGGACTTCAGCAGTCCTTGTCAGTGTGGCAAAATAAAATCTGAATGGAGTGAGTGCTGCTGATTGGTTGAGTGGCCCACATATGCGCAGTGGGAACAAGGAAAAACATCATTTTACGGTTGATCTTGGGGGATACACAGAGAGGAGCATCCCCAATAGGGATGTCCTGCCAGACAGGAACAAAACCCAAGAAAGTCAATTTCTAGGGTGTTGTTTCTCTTGAAAGGGACCATTTAAGTAATAGTAATAACAGTATACTCACCAGCAATTTCCTGAAGCAGCTTTCATTCATTCAGTGCTCAGAAACTTACAGTTTCTGAGAATGGATTCCCTGGCATCCACGCATGCCCTCGAAGCCTTCTACATCTGGTCGCTATAGCATAGACACTGTGACATTAACACTTTAGTGCCAGACCTGTAATGACAATTCTGCATAAAAATATAAAAAGTAAAAAAAAATTCTAAAAGTGCTTGTTTGCAGCCAGAACAGGTCACACAATGATTTGAGCAAAAAAATAATAAAAAATGTCAAACACGTTGCAAATGAACGCCCATTGAAATGTATGGGAGAGCGACACTGAGCGAAAGGTAATACCGTGCGCTCTGGAAGCTATAGTCTGCGCCGCCTGTAATAATATATCGGACACTACATGACGCTATTAAAGTCGCTCAGCAAATTCGCTTTCATAAATGTGAGTTTGTGTACAGCGCCCGGCCTACACCAGGCGCTGCCTGCCGCTATCCCTTCTTAAATAACCCCCTAAGTGTAGATGCCCGTGCTACGGTCATGCATGTACTGTGGAATAGCAAGTATATGATAATATATATATATATATATATATATATATATATATAATTTATGTATATATCCAATGGAATATAAAGAACTTTACCTCCCACACACGTAATTGCTCTTAGACCACTGGTGCAGTCTGCCTGTTCTTTGGATCTTGGGGCAGGATTTTAACCCCTCTTTATTCTTTATACAGTATTGGTCCTTTTTAAACCACTGATCCAGTCTACCAAGAACTAAGCTGCCATTTTGGCAGCAATTGGGCTTTAGCAGTAGACTGTACAGAAATTCCTGGCGCTGTGCAGGTCGTCTGGCCGCTGGGAGGCACAAAGACAATGTGGAGGGTGATTCATAGAAAATCACAAAGCCCAATCCTCTAGGCTAAGAGTTTATACTCACACCGACTTCTCTACCCTAGGGCTGCGTAACTGTCTGCTCTGAAATAACCCTTGTAGGACCTGATGCACCACCCTCCTCACCCTACAGGGCCCTTAACAGAGATCTTTTGGTAAATAATCTAATATTAAAAATCCATAGAAAATATGACTCATGGTTGTTTTCTCCTGGAAAGACAGGTAGTAGTAAGGTTTTTGAATGTAACCCTCTCTGACACCTGGTGGAGTTTGGGTGTGTTTTAGGGGAAAGCTAGATATGGCTGTGGATAGTGACTGTTGACTTTAGGTTCATTTGAAAGTAAACACAAGGCTGCAATCCAGTATTCAAAAAAAAATCCTTTATGCTAAGATGAAGATACCTCTCCAGCACCCTACAATGACGTCACCCGGATGCTTCTCTTGCCATAGCTCCCAGTCTTACAGACTGCCCAAGCCAGCCTTTTATAGGCCCGGGAACCAATCAGCAACCACAGGTGGGGTTTCCCTAATCTGTGCCTGTACTGTCCCTCCTATGCAGTTAGGACCACACCTAGTGTCCTAGTGTCCATATAACTATAACCCTAAACTAACTACCGATTGGGGGTGCCCCACTGTGTGAAACCCCCCAGGTTGCCCAATCTCACTTCCCATTCCCCGGTCCTACGGTGCATGTGCAGCCCCCTTGTTCAATCAGCGTGCTTGACTCCGCTCAAGCCCCTTCGTCCAGGAGCTCATCTAATGCGAGCGGATCCGAGTATGATGGTGGCCGCATCCCCCGCTACCCTTTAACAGGGAGCGTGCCCATGCCGGCCATTCACAAATGACTGGCGCTGGCATGCGCCCTAGTAAAGGGATAGCGGGGATGTGGCTGCTGTTTGCACATGTGCAGTTGGACCAGGAACGAAGGTGAGTTTTCAGGTGACCTGGGGGGTTTCACATAGCGGGGCACCCCTGATCAGGTTGCCCCAGGGGGAGCGAGTATGCCTGCCCTGGTCTATTTTAAGTGTTCAGCAGCCCTGTTAACTTAGAATGGTATGTTCAAATACCTTTTTTGTCTTTTTAGAAAAATAATAAAACATTTAATGGGCTGCTGAGCAACCCATAAACCAGCTTCACCTAAAGGATGCAGCAGCAAGAAGCTGCTGTACAACTTAACTAAGCCCCAATCTGGTCCCTGGTCAGCGGCAGTCCATTTAAATGGTCTACAGCCGGGGTTACCGCTCCCATGACTGAGGACACTCCTAGTGGAAGCACTGCCAGCTGGCACTAGGAGTGTCCTCATTCATGGGAGTGGCGGTCATCTGTTCGTGGCCCTGCCGTAGACCATTTGAAAGGAACACCTCCACAGTTCAAAGACCAGATCGGGGTGCATGTAAGTTGTACAGCAGCGCTTCCTGCTGCACAACCTGCACACTGCCATACTCGCCATCACAATTTTTTTCAGCCCCGATTCTGCCTCTTTACAGATGCCCTCCCTCCGCCCAGGTGGGTGAGGAGGCAGAATCACTCCCCCTCCCTAAAGTTCAGATTCCCATTGATTTCAATGGGCACCGGGTTCAGGCCCTGATCCTGAGCTTTTATTCAAAGTTTGGCCAAATTTGCTGAACCTGAACTTTGGGGGCCATGCACAACAATAGTTTTGAAATCTATGGCATGTTTGTATGCTCTACTGCCATGAGGACTCGCCTCACTGCATGCCAAAGGACCCGAGATCCAACAAATTGTACCCTTCTGTCTAAAACAATTTCTGGGAAACTCATGCTTAGTCTAGATGAACGCTTATTCTTAATAGGTCTCTGCTTTTGCCCTGTGTTTTGGCCTTAAGCAGGGACCTCTTTTACCAATGCTTTAGCCTGGCCCTAAGAATATTGGACCGTAATTCAACTAAGCTTCTTGTTCATGAGGTTAGACCATGACATGTTGTTGTAGTCAAATGTAAATGAGCCATTCTGTTCTGTAGTGGAGAAGAATTTATATATGCAACAGGATGAGAGGTGAGAGCATATAATCGAGCTTGTCATGGCAATAAATTCCAGAACTGCCCTCTGTTTGCTCACTTGCACTGGAAATATGTTCAGCTTTAGCCAACCGCTGGACTAAAGGGGGAAAATAAACATTGTTAGAAATGTGTGTTATCAGCTCACCTGTCACTTGGCCTCTATAAAACCTCATTTATAGCAATATATTGACAAGCAAACTCCACATTTTAACGAATAATTCCTACAGTTTTGAACTAGGTCTGGAATTTCATAGTGGGAATTAGGGGGTAGGCTAGGACGGGCACCTCATGGGGTAGGCTAGCGTGGGCATCTCAGGGTTGTAGGCTGGGACAGGCACCTCAGGGGGTAGGCTAGGGTGGGTACCTCAGGTAGTAGGCTGGGATGGGCACCTCAGGGGGTAGACTGGGATGGGCACCTCAGGGGGTAGGCTAGGGTGGGAACCTCAGGGTGTTAGGCTGGGGTGGGCACCCCAGGGGGTAGGCTAGGGTGGGCACCTCAGGGTGGTAGGCTGGGACAGGCACCTCAGGGTGTTAGGCTAGGGTGGGTACCTCAGGTGGTAGGCTGGGATGGGCACCTCAGGGGGTAGGCTAGGATGGGCATCTCAGGGGGTAGACTGACTTTCTGGATACACAGACTGAATACTGTATACCCGAGGGGACTTAACACCGCGTTTGGATACACTTGCTTTCTTGAGAGACGTTGATTTGATGGAATGACATTGATTTTTTTTTTGGTACACTTCCCCTATGGTACCTTCCCCTATTTCCTACCAATGGCTCCCCCCCTCCCCCCTCTTCCCCCTTCTCCCCCCCCTTCTTTTTTCCCCTTCCCCCTCCCCCCCTCCCCCGTTCCTGGTCAGGACCCGGAGGGAACGCTTATACTCACCCTAATTGGGTGTCTGTAGTGGATCCAGTGTGACCATGGAGGTCCTTTCTCCCTGATGTCTGCATTGGGACAGACATTTATTGATATGCATCTATCTGTTGATATTTTGTTTATAGCATGTAGGCGAGGTTGAGGTGAGGAGGCTTGCCCGTTGAGTGCGGCTTTCTGTCGCACGGCGGCCTGCTGGCGGACTACCATCCCTGTGGGTGGGGGCCCACTTTGCCGGCTGTGGGGCCCCAGGTCTGGGGCTCACTACGGAGGGAAGCCCTCCACCTCACCCCTAAGTGTTTGAGGCGCATATAACCTTTTTGTGGTTTTTACTTATGGCATATTTTCTGCCTGGTTAACCTTTTGGCACTGAGGTGGAGAGGTTCCCCAGTGGTGCTCGACCCGTGCTGCCACAGGCGGATCCCATGATGCGCTAGTTCGGATGTGGGCCCGCCACCAGCCGCCCCGTGCCAGATGTGGGCGGCCGGCACGCCGCCACTACCCTGCGCGGGGAGCCTGCCATGACGCAGGTGTGGCGGTATGGTGACAGCATGACTTGGGCACTGTGGGTAGACCTACCCTCCTACTGGTATTGTTTCTTTTTTGTGTGCAACCTGAACCGAATGGGTTGCCGGGAGGTCTGAGGTGGAGAGGTTCCCCCAGCAGCGCTTGGTTTGCCGCCGTTCCCCGCATGCGCCGGCGCGCTGACAGCAACCGGCGCTGGTGTTTATACACCAGATGCGGGACTGGCAGCTCCTGGCCTACTGGGAGCAGCCCTGGCAGCGCCGCTTTCCAATCGCAGCGGCTTGCTGCTCTGCTGGCACGTGGTGCTGCGGGGTACGACCTACCCACCTTAGCCCCTGTTGAGCGACCGCATCAGGTCTCTGCCGTGTTTATGTTACTTATTTTACTTGTTTCACATGATTGTATTATGTATATGGTTTGTAATTGCATTTGTTTGGCTGGTGTTGTTCTGATTGGCTGCATCAGCTCTGATGTCACGTGGGACACGCCCACTGACATCAGGTGGTAATCCCGGGCTCTCTGAGGACATTTAATCATCAGTGGAGGGGAATCTTTGCTTGCTTGTTTTTGCTCCCTGATGAAGGGGCGCTAGACGCCCCGAAACGTTGGATTTTGTTGGATCTTTTTGGTCTTTGCGGTGATATCGACCTGTTGGATTTGAATACAATATCTTTTGGAGTGCTGGCTGATCGTCTTTCTTGTGTGTTTGCGGCGCCACCGCCGGCCACAGCACCCACTACAATGCTAGGTAAGAGTGCTTCTGTGGAATCTGACACAGGGGGTAGACTGTGATTGGCACCTCAGGGTGTAGGCTAGGGTGGGAACCTCAGGGTGTTAGGCAGGGTGGGCACCCCAGGGGGTAGGCTAGGGTGGGCACCTCAGGGTGGTAGGCTGGGATGGGCACCCCAGGGGCTAGGCTAGGGTGGGCATCTCAGGGTAGTAGGCTTGGATGGGCACCTCAAGTGGTAGGCTAGAGTGGACACTTCAGTGGGGGTGTTGGTTGATTGGTCTTGATTTGGAGACCCATAAGTCTGGGCACCAGTCTGGAAGAGCGGAATTAGAATAAGCAGTTAATAGTTTGACCCCCCCCCCCCCATGGGGTGTGCATTACAATGAGCCCCACATGAGTTGAGATCATATTCTATGGAATATCCACTTAGAGTTGAATCCAGCAGATGCATGACATTAAACATGGGACATGCTCGGGTTGTTTGACCTGTCCCGATAACATAGGGTACAGTACATTCAAGGATATCCATACACAATATATCAGTAGGGAGAGGAACAAAAGATTGTGTAGACTATAGGACAGTACTGGGGACCATCTAGAAGGACCATGATAGAATTAAAGCAAGGAGGCCTAATCTGCAAGAACCCTAACCCCTAATCCCACTGCCAGTGAACCCCAAATTTAAAAGATTCTCACTATTTGTTCAGAGAGTACTGTGTTACCTGACACAGGAAATAGCTGTAAACTGCAATGCTCAGCTCTACCCTGGCTCACATTGAATGGAGCTCCATTTAGAAAAGATTAATATCTCTCTGTCCCCGTGTACCAGTACGCTTCCTCCCAATGCTTTGGTCCATGTTAAAGGAAATTGGAATTTAAATATGACAGCTGGGAATAGTACAATTTGGGGGAACTTTTGTTGATTTGTTTAAGCGGACCTCCAGTCAAAAATGCTCTCCTAATGCCCCCCTCAGGCAATCAGTGGCGGGGTATTAACACCATGCAGATGTTTGGAATAGAAGGGGTATTCTGCATTCTTAAACATTCTTAAACATACATGGCAGCGGCCATCTTGCCACACGCATGAGAGACCCTCAGTTAATGTCTAGCCAGAAGTAGTAAACCTTCCGCTGTAATGACTCATCTTTGCTTTGCTAACAGCTGAAATCTTCTGAATACATTGTATCCCCTGACTGAATGATTTTGGGGCAGCTGCTGCCATAGAGATACATTGTAACAGCTTCCCTCACACATATTTCCTTTGCTACATTAGCTTTTTATTCAGTGTGTGTGTGTGT
Organism: Gastrophryne carolinensis; assembly: GCA_027917425.1. Classification (NCBI taxonomy): domain Eukaryota; kingdom Metazoa; phylum Chordata; class Amphibia; order Anura; family Microhylidae; genus Gastrophryne; species Gastrophryne carolinensis. Next base: position 402,455,618 of record CM051237.1, read on the forward strand.
GTGTAAAATGACATGCAAGCTTCTTGTTTCTGAGGCACATATCTCTCTCTCAATTTGGTTCCAATTGCTGCTGTCCTAACACCCCCCTAATTCTCATGTGTAAGCAGGACTATTAGGTGTGTGGCAAGTTGGCCGCCCCCATGTAATTCTAAAGTGAATAATCTTTATGCCATTCCACAATATCTGCATGGGGTTAAGCCCTCTTAAACTGCTTATGCCACTAATCATAAGAGGGGAAGCAATTTGCAAAACCTTCTCTTTTTGACTTTAAGAATAACCCAATCTGAGCACAAGTTTGCAAGAGCAGGAGTAGCATCCAAAGATAATGGCTTACTGCACACCACTAGTGGGCATTTAAAGGGCCTTTAAATTCAACAACAATAATAAGGCAGCAAGTTGCTCCCCTGATGTTTTGTGTGTCTCCTGTGTGTCTCTCCTCCATTTCCTGCAGTGCAGGGTAGAAGCCATAGCAGGGGTCCAAATGTTCTTTTCATTTCCTCTAGGACCACTCTCAGTGTGAGGGGGTATTTCAACCCACAGTGCTCCTACAACCGTCTCTGACCAAGGCAAAGTGACGCATCCTTCCTAGCCTAATCACTACCCAGAAATTGAAGCGAAGAAAACATCTTTGCTTACAGCAAATAACATATTCAGTTTTATTTGAATATGTTATAAGTGGTTTAAGTTTTTTTTTTGTTTTGTCAGACCACATTTATGTGGCAACATGTTATCACTCCTACTACACAGGTTGTAATGGTGAGTGTGCTTTGTTGTCTGGTCACACCCTTCCCAGCTACGTCTAGGCAGAAGTGAAGTAATACATCTAAATAACAAATGATGTCACTAGGATGTGTGAGTAATTTATTCAGGTTGATTTTCACACCATGAATAATATGTTCTACCACCACCACTTGAGTAGAGGCTGATTACCCAGCTATAGAATAACATAAGAGTCCCTGCACACACTAACTTTCTCCAAACTTTTTCCCCATCTCCCATAATATTAGTCATTTCAAAGCATCTCAAAATTATTATATATAAATACAGTATATATTCTAAGCAAAGCCCCTTGCTGCACATCAATCTCTGCATTGTGGCTCGGCTGGCAAAAGCATGTAATGGGGCAGCTTTATGACTAATGCACTAATGCACAAGGGCAAAACTTGAAACTAGAGGAGATGCGCATGGGACAGGCATTAGAAGAGCCGCTTGCAGCATTATTATTGATGTTGGGCTTAAAGAAGAGCAACACCTGAGATCTACACTCTCCACATTGTTGTTCCTCTTAGCCGGGGCATCCTAATTTGGGATTCTCCGCTATGTGTATCCCCAGAGATAGCAAGAAAATGAACCTTTATGGCATTCCCATGGTGCAGGCGCAGGCCACTCAGCCAATCAGCAAGCTCTGTTCCATTTATCTCTGCTAGCAAATTGAGGTGTGCTCTGCTAGCAAGCTCCATGGAGCCGAGCGAACCCCAGGCTGCACCCACCTCACCTCTAGCTGGGGGACCTACCCACACCAGCCATTCACAAATACCTGGCGCTCGTACACGTCTAGCTAAAGGTTGCGGGGCTGCAGCCCATTCACCAGTGGAGCCTGGCTAGGCAAGTTACAGGCTGATTCATTACTAGCGGCAGGTAGCAACAGCTGAGCGTCTGTAGAGCGGATTTCTGAGCGACCACTAGTAGTCGCTGTGCTTGGCCATGGTTTGTTGTTTCAGAGCGCCTCAGTCGCTGGCCGGCATTGTTGAATATGTTATGTGATTCGCAGTACTACGCTGTATTGGAGGGAATGGTAGCGTCAGCTCAGTGCGAGTGACTCACAACACATCCATCAAAAAATCAGGCTCAAATAGTTCCGGCGCTCAAAATCGGGTTGGTATTGGTAGCCCACAACGCCTGATTTTGAACATGTATCCACTAGTAACAAAGCAAAAGCATATGGAATTACATTGTTATTACATTGTAACATGAACACTTTAATACCAGACATGTAAGGACAATTCTGCAGAAAAATATTATTAATCAAAAAAGTTTTCAAAAATTAATTTTCTTGCCCAGAATACATGTCTGAAGGTTTGTGTTTTTTTTTTTTTTTTAGTGAAAAAAAAAAAAAAAATGGGACCAGGATAGAGATTTAAGGATCGTCCATAGAAATGTATGGGAGAGCGCCAGGTAGCGAGAGGTAGTACGCTGAGGCTGGGATAATGATGAATCTGACGCTACATGGCATTGTTTTAATCACTCACTAGATTTGGCTTCATAAATGTGTAATTGCCTGCCATGTCCGGCGTTCACCTGCCGCTACTTGCCGCTGTACAGGCACTACCTGGCGCTATCCCTTCATGAATAAGGCCCTTAGTACGGCGATTTCATGGTGTCTCACACAGTGGGGCATCCCAGCTTGGGATAACCCAGGAAATGGTAATCCGCCGCCCCAGAAGTATTTTAGACTTCATGACTGGCCAAGAGAGCCGATGTTGCTCTTCCAAGTGAAATCTAGAGCCGGGGTGTGAAACCCCCAGGACGCCCGTAAGAAATTCTCCTTTCCCTGCTCCAATGTTGCATACACAGGCTCTAGTCCAAACAGAGATGTTTTCATTTGGCAAATGGTTCAGATTGTTTACAATGGGGCGCGTGCTCCCGTCACAGGAAGTAAACATGGCAAAGGGTCCTGACTGGATGGGAACCCGCACATGCACCGTTGGTGTGAGGAAAGGTGAGTTTTAATAGGCTTCCTGGGGTGTTTTACACAGTGGGACATCACAATTTGGGATTTCCTGGGGCCATGGAACAAATCCCGGGAAAGTCAAATTTTCAGGTTTTATTATGCTTTAAGGAAAGAAGATGCCCAATTACATCTTATGTTAACACCTTCAGCTCCTTCCAATATTTTTTTGACAAGTTTTATATTAAACATAAGTATAAAAACACATTGTATTACATGACAAATATGAACATATAATCATGCACAAAGTTTCTCATAAGCAACATTTTTTATTAAGTAACATAAATGTTACATATTGGCCCAGGTGACTAGAAAGAATTGCTAACAATGTAATATATATAACTGAACAGTATTAGAAAGCTGGAAATCACATTTTAATGTTATATATACTGTGTAAAGCTAAATTCATGAAAAAACTCCAAATCAAAAACGGGAAAAAAGAACAAAGAAGTAATAAGAAATAAGTTATATTCTATTTCTGTGTGACTACTTCTAAAAATAATTAGGCATTTTAATTAGATGTGTCTAAATAATTTATCCACATATTTTCTAAAAGATATTCTGTTTGTCCAGCCAAATTAAAGTTACTTTTTCATTGATCATTGTCCCAGAATTCCTATGCAGCACCTTATTATAATCTAAAGTTGGTTTGAGCCAGGCCTTAGCAATGGTTTGTTTTCGTAGCCATGAAGATGAAATTCACTAATTTACATGAATGCGGAAGCAAATCATATGTTTTTCTACATAATAATGCCACCAATTGTTTTTGTTTATCCTCTAATCTGATAATAAATAAATATATATATATATATATATATATATATATATATATATATATATATATATATACATACATACAGGGGCGGACTGGGACTTAAAAACGGCCCGGGACTTTTTGGGGCACACCGGCCCTGCTTTACTGTTCCTGGCCCAGTATAGTATATTAATGTCACATAATTATATATATATATATATATATATATATATATATATATATATATATTATTTTGTTCCATGGTTTACCAGGGTTTAGGAGGACAAAAATAAGATAGAAAGAGAGGGGCATCCCACTTTACAGGCTTAATTTAACAACTGTCCCTATTTCCCACACCAAAAAGATAGAAGTCAGTAGTGGATAAAGCTGGGGCACAGAACAGTTAGCAGCACAATTTAGTTTAGTATATAGATCAGTTGGTGGCAGAGTAGATTCGGGCACAGGTCAGATTTGGACACAGATCAGGAACAGATCTGATTTGGACACAGATCAGGAGCAGATCAGATTTGGACACAGATCAGGAGAATATCAGATTTGGAGACACAGATCAGGAGCAGATAAGATTTGGACACAGATCAGGAGCAGATCAGATTTGGACACAGATCAGGAGCAGATCAGATTTGGACACAGATCAGGAGCAGATCAGATTTGGACGCAGATCAGGAGGAGATCAGATTTGGAGACACAGATCAGGAGCAGATCAGATTTGGACACCGATCAGGAGCAGATCAGATTTGGACACAGATCAGGAGCAGATCAGATTTGGACACAGATCAGGAGAAGATCAGATTTGGAGACACAGATCAGGAGCAGATCAGATTTGGACACAGATCAGGAGAAGATCAGATTTGGACACAGATCAGGAGAAGATCAGATTTGGACACAGATCAGGAGATGATCAGATTTGGACATAGATGTGAGGTGGCTTTGTAGAAGTTTTCTCATTGGTCACACTGGCCCCCCGGCCTCTCTCCTGTTACAGGGCTGTGAGAAGCTACATTTAGCAGACATATAGTATATGAAGGACCTGAGAACACAGGGACAGGCAACATGGCGCTCTGCACAGCCGAGTCTATGGACAGCACATGGGACACTGTTTGTATTGTAAAAGGGGGTTGAACATCTAAACTTTCCTTTATAAGCTGCCAGGAGGGAGGACACACAAAGGGAAGCCTTTACCTTGTGGCAGAAGCAGCAGCACTTCCCTGCAGCCGAGTTACAAATGGCAGAACCTAGTGTGAAGCATCCACTGACCTCCAGCTCCTGGGACAGGCTGTCACTAGGGGGCAGCAGCGTGCACACATATCCTGCTCTGTCACATGACTCAGATCTATAACGGCTCCTCTGCTTCCCCGTCCTGTAAGTGTAATTGCTGACGCTGAGCCTGCGCGGAGCCAATGTTCTAACAGTGGCCGATGCGCAGAGCAGTGTAATGGGTGAAGGCCGCTCTGCCCGCTGCTGCTCTCACACACATACTAATGTTTACAGGCAGATAATCTGGGTGTGTGTGTGACAGCGGGGCTGGTGGCGGCGGGCAGTGCGGCCTCCACCCGTTACACTGCTCTGCTCATTGGCCACCACCTGCGGCCTTCCCATGTGCCGGCCTACCGGGATTCTGCCCGGTATGCCCTATGGCCAACCCGCCACTGCATACATATATATATATATATATATATATATATATATATATATATAAAATATACTACAATCTTTTAGCTTCAGGGCATTCCCAAAAAGTATGAAGCAGTGTACCTTAGCCTCTACAGACTCTGAAACATTTTGATGATTATGATTAATCAGGTCCGGAATGAGCCATTTTATCTGGTGTGAGATACCATCTAAATATTTTCTTATAATTAGTTTTTGGATTGGATACCCGAACCTGCTCCCCTTTGAAATCAATGGGGACCTGACTTTGAGGCAGGGGGGATTCACACACACCCACCACTACCAATTTTTTTACATACAGTCCCAGTCACGATTCTGCCTCTGGGCTCCCCCCCCCCGCCCAGCAGCTGCCTGCAGTTCAGGTTCACCTAACACTAATTAATACAGCTTCAAGCTATGGATGATATAATTTCTGACCACTCCTCTGAATCTAGTGTTCCCGTAAGTAATCTTTCCATTTACTTTCATATTGGCTGAAGCAATTGGCTGAAGTGTAGGAAAGTATTAAAGATGTCTCTGGTATAATGAAGACACCAATCCTGGTAGGAGGGGGGACTCCTAGTATTTATGTGCAAAATCAGTCAGGGACATTTTGTCTGGAAAACCTTGTACTAAAGTGCTCACTTAATGCTTCAACTGCAAAAAATATATTTATAACACCTACTGCTCCTCTATGTATCCGGGTATATAACTTGTAACACCCCCTTTCCCTTCCTGTATTCTGATACACTTTATATAATATCCTTCTCCACCCTGTATTCTGATACACCCCCTTCTTCTTTCTGTATTCCAATACACCATATAACACTTCCTTCCTTTCCTGTATCCCAATACACTTTAACCCTTTAAGTGTCAATCTATCCCAGAGATGTTGTATCCTCTGTTGCCAGACCATATTATATATTGTTTTTTTTCAGTCTGAGCTTTAACATGATTGTTTTAAATTTGTAGTTTTTTTGCAATAAAAATGTAAGTTTTTCAATAAAATCATATTGCGTGTCAAAGCTCCATTTCTTCCGGTTACAACGGTATCACATATGTATTGGTAGACATCCTTCCTTTTTTGCCCAGAAGACTCCCCCAAACTGAAACAGCGCTTTAGGAGATTTTTAGAGACAACTGCTAGGCGCACCTTGCAGTTTTTCAAGAAAAACAGATCTTTACATTTCAAATATTCCCCACAAACTATATATTCTCTGCAAGTACACACCTCAAGCTTTCTAGGCATACCAGGTTTGTTGACATGGGCACAGATTTCTGGAAGTAATTCCTCAATTAATTCTTTGTTTGCACAGGGATTCCCTGTGCATGAGAGGAGCTACATATCTATGTATCTCAATGGGGCAGGAGCCAGAGATAGTTAAAACACTGATGGTTGAAGCACACCTGTTTATAATCGTAATGCAAAAGGAAACAGTGATAAGCAAATGGCGTTCAGTCCCCTCTCCTGTGTACCAATCACAGGAAAATAATACAATAATAAACAAATTGAAAAAGACGAACAACCACAGTTTGAATTGCAAAAAGTGAAGGGATTTTAATTGCGGAAAAGGGATCACAAGTGCTGTACA